>JAZHRO010000003.1:63855000-64455000 GCA_037157565.1 Thalassia testudinum
CCCTCAACTTTCAAAATCCTTGGGAAATGACCCCCAACTTTGTATTCTTCTTCACAGATGGGTCCTTGCTACCATGGCAAGTGTGAATCCACACACCCAAGGTTTCAATCAAGGATTCCTTCTTGATTACTTGACCAATCCCTTACAAAATTGGAAGGGATGATCCTGAGGAAATCCCTGATCATCTAAACCTATTTCTAGTTTCCAAATCCTCCTTTGTGGCTCATGAGAATCCTTGGACCTCAAGCTTTCTTTTCCTAAAAATTTGAGCTTCTCAAGCTTGTTTCCAAGCTTGGAAGCTCTCTTGAAGGCCTATAAAGGACCTCCATGCACAACCTCACCTCCTTAGCAAGTTTTGGCAAGTCAAATACCCCTTTTCTCCCTCCTCCGGCCACCGAAACCTCTACTTCGGTGATCACCCTCAATCTCCCTCTTCTGGCCATCCAACCATCAAATTGGACGACCTATCTTCTTTCCCTCGTCCTCACGATCCTCTCCAGCCAAAGCGAGGTCGTTCCTTTGCCTTATTCGCCGTTGTCGCCTTGCAATCTCCATCTCCTTCTCCAGCTCTAGTCAGCCACAACCGGAGCCTTTCGACCTCACACTCCTCCCTAAACTCTCCCTTATTATCCCTCTCCTTCCTATAAATTTTCCCATCCACTTAAAAATCACTTTCGACCGTCGTTTCACCCCCAATGCTCTCACCTTTTTTTGCTCCGGCGATGCCTTCCCACCACTCCACCGCTCGAAATGTTGCCGCTTCGCACCCATTAGCTCCATCGTATCCCAGAGAGCAAAAGCCCTCTGGTTATTGAGGCTATTGGCCTCTCCTCAATGCCACCGGACACCACACCTCCGCAACATCTTCTCCATCACCGACATCCGCTCTCCGACCACCATACGCCTTCTAATTGCCACCATTGAGTTTGCCTTGCACAGCGAAGCTTCTGAACCTTTTAACTATGGCACTTAGCCCATATTCGTGATTTGAGGCATCCATCGGACCTTCCTCGCCATGTCCTCCTTCTTCGACCTGAGTAGCCGTGTTCTAGCCGCATTCTTCATCGACAATGCCTCCAGGTGGTGCGGTTTCGCTCTAGATGTTTGCCCAGGTTGCCAATTGGAAGCTTCAACTGCGTTCACTGCCTCAATTAGACATGACCTATTCTTGCTGCTTCACATGAAGAGAACCATGGGACTTAGTCCCACATCGTAGATTGGGGACGTAGCTGCAGCAAATAAAGAGATTTTGTGCCTTTAGCTGGTTGCCTCCGAGAGCATCGGGGTGAGGTCTCACTCGCACGCTCCAATGCACGTGCTCTCACTCACGCCCACGCCACGGGGGTTTGGGCATGGGTTCAATTATCGGGTCCATTCGGGTTTTTGATAAAGAGAGAGAAGAGAAAGGAGAGAGGAAGGGGGGTTTGCCCTTTGCTGTGCCCTCCTTTAAAGCTTGAAGAGAAGAAGGAAGAGGTCTTTTGCCTCTATCTGCTGAGCCTTAGTTAAGGAATCTGAGTACTTAGGCCATTGTCTGAAGCCTTAGGGCCCGTAGTTGATTATGAGATTATGATTGACTAAGTATTTTAAAACATTGATTTCCTGCATCAACATTTTGGTGCCGTTGCTGGGGAGCAACGTGCAATTTGATCTCTTGAACAATTCCTGGCTTGATACTAACTTGCTCTATCTCTTTGGTTGTGATTTGTGAAGGGATTTAGTCAAGGATAAAGAGCAACCGCACAACAACCACTCTAGGGGCAGGTAATCTCATTTTCCATCTTCATTAAGCCCCTGATTATGAAAAAAGCTAAAAAAGGAAAGAAATCAATTAGGACTAACTTGCATTCTATATTTAGATTCAATCATCACAAGTTGCCTGATTTGGTTCATTTCTAGAAACATCCCAAATTTGATTCTACACCTATTTAGGGATTTAAGACAGCTAGGGCTACGCACCTTCTTATTAAGCCCTAGGTGCCAGGTTTGGAAGAAATTAATTGGACCAAGTAAGAGCCACATTAGGGTTTCCATTTCAGTATTTTAGAGACACACTTGCTTAAACAAGAATATATTCTCCCAAATTGTGTGTTTCCTAAGCCTTAATTGAATTTATCTAATCAAGCAAACCCTAAGATTAGTCTCTAAACATCACTTGAATCCTAAAATTGGGACCTAATAATCAAGGACAAATTAGGTGAAGTTGACTCACCTTGTGGGGACAATCAAATCTTCAAATTAGGTCACCACTCACAAATTCATTCTAAAGTTCAAGTGGAATCCTCAGCACCTCATCTAAACTTAAAATTGGTAGACTTAAGAGGTCAAGTTATCCATTATGGTCTACCTGGATCCACGGTGACAAGGAAGGTCAGGTGGGGGAAACCCTATAACCCATGGGGACGCTCTACCATGTAGGGGTCTTTACGGGACTCTCCTTTCCTGGTTGCCTAGGTATTTCTCAGGTGGACGACTTTGTGATCTAGAGGTATCATCCGCCTTGAACCTCTATAGTCATCCAAAGATATTTGGGTGTCTTGATTGGGTACATCACCACCCTCCTTAAAGGATCAAATCTTTGATAGCATGATTGACTACCTTGACCAACCCAGCTTGATTCAAACCCCTAGCCCTTGCAATGACTCTCAGAGCACTCAGTTGATCTGAATGCTCTAGGATGTAAAAGAATCTAATGCTAGAGAATTTGACAACATGTGGAAGGAGCTTAATAGAATCCGGGACGAGCAATGGAAACCTCAAACCTATGAATCTAGGTCAAGTGTGACACAACGGATTTTGGATTATGAGGTTGTTATTGAAGATTCCCTAGGTCAACCACCCGAGGTGGATGATAGTGATGTCTCAAAGGCTGATTCGAGAATGAAAGAAAATTTTATGGAAGAGACATCTGATGGGGTTATGGAAGCTAATTGTGACACATTTGGAATTGAATCATTTGGAAACCCTATCTTAGAAAATAACAAAGAATGGGTTGACATTCCTAAGACTGATTCACAATCTGAAGACCTCGATTCTTGGGAGATACCTTATATTCATGGAATTAAATTCACTTTATCTAACAACCCTATTGATGTTGAGAAGGAAAATCTAATCGAGGAGCTAGATCTTTAATTAGGCACTGAATGTTAATCATTTTATTTTGAGGAACCGAGAATTGTTGGGCCTGACTATGATTTTGTTGTATTCGAGGATACCCATCTAGACATAGATGACCTTATTTAGATGATTACATACACTGAACAACAATTTCAAGAAGACCTTGGCGACTTTTCAACAAATGCTTCAGTCCAATCTGCTCTCATGGATGGACCCACTTTTGAATTTGATGCCCAATCCCATCTAAATGAGCAAGAGGAAGCACCCCCTTATGAAAAAGACATTCAAGAGATTGCAAGACTCTTAGGGATGACATATGATGAGTTGTCCAAGGAATCTAAGAATGGATTTGAATTCAAGGACAAGTGGGAACATGAATTGAATGATTTCAGAGAGGATGAAGAAAAGAATGATACCCAGGAAGAAACATCTTTGGGAGAGACCAAGATAGATTAGTAAACCCTGCTTTCCATATCTGACCAGACCACTTGGGCCCTACTTGCTATTCATAATCATTATCAAGACCCATATGATTTTGATACCCTACATCACCCCACTCACACCCCAACCACCCGTATTCTCCATTACCTTTTCGGGCTGCCACCACCCTCACCCTGTCCAAGTGCCTGTATTTGTCTATCTTTCTTTTGCAGCATTTGGCTGCAAATAATCCCGAGCCCCATGTTAATATTTTTCAGACATTTTGGGTTTGGCAGTCATAGGCAGCTGGTGATGGTAGCACCATCATTGGTGCTAATAAGCTTAAATTAGCCTAACTACAATAATAAATGCTCCTAGACATTCATAAGAAGATCATAACTCTGCTCCGAATTGCATCTAAGAAGAAAATAGGAAAAGGGGTTAATTCTACTGTTTTAACATCTAATCACTAATGTAGATTAACTAAGGGATTAATTGGTGAGAGTAAAATTCATGAGAAAATTTAGGGTTTTGGAGAACTCATCGACATAGTTGCAAAAGTTCACTAACAAATAAAATTTATAATCGAAGCTTGAGGTGAGTACCGGGTCGAACACAGGGAGGCGATGTTTGATTTTGCAAGAAAGACCGTGCTTTGATTTGTTTCTTTTTGGTCTTTCTATATTTGCTATTTTTTTGGTATTTTATTGTAGCAAGTAAATAGGAAGAAATATAATCTAAACTAAACTATTCTAGAAAGCAGAAAAGAGCTATTCTACTTGCAAATAGAGAGAGAGATAGAAAACTACTTCTAGATATATTCTTGAAAAGTGTTTATTACAAACGATTCTACACTATGAAAGCGATAAAGGGAAATGGGGTGAGAGGAATCCTCTTTGTTGAATGCTTGGAGGACGAAGCTTTGTTGATGGAGCTTGGATGAAGATGTTGAGAAGTTGGAGGAAGGAGAACGGTGTCGGAAGATGAGGTGACGATGGGCAGCGTTGCGGCGTGATCCACTTCCCAGAATGGGGTTGAGAAGATGATTGATGGGAGCTCCACGAATGGTGGTGAGATGGTGGAAAAAATATTTTTACTTTTCTCTAGTGGAGCATCCCAAAGTCTTGGAACACAAGCTCAAGAAGATTTTGAGCTCTAGAGAAGGTGAGGAGAGCATAGGAAGGGATGAAGAAGAATGGGAGGGGTGGTGTCCTTTTATAATGGAGAAATGCGGGCAAAAAATGGGTACAGGTCAACAATGACATTTACAACGTCACTGAAGACGTGCCTTGGTCATTGCTATAGGCCTGCAGCCATCGCACGTGCTCGCTCTATTGTCATAAGGCTAGAGAAATAACAGTTGTCTGATCAAAGATGAAGGGTGAAGACCGCATGCGAGCCATGCCTTCAGATTGCGCCCTGGTGGCACATACAATCACGTGTATCATGCCAACGTAGATATGTAGAGTCGTGTGGCAGTCAATTCACCGCTAATCACGCTCCTCAGATCTTTACCCGTGCGTGCATCTACCCGTATCAATCTTAATTGCTCGATTATGATCGTGTGGTCCAATTTCTATTGGCATTGTAGAGGATGCGGCAGATCGCTACTCAAACCCATGCCTCTTCTTTGAGAGGTGTTCGTGTTACCGCTGTGGCAAAAATGTGAGAGTGTCATCTTGAGGGAAGCTGTAGCTCTCGGTCTCGACTGTTGGATGAAGATCCAACGATCGAGATCTTTTGAGATGGCATCCTCTTGTGATGAAGCATAGGTGAAGGCCCCTCTTAGCTGTTGGATCGCGATCCAGTGGCTAGGATTGCATGATGGGTGTGTAGTTAAGGTGCGGTAGTGGTTTGCAGCTAGTATTGGGTGGCCTAGATGGAGCCCCATGGCACCATTTGGGCCATCCATCTTCTTTCCTCTATAGGTGATGGGAACACCATCATGAGCCATAACTAGCTCTATTTAGTCATTGTCAAGGAATAAATGCTCCTACATAACTGTCAGAGAGTCATAATTCATTGCATAATCATTCTGAGAGAAAGATAAGAAACTAGGGTTAAAACTATAATTTTACCATCATATCTTGAATGTAGAATAACCATGGGTTTTCTCAGGGGTTAATTAAAGGTCAAATGGTCTTAAAAGTCTAACAAGTGGGTTAATACAGACAGAAAAGGGTTTTCACGTGTTTTGAGAATTAAATGACTTCTGAAGCCCTAAAAACAAACCTGCTTAATTAAATTAGGTTCTAGTGAGGATAAAATTCACCTAAACCCTTTAAAATTCATATAAAAATATTCTCTAGGGTTTGGTACCTTCAATTTGACCATCAGAACCCATCTTGACCCAAAGCAAAGTCTTAGACTGATATTGGCCTTAATTTAGGTTTTTGCATAAATTACCCAGTCAAACTAGGTCTAAATCAAAATCCAACTTCACCATTGAATTCCTTAGGTTCAAATTAGGTTTGTACCAAAATTTGGGCCCAAACTGAGACTGTCTTGACCTAGTTTGCAATTTGGTCCTGTCTGATTCTTTTATATCACACATATGCCCTTAACTTTCAAAATCCTTATAAAAAGACCCCTAACTTTATCATCATTTTCACAAACAGGTCCCTTTCACCATGAATCCTATTCCTACAAAATTCAGCGACCTAAATTTGGCAAGTTCTTGATTCCTTGACGAATCCCTCTTAGATTTGAAAGGAAAGTTCGTTAAGGAATTCCCTTCCATTTTAGCAAATTCCTAAGCTCTCAAACCTTCCCAATCTCTCATGCGAATGCATAAGAGATTAGGGTATCCTCGAATTCCTATCTCTGGTGAAGCTTTCCAAGCTTGGGGAGCTTGCTTCCGAAGCTCAAAACTCCCTCCAAAGGCCTATAAAAGGACCTCCAAATCATATCGCACTTCTTAGGCTCGATTTTGGCCGGAAACTCCCCATAATCCTCCTCCCTCTTCTGAATGAAAGGCTCCTTGAGCTCCGGTGATTCCTCCCGACCTCATTCCTCGTTTGTTCAGAATACCGGTGACGGAATTGGCTTCCTCATCCTCCTCTGCGTCGCGCCATGCCAGTGGGTGCTCCTATCTCCATCATCGCCATTCTCCCCCCACCGAAGTCACCTTCTTCCCTGGCTCCAACTACACCGCAACCGACATCACCTCTACCCCCCGTCATCTACCAACTACTTAGATAAGTTCCCTAACTCCTTTACTTCATTCACACACCCACCACACTCAGTTTCGATCGCTATCTCACTCGCATGCTCACCGTCTTCCACCTCGCCAGCATGCCTTTGGTGAGTTCGCACGCTCACCGTCTTACACCTCCACCTTGATCCCAGGAGCAAAAGCCCTAACATTGTTAGGTTGATTGCTCCTCCTAACTACCTACCGATCAACCCACCTCTAGACCTTCATTTTTGCCTTTGCCAGCCACCTACGACCACCTATGCAGCTTGCCACTGCCACCCACACCCTCGCCGCATCCCTGCGAAGCTCTTGAACCTATTTAATGAGGCCGCAAGGTCGTGTTCTTCATTCTAGGTCTTCGCTACCTTGACCGCCATTAGTGAAGCTTCGAGCGAAGCTGGAAGCTCGCTCCAACACCTGCAGGCCCTAGACGAAACCCCAGGCACAATGGAGCATCTCCAGGATCGCATTCCAGGGGCTAATTTGGCTCTTTGACTGGGCCTTTGACCACAATTCCATGAAGCAGCAGTTGCAGTTACACGTAGAGGAAGGGAGGTGGGATTAGTCCCACCTCGGAAGTTGACAAGCGCCTGCACCCACATAAATTGATTTTGTCGTATAGGCTCTTCCCCTCCTAGCCACGGGGTGAGGTCCCATGCCCCCCACACACCTCGCCCGTGATACTACTTAACGGATCTGGTGCATCCGATTACCCACCTAGCCAAGCACTCCTCGGCTGCCACGCACGTCCGATAGCCCTGGTCCCGGGTGCGTGTGTACCCAATAACCTGACTATCCTGACCGAGGCCCTGGGAGGGTGGATCCTAGAGAGAAGGAGAGGAAAGCGTGTGAGGGCAGGGGGTTTTGCTCTCAGGAATAATGGCCAATACTTAGCCATTTAACGAACCTCCCCCTTACACGTGAAGAAGGAAGAAGGAGAGGAAGCTTGAGCTGAAGAAGAAGAGAGAACTTAGAGAAGAAAGAGCTGCAGAAGAGAAAGGGTGCCCTCTTGGCATTGTAGCAGAGAGCAGGATAGGTCGTCTGACCGACTGAGCAGACATCTGAGTTCATTTGAAGTGCACTGTGCACTTATATTACATGGAATTCATTTGCCTAATACTATTGAGTTATTTGATATAAATTATGAGGGGTAATTGGTGATTCAAATCACCATATTACCCCATTCTTTTTGCATTATCTGACATTCGCTTTTCATTCATATTTGCTTGGAATTCTATTGATTATATATTTGTGTTGAATTGTAATCTTGAGAAGTATTTTTGCTAATTGCTCCCTGTGTTCAACCTCGGACTTTCATTCGAGTTACAAATCTTATTTATTTTTTGCGCTGATTCGATCTATACTACAACACGACGATTTTAAAACCTGATTCAGAGCGACAAACAGTAGGGGATGCCATAGTGCTCGGATCGAGACAATTTTCACGCTGATCGATTGCAATCATATCTTCGGATCCATCCGTATGGTCGGATTTTTATCTGAAATCCGTAAGGATGTCGCATTGTCCCTTTACCACAAAAATGTATAGATTAATAGACAAATTATACAAGTCATCCTAAATGCAATATGATGAATGTTATACAATATTGACAATGTCAAATGCAATGTTAAGCTTAGGAACTCGCATAAATAGACATTTTATCTTGAATAAATGTGTATCTATCATTAATTAGGGCTCAATCCAAGGTCAAATGAACTTAAATATCTAAGAAGTGGGCTCAAAGTAACTGAATCAGGGTTTCATGCATTCTAGGGATTAAATTATTACATAAAAACCTAATTACAAGCCTTACTCAAATTGAAAGGGTTTTGGTGGAAAAAATTTAATCTAAACCTACTAAAAATCATTTAAAATTTTTTAAAGAGTTTTTCTACCTTCACTTTAACCATTGGAACCCATTTTGACCAAAAATAAAGATTCGGGCAGGAATTTGCCTTATTTTGGGCTTCTATGTAATTTATCCCATCAAACATGGTAAAACCAAAATCTAAGTTCACCATTATATTCCTTGGGTCCAAATTAGGCTAACACCAAAATTTGGGCCTAATTAGAGTCCATCTTGACCTAGTTTGCATTTTAGCCCTCAAAATCTATGTTTATCACACATAAGCCCTCATCTGCTACATTTCCTTTACAGAGACACCCCCAACTTCTCATCTTCATTGTGAATAGGGCCTCGTCGCCTTCATCTTCAGAGTTTCCTCATCAGAATCCTAAACCCATCACCATGTGCCTTCAATCACCGATTCCTACTCCAAATGAAGTCCAAATCCCTCTAAATTTGGAGTGATTGTCTATCATGAGATCCTCTTTCCATTGGACCAAGTCTCAGATCCTATTTTGAAGAGGAAAGCTCCAATGGAGCTCAAATTTCCACATTTAGGAGTTTCCAAATTTGCTAATGTTCTCCTGAATTCCTCACAATTGAAGGCCAAATCATCCTCTATATAAGCTCTAACACCTCTTAACGTATTCCTCAGACAAGTTTAGGCTGAAAAACCCTTTTCTCCTCTCTCTTTGGCCCTCTCCGACTTGTGCTCCGGCAAACTCCATGCTTACCCTCTTCCGGCCACCCAACCATCAAATTGGGTGACCCATCTTCTTCCTTACCTTCCTTTGACTCTAGTGCACCTTTGCTAGGGTCTCCTCCCCTCATCGTCATCGCCACTTCTCTCATCGGAGGATTCGTCTTCCTTGCATCCGGCAAGGCAAGTTAGTGACGTTTTCTCCCCCCTTTCGTCCAATAAATTAGGTCTTCATCCCCTTCATGCTTCCTAGAATAATTTAGAGTCCTTAAGGTTAAGATTCCATTACCTTATTTCCCATTCCTTCCCTTTCTTCTTTGCCTTTGACATAAGCTCCGATGAGTTCGCACCTTTGCCACACACATCCAAACTACAAGCCACCACCACCACCACCAACACCTTCCTTTTGATTTGTAGATCAAAAGGCCCAAAGAAATTTGTACCTTTGACCTACAGATCCATACGTCGGATGATCCACACCTCCGTCGTCATCCCCGACGTCATCTGGCTACACCACACCTTTAAACACCTAATCACCACCACCATCGCACTCCTCGCTTCACGGTGACCCTATTGAACCATCTAATTGGGGCTTAAAGCCCGTATTTTGATCTACAGGTGTTCGCTATCATCGATGACCACTCTACCACCGCCTGCCGCTGTCTAGATGCCGTGCTCCTCGCCATCACCTCCTTCATGCATGGAATGCTTCCAGGAGCTAAATTGCATCCTTAATTGAACGAAGAAGTAGTAGCAACAACACTAATTTGGAGGGAGCCCTCCTCGCACTCACAGCTGCACATGAAGAGGAGCTGACTAATTTAGTCCCACATTGAGGACTTGTGATTTGGAATTGCATATATACTATTTTAGGCCCATTGGCTTATCACCTTCAAAACACTAGGGTCAGGTCCCTACCATGCACGAGCCGTGCACGTGCCCTTGCTCATTGATGGGAACACCATTATGAGCCCTAATTAGCTCATTTTGACCCAATGAAGAGAATAAATGCTCCTACATAACCTACTGAAGTTCATAATTCACTGCATAACCATTCTAAGAGGAAAATAAGAAACTAGGGTTAAAACTGCAATTTTATCAATGCAGTACAACCACAGGTTTTCTCAAGGGCTAAGCAAAGGTCAAATGATCTTAATAAGATAACAAGTGGGATGGATTTAACAGAAAAGGGTTTGTGTGAGTTTTGTGAATTAAATGACTTCTTGAAACCCTAAAATAGACCCACTTGATTAACCAAGGTTCTAGTCAGGATAAAATTCACTTAAACCCTTTAAAAATCATATAAAAATATTCTCTATGGTTTAGTACCTTCAATTTATCCATTAGAACCCATCTTGACCTAGAATAGGGTCCCAGACAGATATTTACCCTAAATTGGGTTTTTTCATAAATTTCCCTGTCAAACGTGGTCAAACCCAAAATCCAACTCACCATTAGATTTCTTAGGTCCAAATTAGGTTTGTACCAAAATTTGGACCTAAGGGGAACTCATTTTGACCTAGTTTGCAAAAAGCTCCTGTCTGATTACATTTCTACCCGTAACTTTCAAAAACCCTTACAATTAGCCCCTAACTTCTTCATCATTTTCACAAATAGGTCCATCCACCATTATAGTGGAGGAATCCTATTCTGGTGAGCTTTGAAAGGAGAGTTCTCCCTGATTACTCAGAGAATCTCCTCCAAAATTGTAAGGAAGATTCTCTGAGAATTTCCATTCAATTTGAACCCGTTGATGAGCCCTGATTGCTTTCCAATCTCTCATGCAAACGCATGAGAGATTTGGGTCTTTTGAGAACTTCCATCTCCGACAGGCATGCCTTGCTTGGAAGCTTGGCTTCCAAGCATGAAACCCTCTCCAGAGCTTTATTTAAGAAGCCCCAGATCCTCTCGCATTCTCCCAGCTTGAAATTGGGTTGGATTCCCTTACATTCCTCTCTCCCCTCTAGCCACAACAACTCCGCAACCTCCGATGGCCTTTCCCTAGCTCCTTTGTCGCCCAACCACAATACCAGTGGTGGGGTTAACTCCACCTCAGTCCTCCACGTCGCGCAATATCGGCCGACGTCGCCTCTGCCTCGTCTTCACCGTCGCCTCACCTAAGAAGCTTCGTCTTCCCCATGTCCAGCAACCATACCGATGTGGGACCTCCTTCCTTTTCATCCCTTAGAAGTAGGTTTTTAGACTTTCTCTCTCTTACATGTTCTTTCCCTCTTTTTATTTCCCAAAATCATCCACCGATGCCACTGACCACCGTCACTTTCTCCATTTCCGACGATACCTCCGGCATGGTGCTCCCGTCGCTTCGCACCTCCATCCACCTCGTCAACCACCCTACAACCTCCGCCACACCTCACTAATCATTTTCCTCCACTCCAATCACTCCATCGACCATCCAAATGCCTCCCCGAATAGATCCACCTTCATCGTCCATTCCCTTCACTGTCCGGCCACCATAGCCACCCTCGCTCCACGCCACGGCCACTGTCCCATTCGTCGTGCCACGGGGACCATGCTGAATGTTATGATGTGGCCATAAGGCCCTCTTTCTTGATTTTAGGTAGCAGGATGATGGCCTCCATTACTGCCGAGCTTGAAGCAAGCTTCAAGCGATCCCAGGCCTTGCACTGCTCTAGGTGAGACCCCTAGGCTGTGCAGACTTAAGGTGTGCACGCATCCAAGCCCTCACACGAAGACTCCAGCAGCTGCAGCCCTTCAATTTGGCCAAGTACTCTTTACGGTAGACACGCGGAAGAAGGTGGGACATTTAGTCCCACCTTGGAAGTGGAAAGCCTCCCTCGTGCGCATAAAGGGAAAAAGTGGTAGAGGCCTTCGCCTCCAACACTGAGGGTGAGGTCCTCCTCGGCCCTCTCACTGGACTCGTCCGTGACATAACCCGTGGACCTGGCCGAACCTGACTACCCGATTACCCTTCACTCCTCACTCACCACACACGCTGGTCAGCCTAGACTCGGGTCTCCATTAGGTCCGATTACCCGACCGGTTAAAAGCTCTAGCAGAGTGGATCTGAAATAGAAAAGAGAGAAGGAGAGAGGAGAGCTACGTAGGGGAAGGGGGGTTTTTCTTTGAGGAGTTTGGCTCCACACTTAGCCAATTCAGAGAAGAAGAAGAGAAGGTCAGGAAGAAGAAGAAAAAGAAGAAAGATAGAGAATGAGAAGAAGGAAGAAGCTAAAGGAAGAAGAGAAGGTCAGGCAGAAGAAGAGGAAGAGGAGGACTGCAGGCAGAAGAAAGAAAAGAAGAAAGCCAAAGGCAGAAGGCAGAGAAGAAGAAGAAGAAAGGCAGAGAAAGCTAAGGAAATAAGAAACCAAAGGAAGAAGAGAAATCAGAAGAAGAAAAAGAGGAGCACTGTATCACTAAACATTTAAGACGTCTGATCGCACAATCAGAAGTCTGATTTTCATATGCTCTCAATTATTTTATCGAAATTTCTTTTTACTCTTCATATACTCATACTCTACATTCCTAATTAGATTTTGAGTAGTATTATGTGTTCAATTTGCATTTATTGTTGAGATTAGTGTGTGAATTCAATTTGCTCCCTATGTTCGACCTTGGAATATATTTGAGTAATAAAATTGTATTTGTTTTGAACGCTATTCCGACTATACTACAATGCAACACTTTTAAAACCCAAATCAGTGCTCCAAACACTCGTGCCCACACGCACGCAGGTCTAGGCTGATTTGAACTGGGTCTGGGCTCATTTGAATTGGGTTTGGTCTGAACTGGTCTGGGAAGAGAGAGAAGAAAAGGCTATGAGAGAAGTGGGGAGGGGGGTTTTGCACTGAGGAGAATTGGGCTTTGACTTAGGCTTGAAACTTAAGGCGTTTAAGGCAATTGTGAGATGTCTAACTTGAGGTTGAGTTGAGAAATAAGCAAGTATGAAAGGCTCCTTTGGTGGTCTCAAACCACCATTTTTTTGCTTCATATATCTCTCTCTTCATCGATTTTTGGCTTGATTCATATTTCAATAAATTGAACATTCATTTCATATATTGTGCAATTTGATTACTTGATTAGTGTTTGGTTTGTGATCTTTTGCTCCTTGAATTTCTCGAGCTTATAAATTTTAAGTGTTGATTTGATTTTTGTTGCTATACTACAATGCGTATTTTTCTAAAATGATGGAAATTCGTATCAGCAGCTGGTTCGCATTTGCGGCCTGCTATTGGTGACTAAACTTAAACTTCTTATCATTTTAACTGCCATTTTCACTACTATTTTGACAGATCCATTTTAAGTTTTTGCCTAGCTGGAGGTGTAAAACTTAGCACCTATATATATATATTTTAAAAAAAAGCATTTTTGTTTATACATAGCATGTTTCCTTTATATGTTTTGCATTTAAAGGTATTGGATATATTAAAAGCCAACATTTGGATATTTTTCCAGGTGATCTCTACCCTTATCTCTTTTTGTTTATTTTCAAGCATGAGGATATGCAAGAACTTAGGCATGGAGGGGGGTAGTGTTTATATTGAGTTAATTTCTTTCAATACCTAGAAATTTATATAGTGTCATTTTATTTTTGAAAACAAATTTTGAAAAAAGAAGCTTTTATTGTTGTAAATAGCATGTTTTGCATGTCTCCAACTAAGTTGAGTAAAGAGACTAGGTACTTAGAGTTAATCATACTAAGAGGTTAGTAAGGAAACTTAGACCAAAAGGCCTTGCAGGCCATAGTTAGCTTAATCAGTTGAAGATTGATGATCGTATGTCGAGATTGCAATTAATTTTTGTTTATTTAATTTCACAAGTCGTGTTTGTAGTATAGTGTCGCAATCTAGTTGGATGCAATTTTATTTATATACATTTATGTTGGTTTTGTCCACGTCGTTCACTAAGAGGCAGTTATTGATATATCACTCTAAATAAATCAAAATCAATCTTTCACTTTAAAGAATAGAAAGAATATTTACAAATTAGTTAAATACAACTTTGAATCTATACAAGTATACACATATTTACAATTTAACTTAACTATATACAAGTTCATGCAATTTGAATAAAAGAATAAAGGTTATTAACAAGTTGTTCATTTGATACTCAAAAATATATACAAACATACAGCAAAAACAAATGTACTTATGTTAAAATTTACAATCTTTTCTTAACACTTCTTCTCATGTTCAATTCTCTAAACTCTAAACATTTTCATTCATTCCTTTAGCAACAAGCGATCCTATGTAGGACCAGCTTAAATGCCTCATGGGCTGCTGATGGTTTAATTCTCAACACAGTTAATTAAGGTTATTGGTCTTAATTAATTACGTAAAGAAATGACTTAGGTTAACCTGATTTGTTAAGATGTTGTCGTTAATTGTAGTATAGGGTCAAGCTAATCTAACATTTTAAATTTTTAATTCATTTAACTGGTTGAGTTTAAGTTGTTCACTGAGAGGTATAATTGTAATTTTAATTCACCATAATTTATTCTAATTATAATTAAATATTAAATTGATTAATTAAATCCATAATTAATGATATGTTAAGCACATGAACAATTGCACAAGAATTTACTCTAATCATGGCAATTATTCCATTAATGAAAAGGAATTTACATGAATGATTGTCAATGAATAAAAAGAGTGAAGGAATGATTATTACAATTAAAAGAAATGGTAATTACAACATTCATTACACAAAATAAGGCATAAAAGACTTTACAATGAATACAAATGCCTTTTAACAATAAGCTTGAGCACTAATTACCCTTGATGTAGCCTTCAGCCTTTGATTAGACATCTGTTTTAGATGTTTAGACGACTTAAAAATAAAAATTAGACATCCACTTATAGCATCAGACGTCTGTCTCCTCTCTTCTTTTCTCTTTATTTAATTCTTCTCTCTCTTTCTTTGATTTCTCAATTCTCTTAGTTCTCCTTCTTTAATTCTTTCTAATCTCCTTTTATTGTCTCTGTCTTAATTTCTTTCTTCTTCCGTTTCTTCTTTACCTCTCTTCCTTCTCTCAAGTTATCTCTCCTTTAACCTCTCTTCTTTTACTTCGCACCTTAGCTTCTCTCACCCATCTCTCTTCTTTTATTTTTATTGTGCATGCATACTTTCCACACTTAGACAAATTTTGATTCTTAACCCATGTTAACTCTTCAACCAAAAATTATTAATGGGCAGCCATGCCTCTTTCGGGGATACACAACAACTACTAGGGGCGGGACTAGACCCTACTTGAGGCCCATCCTAGTTTTATTAGATGGATTTTTAGCCATTTAACCCATGCACAGTCTCCGGCCCATATGGTCATGCCCACCCAGGCCCACGCACACATAGGTGTGCGCATTCACCTGTGCATGCACACGCATATGTGCATCGCACGCACAAATTAGTTCAAATGCTAAGTTGCGCCCTATGCTGATGACCAAGCAGTCTCAGCGACTTTTTGCTTTTATACCAATGTGTGCGCTTGCATTCCCCGATGTGGGACTAAGCCATGTCTTCCTTCGTGTAGCTGCACCGCTGGCTGAGCTTGAGATGATGATTCCGATCAACTCAATGATCCAAATTGAGCGTGCAATAGCTCAGTGGAAAGCTCTTTGAATCCTCTATTCAATTTTAACCCCAATTTGGGTTTGGATCAGATTTGATCCACCAATTCGAAAGATGAACATGGCTATTTAGCCATGCCCTAGAATTATTCTCAGTGAGTAAATTTCAGGCCAAATGACCTGCAGATCGTTTAATACCCTCAATTGAGGGTCTGAGATGCTTCAGTGAAGCATTCCACATTAGTTAGGAGAGAGAGGGAAGCAAGATAATAGCCTTAGAAGCTCCAGAAGCTAGAAGCTTCAATTCTCCTTTGGACGTGTTTCGCATGGTAGAAATTGGGGTTTGAAGGAACCCATCATCATAGTCACAAAACTTGTTATCAAATACAATTTTACCGAAACTCCAAGGGAGTCCTGGGTCAAACACAGGGAGGCGATGTTTACTTTGTTTAAAAATCGCGCTTTGTTTTGGTTCTTTTTGGTGTTTTGTTATAATTTTTTTTATTTTTATAAAGGATGTAAACAAGATGGATCACAATATAGATGGAATAAAATATGATATATTACACAAATGCCTATTACAATAATCTACGAAAGCATAAAAGAGAGAAAGGTGAGAAGGAATCTCCTGAATCGACTATTTGACGAGACGACGGTGCCTGGCAGAAGCTTGGACGAAGGAGTTGAGGAGCGCGACGATGGAGGTAAGATGAAGGAGGATGCCGGGTAGAGGAATGCTTCACCAAAGCTCTAGAATGGAAGTGAGGAGGCGGAGGTGATCTGCTACTAGAATGGAGGTGGGAGGAGGATAGCTCCATGGCAACCTATGAAGGTGATGGGACGAGGGATGAATATTTGGTGGGATAAAGGAATGCTACATGAGGCCTTTGGAGCTTGAGAGTAAGCTCTAATAGAGCTTTGGTAGGCTACTAGAGCTTAGGAGTAGGTGGGAGTAGAGTAGGTAGAGATGAAGAGGAATGGGGGATGTAGGGGTGTTTATATAGTGGAGGGAAGAAGAAATTCGTGTAGAGGGCTCTGGACAACCGACTAATGGGCTGTTACCCATAACAACTTGCCAGCCATACTCATGCGGTGAAGTGTGATTTTATTTGTTTATTTTTTATTTTCTCCTTTTTCTATTTTTTTCTTTTCTTTTCATTTTTTTTCCTAAGTAGGTGGCTTCCTTGATCTAAGATTTACTTAAAGGCAGTATGAAGAAAATGGTCTTGTGGTTGGGCTCTTGACAACCGGCTAATGGGCTGTTACTCATGACAACTTGCCAGCCATACCACCTTAGATAGTTCATTTGCTACCAATTTCAGTAAGAACCGTCGGAAAGTGAGTCAGTGCAAATAGTGTGTAGATGCTTAGACTTAAAATCCCCTCAAATTAGAGGGCGAGTTGATAAGTTGTGTATTGATCATCCCAATTTATTTACTAGATTAAAGATGAAATTGAATTGGCGAGGACTCAAGACTAAGTCCACATTTGAGTGGACACCTAGGCTAATTAAGCTCGCAGACCTGAAGAGTCTAAATATTCAGGTCCCAAAGTATCAATTCCTAAAGTTTGCAACTCCTAATGCCTAAGTTCTCATCTCCTAATTCTTTTTTTTTCTTTAAATAATAGGAAATTACTATTACGACTGACAAAAAGATTATTTCATAAGATATATCCACCCCCCCATGCTTAGCTAATGCAATATCCTCATTGTTAAAAATGAAAGCATGCAAGAGAGTAGAAGTGGAAGAATAACACCTGGTTTCCATGAGATTCTGGTCAGCTCAAAATAGTCTTTACACATGCTGAGTTTAGTGCCTTCAGTTAGGTGAGGTCCTCAATCAAAAATATCTAACATTGGGGCTATAATAACATAATTTCCTTGCCCCTAGATTTGGGTCCCAGAGAGTAAAAATGGGTTTGCCAAAGAGATGATCAATGAAAGTGGCAAGTTGGTGGTGCAGGGAGAGCCCAAATGGTCTCCAATAGGAATTTTGTTGATTTAGTATAGAGGAGGTGTGGGTGGATATAGAATTTGTGCAATGGTTTGGTGAAAAAGGATGATGAGGGTTTGGTGATGAGTTGGGGGTTTGTGGGTACTCTAGAATATCTAACATTTCAAGAGTTTCTCCCCAAAGTTCAATTTCATCCTCACAATTTGGGTGCTTAATCCAACCATCCTGATCTTCATGATTCCCACCCAAACGTTGAACCTCAAACTCTAAAAATTTAGGATGAGGACATTGTTGGGTTTTAACTTGATCATGTGAATCATCCAACAAATTTCCAAATTCATAAATATCTTCCACAACTCAAGTTGCCACAATTTGTTGTATGTCTTTATTGTCCTCAATTATCCCTGCAACCATGTGATTTTATTCCAGAGTTTGGGTTGAGTTGGCCCTTAAAAGGTTGTCTAAGGTATGTATGGCCATTACCTCCTCTTTTCTGCCAAGCTCCTCCATCAAACCACACTTAATTTTATCCTTCTTTGAGACCTCAAAAATGTTAAATCGATTCATTTTATTCCTAGAGACTTGATGAGAACCTCATCATGAACCCTAACTCGCACAATCTAATCCAAATATGTGTGAAAAAGCTCCTACAAAACCCAAAGAGAGGCTTAACTCAGAGAATTCTAAGTTAAAGGATAAAATAAATCATCAGGGGTAAAATTGCAATTTCACCAATGCAGTATGCAAACAGGGTAATTAAGGGTCCAAACATAAGTCAAACAAGCTTAATAAGAAGGGAAGTGGGATGATCTGATCTGAAAAGGGTTATAGCAACTTCTAGGAGTTAAATGATATTCTGTAACCTTAAAACAAATCCACTTTAATTTACGAGGTTCGAGGCAGGATAAAAATCAACTAAATCCTCTAAAATTCATAGAAAAATATCCCCTAGGGTTTAGAACCTTCAATTTGGCCTTTGAAACCTATTTTGACCTAAAATGAGAACCATGCCCAATTAATGACATAATTTGGGTTTTTACGTAAATTGACCAGTCAAACATGGTCCAACCTAAAATAAAAATTCACCATTAAAATTCTTAGGTTCAAATTAGTATAGTATAAAAACTTGGGCCTAAGAAAAGACCATCTTGACTGACTTTACAAATTGGTCCTCTTAATTTACTTTTTGACCCTTATCTTTTGAAACCCTTGCATTTAGGCCCCCAACTTCTCATCATTCTTTGCAGAACGGTCCTCCCTGCCACTTTTGCGCAGCGCCATGCCTCCGGCGACCTTACGCGGAGGATGGTGCCGCGCAGGGCAGGGCGGCCGTCCTCTAGAATAGACGGGGGGTTCCCTATGACGTCCTCTATCGCAGGGACCCTCCCCTACCCTCTGCCATCAACCATGCCTCTCGTGTGAATGCACGAAAGGCATGGGTATCCTCTCCGGCCACTCTTCGACGAGGCTGGCACATCGCCACCTCGGTCCCCTCTCCGCGCCAAGGCCTTTATAAGGAGCGGCAAGGTCTGCCGACTCCTTCAAGCTTCCTCTGGCAGAGAAATACCTCGCACTTCATCTCTTCCTCCTCCGGTCAGAGCACCCGAAGCTTCCGGCGATCTCCTCCTCCTATTCCTTGTCGCTCTGCTACCCTACCTGCAGCAGAGTTTACTCTGCCCTGTCGTCCGTGCTAGGCCGTACCAGCTGGTGCCCTCAGACTGTCTCCTCGTCGCCGATACCCTCCTCCTGGGCATCTTTGTCCTCAGCTCCGGTAGGCATGATCCGGGTGCTGCTCCCTTCCCCTTCTTCGAGTAATTAGGTACAAAGTTTCCTCTCTCTCTCCTTTGTATTTTCCCCCTTCTAATCTGCCATTTAAACCACCCGACCGCCACTGTCCAACTCCATCTTCTCCATCTCCGGTCGCCTTCTCCGGCGAGGCCATCCCACTTCCACAAACCTCCTCACCCCTTGCCGACTACCCCAGAAGCTCCCCCTCACTCCACTCAACCGTTACCCCCTCTCCATTCACTGCCAATCACAACCCGACTACCCCCCGAACAGACCCATTTCCGTGCCCACATTCTGACCTAGGTCCACCTCCACAGGTGCTCTCGCGCCTCGCCGACCACCACACTGCCTTCGCTGCACTCCGACGAAGCTTCCCACGTTTTCTGATGTGGCCGAGAGGCCGTCATTGTGCTTTCAAGTCAGAGCCCCCTTGCCGCCATTGTTAAGCTACTGTAGCTCCTTCTCTCGCAGCTCCAGGCTTCCTCCAGCCCAGGCGCACATCCCAGGCAGCACGGATTTCTGCTGCGATGACGCACAGGCTTTCGATTTGGGTCACAAGCCTCGCGGCTGCCCTAATTGGTAGCAGCTTCCTCGGCCGCGAGTGTGACATCTGGAGGTGGGACTTTAGTCCCACCTCGTAAGTGTGCGGCCGCGCGCCCATACTTATATTGAAAAAGTGTATCAGGCTATTTGCCTTCGATACACAGGGGTCAGGTCCCTCTCACCTGCACGCAGCATACCACACGCTCGCTCACCTTTGCCCGCGCTCACACCCCGCGGGTCTGGGCCAGATCCGACTACCCGACCAAGCACTCCTCGCCCACCACCGCACTCCAGTGGGCCTGGTCCCGGGCGTGCTACTCGAACCCGATTACCCGGCTCTGGGAGAGCATTCCTAAGAGAGATTCTGAGAAAGAGAGAGACGCGGGGAAGGGGTAGGGGTAGGTTTCGCACTGACCACTGTGTGTGCACGCAGGAAAGAAAGAAAGAAAGAAAGAAGAAGAAGAAGCAAGCTAAGGAAGAAGAAGAGGGGAGGAGCGGCCGAAGCCTTAGCCGCACTGAGTAGCTGAAGAAGAAGGAAGCCGCACTGTAGCAAACCCACAGTTAAGTCGTCTAAGCATTAAATCAGATGACGGAAGGGCAGTGGCCAGAGAAGAAAGAAGAGAAAAAGAAGAGAGTAGAAGAAGGAAGAAAAAGAAGAAAGAAGACACAAGAAAAGAGAAGGAAAAGAAAGAAGGAAGTAGGGAAAAGAAGGAAGCAGAGAAAAGAAAGAACACGACAGACTGAGAAGAAAGGAAGACTCTACAGCTGAAAGAAAGAAAGAAAAAGAGAGGAGAAAGAAGAAGAAGATCACCACAGCCGCAGGCTGAAGAAGAAAGAAGGTAGGAAGAAAAGAAGATAGAAGAAGAAGAGGAGGAGGAACAACCAAGAAGAAGAAAAGAGAGAAAAAGAAGAGAGAGGAAGAAGAAGCCAACAAAACTCTCTCTCTCTCTCTCTCATTATTTTTGTAACAAAATTGTGAATATTTATGCTTCTAGAATTCTAGTTGGTCCCTGAGTTCAACCTTGGGAAAACTTTTTATTCCGAGTAAAAAAATTTCTGTAGTAATCTGGTAGCTGTTTTGTCATATACTACGACTGTAAACCATAAATAACCATCACGACGGAACTAGCTCAAACCAGCGGTTACTAAGGCCATTTCTATATTTTCTGATTCACAATTGATCCTTGCCTTGGTCGTAGCCAAGAAAGGTCTTCCCAAAATAATCGGGTGTGGTTGAGCTATTTTGGTGCTTCCATGTCCAGGACCATGAAATCAGCAAGTAATTCAAATTATTAACCTTGACTAAAACATCCTCCAAAATACCCCTTGGTTTTGTAATGGATCTATCAGCTAACTGCAAGGTTATGTCAGTGTGTTTCAAGTAGCCTAGACCCAATTCCATGTGCAGTGAGGTGGGGATCACATTAATGGAAGCGCCCAAGTCGAGAAGGGCTTGGTCGGAAGTGATGTTTCCTATTGTGTAGGAAATCAGCGGGCTCCCCAGTCCTGCTTCTTAGGAGGTAGGTTATTTAAGATCAGTGTGCTTGTGTTATCAAATAAGACTACTCTCCTAATGTTTTCAGATTCCGCACTATGCTTTGCTTTATATGAATTCAGTAAACCTATGGCGTAGGCGGGGATTGATCCAATAGCCGCAAGGAGTAAAATGATTGCCAATTTAAAAGCCAGAAGTAAGGACATCATTTCCTCCAATTTCTCCTCCGACTTTTTCTGTTTGCCCAAACAACATACTCCCCAATTAGACTCTGATGTTTTGTTGATCACATTCTTAGTTGGGAGTCTAGAATTCTTACTACGGGGCCTAATAGTGTTGCCATGGGGTTGGGTAGGTCCCTTGTGTCTACTACCACTCCTCAAGGTGATGGTATTTGTCGTGGCAAAATGTTGTTGGTTAGTGCCTTGGGGAGGGTTGGGAAAAACAGGTGGCTCCCAGTTGATTATGGTAGAACTTGGTTTGCTCCGGGAGGGGCTGGGGTAGCTTGATAGATAGCATGAGCTTGAGCATGCAACTCCCCATCATTATCAGACCCTTGAGGCCCAGTGCCTTGGTTTTGTACATTCCTTGGGTTTGGTACAGGTTATGATGGTAGAGATTAGGGTTGTTGGTTGTTTGCACCAAGTTCAAATTGCAAGGTGTCCAACGAAGTTTTCATTTGTTGCTTGTGCTGGGGCATTGATCCTTGCATTTCTACCATCTTCAGGTTTAAATCAGCCTGCTTGGCTGGTTGTTGAGCATTCCACATGGACTGATTAACCTAATTCAAGGGCAACTGAGTATATACATGACCCTGACCCATTGGTTTTTGCGGTACATAGTTGTTGGGTCGATATTGGGTCTGCTGCCCCTGATCTTTCCAAGAGAAGTTAGGGTGATTTTTTAAACCAGAATTGTAGAAATTCAAGTAGGGGTTGGGCCTAACATTCTCTTGCACAGTATGAACATCCTCATAAAATGAGGATGAAGAAGGATCAGAAAAATTGGGATCAAAGGCCCCAGTTTGGAACCCATAAGGTTCCGAGAAGAGTTGGCTTGAAGGTCAAGCCGACTCCAACTAGTTCACAAGCTCCTGTCTCGTAGGAGCTTGCGAAGAATGGAATCCTGATCTCTGGGATTGAGTGGATCTAGAAAAATTAGAGTTTTCGGACATCCACTCTTCCATTCGTTTGGCAACCAGATCCATCTTATCTAATTTATTGCATATTAATTCCATATCAAGTGTATGAGAATCTTGGACTTCATTGGCATTTGATCTAGTTTGTTGGGATCACTTGAAGGTTTCCATGGAGGTGTGGTTTAAAGAATATTCACTCATTTCCTCAATCAAATCATACGCGCTATCTGTATCTTTGTTGAGGAAATTGCCTCTGCAAGAAGCATTCACATGATTACGAAGTTGATCATTCAACTCGTGATAAAAATCTGCACAAATTGCCATTTAGGCACCTCGTGGTGTGGTCACTTCTGCAACAGATCCTGGAATCTCTCCCAGGCCCCATGAAACGGTTCCCCCTACCGTTGGGCAAAAGTGGTAATTGCCCGTCGCAACGCATTGGTTCGCCCAATTGGGAAGAATTTCTTTAGGAAGGCCAATTTCAAAGTTGTCTATGTAGCAATCGGTCTTCCAATGGTACGATACCAATGTGTGACCTTATCCCTGAGTGAATGGGGGAAAAGCCTCATGAGCATCTATTCTTCATCCACATTCCGTGATTTGGTGATCTGAACCAGAGTGATCAGGTCCTCCAAGAGTTGGAATGGCTCCTCTGAGCCAAGCCCATGAAAGTGTTTAATTAGACTCAAAACCTGGGGCTTGATCTCAACATCACCGGTGGGGATCACAACATCGGGACGATCCTCATAATTTGAAGGATCACAAAAATCCTTCAAGGGACAAGTGCCCTGACCATTCATTCATTGGAAACATTGTTGCATCTACTGCAATTCTTCCAACTGCCTCTGAATCAGCTCCTGCTGGTTCAGGGGCGGGGGAGGTGGTGTTGATTAGCCATGGGATCTGCTTAGCTATAGCTCAACCTCCACCTCGGGGAATGGTCTAAAGGTCCTTCCAAATGAGGGTTCCATGACCTCCTTCCAAACATACACTGGAAGGAAGTCGGAAGGACTGGGAAGAGAAGGGACCCTATAGCACAAAAACTACAAGCCTGTCCTTAGGTTGGGTAGCCTAAAGGTCTACAGACTCTCAGAATTTGTCTTAAGATTATAGACGATTTGCTCTACTTATATCTAGTCAATCCAACCAGTTAGAAGGAGGGATTGGGGAGAAGGTTCTTCCTTTGGCTTGCACCTTCGGTTCCTAGTGTACCCCCCAGCCACGGTCGTTTGATGCTACTCTCCTAGCTAGACATCAGATTGAGTAGTATAAGCAGGTTAATCATGAACAATCTCAATCTGGGCCCTGAAGAGTGAATCAGTCCTTATGGCTAACGTCTAATCAATTTTAGTTAGGCTTTGGATATTTAGTGCTTTCAGAATGTGATGGGCCCTTAATGGGTTGTGCCCTTAATGATTTGTTTGAGAATGTGTGTATGTGCACAACCAAAATGTTTTCAAGCAAGATTATTGAGGATGAGGTGAATTTTAGGGTTCGAATCTTGCCTAGAAGCTTTTAGGATTCAAATATTAGGTATATTCAATCAAATTTCTATGAGGCAAACCAAGTTTGAAATCACAAAATCAAGTATTTTCCTTTACAAATCAAGAAAAGTATGGAGTGCCTACCTTGACCTAATTATTGAATCTTATGGGGCAGCTACAAAATGAATCAGTTTTAAATTGGGTGGTGTGGTCCAAACAATTCAATTAAGTGACCCAGATGCACCACCAATTAGGCACACAGAGATAATTAACCTAGACTGATTTCTACTCCTTTATGTGTTAATTTGTATGTATCAGTTCCACAGGTCGGAATCCCGGTTGAGTAGATAAAAATCAAGATAGATTATGTGCCTCAAATGTGGGTGTATAAAGTGTGTATGTTGATTCGTCTCACAAAAAGTATCATTTTGTTATTTTTTTTATATATGCGAAGGTGAGATGAGTGGATGTGACAAACAAGACAAACAAATTATATCCTAGGGTTTTTGCAAACACCTAAGTAGATTAGGTCTTGGTTATGAATGTGGCAAAATGAAACTAGTGGGGGGGATGTGGGGGACACTTATAAATTACTCTACTTGCACTTTACTCCCATCGACCGCACTTGGATCTCCATCCTAGGGTACCTACAAGATAGTAGATTAGAGGCAAGAGGGGTTAATAATTTGTAAATGCAAAGAAGCACAGAAAACAACAAAGTAAATTCCATTGCCTCCTTGGCAACGATGCCAAAATGATGGATGTGTTTCACGTGGTAGAAATCAGGGTTTGGGGGAACCCGTCGTCGTAGTCGCAAAACTAGTTATCAAATTCAATTTTACTGAAACTCCAAGGGAGTCCCAGGTCGAACACAGGGAGGCGATGTTTACTTTGTTTGAAAACTGCACTTCGTTTTGGTTCTTTTTGGTGTTTTGTTATATTTGTTTTTGTTTTTATAAAGGACGCAAACAAGATGGATCACAATATAGATGGAATCAAATATGATATATTGCACAAATGTCGATTACAATAATCTACGAAAGCATAAAAGAGAGAGGTGAGAAGGAATCTCTTGAATTGGTTGTTCAGTGAGACGACGACGCTTGGCGGAAGCTTGGACGAAGGAGTTGAGGAGTGGGATGATGGAGGTGAGATGCAGGAGGACGCCAGGTAGAGGAATGCTTCACCGAGGCTCTGGAATGGAGGTGAGGAGGCAGAGGCGATCTGCTACCAGAATGGAGGTGGGAAGACTGCTCCAAGGTGACCTATGAAGGTGATGGGACAAGGGACAAATATTTGGTGGGATAAAGGAATGCTACACTAATAGGAGGCCTTTGGAGCTTGAGAGTAAGCTCTTATGGAGCTTTGGTAGGCTACTAGAGTTTAGGAGTAGGTGGGAGTAGAGTAGGTAGATATGAAGAGGAATGGGGGGTGTAGGGGTGTTTAGATAGTGGTGGGAAGAAGAAATTTGTGTAGTGGCAGTAGCAAGCATCACTAAAGACCCCTACAGCTATCACTGAAGATCGCACCCTCATCGCTCACGCCTGCAACTGGCCTTGCACCTACGAGCAATTAGTGACAGCTGTAAGCTTCACTAAAGGTCCCCCAGGCTGTCGCTGAAGGTCGTGCCAACCAAGCACATGCTCGCTCACAGCTGCTGGTGTGTGCATGGCTGAAGCACGACTGTTGGATCATGATCTTGTGGCTGAAGATTGCGCGGAGATTGTGCCTTTGGAGGGCACGTTGGATGGCGTGTGAGAACTCGCGTTGACGTCCGTGTGATTACATTAGGTCATCCGCTGCACCACGTGGAAGCACATGTACTGTCGATCGTTGATCGTGCAGTTGAATTTGCACATGCCTCGCCGCAGAGCTAGACTTGAGACTTGGGAGGGATTCGAATGCGCACCATGCGTTTGAGAGCTCCTCTCACGACCAATGCGCTACTGGCACCTTTATGTCTCGAGGATGAATTGAGTACTGCGGGCGCGAAGGAACCTTGGCCGTTGGATCTTGATCCAACGGTTGTGGTACGAGATCTCCAATGATGTGGGGGGCACTTGTGGATGCTACTGGCCGGTGTTGGGTGGTCTAGATGGCATCACGTGGCGCCATCTGGGCCGTTCATCTTCTTTTTGCTGTAGATGGTTCCACGATGCTCAGATCGAGATGATTCTCATGTTGTCAAACTGCGATCGTTGCTCCGGATCCATCCGTACGGTCAGATTTTTCATCCGAAACTCATAAGGATGTCGCATTGCTCTCCTAGCCGTTGATCTTCCTCAGATCACATAAGGTGCTATAGGACTCCAATCTTGACGATTTCAAAGGCGTTAGACTTCGATCGTCGTCTTGATTAGACCTGTATGGTCATATCATCCATCCGAGGCTCTAAAATAAATCTCCTTCCCTCCTGGCCATAAAGAGGATGTAATTATCCTAAAATATACACAACTACTCTAAATGCAGGATGATGCATGCTATGCAATATTTATAATATGAAATGCAAATCTAAGCTTAGGAACATGCATGAATAGGCATTTTAACCTAATTAAATGTGTCTACATTAGGTTCCATTTCCGGAGGCCTTGTCCAAAGGAAAGAGGAAACCCAAACCCGTGGCTCTTGAGGAGGACCTGGTCAAGGTCTTTGAGCAGGTCCAAATAAACATCCCATTGATGGATGCAATTCGCCATGTATCGGCTTATGCGAGATTTTTGAAGGACGTATGTACACCTAAGTGTAAGCTGCGAACCAAAGGCTGGAATCCAATCGTATTGTCGAAGCAAGCCAACTCCATCATTTTAAGTAGACTCCTGCCTAAGGCAAAAGACCCTGGTACCCCTCTGATTTCATGCAAAATCGGTGATTTAGAATTTGCCAGAGCCCTTTTAGACTTAGGAGCTTCCATCAATTTGATCCCTACATCCCTACTAGATCATTTCAAGGAGACTGATCTAAAACCAACTGAGGTGACTTTACAGTTAGCTGACTGATCAATTAAGTCACCTAGAGGAGTTCTCAAGGATGTTCTGGTTTAGATCCGTGATTTCTACTTTCCCGTGGACTTCATTGTGTTAGATATGGAGACTCTTGAGAATCTGAAGAATACATTGATTATATTAGGTAGACCATTCTTAGTGACAGTTAGGGTGAACATTAATTGCGAAGAAGGCTAGATTGAATTGAAATTCGGGAACACGATGCTAAAAATCAATATATTTAAGGCCCAGAAAGGAATTAACTGTGGGGCCATGGATCAAGTATGCAACATCAGTTCTGTGGTTGAGGACACATTTCTTGAGGATGACCCGATTATCCTTGGTCACCAGCCCCAAGCAAATCATACCCCACAGATAGAAGAGCCTAGCACCGATCTAAACCCACACACAGCTCCCACCTTTTCTTCTAAGGCCCATCCCGACCTGCCTGTTGCTATTGATAATCCCATTATGGGACTAAAGCCTCTTCCCTATCATCTAAGGTATGTCTTTTTGGGTTCTAATCAGACATTTCCTATGATTATCAATTCTCACCTCACCTCTGATCAGGAAACATGTCTGATTTCTTTCCTCCAGCAACATCAGAGAGCCATTGGTTGGACTCTCGATGATCTGACTGGCATTAGCCCTTCGTATTGCACACATCGCATTTATATTGAAGAAGGGGCACGACCATCCTATGAAATGCAGGAATGTTTGAATCCTAATTTGCAAGAGGTCGTGAAGAAGGAGATCATTAAGTGGTTGATGCAGGGATCATTTATCCGATCTCCAACAGTTGGTGGGTGAGTCCAATCCAGGTTGTGCCTAAGAAAGCAGGACTCACCGTGATCACGACTGAAATCGGAGAGACCATACCAATCTGTATAGCGAACTCGTGGAGAGTCTGCATTAATTACAGAAGACTGAATGCCTCCATGAAGAAGGATCATTTCCTACTACCATTCATTGATCATATCCTTGAGAAACTAGCAGGAAATCATTTCTTCTCCTTTTTGGACGGGTACTCCGGTTACAATCAGGTGGCAATCCATCCTGAGGACCAAGAGAAGACCACCTTCACCTGCCCCTACGGGACATATGCATTCCGTAGAATGCCTTTCAGTATCTACAATGCACCCGCTACCTTTCAGTGGTGCATGCTTGCCATATTCTCAGATATGGTAGGTGAATACCTTGAAGTCTTCATGGATGACTTCTCGGTATTTGGGGAATCCTTTGATGATTGCCTCCTGCACCCGGTCCAAATCTTCAGGCGTTGCAATGACGTGAATTTGGTTCTTTCCTGGGAAAAGGGCCATTTCATGGTTCCTGAGGGCATTGTCTTGGGTCACCTTGTTTCTGAGAATGGCATCCAGGTTGATCGAGCCAAGGTTAATTTGATTTCTAAACTACCCATGCCTAGCTCGGTCAAATACATCCGCTCTCTTTTGGGGCATGTCGATTTTTATTGTCATTTCATTCCCAATTTCTAGAAAATTATGCGTCCCCTGACTAATCTTTTCTCAAAGGATGTCCCTTTCAAGATCACCAATGAGTGAACTCATGCATTTGAGAGCCTACGTGATCGAGTTACTCAAGCACCAATCCTACAATCCCCTGACTGGTCTCTACCCTTTGAGATCATGTGCAATGCATCTGATTACGCAGTAGAGGCGATGCTTGGGTAGAAAGTTGACGGGAAACTTGTGGTCATCTACTACGCCAGCAAGACACTGGACGAGGCTCAGCGTAACTACACGGTTACTGAGAAAGAACTATTGCCAGTAGTATTTGGCCTGGAAAAATTCAGATCTTATCTTCTGGGTTCCCATGTCATCATTTACTCATATCACACCGCTATGAGGCACTTACTAGTGAAGAAGGACGTGAAACCTCGATTAATCTGTTGGATCTTATTGTTGCTATAATTTGATCTCGAGATTCATGACAAGGAAGGAAAGTAGAACGTGGTAGCTGACCATTTGTCCCATCTTCCTTCTTCAGTTATCGACCCATCTGGTTCGATCACTGAGCATTTTCCGGACGAGCATCTACTAGCCATTCACGGTCTCTCCTGGTTTGCTGATATAGTGAACTACTTGGTAATGGGGAAAGTCCCACCAGATTGGGTGACTTCCAGGCGAGACAAGCTGATTTTGAGGTCAAGTACTATATTTGGGAGGAATCGTATCTCTTCCACATTGCCAATGATCAGGTGATTCGGAGATGCATTGATGGGAACACCATCATGAGCCCTAACTAGCCCATTTTGACCCATAAAAGAGAACAAAAGCTCTTACATAACCAACTGGAGGTCCTAAATCACTGAATAATCATTCTGAGATAAAAGCAAGAAACAAGGGGTAAAATGGAAATTTTACCATTGCAGTACAACAACAAATTTTCTCAAGGGCTAAACATAGATCAAATGGTCTTAACAAGATAATAAGTGGGTTGAATCAGACAGAAAAGGGTTTGTATGAGTTTTGGGAATTAAATGACTTCTTGTAACCCTAAAAGAGACCCACTTGATTAAACAAGGTTCTGGTCAGGATAAAATTCCACTAATCCCACTAAAAATTATAGAAAAATATTTTCTAGGGTTTAAAACCTTCAATTTGGCCATTGGAACCTATTTTGACCTAGAATGGTGTCGCAGACATATATTTGCCCTAAGTTGGGTTTTACGTAAATTGCCCAGTCAAACGTGGTCAAACCCAAAATCCAACCTCACCATTGGATTCCTTAGGTCCAAATTAGGTTTGTACCAAAATTTGGACCTAAGGGGAACTCATCTTGACCCACTTTGCAAATAGGTTCGACCCAATTACATTTCTACCCCTATCTTTCAAAAACCCTTACATTTGACCCCCAATCTTCTTCATCATTCTTTGCAATTTGGTCCATCTGCCATTATAGTGGAGGAATCCTACTCCGGCGAGCTCTAGAAGGAGATTTCCCCCTGATCTCTCAGAGAATCCCCTTCAAAATTGAAAGGGAGATTCTCTGAGAAATCCCCCCCAATGTGAACCCAATTTGAGGCCCTATTCGGTACCTAATCTCTCATGCGAATGCATGAGAGATTTGGGTCTCTTTCGATTTACCATTGCCGGCGAACCTACCTTGCTTGGAAGCTTGGCTTCCAAGAACAAAATTGACCTCTTGGGCCTATTTAAGACACCCCAGATCACCTCGCATCTCCTAAGCTTGAAATTAGCCGGAGAACCCCCTCAAATTTAGCTCTCCTCCTCCAGCCGACTCGCTCATCAAGCTCTGATGACCTCTCCTACTCTCCCTCGTCGCCTAGCCACAATACCGGTGGCAGGTTCCTCTCCCTCACGTTCATCCACATTGCACAGCACCCACTGATGCCCTTGCATCCCCTTCGTCCTCGCCGACCATCTTCGTTGAGCATCTTCGTCTCCGACGTTGGCAATATGCGCTAGACGCCACCTCTGTCTCATCTTCGTCTCTTCACCTCCTAGATAAGTCTCTCTCACCCTCTACATTCCTTCCCCTTCTTTATTCCCTCGAACGACTACTACCGCACTCCACCACCATCATCCCCTTCACCTCCGGTCACCAACTCCGACGAGTTCACTCCACCTCCACAGACCACCACCATCCTCGCCGATAGGTCCATAGGCACCGTCTCAACTCACTGATCATAACCCCCCACTCATATCACTCCGCCACTCACCCAAATGCACCCCCAAACACACCCACACACACGGCCGCAGTGTGCCCTAGGAACGCTCCCACAGGCATTCCCACGTCACGCTGACCACCCCTGCACACTCACCGCACCTCGGTGAAGCTCCCTAAGCTTTTTAACATGGCCGCAAGGCCATTGTTGTGATTTCAGGTCTGGGAGCTCTCCGCCATTGACGCCGGGCTTGAACCTTGCTTGCAAGCTACTCCAGGCCATGCTTGCTCCAGGTCACAGTCCCAGGTTGCGTGGAAAGACTTCGCGAATGTCTCCAGGCATCCAATTGGTGTCGAGGGCCGTAGCTGCAGCTACCATCGACAGAACCACTCTGCTGCAGGGGCACGCAGAAGGAGGTGCGAAGATAGTCTTACCTCGGAAAGTTGTGGAGTGCCGCACCTGCATGAAAGGAATTTCTGCATTAGCCTTGTCACCTCCTACTCACGGGGTAAGGTCCCTCTCTTACCCGACCCGACCGCCTCGTTTGTGACCACACCCTGCGGACCTGGTGACTCGACTCGACTAGCACACCTTACCCACCACCGTACGCCGGTGGGCCTGGACCCGGGCGCATACTCGACTTGATTACCCGAGAAACATGGCTTTGGGAGAGCATAACCTAAGAGAGAAAATAGAGAAGAGAGCTCGCGTGGGTAGGGGGTAGGTTTTGCTTTGCAGAGGAAGAGAAGCCAAACTAAAAGAAGAGGAAGGAGAAGACAAGGTCGAAGAGAAGCTAAGGAAGAAGAAGAAGGGCTGCAGCAGAAGGAAGAAGCCAAAGCTAAAGAGAGGAAGAAGGCAAGGACGGTAGAGAAAGAAAAGAGAAGGAAGAAACTGAAGGAAGAAGAAGCTGAAGGCAGCCGGCAGAGAGAGAGAGAAAAGAATGTCTAAAGAAGAAAAGAAAGAAGTGGAAGATCAAGGAAAGGCTAAGGCAGGAGAAGCTAAAATCAGAAGAAGGAAGGAAGGAGAAGATAGAGAAAGCTAAGAAGGTAGAAGACAGAGCTTGCCAAAGCAAACTCAGAAGGAGAAGAGAATCAGAGAGAGAGAAGAAATTCTCATATTTTTTATTCATAATTGAGTTCTTGAATATTTTGTGCTACATACCTACTCTTATATTTTTGCATTGTGACATTGACATTATTACATATTCTTCTAATTGTGATCTTGATTTTTAAAGCACCAATTTGCTCCCTGTGTTCGACCTCGGATTTTAAAATTTGAGTAATAAATTGTATTTATTTTGAATGCTTTTTCGGTTGTACTACAACGCGACCTTTTTAAAACCCAATCAAGTGCGATAAATATTTTGGCGTCGTTGCCGGGGAGCAACGGGCGATTTAGAAATCTTGATTGCAATTGCTGATTTGGTACTAACTTGCTATATCTATTTTGTTGTGGTTGTTTTAGGGGAGAAGATTCAACAAAAGACAGCCGCACAGCAAACACGTCGGGGGCAGGTAATTTCTGATTAATCTCTTTCTCCTAAGCTCCTCATTCTGAGAAAGAAGAAAAAGATAAAATCAATTAGGGCTACTTGCTTTTCATTTCTAGCTAATTCACCAAGTTGCCTGATTTGATTTCGACAACAATATTGATTTGTGCACCCATTTAAGGTAACTAGGGCTACCACATTCTTGATTGAGCCCTAGAGACCACATTTTGACAAACTAAATTGGACCAAGATTAGAGCCAAATTAAGGAGTTCAATTTAGGGTTTTAGAAACACACCTTCATAAGCAAGAACCAACTTTCCAAAAAGAGGTGTGCCTAAGCCTTGGTTGAAGAGATTTATTCAAGAAAATCCTAAAATTCAGGCTCTTAATCTCATTTGAATCCTAAAAGAAGGAACCTAAAACTTCTCAAAGGATAAATAGGTGAAGTTGACCCACCTTGTTGGGTCAACCAACCGTGAAATTAGGTCACTTTTTGCACTCAATACATCTAAAGCTCAAGTGAAATCTTAAGCACCCTTGCTCTTAACTAAAATTGGTAGACTTAAGAGGTCAAAGTCCCCATTCTGGTCTACCTAGAACATCAGTGACAAGAGAGGTCGGGTGGGGGAAACCTTGTAACTCGTGGGGGTGGTCTACTGTGTAGGGGTCTTCGCGGGACTCTCCCTCTCTGGCTGCCCAGGTATTTCTCAGGTGGCCGACTTTCTGACTAAGGGGTATCATCAGCCTCGAACCTCTATAGTCATCCAAATTTCTGGGTATCGTGATTGGGTCCATCATATTCTACTCTCATCCAGACCATCGGTGCATGTTCAGTAAGAGGTCTTTAAGACCGTCCTTGAGGCCTCCTTTAGTGATTCACTCTCGTCGAGGCTAGGCCTCTACTTCCTTGTTTGTGCAGCAACCCCACCACATAGACATCTCCTCTGATTCATCTGAACCCAATTCTCATTCTTCCATCATCATGGCACAACCTATAGAAGAAGAAAAAACCTTGAGAACCAACTTCAGCGCCTTAATGATTTATTTCAAGCCTTTGTAAACTCACCGCAGCGTCCTATGATGCGAGATCACTATAATCCCACTATGGTGGCGATCAAATCCCGAGTCCAAATCCTGGTTGGAGGTTTTGATTCTGAACTCAAGCCCAACATGATTCATGCTATTCCTAAGTTTCATGGGCTTAATTCCGAGGATCCCTTCCAGCACATCAAACAACTTAAGCATCTGGCCCAGACCTTCAGGTCAGATGTCGAAAATCGGGATATTCTTCTCATGAAGATGTTCTCCTTCTCTCTCGTGGATAAAGCAGCTCACTGGTATTAGACTCAAATGCATCCAATCAACACATGGGTTGAACTACAATCTGAGTTTTTGAAAAAGTTCTTCCCAGTTGGTCGGACGAATGCTTACAACACCAAATCACACACTTCACCCAACAATCTGGAGAGCCACTTCATGAAGCATGGGACCATTTCCTGGATCTCATGCAAAAGTGCCCCCATCACGGAGTTCCTAAATGGGAACAAGTCCGATCTTTTTACCAGGGACTCCATGAAGATATCCGCTTATTCGTCAATGTAACCTGCGGAGGAAATATCATGGGTCAACACGAAGACACTGTGTGGGAGATTCTCGAGAATATGTGTGAGAACTCCATCAATAATGACTCCATGGGCTTATTCGACTGGACGAATGCCCACGCATCGACAAATCCAAGGGGAGCACATGAGATGCAGGGCCTATCCGCATCCGTCGACTTGGAATTGATGGCCAGTCGGTTGGACAAGGTCTCTATCATTGAGAAGAAGGTGGATGAGCTGACTCGACATCTGTAGCGAGCCACCTCTGTGCAAAACCTGTTTGCACAGCTGCCTTCTAGGAGGGAAGCTGTGCATAACATCAATCACCAATCTTCTCAGGGGATGGACTCGTATCCACCCTCGTCTGACTCTAAGACCGGAGGAAACTCTGATCCTGCCTACTCTAGTTAGGGGAACTCTGAACCCTCTTATTCTGACTTTCCCGAGGTTCCTTAGACCTGCGAGGACCTCAACGCCATCCAGAATGACCCATTCTCTAACACCAATAACCTGGGATGGCAGAATCATCCCAATTTTTGTAGGCAGGAAATAACTAGAGTCAAAGACCACCATATCAACCCTGTCCACAAGCTCCTCGTCCATAGCAACCACCTTAGCCTCGGCCCAACCCCACCTATCAATCTGGGCTAACTCAGACAGATCAAATGACTCTCATTCTTTAGACTCTGGCTGACATTCAGAAGACGAATGCGGCTATGCAAAAATAACACAAGGACAAGATCATAAAGGTTCGCAATCAACTCACCCAGATGGAGAATTCCCGCCAACTTGGTACACTCCCTTCGCAACCTCTACCGAATCCAAATAACATGCCAAACTAGAGGCGAATTATGAACCCAAATCTGGGCCAAGCCCACATCATTTATTTGGCCCCTTTTGTTCCATCACCCGTCGGGATGGAAGCTAAAACATCATATGCGGGATTTCAGCAGCAGCCACCTATTTTACCGACATCGAACCAAAACTAGGCAAGACTGAATTCTGTTACAACTTGTAGTGGCAAAGCAACACAAGACCCACCTTACCCAAACTACTTTCAGCCTCGTAGTGTTAACCCAGGCCCTAGGATAGTTATCCAGGACACCCCTGTCCCTGATTAAGAACCTAGACCTATTCTAGAGGAACCATCCAAGGTTCCATTTCCCGAGGCCTTGACCAAGGGAAAGAGGACGAACAAACCCGTGGCACCTGAGGAGGACCTGGTCAAGCTCTTTGAATAGGTCCATATAAAAATCCCCTTGATGGATGCAATTTTCCACGTACCAGCTTACGCATGATTTTTGAAAGACGTGTGTACACCTAAGCATAAGCCGCGAACCAAAAGTGGGAGTCCAATCGTACTGTCAGAGCAAGCCAACTTTGTAATTTTAAGCAAACTCCCACCTAAGGCAAAAGACCCAGGTACTCCCCTGATTTCCTGTGCCATTGGTGATACCCAATTTGACAGAGCCTTATTAGATCTAGGAGCCTCCATAAACCTAATACCTACATCCCTACTTGACCACCTTGAGGAATCTGAGCTTAAACCGACAGAGGTGACATTACAGTTGGCTGATTGATCTATTAAGTCACCTAAAGGAGTTCTTGAGGATGTCATTGTTAGGATGTCATTTCTATTTCCCGGTGGACTTTGTAGTCTTGGATATGGATGCTCCAGAAAACCTGAGGGATACACAAATTATACTAGGGTGACCCTTTCTGGCCACTGCTAGGGCCAACATAAATTGTGAGGAGGGTCAAATTGAACTGAAATTCGAGAACCAAATATTAAATATCGACATCTTTAAGGCCCAACAAGGGATTAATTGTGGTGTTATAGAACAAATATGTGACATCAAGGCTGTGGTTGACGATCCATATATTGAGGACAACCTGACGACTTCTGATCAACCACAAAAGGATCAAAACCCGCAATTAGAGGAGTTCGAACTTGACCTAGACACACTCGTAACTCCCTCCCTTGTTCCTGACACACACCCTGAACCGCCTGCTGCTGCCTATAATCCTGTTTTGGAACTGAAGCTTCTTCTCGATCATCTGAAGTACATCTTTTTGGGTTCCAATCAGATGTTTCCTGTGACTATCAACTCTAGACTCACACCTGATCAGGAATCCTGTCTAATTACTATTCTCCAGCAACATCGAAGAGCCATTGGATGGACTCTCGATGATTTGACTAGTATTAGCCCCTCCTACTGCACACATCGTATCTATACTGAAGAGGGCACACGACCTTCCTGTGAAATACAGAGACATCTGAATCCTAATCTGTAGGAGGTCGTGAAAAAGGAGATCATTAAGTGGTTAGATGTAGGGATCATCTACCCGATCTCTGACAGTCGGTGGGTGAGTCCAATCCAAGTTGTGCCTAAGAAGGCAGGACTCACCATGATTACAAATGAAATCGGAGAAATCATACCGACCCGTGTGGCGAATTCGTGGAGAGTCTGCATTGATTACAGAAGACTCAATACCTCCACAAAGAAGGATCATTTCCCACTACTGTTTTTTAATCAGATCCTCGAGAAACTAGCGGGAAATAGGTTCTTTTGCTTTTTGGACGGGTACTCTAGTTATAACCAGGTTGCAATCCATCCTAAGGACCAAGAAAAGACCACTTTCACCTGCTCCTTCAAGACGTATGCGTTCCGAAGGATTCCATTCAGTCTCTGCAATGCACCCACTACTTTTCAATGGTGTATGCTTGCCATATTATCAGATATGGTAGGTGATTATCTGGAAGTCTTCATGGATGACTTTTCAGTATTCAGAGAATCATTTGACGATTGCCTCCTGCACTTGGTCCAGATCCTCAGGCGGTGAATTGACATGAATCTGGTTCTTTCGTGGGAAAAAAGCCATTTCATGGTGCTTGAAGGAATCGTCCTGGGACATCTCATATCAGAAAAGGGCATCCAGGTCGATCGAGCCAAGGTGAATATGATTTCCAAACTCCCTATGCCTAGCTCGATCAAGGACATCAGATCTTTTCTGAGGCACGTCGATTTTTACCGTCGATTCATTCCTGATTTCTCAACCACTCTGCTATCTAAGGATGTTCCTTACGAAATCTCCAAGGAATGCACTCAAGCATTTGAAATCCTCCATGATCGAGTTACCCAAGCCCCGATCCTACAGTCCCTTGATTGGTCTCAACCCTTTGAGATCATGTGCGATGCATCTGATTTCGCTGTAGGAGTGGTACTTGGGAAAAAAATTGACAGGAAACCCGTGATCATCTACTACGCTAGCAAGACACTTGACGAGGCTCAGCATAACTACACAGTTACTGAGAAAGAGCTGCTAGCGGTAGTATTTGCGTTGGAAAAATTCAGATCATATCTCCTGGGTTCCCTTGTTATCATTTACTCTGATCATACAGCTATGAGGCATCTCCTGGTGAAGAAGGACGCGAAACCTCGATTAATCCGCTGAATCTTGCTGTTGCAAGAGTTTGATCTCGAGATTCGCAACAAAGCGGGAAAACAGAACATGGTAGCTGATCACTTGTCCCGCCTTCCTTCTGAGATTATCGACCCTTTCGAATGCATCACAGAACATTTTCCTGATGAGCACCTCTTGACTATCAGTACAAGGTTTCCATGGTTTACTGATCTAGTAAACTACTTGGCATCACATCAGATTCCGTTCGATTGGTCGAAGGCCAAGAAGGACAAATTGCTTTCCGATGCTAAGTATTACTTCTGGGAAGACCCATAGCTTTTCCGCATCGGTGCTGATCAAATCATTCGACGATGTGTCGTGGGAACGGAAATTCAAGACATATTATCGTTCTACCATGACTAGGCATACGGTGGACATTTCTCAGGTCATAAAACTACAGCGAAAGTCCTCTAGTGCAGCTTCTATTGGCCCATAATTTTCAAAGATGCATACAATCACTGTAGGGCATGTACTCGTTGCCAGACCTTTAGGCAACATGAGCCATCGTGATATGATGCCCTTACAGTCGATTCTCGTATGCGAAATCTTCGACGTGTGGGGGATTGATTTTATGGGACCCTTTCCTATTTCAGACAGCTTCAAGTACATTCTACTCGCTGTTGACTACGTATCCAAATGGATTGAAGCCATTCCAACCTAAAACAATGATCATAAGGTGGTTATCAAATTCATTCATTAGAACATCTTTTCACGGTTCAGGATTCCACGTACTATAAAACAAATAGATTGAGGTAAGAAGCAACATAGAATAAACCATATTTGATACCTGAATATTCGATTTGATAACCCGCTACTAGTTCTTCCTCTGCTTTTGGTAAATCAAAGGGTATTCTTTCACATCCTACTAGAGAAGAAAATCTCTGATGGAGGGACCCATTTCACGAATGCTCAGTTTAGGTCACTGATGACCAAATACGAGGTGTCACACCGAATCTCTACTCCTTACCACCCCCAAACTAATGGTCTAGCTGAGCTATCAAATTGGGAGATCAAGAAAATCCTCCAGGTTACTATTTGACCTAATAGAAAAGACTGATCATCCTGACTTCCGGAAGCTTTATGGGATTATAGGACTGCCCACAAAACCCAATTAGGTATGTCTCCCTTCAGATTGGTGTACGGGAAGGCATGTCACCTCCTCGTCGAATTGGAGCACAAAGCCTATTGGGTAGTGACGTGCTGTAGTTCGTGTGTGTTAAGAGGTGTCGTTATAGTTGCACTTGATACGTCGGTTTTAAAAGAAGTAAACGGAGGTGAGTCCGAGTGTCGGTCTCAGGGAGACGTGGAAATCAGATTTTGTTTACCACTTGTTGTCACGAAAAAGGCAGAGTTTTGCTTGCGAAAGAGACAGTTTTGAAAAGCGAGAGATAGAGAGAGTTTAGGGTTAGAAATCTCTTGGTTTTGATCATGCACTTTAAGCAGAAATTAAAATGGCGACTAAATGGAAAATAATTTCATTAAACATGCATTCATAGTTCATGGTTTACAACATTAAATACATGCTTCAATAAAAGTAAATGAAAGCTTAAAAGAGAGAGAGAGAGGTAGAGAGAGAGTGGAGAGCGACGAGGCAGCCACGGCGGTGGAGGAGGCTCCGTCGGTGGCTCGTTGTCTCCGGCGATTACAAGAGTGCCTAAAACTAGCTAGGAGAGGAGTGGAGTAGTTGCAAGTGGGAGAGGATGCCTTGAATGGTGGTAGAAGGGGGTTTAAATAGAGTTAAGGGCTTCCTAAAAGAAGAATGTGCTTTAGCGATATCCAGAACGTCGCTAAAACCGCTTCTAGAGACGTCGATGAAGCCCTCCTGTCGCCGGTCAGCTGCCCGCCCCGCTCTCTCTCCATGCGCGATCCGTGGACGTTGAACGAGAGCCGTCCGATCGAAGATCGGACGGCTGAGATCCTCCCGCGCCCGCGCTGAGATCATGCCTCGGGCGCGCGTGCATGCGCGCGTTTTCGCCCTGCGTGCGCGCGCGCGTGGGCACTCGGGAGCTGTCATCACGCCGCGTGGCGCGATCCTGGCCGCCCGCTCCTGATCGGGCGGCCCAATTTTGCCTCACCCTTCGCTCGCGCTTGATTTCTGCTCCGCGCGATTCGAATGTGCGTCGCTGCGATGCGGGCATGCGCGCTAGCCGTTGCGCCACGCCCGCGCTTTGTCGCGGCGACCGCGGGCGAGCGTGCGGATCTCGGCCGTTCGATCGAAGATCAACGGCCGAGATTCATCCTTGGCTGGCTTGAGGGCGTGCGAGTGGTGGGGGCGGGGCGACATGGCGCTTTCTGGGCCGTTGATCTCCAGATCAACGGTCAGAATTTCTTGGGCCCATTGTGGGAGCTCCGGATGTCGGATTTGGCCGATCTTGAGTCCGTTGGACTCCGTTCGTCGTTCTGAATCCATCCGTGCGGTCCGATTGCTCATCTAGGGCCTTCTTTGACACATGCTTTACACAAATGGCCATTAATGCAGTTTATAAGCAATCTTGGTACTTGATGCATGCAATGCTCCTATTCTACTTTATGTTGTGCCTTTTATTCTAAAGATGGGCCATATTTAACCTAATTACTACCCCTTTGCATGGTGTTATCAGGTAGTACGGAACTGCAACCTAGATCTTTCTAAGGTAGGAACCCACAGAAAGCTTCAAATGAGCGAGATCAATGAATTACGCCATGACGCGTATGAGAACTCACGAATCTACAAAGAGCGGGTTAAAGCCTTTAACGACAAGCACATATCCAGAAAGATCTTTCATCCTGGTCAAAAAGTTCTACTCTTTGATGCCTAGCTCAAACTATTCCTAGGAAAACTCAGATCGAAATGGATTGGACCTTACCTCATCCGACGAATCTTCAGAAATGGAGCCATCAAGATCAGTCCGCTCAGCCACGATTTAGAACCTTTCATCATGAACGGTCAGAGACTCAAATTGTTCATTAACCCTACCGATACAAATTTGGCTGAGATATCCTTTACCCTCCATTCTCCCTGAGCTCATTGCGCCCAGCCGATGGTGTAAAACTCAACGCTTAATGGGAGGCAACCTGTCATTTTTGAAAAACCTGAAACCTTTCTTGACATTCCTATGCTGTATTCATATTGCACTTTAGGGTTCACCAATTAGAATAGCCGACCCCACCTTAGGTACCTATACCCGAGTTTTGAAATCGTCCGCAACAATCACCTTGACCTGTTCACCCACCCAGAACCTGTTCTAATGAATGATCTAAGCTGAACTCGAACCCACCTAATTTACAATTGGGACATTGCAAATTGTAGGCATGGGGGGGTATGAAAGTGCAAAATGCCATGAAAATCATCTCACAAGAAAAGGTTTCATCAAAAAAATCACATATCCCAAAAATACCAAAAAAAAAAAAATTCTTGAAAAGAACAAAAAAATTCTGAGGGGAGAGAAAATTTTGAGGCCATACAAATCTTGAGGAGAACAAGGGGAAAAGTAAAAAATGTCAAAAAAGGAGCACAAGTTGAAAAAGAAAGAGATAGTCATTAGTAAGAAATTAAGGGATTAATTGAGTTCTAGACCATATCAAGAAAAAGAAAAATGAAAGGAAAAAAGTGCTAATGAAATACAGAAGAGATTAGTAGGAACACTGATCTTAGGCCTCTTGAGCTATACTCCTAGGCTTAAAAATTCAAGTATCCACTAAGATCTGGATAATCCTCAAGAGGTTTGAGAAAATGCGAAGCTTAAGTATTAGGTCTAAGGCCTAGGGAGTATTCGGCCTCGTTAACTGACCTTTGGTTTGTGGGACTCAGTAACCTAAGCACCCCAATCCACACATAGTCTGGTTCAATGCGCATAAGTATCAAAATCACGTAAATGCGTTTAAACTGTTCTGACAAAAGTCGCCTAGATTAGAAGCGGCCGATCAACACAAGTTGATTTGGATGAGTTCCTGGCACGGAGAGGCGGGAAATTCCCCTCGAAGATGTGCAATAACATATCATCTCCTCAGTGTTTATCTCCTAGGATATTTACATATCCTACTGGGGCCATGTAAGCACCCTGTGCTGGTTCAAAGGCCTTGGGCGGCATTATCACGAAATGTCGATTGCCAGGGTCTGGATTTAGCTACATAACGCCATGGGTGAGATTATCTCGAAATCTCGAAAGCCAGGGTTCTGGGGGTTGCCATGGGTGGTGCTATCACGAAGCATTGATTACCAGGGAGCATTCGAGGATTGTTGATGGGGACTAGGAATCCGATACAGACCATGTTGAGAAGCCAATCTGAAGGTAGAAATAACAAGAAAAGAGAGAGAAAACTCTCCAAACAAAGAAAATTCCCCTGTCTCTCTCTTACAAAAATGCACTGCAAACTGAACTGAGGCTAAAATATGTTACAAGCACGGGTACTTTAACCACGGAGTCCAACAAACCTTAGGATAGTTCCTGTAGGCCTTAAAAACCTTCATGGTAGACTAAGGCTAGAGCTGGTCAGGTCCGGATCTTGGTTGGCACTTGAGTACCTCTAGGCCTACTATCGACATTCTAACCTAATCAAAAGAAGAAAGCACTCATCATAGTTTTTGAACATCAAGGAACTCATGGTCTAGAATCGAAGTTAAACCTTAAAATTTTGCTAAGGGACTAGCAAAAGCTAGGCATGGGGGTATGATGGTAACACCATCATGAGCCCTAACTAGCCCATTTTGACCCATAAAAGAGAACAAAAGCTCCTACATAACCAACTAGAGTCCTAAATCACTGAATAATCATTCTGAGATAAAAGCAAGAAATAAGGGGTAAAATTGTAATTTTAGCATTGCAGTACAACAACAGATTTTCTCAAGGTCTAAATGCAAGTCATATTGTCTTAACAAGATAATAAGTGGGTTGAATCAGACAAAAAAGGGATCGTGTGAGTTCTGGGAATTAAATGACTTCTTGTAACCCTAAAACAGATCCACTTGATTAAAAAAGGTTATGGTTAGGATAAAATTCATCTAAACACTCTAAAAATCATAGAAAAATATTTCTAGTGTTTAGAACCTTCAATTTGGCCATTGGAACCTATTTTGACTTAGAATGGGGTCTCAGATATATGTTTACCCTAAATTAGGTTTTTGCATAAATTGCCCAGTCGAACCCAAAATCCAACCTCTCCATTGGATTCCTTAGGTGCAAATTAGGTTTGTACCAAAATTTGGACCTAAGGGAAACTCATCTTGACCCACTTTGCAAACAGGTCTGACCCAATTACATTTCTACCCCTATCTTTCAAAAACCCTTACATTTGACCCCCTAACTTCTTCATCATTCTTTGCAATTAGGTCCCTCTACCATTATAGCGGAGGAATCCTACTCCGGTAAGCTCTAGAAGGAGATTTCTCTCTGATCTCTTAGAGAATTCCCTTCAAAATTGAAAGGGAGATTCTCTGAGAAATCCCCTCCAATGTGAACCCAATTTGAGGCCCTATTTGGCACCCAATCTCTCATGCAAATGCATGAGAGATTTGGGTCTCTTTCGATTTACCATTGCTGGCAAACCAACCTTGCTTGGAAGCTTGGCTTCCAAGCACAAAATCGACCTCCAGGGCCTATTTAAGACACCCCAGATCACCTCGCATCTCCTAAGCTTGAAATCAGTCGGATAACCCCCTCAAACTTGTCTCTCCTCCTCCGGTCGACTCTCTCATCAAGCTCTGGCGACCTTTCCTACTCTCCCTCGTTGCCTAGCCACAATATCGGTGGTAGGTTCCTCTCCCTCACGTTCATTTGCGTCGCGCAGCACCTGCCGACGGCCCTGCATTCCCTTCGTCCTCGCCGACCATCTTCACTGAGCATCTTCGTCTCCGGCATCGGCAATATGCGTCAGACGCCACCTCTGTCACATCTTTGTCTCTTCACCTCCTAGATAAGTCTCTCTCACCTTCTACATTCCTTCCACTTCTTTATTCCCTCCAACGACTACTGCTGCACTCCACCACCATCATCCCCTTCACCTTCGGTCACCAACTTCGGTGAGTTCACTCCACCTCCACAGACCACCTCCATCCTCGCCGATCGATCCATAAGCACCGCCTCAGCTCATTGATCATAACCCCCCACTCATATCACTCTGCCACTCACCCAAACGCACCCCCGAACACACCCACACACACGGCCGCAGTGTGCCTTAGGCACGCTCCCATAGGCATTCCCACGTCACGTCGACGACCCCTGCACACTCGCTGCACCTTGGCAAAGCTCCCTGAGCTTTTCAACATGGCCGCAAGGCCATTGTCATGATTTCAGGTCCAGGAGCTCTTCGCCATTGACGCCGAGCTTGAAGCTTGCTTGCAAGCTGCTCTAGGTTGTGCTCATTCGAGGTCACAGTCCCAGGTTGCACGAAAAGACTTCGTGAATGTCTCCAGGCATCCAATTGGTGTTGAGGGCCGTAGCTGCAGTTGCAATTGACGGAACCACTCTGCTGCAGGCGCGCGGGGATGGAGGTGGGAAGATAGTCCCACCTCGAAAAGTTGTGGAGCACCGCACCTGCATAAAAGGAATTTCTGCATTAGCCTTGTTGCCTCCTACTTACGGGGTGAGGTCCCTCTCTCACCTGACCCAACCGCCTCGTCCGCGACCACGCCCCACTGACCTGGTGACCCGACCCGACTAGCACACCTCGCCCACCATCACACACTGGTGGGCCTGGTCTAAAGCGCGTACCCGACCCGACTACCCGAGAAATGTGGCTCTGGGAGAGCGGAACCTAAGAGAGAAAAGAGAGAAGAGAGCTCGCGTGGGTAGGGGGTAGGTTTTGCTCTGCAGAGGAAGAGAAGCCAAGCCAAAGGAAGAGGAAGGAGAAGACAAGGCCGAAGAGAAGCTAAAGAAGAAGAAGAAGAAGGCCTGCAACAGAAGGAAGAAGACAAAGCCAAAGAGAGAAGGCAAGGGACGTAGAGAAAGAAAAGAGAAGGAAGAAACGGAAGGAAGAAGAAGATGAAGGCAGCTGGCAGAGAGAGGGAAAAGAAGTCAAAAGAAGAAGAGAAGGAAGAGGAAGATCAAGGAAAGGCTAAGCCAGGAGATGCCAAAATCAGAAGAAGGAAGGAAGGAGAAGACAAAGAAAGCTAAGAAGGTAGAAGACAGAGCTTGCCAAGTGTTGATGAGGTGAAATTGTGTTTTAAATGTGGTTACGTTGTAGTATAGATGAAATCACCATGAAAACAAATAAGAATTTATAACTAGAAAATCAAAGTATCCGAAGTTGAACACAGGGAGCAATTGGGTATTTCAAAACTTAAGAACACAACTTTCAATAGAAAGTAGTAACTGATTCAACCAAAATGGAAGAGTAATGCTATGGAGAAATAATGCTAAAAAAGAATTGGACGTCTGATATGTTATGACTACAGTGCTTTGATTTGTTGTCCTTCTGTGTCTTCTCTCTTTCTCTTCTTTTGCTTTGCTCTGCGGCTATGCTTCTTTTGGCTTCTTCTTCTTCTTTTCTTCTTTGTCTTTCCTTGTCTTCCTTCTTTCTTCTTTTGCTTGGCTTCTTCTGCTTCTCTTCTTCCTTGTCTTTCTGCGGCTAAGTCCTGCTGCTCTCCTTCACCAGCTACCTTCTTCTTCTTCTGCTTGGCCGCTTCTCTGCTACAGTGCCTTCCTTGGCTTCTTTCATTCTTCCGCTCCTTTTTCCTTCCTTGCAGCTGCTACCTTCTTCCTTTTCTTCTCTTTGCTACGCCTCTTCCTTCCTTAGCTCCTCTTCTTCTTCCCTGCACAGCACCACGCAGCAAAACTATCCCCTACCCTCCTTGTGTCTCTCTCTCTACTTCTCTCTTCAGTATGCTCTCCCAGAGCCAGATAATCAGGTCGGGTGCACGCCAGGCGCACCAGTGTCGGTGTGATGCGTGAGGAGTGCTAGGCTTAGGTAAATGGGTCGGGTGCTAGGTCTGCGGGGGCAGGTCGCGGACGAGGCGTGGGCAAGTGAGGGTGAGGGACCTCACCCCTGTGTACTCTGGGCAAACAGCACAAATCACAAAATCAATTTAAACTACGTACCTCCCTCCTGCGTTTCTGAGGTGGGACTAAAAGTTCCACCCGCTTCTGCTGGCACCTGCAGGAGGATATCTTCATGCAATTGAAGCAGCTGAAGGTCTCGTAGCAACTGCTCTTAGGCTGGATTCACTCGCACACTCAACCTGCATAGCCTGGGGTCCTAAAACTTGGAGCGTGCGGCCTGGAGCTCGGAAGCAAGCAAGCTTGTATGCTTGTTAATGGTGGACGGGGGCTCTACCCTGCATGACACAAGAATAGCCTTGCGACTTTGTCAAACAATAGGAAAACCTTCACCGTATCACGGCGAAGGTGAGGCGGGGGTTGGCGTGGCTCAGAATGACCTAGGCGTGCGTGCCTAGGTCAGACTGTGACCGTGTGAGTGGGTTTATTTGGTTGAAGTATGGGGCGTGTGTGGCGGTCAATGGAGAGAGGGAAGATGGATAGTGGACAGAGGCGGAGCTTGTTAGGTGGTTGGCGAGGCGTGTGGATGTGTGGAGTGATGGATGCGCCTCGCCGGAGGTCAACCAGAGATGAGGAAGATGAGGGGGACAGTGGTAGTCGAGAGGTGGTTTGTGAAATAAAAGGAGGGGAAACAAAGAATAGGAGAAGAGGAACTTATCTAAGGTGATTGGAGTGAAGGGGAGGTAGAGGAGATGAACGACGCGTATGTGCCGTTGTCGGAAAAGATGGCCCTGAGGTGGAGATAACGGCGACGAGGAGGTCAGAAGGGCATGCGCTGGTGCAGCGCAATGCAGAGGAACGAGGCGAAGCAAACCTTGCCACTGGTATGGTGGCAGAGCGATGAGAGGAGGGAGGGAGAGTCGTCGGAGCTTGCAGGCTACTTGGCCGGAGAGGGGAAAGAGGAATTCTGGGGGATTCGTTGGTCAAATCAAGCTTGGGGGATTCGTAGAGGACTGGGGATCCTTTTATAGTCGCTGGCCGAGCTTCTGGTGCTTGGAGGGCAAGCCTTCCAGTGCAAACTCCTCGTTAGAGAAGGAAGATGGTTAGGATACCCAAATCTCTCAAGCATTCGCACGAGAGATTGGGCATAAATTTGATCTGGAGATCATGTTCAATCGATGGAGAAATCTTCAGAGAATCTCCCTTCCAAATTTGGGAGGAGATCTCTGAGGATTCGAGGAGATATCAGCCTTGAATCCTCGTCGGAGTGGGATTCCTTTGCTGTAATGGTGGAGGGAACTGAATGCACGGGTGGCGAGGAAGCTAGGGGGATTTGCGCAAGGGTTTTTTCAAAAGTTAGGGGCCAGAATGTAATTGGGTGGACCATTTCGCAAAGTAGGTCAAGATGACTTTTCCTTGGGCCTAAATTTTGGTATAAACCTAATTCATATCTAAGGAATCCAATGGTGAAGTTGGATTTTAGGTTTGACCACGTTTGACTGGATATTTTGCATAAAAATCCAAATTAGGTTAAATACTAAGCTAGGACCCCAATCTAGGTCAAAATAGGTTCCAAAGGCCAAATTGAAAGTTCTAAACCCTAAGGGATATTTTTCCATGAATTTTAGAGGGTTTATTTGATTTTTATCCTGATTAGAACCTTGTTGAATTAAGCAGGTCTATTTTAGGGTTACAGAATATCATTTAATTCTTGGATTGCACAATAACCCATTTTTGACTGAACCAACACACTTTTTATGTTACTCAAACCACTTGACCTATGGTATGCCTCTGAGAAATCTCGTTTATGCACTAAAATGGTAAAATTACAATTTTACCCTTTAGTTCATGTTTCCTTCTCAGAATAATAAGCCCTTGACTTAGGTCTTCCTTTAGGTTATGCAGGAGCTTTTGTTTACTTTCTCAGGTCAAAATGAGCTAGTTAAGGCTCATGATGAAGCTCTCATCATACCCCCATGCCTAGCTTTTGCTAGTCTCTTAGCAAAATTTTAAGATTTTAACCACTGTTCTAGACCATGAGTTTCTTCTACTAGTTGTGACAAGTGCTTTTTCTTTTTCTTTTGTGAATAGTTCAGAATGCCAACAATAGGCCTAGAGGTACTCAAGTACCTGCCAAAATTCGGACCTGACCCGCTTTAGCCTCAGTCCTCAGCAAAGGTTTTTAAGGCTTGCAGAAACTATCCTAAGGTTTGTTGGACTCCACGGTTAAAGCACCCGTGCTTAAGACATTTTTAGCCTAGGTTCAGTTTGCAGTGCATTTTTGTAAGAGAGAGACAGAAGATTTATTTGTTTGGAGAGCTTTCTCTCTCTTTTCTTTTTATTTCTAGGTTCAGATTGGCTTCTCAACATGATCTGTATCGGATTCCTTGTCCCCATCATCAATCCTCAAAGGTCCCTAGCAATCGATGCTTTGTGATAGCATCGGCCAAGGCAACCCCCAGAACCATCCACAAGACCCAATTTGGCATGTCTCTCTTCAGATTAGTGCATGGAAAGGCGTGTCACCTTCCTATAGAGATGGAGCATAAGGCCTATTGGGCAGTATGGAAGTGTAATCTGGATCTGATGAAGGTTGGAATACACCGCCAGTTGCAAATGAATGAGATCGACGAGCTAAGCAATGACGCATATGAGAATTTACGTATCTACAAAGAGCGGGTCAAAGCCTTCCATGACAGGCACATTGTGCGAAAATCTTTACACCCTAGTCAAAAAGTCCTACTCTTTGATGCCAAGCTCAAACTCTTCCTAGGCACACTCAGATCTAAGTTAATTGGACCTTTCTTGGTAAGAAAAATCTTTGGAAATGGAGTTGTTGAAATTAATGAACTCAGCCATGATTTTGAACCTTTTGTCGTGAACGGTCAGAGACTCAAACCGTTCATCGAACTCACCGACCTGAACATGGCTGAGTTATCTTTTGATCTCCATTCTCCCTGAGCATATTGCACCCAGCTGATGGAGTTAAACTTAGCGCTTAATAGAAGGCAACCCGTCATCTTTTGAAAAAACTCAAAATCCTTTTGACATATCTCTTTGTTGAAATCATATTGCACTTTAAGGATTGTCCAATAGAACAATTGACTCTACCTCTGGTACACGTATTAGAGCTTGAAATCGTCCACAACAGTCACCTCGACCCATCCACCCACCCTTTGAACCTGTTCTAATGTACGATCTAAGCTGAACTCGAACCCACCTAATTTACAATGAGGACATTGCAAATCGTAGGCATGGGGGGGTATTAAAGTGCAAAACGTCGTGAAAGTCAACTCTCACAAAAGGCTTTCACACAAAAAAATGGAGGATTGAGGAAAGAGAAGGTCCGTTTGAGTCAAAAATGAGAAAAAGGAACGAGGAAAAATTAAAAAGAAAAGAAAGGAGCAAAAAGATAAAGGAAGAAATTGAGTCCCTTCAAAATGATATGGAACTTACCTAACTTCTAGGTTGGATCGAATGATGAATTAAGACTTGGAAGGCTAAAACTTAAGGGATTAGTGGTGAATATTGACCTTAGGCCTCTTGGATCTGTTCTGAGATTTAAACAATCACGTACTTGTCAAGATCCGGATTAGTCCTCAAGAGGTTGAGGAAAATGCAAAGCTTGTGTATTAGGTCTAAGGCTTAGGGAGTATTTGGCCTCGTTAACTGACCTCTGGTTTGTGAGACTCGGTATCTTAAGCACCCAAAATCACACAATCTGGTTTAGTGAGCTTAAATATGAAATTATGCCAAAAGCATTTATGCTATTCTAAGAATGGTCCTAAGTTCTAGATTAGGAGCGGCTCAAAAACACAAGTTGATTTGGAAGTGTTCCTGGCATGGAGAGGTGTGAAATTCCCCTCGAAGATGCGTAATAACATATCGTCTCCTCGATTCTTCTCCTAGGATATCTAAATATCCTACTGGGGTCACCTAAGCACCTTGTGTTGGTTCAGATGCCATGGGCAGCATTATCATGAAATGTCGATTTCCAGGGTCTGGATTTAGCTATAGAACGCCATGGGTGGCACTATCCCGAAGTGTCGAAAGCCAGGGTTTTGGGGGTTGCCATGGGCGTGCTATTTTGAAGCATCGATTGTCAGGGACCCTACGAGGATTTGTGGTGGGGACAAGGAATCTAATACAGAACGTGTTTAGGGCCAATCCGAGGTTGGATCTAAGGAATATAATGAAAAAAGAGAGAGAAAGCTCTCTACAAATAAAATTCTTCTTCTATCCCTCTCTCTCTCTTACAAAAATGCACTGGCAAACTGAACCTAGGCTAACCATGTTACAAGCACAGGTGCTTTAACCGCTGGGTCCAACGAACCTTAGGTTAGTTCCTACGGGCCTTAGAAACTGGTCGTGCGTGCTTCGCGTGTTTAGAAATCGAGGTTACAAGTAACCTGTCGTCGTAGTTGCAAAACACGCCAATCAAATAAAATTTATACCGAAACTCTAAGGGAGTCCCAGGTCGAACACAGGGAGACGACGTTTACTTTACTTGAAAATCGTGCTTCGTTTTTATTTGTTCTTGGTCATTTTTATCTTTTCTAATTTTTTTGGTATTTTTAGGAAGCAAGAGATCAGATCGACAAATGCTTATCTAGCTAATCTACTTGCAAATATAAAAGAGAGAGAGAGAGAAATAATCATCTATTCATCAAGAATTGTTTATTACACTAAGAAAGTAGGAAAAATCTACACTATGAAAGCATAAAAAGATAGAATGAGGTGAGAGAAATCCCCCTCGATGGTTGCTCGGAGGACGACTCGCTCTGACGTCGCCTACAGGAAGGTGGTGAGGAGCGAGACGAAGGAGGATGGAGTCAGAGGATAGAGGATGGGGCAGGACGACGTCGCGGTGAGGATCTTCTTCCCGAAGGGTGGTGAGAGGACGACCACGGGATGCTCCACGAATGGGGGTGAGAGGATGGAAAACTATTTGGTTTTACTCTAGAGGAGCATCTTGGGCTTGGGACAAGCTCTCTCTAGAGCCTTGGAGGTGGTGAGAGGAAGAAAGGAAGAGATCATTTGGAATGGTGGTGGGTAGGTCCTTTTATAGTGGAGGAGGAAGAACAAATTCGCTTCTGGGTCATTACTGACGTCCATAAACGTCGTTGCAGCTGTCGCTGAAGATCCGCCCTTCAAATCCACTTGCTGGCATGCGTTGACCATTAGTGATAGCTGCAAGCGTCACTAAAGGTGCGTCACTGAAGATCCGCACCTGCCCCATTGGCACCTGCCCTGCTGGCACGCTCTGCATACGTGCATCACGCGTCTTGTGTGCACGCGTGGCATATGCTGTGCTGCTGCTGCACGCGGTGCGCTACGTGCGGCTGTGGCTGTGCACGGCTGCGGCTGTGCGCTGCTGCTGCTGGCCAGCGTTGGGCGACCTGGATGGCACCACGTGGCACCACCTGGACCGCCCATTCTTCTTTCTTTTGTAGAGGGTGCCATGGTGCTCCGATCGGGATGATTCCCACGTTGTCGAACTGTGATCGTCGCTCCGGATCCATTCGTATGGTTAGATTTTCCATTCGAAACCCATATGGATGTCGCATTGCCCCTTGGCCGTTGATCTTCCTCGGGCTTCATGTGATGCTACGGGACTCCGATCTAGACGATTTCAGAGGCGTTAGACTCCGATCGTCGTATTAATCAGATCCGTATGGTCTGATCGTCCATCCGAGGCCCTAAAATAAATCCTCTCTCCTGACCATAAAAAGAACCTAATTAACCCAAAATATATACAACTACTCTAAATGCACAATGATGCATGTTATGCAATATTTATAGCATGAAATGCAAATCTAAGCCTAGGAACATGCATGAGTAAGCATTTTAACCTAGATAGATGTGTTTATATCATACCCCCATGCCTATCTTTTGCTAGTCCCTAGCAAAATTAAACTACAAGCTATGTATAAAATCAAAATTAGGATTAGATCGCTTAGGCCTAAGTCATTTACTAATAATAGAAAATTTCAACTAAGGTTCTAAACTATGAAGACTAAACAGTGCCCAGGTGTCTTCCAGAATGCAGACCGCCCAAGTCCTCGCCTTATTTGAAAAAGGAAGATACATTTTTTTTTCTTCTTTTCTAATTTTTTTGTACTTTTGGAGTTTGAGAGTTCTAAGATAACTTTTTACGGCTACCCGACCAACCCAAGACTCGAAAAGGACTCTAAGTACTAAACATCTTTGTGACAAAGTGATAGACTCACAAAACGACCGTTAAGACGAACTTCGGGTTTCTACAACCCTCGGTGACCTTGCCTAAAGGTTTATCTTTACGATCGGTAGCTTTCTCTCTACTTTTATTTATGGGGTCAACACAAGGGCGAACCCAATGTATATCTCTTCGATTTATTCTACTTCCTCGCTTCTTCCCTACGTGTTTTGGGAATTATTGTGCATTTTTATGAGCTGGGCTCTGGACAAATGGCCAATGGGCTGTTACCCACGACCACTTGCCAGCCATACTCGTGCGGTGAAGTGTGACTTTATTATTTTCTTTTTTTATTTTCTCCTTTTTCTATTTTTTTCTTTTTGGGTGTTTCTTTTTTTTTTTCTTTTATTTTTTTTTTAAGTAGATGGCTTCCATGATCTAAGATTTACCTAAAGGCAGTACAACAAAAATGGTCATGTGGCTGGGCTCTGAACAACCGACCGATGAGCTGTTACCACCAACAACTTGCTAGCCATACCACCCAAGTCGGTCCATTAGCTACCCAATTTCTGTAAAAACCATCGGAAAGTAAGTCAGTGCAAAATAATGTGTGTAGATTCTTAGGCTTAAAGTCCCCCCAAATCAGAGGGCAGGTTGATAAGTCGTATACTTATCATCCCAAATTATTTACCAAATTAAAATGAATTTTAATTGGTGAGGACTCGATACTAAGTCCACATTCGAGTGGACACCCGGGCTAATTAAGTCCAAAGACCTGAAGAGTCTAAGTGTTTAGGTCATATCGTATCATTTTCTAAAGTTAATAACTTCCAAATGCCTAAGTTCTCTTTTCCTAATTTCTTTCTTTTTTTAATCTTTTTTTCAAAGTTTTTAATTTTTTTTTTAATTTTATAAGAAACTAAAAGAAATTCTACGGAGTTAACATAATGATTTCAGGAATCAATTATCCACCCCCCCATGCCTAAATGATGCAATGTCCTCATTGTAAAAATAAAGACATGACAAGGGCGAAGTAAACAGAATATCACCTGAGTGTCGTGAAAATCCGGTCAACTCCGCAGAGAGGAGTGCATACACATGCGCTAAGTTTAATGCCTTCAGCTAGGCACAACATACATACAAAGAAGAAATTGAGAATTCACAAGTGCGGGTCAAAATCAAAATAAAAATATTGATCCTGAAACCCGTCTATAGAAGATGTCCATAGACGTGGATGAGATTATGGTGCAGACCCATGCCCCATGGTCGAGTGGTTCTCAGGTTCTGGATGAAAATCACCTAGAACCGAAGGTTGTTGTGTTTGCGGGATTGGGCCTGCGGTTTAGTGGTGTGCAACCCAAGACCAAAGTGTCAGACAATGAGTAAAGATGGTTCGATAGGTGCGGTTGTCCACTTAACATCTAGCTCAGAAAAATAATCAGTTATTTCAAGCTTAGGTTGCACATGAAAGATATCGTAAGGGTCCTGGTAGAAAGTAGGTGGTTTTAGGTCAATAGGTACCCTTAGATCCAAAATCAAACTTCCCTCAGAATTAGCCTCCCAAATCTTTATTTCAACAACTCTATCCTCCAACATCAAGGGCTCAGGCTTCGGGACCTCTAGCATATTATTCACCCCATATGATTCTCCCAAGTCCAGAAATCGTGGCTGAATCAAGATTGAATTGGGCACAAAGATCTCAGAAGTCAGCTCTTCGGGGTGCAGATTAGGACTGGGGTCACTGATTAAATCATCAAGATTCGGGTCCTCCAAGTTAACCCCAACCGAATCCAAATCTTCAATAATTGGGCTATCAATTGGTTTGCCAGATTCCTCAAGCCCATTTGTCTCACTAAAATCCTCTTCCTTAAGTTCAAGTGAGACTTCACCAAAAGATTCTTCACCCTCAGAGTTAAAGAATCCATGATCCTCATTTATATATGTCTCAAAATCATATGTCATTTCAGGTCTGTGGAGACATATTTTTTCTCGCTCCCTGGCTTGAGGATCTCTGGTGAATCAATCGGTTCATCCTCAGATGGTTGCTCTAGCCCATCTTGGTCATCCCCAGTCTCAGAAAATGTATCTCCCCTGACAGACGCCTGAGCGGGTTCAAACATTGGCTCTCCTGAAGGGGTTTCATCTTGAGAATCATCCCAAGATTTGACTAGTGCAACCATAAATTTCATCCTCAACCTTGACAATTTCCTAAGAAGAAACTCACCCAAGTCCCTATCCCTAACACTTTGGAGCAAATCCAATAGAGAACTTTTAAGTTCATCAATCATTTTGATCATAGGCTCTAGTGCATCAGTGCATGGTGTTGGCTGAGCATCTAAAGATTGTATAGTGTTCCTCAAATTAGCCAACACCCTATCCTGGATCTAGTTCACCTGAACTGACTGGTTCGATTCAGGTTTAGGTGGGTTCAGGTTAAATCTAGGGGAGTGAAGATGTCGAGGTTTAGTTAGAATGTGTGTGTGTGCGCAACCAGGGTTTGCAAACAAGGTTATTTGATGATGTGCCTTTTAGAGTTCAACCTTGTTTAGTAGCTTTTAGGGTTTAATCTTAGGTATATTCAATCAAGGTTTAGTAGAACACTCCAAGTTTCAAAAGCACGGGTGATGATATGCTCCTTTAAAAATAAAAAATAATGTGGAGTGCCTGGTTCAACCCTAAGAATCAACCTTAAGTGGCAAACTACTTGATGGATTAGTTTTAGATTGAGTGGTGCGGCCCAAACAGCTCAATCAATTGGCCTATTTCACCACTTAGTTTAGGCACACAAGAATACTTAACCTATTTAGATTTCTACTCACTTATGTCTATTTCGTTGAAGTGTACCGAGTCCACAGGTCAGATCCCGGTTAAGTGGTAGAATCAAAGTGATTGTGCACCTTAGGAAAAGAAGTTGTGGGTGTTATGTGTGTAGCTTACAGAAAATCCCACAATCAGATAACACTTTTTTTATTTTTATTTATGTGGATGGCGAGGTGAGTGGAGGTGGCAAACAAACAACCAAATCTATCCTAGGGTTCATAAAAAGCACCTAAGTTGATTTGGGTTTGAGTTATTCGATTATGGAATGAAAACTAAGGTGGGGGTTGTGTGGGGGACACTTACAAAACACTCTACCTGCACTTTACTCCGGTCTACTGCACTTGGATCTCCATGCTAGGGTACCTGCAAGATAGTAGATCAAAGACAAGTAGGGTTAATGCTATGTAAATGCAAAGAAACGCAATAAACAATAAAGTAAATTCCGTTGCCTCCCCGGCAACGGCGCCAAAATGGTCATGCGTGCTTCACGTGTTTAGAAATCGAGGTTACAAGTAACCTATCGTCGTAGTTGCAAAACACGTCGATCAAATAAAATTTATATCGAAACACTAAGGGAGTCCCAGGTCGAACACAGGGAGGCGACGTTTACTTTACTTGAAAACCGTGCTTCATTTTTATTTGTTCTTGGTTGTTTTTATCTTTTCTAATTTTTTTGGTATTTTTAGGAAGCAAGAGATCAGATCGACAAATGCATATCTAGCAAATCTACTTGCAAATATAAAAGAGAGAGAGAGAGAAACAATCATCTATTCATCAAGAATTGTTTGTTACACTACAGAATAACCATGGGGTATGCTAGGGATTTATTAAAGGTCATATGGTCATTAATGTCTAATAAGTAGGTGCATGTAGACAAAATGGGGACCCATCCACTAGATATTGAAGATGGCTATCCCGATGGAAGGCGACTTTGGGGCGACGGTTGGCGGGAGTAGGGCGGGGAAGGTTGGCATATTTGGAGGCCCAAGGGCTGGAGGAGGAAGGAGCGGGGGGAATCTGCGGCGTACAGCAAAAGGGGGATGGAGGGGAGGTGGTCTGATGGAAGGGGAACAAAGCTGCTTGGCAAGGCTATGTGCTTCCGTTGCTGGCGGCGGGGACATATGGCGGCCACCTGCAGTTTCCCCGTGTTCTGTCTAGGATGTGGGAGATTCGGTTACAAAAGAGATTCGTGTAGAAGTTGGGGGGACAGAGGAGTAATCGCCTTTTCTCGTGCTCGGGAAATTTGAATTCTAGGGCTACGCAGGTTCCGCCTCCGCCCCTACCTCTACGTAAACCAGGGGGCTTGTAGCGGATGTGGAGGTGCCGATGATGGAGAACATCAAAGCTACAGAGTTGGCCTTGCGTGGAGCTCTGGTGGGGGAGGTTATGTCTGAAAGACCGTCGGCGGAGAGTGTTTGCACCCTGGTAACCTCTCTATCCCTCTCGACCAACTCATGGCAGATTTCTTTTCTATCAAATACACGCTTTGTTCTCTTTGGGTTGGGTATGGGGGATGTCAGGAAGCTGCGATTTCGAACATCTTGTTACGATGGCTGCACGATGATCTGGAGATTGGTTTCTCCTTTTGATGGAGCCTTACCGGAGAGACCGCCCCAGAGAGTGGGGAGCAGGTCGGGAGACCTCGAGATCGAGGGTCTGCCTCTGCACGTGAGGTCAAAGGAGGTTGTGTCGACGATGATCTCTGGATTTGCATCAGTGGCAGAGGATGCGGTTGTCGGATTGCTGGAGGGGAATGGACGTCTGCTGAATGTGAAGGTCGATGTCTTCATTGAAGGTTCGTCCCTAACAGGAGGGGTGACGTAATAAAATTGCGGAAATAAAAATATAAAGCAATCTCACAAAAATAAGCAATCGCACAATGTACACAAAGATTTTTAGGTGGAAACCCAAACCGGGTGAAAACCACCACCTAACCCTCTCGAGTTAGGATTTTCCGATCAACCTAGTTGATCAAATCCACTAACCGAATCACTTTGAACGAGGGTGATTCAACCTCAATACAACCACGCTACAACTATGAGGGTAGCGTTCCTCAACCCCTTCTCTCCACGAGAAGGATTTTGTCCCACGAAGGAGACGGGAATTCGCAAAGCGAATACCCAACCAAAATACAAAGATAAAATAAAACAACAGTCCTATAGAGCCAACAAAATTAAACCTAGCTTCTATAGGAAATAGGAAACTCCCCTTTGCAAGGAGTGCGTCGACGATGACGCGGTGCGTGTGCCACGCGATGGCGCTACGTCGCTCTCGTTATCAACGCCGGGAGAGCAGGTGCGCAACGGGAATGATGCTCTCAAGATGATGGAGCTTGAGCTTAGAGAGCAAGTGCTTCTTGGACACAAGAGAGTGGAAATACTTGATCTAAGTGTATTGCAAAATGTTTCTTGTGTTTCTCTTGTTGTGTTCTAAGTGTATATGTGTTACAAAGGTTCCCCTCTATTTATAGAGGCCTTAGGAAGGTTTTGGAAGGCTTGGAAAAGCTTCCATAGCCGTTGGGTGCAAAGCCCAAGAGAATCAGGCCGAAATCAGGACAATGATTGCATTTGACAGGGTCATCAGACGTCTAACTCTGGCATCAGACGTCTGGAAGGCCACTTTAAGACGTCTGATTCCAAGGTCAGACGTCTGATTCTGCGCGGGTTTCTCCCTGACTTGAATCAGATCTAAACAGGGTTTTTGTGTAAGTCCATCAGACGACATACAGGACGTCTGGTACAATGTCTGGACGTCTGGAAACCTACTTTTACTGTGGGAATTGATTTCCAAACGTTGCAACGGCTAGAAAATCTCTGAGAAGAGATTTTGGGTCAGCCGAGGCAAAACGGTCATTTATCAGACGTCTGGAAAGGCCTAAGGACGTCTGATAAGGCTCTAACGGTCATATTCTTGAGTGTTTTCTAAGCCAGCCAACGGTCCACTAATTGGACGTCTGGCAAAGTCATCAGACGTCTCCTAAGACGTCTGGTCTAAGGTCTGGACGTCTGATTTCATCAGACAGAACTAACTATGTCCAGCCTAATAGTTATCAGACGTCTGAAACAACAGTCAGACGTCTTAAAATTCTTTATCAGACGTCTGATTTTGGAATTAGACGTCTGGAAGTGCTGTTTGAGCCCTATATTGGTTTTCTAAGTATTCTACAGAAAACCTAAGTATCCTAGGGTTGTGCAGGTGTTCCTAGGACTACTTTTAGGGTACTTTGAGGCTCTTTAACATAATGTTCTAAGGAATCAAAAAGAGCAAGAAAATAAATACAAGAGATACATGAAAGGATAAAAAAGAATCTATCCTATTCTTCTTTTCTTCCATCTCCAATCTTTCGCTCCACGCGAACCTCCTGTGTTTTCCGTCAAGCTCCTCCAATCCGTCCTGGATGCGAGCTTGAACTCCGTCTAAACACGTCCTCATTTGCAATTGACCTGAAATCTAGGACTCAAATTGCAAATGTTAAATAACACGTGTTTTGTTATCATCAAAACAAATGATCGTGGTGCTCTAGCACCAACATTCATCACTGGCTCTGTATCGGACAGTCTGATTTTGAGGTGCAGTGGAAGCTTCTGGATGCTGAGGCTGAAATTCTTGGTGGGTGATACTGGTGCAGGGTAGTTTAAGTCATCTGGATCTATAGCTGATGAGGAGGCAACTGATCAGGAGTTGCTTACGGCTCATGGCGATGAACCTCTAATTGTCGAGGCTTGTAAGGACTATTGTGATGGGGAGATGAGGGGGCTTCAGAATGAAGAAAAGGAGCAACTGGGCGGAGGGGAAACAGCAGAACCGTCGTCCACGGTGGCAGGGGATAAACTATCAGTTGATGTGGAGAGTGAGGAATAGGGGATTCTAGACGTGCAGCCTGGGTCTGTAAAGGATCAACAGGACCTGCAGGAGAAGGAAGACCATATATGTGAAGGGGGATCTCGCACAAAGAAGGTTAAGGGGAGATCACCATATAGCCTGCGACAGATAAAATCAAAGGCTATTGTACTAATGGATGAAGATGAGGTTGCGAAGGTCATGCAAGTATGCAAATGCCTTTCCCTCAAGAGAGAGGGATCCAGTGAGGATTGATGAGAATCCTCACTTGGAACGTGCGTGGGTTGCGCGACAAAAGCCGGAGGGCGTCCTTGTTGAGATACCTGAGAGAATGGGGAATGATTGTGCGCTCATTCAAGAGACACACATTGAAGGTAATTCTGATAGGCTGTGGGCCGATTTGATAGCTTCAGGGATGAATGATTGTGTGTAGACTGATGCACATGGGAGGGCAGGAGGCATTGCTATCTGGTGGAGGAAGAGGTGGGCTCAGTGTTTGGAGGTCCACAAATCTAGACATATGCTGACATGTAAAGTTTAGATTCAGTAGGGGCAGGAATATATCTGGGTTACTGGAGTTTATGGTCCTTGTAATGCATCTGCCAGGCAGGAGCTGTGGGAGGAGTGGTCTGCGGTGGCTGAGTTGGTGCAGGGGGGAATGTGGCTGACGGGTGGCGATTTTAATTGTGTGTTAACAGGGGCTGACAGGCCAAATGGCAGCACGGACAGTTCGGGTATTGGATTTCAGATGATGGTTCAATCTCTGCAGTTGAATGAATATCCTTCCTTGGGTATGGAATTTACTTGGTGCAATGGAAACGAGCTGGCATCCAGGCTTGATAGATTCTTTGGGAATGTGAACATCCTTGTTAGATTTCAATTGTCGAATGTGAGTGGGTTGAGCCGACCCTTTTCAGATCATACCCCGTTGGTGTGGGACAATGGGGAAGAAACCCAGGTTGGATCCTACTTCAAAATGAAACGTTCATGGCTGTATGAATCAGGCTTTTACCAGATGATCAGCTCTTGGTGGAGAGCTAAAGAGGTACAGGGGTCTGCTACTGCCAGGCTATCAGCCAAGTTGGCTGGTTTATGCATGGTCTTGAAAGAGTATGGATCTACTGTTGCTTGCTGAGGGGGTAGAGGAGAAGGGAAGCTCTGAGTAAAATTTAGGAGCTGGACTCCAAGGAAGATGCTGGCCATGTGTCTGAAGATGAGTTGGCTGAAAGAAAAAGGTGGCAGGGTGTGGTTCTTGATGAAGACCTGAAACAAGAAATCGATTGGAGGGAGAGATCTAGGCAGCTATGGCTTAAGGAGGGGGATGCCAATACAAAGTTCTTTCACCTTGCAGCTAGTTCTTGGAGAAGTGCTAATCTTATTTCATCTATTATATGTGGTGGACAGAGGCTCTCTTCTGATCAGGAGATTAAATCCGAAGCCATCAAATATTTTAGAGAGGCATCTCGGGCATCTAAGAGGGGAACATGGAGAATGGCAAGAAACGAGGGTCCTAGGGTTACAGGTGAACAGGCTGAGCGCTTGACTGCACCTATTTCTGAACAGGAGACCCTACAGGCACTCAGCGAACTAAATGTGGAAGGCTCTCCGAGTCCTGATGGAATACAAGTTTCTTTTTACAAGGAAATGTGGAGTGTGGTGGGTAAGGAGGTGATGGATGTTATCAGAGAGTTTGAGGTGGGAAATGTGGGGTTTGAGAGGATTAACAAGTCCTACCTGTTTCTTTTGCCTAAATCAATGGGAGCAGAGCACTTCTCAGATTTCAGGCCGATTTCCCTCTCAAATTCCATCTATCTTATCATCAGCAAGACCTTGGCTAATAGGCTGAGAGTTGTTCTACAGGACCTGATTCACCCAGTATAGGCTGCTTTCTTACCCAACAGATCTGTTCAAGAATCCTTTATACTGGCTCAGGAAATGGTTAATGGATGGCATCGAAGGAAGTGCAAGGCCTTCATGTGGAAAGTGGATTTCCATAAAGCCTATGATTCGATCTCTTGGTCATACCTGTGGGAGATATTTAGAAGAGGGTTTCCCCCCATCTAGATCCAATGGATGAAACGTTGTATCACTACGACTTCTTTTTCTCCTTTGATCAATGGTAAGCCATGTGGAGCCTGGATCCAACTTCAGCGTGGGGTTAGACAAGGATGCCCCCTAGCCCCATTGATTTTCAACCTTGCGGTGGATGGGCTTGCAAGGTATGCTCGCAAATTGGCTAAGGTGGGTCTTATTAAAGGGCATTCACTATCTAACAGGGGAAACCTGGCCCCCATTTTACAGTATTGATGTAAACACATTTACACTACTTAAAATGTCTATTTATGCATGTTCTTAAGCATAGGATTGCATTTCATGATATAAATATTGCATTACATGCATCATCTTGCATTTAGAGTAGTTTGAATAAAATGGAGGTTAATTGTCTCCTTTTATGTGCTTGGACAGGGAAAATATTTTATCGGGGCCTCGGATCAAAGATCCAACCGTATGGATATGATCAGGGCGACGATTGGAGTTCAACGACTCCAAGATCGCCCTAATCAGGCATCCGTAGCATCAGATAGAGACCGGGGAACCCTAGAAGATCAAGGGCCAGGATGGTGTAAATCCGCACTTCAGATGGAAAATCCGACCACACGGATGAATTCGGATCGACGATCGCAGCCGAACGACACAAAAATCAAGTCAATCCGACATCCGTGGCACCATCTACAACTTCCAGAAGATGGACGGCCAAGATAGCGCCACGTGGCGCCATCCCAGCCGCCCAATCGGCCGCAGGAGTCCTGTGAAGACCACGCAACGTCTCCTCTCCGCCGTTGGATCTCGATCCAACGGCTGCGGTCGCGCGCGTTTAAAAACGTCCGCGCGACCATTTCGCCGCGTAGCGCAGCGGCTACGCAGCTGCGGGCGAAGCGGAGGTCGCGCGTTCGAGCCGCGGAGAGGGGGGCGAAGGCGCGGGCGAGCGGGCGCGCACGAGCGTCGGATGAAGATCCAACGGCTGCGCGCGCCCGATAGCGCCGACGCGCAATTGGACGCCCTGGTGGGCGCGCGATCGCACGCGGGCGGCGCGCTACGCAGCGGGCGCGGGCGCGATCTAAGCCGTCCGATCTCGCGATCGGACGGCTGAGACGACGCGGACGTGCGTCTGCGTTACGCGCGCAGGCCAGCCGAGCGGGCGCGCGTGGCGCGGCGGCGACGGCGACGGCGGGGCTTTAGCGACGGTTTTATCCGTCACTAAAGACCCCTTATTTATTATTTTGAAGATGTAATGTCCATTTTGCCCCCACTCCTTGCAACTATAAAAGGAGACCCCCTCCATACGAAATTTTGATCCCTTCCTTCTCCTCTCTACCTCTCCAAAGCTCAAGAGAAGCTTGTCCCACACCCGGGATGCTTCTCGCGAGATAAAGTCCAAATTTTCGTCCCCCTTCGGAAGTGGATCCCGCGACGACGACGGCGTGCTGCTTCGTTCCCGTTCTTCTGCTTCGTCCTCCTTCGTCCCGCTTCGTTCTCCTTCGTCCAGGCGTCGTCCCGTCCGGCTCGTCCTCCAAGCGACCGTCGAGGAGGATTTCTCTCTCCCTATTCTTTTTACTGCTTTCTAGTATAGATTTACTGCTTTCTAGAGTAGTCTATTCGTCCTCCGAGCAATCGTCGAGGAGGACATTTCTCCCTCCATTCTTTTAATGCTTTCTAGAGTAATTGTTTTATGTTTTCTAGTTGTAATGAAAGAACTCTTTTATGATAAATTCCTTGTCTATTCTACATCTCATTTTGATTTCCATGTATAGTATTCCTTCGCTCTCTCTTACTCCCTCTCTCTCTTTTATTTGTTGTAGATACTTAGATAGTTTAAATTGAATTTCTTTGTGACAAAATAAAAAGAAACGCGAAGTTTTTAAATCAAACGTTCGCCTCCCTGTGTTCGACCCGGAATTCTTTTTTTCGGTATAAATTTTATTTGTTGAACTCGAATCCTTCGCTTTCGAACTACAACGACGGGTTTTCCAAAACCAAACACGTTAGCGTAGATTCTCGCGCTCAACATTTTGGCGCCGTTGCCGGGGAGGCAACGATTTTTGATTTCTCTTCACGTTTTGTAACTTACAAACCATTTACCTCACTTTTCTCCTTTCTTATTGTAATTGCAGGTACTCTTTTGGGGCAAGCAAAAGCGGTAGATTGGAGTAAAGTGCTGTGAAGGGTTTTGTAAGTTATCACCCATTCTTTCCCCCTCCATAGATTTCATTCGCCACATTGAATCCAAATTCCAATTAACCTAGGTGTTTGCATAAATCCTAGGAATAGTTTGATTGTTTGGATTCTCACTCACATTCATTCCACCTTCATTTATATAAAAAAAAAAAGTAAAAAGATAATTTTGTGGGGTAATTTTCAACAAATACACAATGTACACCCACATTTAAAGGCACTTAACTAAATTGATTTGTTTCTACTCAACTGGGTTCTGATCTGTGGGACCAGTACACATAAAGCAACACATAAAAGAGTAGAAATCATTCTAAGTTAACCATCTTTGTGTGCCTAACTTAGTGGTGCATTTGAGGCCAGTTGTTTGAGTTGTTTGGGCCGCACCACTTCACATAAAATCAACTCATCAAGTAGCTGCCAATTAGGTTCAACTCTTAGGGATCTACCAGGCACTCCACATTCTTTTTAAACTTTAAAGGAAAATATCTTCACCTGTGCTTGCAAAACCTGGTGTGCCAATGAAACTTGATTGAAAACACCTAAAGTTGAATCCTAAAAGCTACTAAGCAAGATTTGAACCTTAAAATTCACCACATCAAAAATAATCTTGCTTGAAAACCACTGGTTGTGCACGCACACACAAAGCAATCAATCATTAAGGGCACAACCCATTTAAAGGGCCCATCACATTCCAAAGCACATTCAAACCTAGCCCTAAATAAAACAGAGTAGACGTTGGCCTTAAGGATTGGACTCGCTCTTCAGAACTCAGAACGAGATTATTTTCGATTAGTCTGTTTCTACTGTTCAATCTGATGTCTAGCTAGGGGAGCAGAGTCAAACGATCGCGGCTGGGGGGTACACTAGGAACCGGAGGCGCAAGCCGAAGGAAGAACCTTCTCCCCAGTCCCTCCTTCTAACTGGTTGGATTGAACAGACAGAAGTAGATCAAATCGTTCCTTTATCTCAAGACGGGTTTTGAGAGTCTGTAGGTCTGTAGGCTAACCCATTTAAGGAAAGGTTTGATTGTTTGTATTGCAGGGCACCTTTCTTCCTCCCGTGTCTCATGAATCCTTCCACATATTTCACGCATTCCCACTCTTTCCCTCCTGTTGTAAATTATCCTCAACATGACGATTATCCCAACTCTTATTGTAATCGACCATCAGTTAGTTGGGATAATTCAGATTGGGGATACAATTCCGGACCCCCGTGTTTAGGGTCTAACCCTGAACACTTTGATTCTCAATTCTATCCTTCTCAGAGTTGCATCGATTATAGATCGTCCTTCTTTCATGAACAACCTAATGCGATCTACAATCAAGAAGGATACACTGATCCTTACCCATCCTCTGATTTCACTGCCTTTAGGTCATCTCCATCTTTTGAACAATCTGAAATGACCTATTATCAGGATGGGTATAACGAATCTCAATTTGTTAATTCCTCTACATTGATGTCAAACCCGCCCAACCCTGAACCAACTCATTTGGTTCAGGTTAATCAGGTTCAAGATAAGGTTCTGGCTAACTTGAGGAATATCATTCAATCTTTAGAAGTTCAGCCAATACCTTGCATTGAGAGATTGGAGCCCCTGATTGAAATGATTGATGATTTAAACAAGTCTTTGTTGGATTGGCTCCAGGATGTTAAGGATAAGAACCCAGGTGAGTTTCTACTTGGGAAATTAGCGAAATTGAGGATGAGATTCGTGGTTTCTTTGATTCAATCTTGGAATAATTCCCAGGATGAACTCTCTTCAGGAAAGCCAATGACAGAACCCGCTCAGGCACCTGTTGGGGGGGACACGTGTTACGAAGCTGACCAGATTGAATTAAAGCAACCAATTAAGGATGATCTGATTTCTTCACCTGAGATCCCTGAGCCGGGTTACGAGAAAACGTATGTCTCCTGGGAACACAAAGTGACAACTGATTTTGGGACATACATTGATACGGATCCTGATTTCTTTGATGGTGAAGATTCAAGTTGCGAAGTCTCACACGAGTTTTCAAATCACGATTTTTGTGAGACAATTGGGCCTGAGGAATCTAATAGATCATTTGATAGCCCAATAACTGAGGAAACTGATCTTATTAGGGCACACGATACAGATCCAGAATCGCATTTTCTGGAGGAATTAATTCAATGCCCTGATTATCAGTTACACCCTGTTGAGCTTATTGATGATTTTAATTCTGAGATAATTAGACCCAAGTCAATTTTGATTTTGCCACATCATCTAGACTTGGAGATTTCAGACGGGGTGATGAATATACAAGAGGTCATGGAATTTGATATGCCGAATGAGGAGGATAGGAGCTGGGAAATTCTGATTTGGGAAGTCAGTTTTGGAGGAAATGGAAGATTGAGTCGAAGGGTTCCTTTTAAACTGAAACCATCAAATCAGAACCCTTACGACATTTGTTTTGAGGATGTCAAACTCAAGCACACATTTAACGATTATCCTTTTGAGCTTCAATTCTCTGTAACCCGACATTTTGGCCTTGGGTTGCATCCTCACGAATCGCAGGCCCGACCCCGCTTGCATTTTGATTTTAGGTTTTGGGTAATTTTTATCCAGAACCTAAGATATTCTCGATTATGGGGTGTGGGTCTGCACCACAATCTGGTCCACATCTGTGGACCTCTGCTGACAGGTCAGAGGATTCTTCTGTTTATTCTAATTCTGACCTGCACATGTGAATTCTTCATTTCTTTTCTTTGTATAGTGTGCCTAGCTGAAGGCACTAAACTCAGCACATATACAGTTCTTTTTCATTTTCATCTCGGAGCGGACCCGATATCCACGCAATTCAGGTGCTTTCTACGCTTTTCCACTCTGTTTTATGTCTTTTTAATACAATGAGGACATTGCATTAGATAGGCATGGGGGGGTGGATATTTATCTTTGAATTCATTCGTCAGCTCCGTACATTTGTTTTATTTAAAAAAAAAAAAAAAAAAAAAAATCAAAATTAGGAAAGAGAATTTGGGTTTCAGAAAATTTTCGATCTTAAGAAATACTATATTATGTTCTGAACACAAAGACCCTTCAGGTCTTTGGACTTAATCAGCCTATGTATCCACTAAAATGTGGATTTGTTTTTCGAGTTCTCGCCAACTTGAATTTTATTTTAATTGGAGTAAATAAGTTTGGGTGATAAGTACACGACTTATCAACCCGCCCTCTGATGTGAGGGAATTTTGAGTCTTAAGCATCTACACACTTTCTTTGCACTGACTCGTTGTTTGGCGATTTTAACGGAAATTGGGTAGCTAATGAACCTTCTTGGGTGATATGGCTGGCAAGTTATCGTGGGTAACAGCCCATAGGTAGGTTGTCCAGAGCCCAGTCACTGGACCTTTCTCTTTTTGCTACCTTTAGGTAAATCTTAGACCAGGGAAGCCACCTACTTAAAAAAAAAAAAAAAAAAAAAAAAAAAAAAAAAAAAATCAAAAAAGAGAAAAGAACAAAAAGAAATAAGCCACACTTCGCCGCACGAGTATGGCTGGCAAGTTGTCGGTGGTAACAGCTCATCGACCGGTTGTCCAGAACCCAGCTCAGAAAATGCACTAAAAATTCCCAAAACACTTAGGAAGAAGCGGAGAAGTAGAATAAACCGGGGAGATATACACTGGATTCACCCTTGTGTTGACCCCGTTAAAAAATAAAAGTAGGGAGAAAGCTACCGGTTGTAAAGATACACCTTTAGGCAGAATTCTTTTTGAGGTCACCTAGAGGCGTAGAAATCCGAAGTCCGTTTTAATTGCCGGTCAACGAGTCTATCACAATCACAATAAGATGCTTAAAACTTAGGGTTCTCATCAAATCTTGGGTGAGTTGAATGGCCGTAGAAAGCCACTCTTAAACCCTAAAATTTGAAAATCTAAAAAAAAGAGAGTAAAAACAGAAAAAGGAATTTTTCTTTGAATAAGGCGAGGCTTGAGGCGGTCTGCATTTTGGCTGATACCCGGGCACTGTTGTGTCTTTGAAAGTTCAGTTCTTAAGTAGACAATTTCTTAATGATTGAAAATAACTCAGGTCCAAATAATCTAACCTAATTCTTTTATAAATAGCATATAGTTTTTGCTAGGGACTAGCAAAAGATAGGCATGGGGGTATGATGTAAACACATTTACACTACTTAAAATGTCTATTTATGCATGTTCTTAAGCATAGGATTGCATTTCATGATATAAATATTGCATTACATGCATCATCTTGCATTTAGAGTAGTTTGAATAAAATGGAGGTTAATTGTCTCCTTTTATGTGCTTGGACAGGGCAAATATTTTATCGGGGCCTCGGATCAAAGATCCAACCGTATGGATATGATCAGGGCGACGATTGGAGTTCAACGACTCCAAGATCGCCCTAATCAGGCATCCGTAGCATCAGATAGAGACCGGGGAACCCTAGAAGATCAAGGGCCAGGATGGTGTAAATCCGCACTTCAGATGGAAAATCCGACCACACGGATGAATTCGGATCGACGATCGCAGCCGAACGACACAAAAATCAAGTCAATCCGACATCCGTGGCACCATCTACAACTTCCAGAAGATGGACGGCCAAGATAGCGCCACGTGGCGCCATCCCAGCCGCCCAATCGGCCGCAGGAGTCCTGTGAAGACCACGCAACGTCTCCTCTCCGCCGTTGGATCTCGATCCAACGGCTGCGGTCGCGCGCGTTTAAAAACGTCCGCGCGACCATTTCGCCGCGTAGCGCAGCGGCTACGCAGCTGCGGGCGAAGCGGAGGTCGCGCGTTCGAGCCGCGGAGAGGGGGGCGAAGGCGCGGGCGAGCGGGCGCGCACGAGCGTCGGATGAAGATCCAACGGCTGCGCGCGCCCGATAGCGCCGACGCGCAATTGGACGCCCTGGTGGGCGCGCGATCGCACGCGGGCGGCGCGCTACGCAGCGGGCGCGGGCGCGATCTAAGCCGTCCGATCTCGCGATCGGACGGCTGAGACGACGCGGACGTGCGTCTGCGTTACGCGCGCAGGCCAGCCGAGCGGGCGCGCGTGGCGCGGCGGCGACGGCGACGGCGGGGCTTTAGCGACGGTTTTATCCGTCACTAAAGACCCCTTATTTATTATTTTGAAGATGTAATGTCCATTTTGCCCCCACTCCTTGCAACTATAAAAGGAGACCCCCTCCATACGAAATTTTGATCCCTTCCTTCTCCTCTCTACCTCTCCAAAGCTCAAGAGAAGCTTGTCCCACACCCGGGATGCTTCTCGCGAGATAAAGTCCAAATTTTCGTCCCCCTTCGGAAGTGGATCCCGCGACGACGACGGCGTGCTGCTTCGTTCCCGTTCTTCTGCTTCGTCCTCCTTCGTCCCGCTTCGTTCTCCTTCGTCCAGGCGTCGTCCCGTCCGGCTCGTCCTCCAAGCGACCGTCGAGGAGGATTTCTCTCTCCCTATTCTTTTTACTGCTTTCTAGTATAGATTTACTGCTTTCTAGAGTAGTCTATTCGTCCTCCGAGCAATCGTCGAGGAGGACATTTCTCCCTCCATTCTTTTAATGCTTTCTAGAGTAATTGTTTTATGTTTTCTAGTTGTAATGAAAGAACTCTTTTATGATAAATTCCTTGTCTATTCTACATCTCATTTTGATTTCCATGTATAGTATTCCTTCGCTCTCTCTTACTCCCTCTCTCTCTTTTATTTGTTGTAGATACTTAGATAGTTTAAATTGAATTTCTTTGTGACAAAATAAAAAGAAACGCGAAGTTTTTAAATCAAACGTTCGCCTCCCTGTGTTCGACCCGGAATTCTTTTTTTCGGTATAAATTTTATTTGTTGAACTCGAATCCTTCGCTTTCGAACTACAACGACGGGTTTTCCAAAACCAAACACGTTAGCGTAGATTCTCGCGCTCAACAAGTATGCAGACGACATGGTGTTTTTTGTGGAAGGATCCAAGTCTGAGGCACATGCCCTGGGGTTATTGGTAAAAATTTTTGGTGACATTTTAGGCTTATGTTTGAACAAGGATAAGTCGAGTTTGATTTGCTTTGGCATGAGTGATCAGGAGCAAAGGGAGTTGGAGGGTGTAGTGGGGTCACCCCGTGCTAAATTGCCACTGAGATACCTTGGACTACCTCTGAGGGCCACAAAACTGAAAAAATCAGATTGGAATGTTCTCTTTGAGAGGGTGTCTGGAAAGCTGAAGGGTTGGAGTAGTAAATTCCTATCCAAAGGTGGAAGATTAATCCTACTCAATTTTGTCATTACAGCCATATCGATTTTCTATTTTAGCATTTTTAAGGCTCCTAAATGTAGTTGGAAGAGATTGGATGTTATGAGGAAGAGATTCTTCTGGAAGGGCTGATCAGTATATGCCCTTTAAAGGTTCATATATTCCTGTGGCTCTGCAGACGAGAAGGGTTGATCACTGGCGATTTGAGACATAGAAGGATGGGGACTGTCCTAAATGCCTTCCCTCTTTGTGGGTAACATTCTGATAGTGCATCACACATTTTCTCCTCTTGTTTGATCACGGACAAGATTTGGAGGTTGGTTTGCTTAGAACCCCTCCCCTCATAGGATTCAGTATGGCAGAGGTTCATCACTCCTGGTCGACCCTTGGAAGCTATGGCAGCCGTTCTATGGTGTGTGTGGAGGGCACGTAATGATAAGCTTTTTCTGGAGAGATCGGTGAGATGTGAGAATATTGTTAAGGAGTGCTAGTCTCTCATACATAGTTGGCCTTCTTTCTTGTAAAAGTTTTTTGATACGTAATATACTACCTTTCGGATTGCTATCGGTTCATGATAGCAATCCTCAATGTTTCAAAAAAAAAAAATGTAGACAAAAATGGGTTTTCAAGCATTTCAAGAATTAATGGACATCTGAAATCCTAAAAATAGATCCGCTTAATTAATCGAGGTTTTGGTCAGGATAAAATTTACCTAAACCTTCTAAAAATTATATAAAAATATTCTCTAGGGTTTTTCATCCTTAATTTGACCATTAGAACCCATTTTGACCTAAAACAGAGTCTCAGACAGATAGTTACCCTAATTTGGGTTTCTATGCAATTTACCCAGTCAAACTTAGTCAAAACATAAATCCAACTTTACCATCAGATTCCTTTAGTCCAAATTAGGCTTGTACCAAAATTTGGGCCAAATCAAAGATCACCTTGACCTAGTTTACATTTCAGTCCTATCTGACTCTTTTCTCTCACATTTATGCCCCTAACTTTTGAAATAATTACAAATTGCCCCTGAATTTTGCCTTCATTCTTTACAAATTGATCCCTTCTCCATTATCACAAAGGAACTCCTACTCCGACGACCTTCAAACAGAGATTTCTCTCTAATTTCTTGATGAATCTCTCCCAAATTAGAAAGAGAGATCCCTGATGAAATCTTCTTCCGTTAAAGCCACGCATTGGGCTCTGAATCCTACTCAAAACCTAATGTGAAGGTTTCAAGGAATTGGGTCTCCTTGTCTCACAAGAACCATGTTCTTCCAAGCTTAGTTTCCAAGCTTGGAATGCCCTTCTAAGCCCTATTTAAGGACCCAGGTCGCAAGGCCGATCTCCTTAGCAAATTTTGATGAGCCAAAACACCCTAATCTACCCTCTCCGGCCACCAAAATATTCTTGCTCTGGTGACACCCTCCGTCCTGCTCCTTCACACCTCTAACCATCAAATTGGAGGTGCCACCAACTTCCCCTCTTCCTCACGCACCTTTCCAGTCAAAGGGAGGGAGTTTCTTTGCCTCAATCGCCATTGTCGCCTCGCCATCTCTATCTCCTTCTCCAGCTTCGGTTAGCCATAGCCGGAGCTCTCCAGCCTCCTTCCTCTCCTCTAAGGTCCATTATTCCTTCCTATGCCCCTCTACATTACTTCCCCTTCATATATGCTCCCAATTGACCATGCAACACACCTCGGCGCCTTCGTCTTCCTCCGCTCCGATGAAGCCCCGGCGACACTTATCCGCCACTCCACTACACTAAACTTGCCGCTACCACCCTCATAATCTTCGCTGTGCCACCCTCTACAAAAGCCCTCAACCTATTTCGCGATTCACCCAGCAAAACACTTCCCCGAACTTAAGCACTTCCGCTTCACTGTCTTGAGGTCGTCAGGCCTCCACCATCACTTGCACTACACGCTACACCCACCATCGCACTTGCCGCTTCATGGCAAAGCTTCTGAGCGCCTTTAACTTGGCAGCAAGGTTGTGTTTGTGCTTTCAGGTACTTCGCCGAACCTCCGCCGCTACCTCAACTCCTCCGACTTCGTACGCAGTCCTCCGACCACAACTGCTCCAGGCTACATTCCTAGGCACTGTGGTTGACCTCAAGATTCCTCTACTGGTGCTCAATTAGACCCAGCAACCTCATCCTTGACCTCAATTGGAACCTTCATCATCTGCTGCTGCACACAACAAAGGTAGGTGGGATGGTCCCACATCATGGAACACAGATGTGCATGTAGCACATAAGTTGAATTTGCGCTTATGGCTCGTTGCCTCAACACGCACAGGGGGTGAGGTCCTCGCTCATGCACATGCACGTGCACGCCCTCGCCCGCGCTCATGCCTCACAGGTCTAGGCCCTGGTCTGGTTACCAGGGTCCAGTCTGGTTTGCTTGGTTCTGAGAGAGAAAGAAGAGAAAGAAAGAGAGAGGGGGGGTTTGCCCTCTGCTAATAGCGATTTCACGCGGTTTGTTAAATACGTCATTGTAACGCGCAAAATCGATCAACTCTTAAATTTATATTCCTAGATAGGGGAGTATCTAGGGTCGTCCAAGGAGGCCAAATGTTTGCAAAAGTGATTCTCTTGCTTGGAATACAAATCTCAACTTTCTTTTTGGTATTTTTTTCAATATATCATTTTTTTGTTTTTGAATTAAGACAACATGCGAAATGGTGGCGGAAAGGTGATTTACACTTCAAATTTAAAATACTACATCTAAGTGGCAAGTAGAACCTCTCCCTAAGCTCACTTTAGGCAAGTGGAGGCCTAGAATAATTAGGGAGAGGGAGTGAAGAATGCTAAAAACAAAACAAGTAGAAATGCAAATAAGATATTGCAAAGAAGGCAACTAGATTAATGAAAAGTGTTTTACAAAAAAGCCTTGTAGAGGAATGCTTCTACTACTAGAAAAATTAAAATAAAGAAAAGCAAACACAAATCCTCTAGATAGATGGTGAAGAAGAGGGCTTCTTGCTCCAAGGTTGGTGGCTCCCAATCTTGAAAAGAATCCTCCAAGCTCCTTCCTTGCTGTGCTCCACCAAGGTGATGTCCTCCAAGGCAAGCCCTAAGGGGGCATGCCTAAGCTTCTCTCCAAGGGTGGACGTCCACCCTAGGTCCTTCTCCCTTTCCTGGCCGTCCTCCTTGAAGTGGAAGAGTCCTCCACCTTGGCGTGGCCCAAGTTGAAGAGAGTGGGGAGAAGAAGGCACCAAAAGGGCTGGTGATGTGCCCTTTTAATCACCTTCTCTACTCCTTCTTCTTGGTCGTGGGTAAAGGTGGTTTTGGTAGCAAAATATACTAAGGGAGGATGCCCCAAAATGGTGGTAGGTGGTGGGTTTTTATAGAATAGGAAGGGGGCTAAGGTGACCCTTGAAATGGAGGGCTAGGATGGGGAGATGGAGGTGGTTAAGGATCCAATGGCCAAGGGTGTTTGGTGCCACCTTAAGGGACACCTAAGGGGTGGTTATGGTGGTTGACACCCCTTGATGTTGGTGCCAAAATGGCTTCTAGAAGAGGATCTAAGTTGGCGCCAAGAAGGATTCTAGAAGGAGGGTTAGGTGGATGGCTAGGATGGATTATGTGGGTAGGTGTAGGGTGGATGAAGGGCTGAAAGTTGGCACCAAAATAGAGGTGGTTAGGGGTAGTTTTTGGTGCCAACTTGTAGTGTCTTTTGGTGGTGATAATGGGGTGAACGGGTGGCTAGGAGGTGGCGCCAACTTGAGTAGGGTAGCTAGCTTAGGTAGGCTTAAGTTGGTGGAGCTAGCTAGGGTTGAATTTGAAGGTGGTGGATGGCCAAGGAGCTGGTTGCTAGCTAAGCTAAGCTAAGCTAAGCTAGCTTAGCTAAAGGTGGAGTAGAGGAGAAGGTGTTGGAGCTAGGGTTTGGAGGGAGGAGCTGAGGAGGAGAAGTCTAGAGCTGGAGCTGGAGCTGGCTACTGCTGAAGAGGCTGGCATGGAGCTACTCTAGCTGGCTTAGCTTGCTAATTCTTTGCTAGCTGCTAATCCAAGCTAAAGTAAGCTAGCTTCTACCATAATGAGTTGAGGTGAGCTAGGTCTGGTGCTCCCGGGGAGAATCAAGCTGGTTGAGGTAGATAAGGTAGCTTAGCTCAACTGAGTTGAGGTAAGATAAGTCCTCGGGAGCTGGACTTGAGCTTCCTGAGCTGGGATGAGTTCTTCTTCAGCTGGCTGGAGTTGAGTGGAGTTGGATGTAGCTGGATCTGAGCTGGGGTGAACTCCTGTCAACTTAGCTGAGCTAGCTAGAGCTCCCTGTGGACTAATGGGAGCTGGGATGAGCTAGACTTAGTTAAGTTGAGTTGGATTTGAGCTGACTTGAGCTAGGGTGAGCTAAGATGAACTCTCTTGAGCTGCCATTCGGCTAAGATTAGCTGAATGGAGCTGGGATGAGCTAACCCTAGTTCAAGTGAGCTAGGTTCCAGCTGTGGTGAGCTGGATCAAGCTGAGTTCCAGCTAGTCTGGGCTTCTCCTTCACCATTTGCCTTCTTGAGTGCTAGGATTTTAGGGATCTGTATATCTGTACATCCCTAACACTCACAAAAACATATTAAAAAGACAACAAAAAATGTAATGCATGCCTAACCTAATTTATGCCTAAATGTAGCCCAAAAACCCATTTGCGGAGTAAAATCCTAATAGCTAGGTTTGTTTTAATGCATAAGAATGATGATAAACTGGCGTTTATCATCTGCTGCTCTCTACACTTAGAGAATTTGCGAGGCCTTCGCCTATGTTGGTGCAGTGCTATGCTTGTTCCTCTCCCTTGAGGCTTGAAGGAGAAGAGAGGCCTTTGCTTCTTCTGTGAAGCTATGTTCTGTTGGTGCTGGTTCTACTGTTGGATCATTTAACTTGGTTGACGTGGAATATTTGGTTGGATTCATTGTTCATTTATTTGAGATACTTGAGCTTAATTAAAAGGGTTAATTGGTGATTCAAATCACCATTTTAACCCATCATTTTTTTCACTTTGATATTGGAATTTTGATATATCATTCTTGAATCAATTTTGATTGCAATTGTTTATATCTCTTACTTAGAATTGTGATCTTGAGATTAATTGACTGATTGCTCCCTGCATTCGACCTCAGACTTTTCTGAGTTATAAATTTAAGTGTTTAATGCGATTTTGTCCTATACTATAATGCATTTCTTAAACATCGACGATTTTGCATTAACACTTATCACGAATTTCTAGGTCAAATTCTTGCAGAAGCAAAATCCATCTGATCAACCTAGGTTTTGTGTCCTTAGATAGAAGGTGTTTGATTATAGAGCGATCAGAGTACACGATGATTCGAGATCCATGGATATAAGATCTGAAGTTTTCTAATCCAAATACTATCGCTAGCAACTCCTCTGTAATAGTATAATTACTTTGTGCATCATTAAGTGTCTTGCTAGTGTAGTAAATCACTACAGGATTCTTCTCGATTTTCTGACCTAGTACAACTCCTATTGCGTAATAAGATGCGTCACACATGATTTCAAAAGGTAGATTCCAATCAGGAGATTGCAGAATATGAGCCTGTGTAACTCTATCTTTTAAGGTCTCAAATATAGTTATACACTCCATCTAAAAAATAGTGTCTTTCATGAGGAGATTTGTAAGTTATCGGTGATCTTCGAGAAATCAAGTATAAATCTTCTATAAAATCCAACATGCCCGAGAAAAGATCGGATGCCCTTGATTGAGTCAGGGATTGTAGATTTGAGATTTGATTGATCTTGGCTCGATCTCTTGGGTACCTTGCTCAGACACGAGATGGCCAAATACAGTGCCCTTTGAAACCATAAAATAGCTCTTCTCCCAGCTGAGGACAAGAGTCACTTCAATACAACGTTTCAAGATCTTCGACAAATTATCCAAACAAATATCAAAAGTCTCCCTAAAGATTGAAAAATCATCCATGAATACTTCCATATATTCACCCACCATTTCGGTAAAAATGGCTAGCATGCACATATGAAAAGTCGTGGGTGCATTACAAAGCCCAAATGACATCCTTTGGAAAGCAAAGGTTTCGAAGGGGCAGGTGAATGTCATTTTCTCTTGATCAACGGGGTGGAATGCAACCTAATTGTATTCGAAGTAACCATCCAAAAAGTAGAAGAACTTATTACAAGCAAGTTTCTCAAGGATCTGATCGATGAATGGTAAAGGAAAGTGGTCCTTCTTTGTAACCGTGTTGAGTCTGTGATAGTCGATGCAAACTTGCCATGAATTCGCAATTCGTTTGGGAATGGTTTCTCCAAATTCAATCTTGATTATGGTGAGTCTTGCCTTTTTAGATACCACTTGAATTAGACTCACCCAAGGGCTATCAGATATAGGATAGATGAAGTCAATGTCTAGCCACTTGATAATTTCTTTCTTTATGACCTCCTTAAGATTCGTATTTAGTCGCCGCTGTGCTTTGCAAGAAGGTCATGCCCCATCTTCAATATAGATGCGATGAGTACAATAATATGGCTAATCCAGTGAGATTGTGTAGAGTCCACCTGATTGCCTTCTTGTGATCGCGCAAAACCATGATCAATTTAATTCTTGAGATTCAGAAAGATGTGAATTGATGATTACTGGATATGTTTGATCGGGTTTAAGATAAACATATTTAAGTGTGTCAGGCAATGGTTTGAGTTCAATTTTGGGATTAGAATCAATAGTAGAGTCTGGGATGGTATTTTCCACTACAAAGATGGGTAGAGATGAGTTGTGTGATTCAACCTCTAGATCGAGTGGAGATTCTGATAGCGTGATTTCATCCTGAGGGTAAATGATATCAAAAGAAGGGTCTTCTAGTTTTAAGGAACTAGGCTCAACCTCAAGAGTAGAAATTAATTTAATCTCCTCAATCCACTTGCAATCTAATCCTCGAGCAGCTCTAAATATATCAAGTTTATGTGTCTTCTCCCTAAACTTTAGCTCTATTGATGGGAACACCATCATGAACCAAAACTAGCTCAATTTGGTCTTATAAAGTCAATAAAAGCTCTTACATATCAGTCAGAAGTTCTCTTGAGCAGGATGAGTTGTGTTGAGAAGAAAAGATGAAAATAGGGTTATTTCTACAATTTTACTCCCAACCGCACCCCTTCCATGCTCCACACTTCCGCCTAATCCACTCGAAACAAAACCCTCTCCTATTTAGGGCAATTCACCTCTCCAATCATCCACCGAACAACTCCACATTCTTTGACCTTCTTTGTGCCTGCCACACCCACACACGCTCTCTCGCAGCATGCCACCACCACCAACACCTTCACCGCACCATTGTGATCCTCCTGAGCATTTTAACTAGGTCTTATAGCCTGTATTTCTATTGCAGGCACCTTCATCAGAGCTCCGCCATCGCCTTGACATCTCCGGCTTCACCTTAAGTTGTTCGGCATCGAAAGACCAAGGTGCTACACCCAGGAGACACGGATTCACTCCAGGGCTCTTTCTAGGTCCTTAATCGAGGACTATAACATCAGCTACTGCACCAATTAACTCGATCTCCAGTTGATGCTTGACATGCGAAGGGGCTGTGCAAGATAGTCCCACATCGTTCGTTGAAGAGCAACTGTAGGGGCATAAATTGATTTTGTGATATTGGCTATTCACCTCAGCACACATAGGGGGTGAGGTCCCCGCCCACGCATGCGCATACGCACACCCTCCCTTGCTGTCATGCCTCACGAGTCTGGGCCTTGGTTCGTTTACCTGGTTACCCAGGTCTGGTGTAGTTTGCTTTATTCAAGAGAGAAGTGAAGAAGAGAAGGAAAAAGAGAGTGCACGGGGAAGGGGAGTTTCTCTTGAAACCCCCAACACTTAGCCAAAATTCATGAGTTTCCTTCCTTGTGCGTGAAGAGAAAAGTGAGAAGAAAAGAGCCTAAGGAGAGAAAGGAAAGGACGAAGAAGAACAGTGTCCCTTTAGCACTGTAGCAGGAAATGGTTAAGCTGTCTGACTGATGTTCTAGCCATCTAATCTCTGACAGGAAGTGCACTGTGCACCTATCATACGTGGCATTTGGTTGATTGATACTGTAGCATTATTTGAGTATAATTGTAATAGGGTAATTTGGTGATTCAAATCACCATTTTTACCCTTATCTTTTTGCCATGTTGACTCTTGAATCTATATTTATATCCTTTGTGCTTAAAATTGCTATTACATTGCTATATTCTTGTTTACAGTTGTGATCTTGAGATAAATTGGCATATTGTTCCCTGTGTTCAATTTCGGACTTTTCTGAGTTATAAATTTTAAGAAGGAAAAATCAATTATGGCTAATTTGCATTCTATTCTTTGATTAATCATCACAAGTTTCCTGATTTGATACATTCTTTTTAGAAAATGGCCCAAACCTAATTCTTGTAACTACTTAGGGATTTAAGACACCTTGGGCTACCACCTTCTTGACTGAGCCTTAGGTGCCAGATTTGGAATTAATTGATTGACCAATTAAGAGCCAATTAGGGTTTCCATTCTAAGGTTTTGGAGACACGCTTAAAACAAGAATTAATCTTCCTAAACTGTGTGTGTCCTAAGCCTTGATTGAACTTACCTAAGAAGCAAACCTTAAGAATCAAGCTCTAAATCTCACTTGAATCCTAAAAGCAGGGGCCTAATAATCAAGGACAAATTAGGTAAAGTTGACCCACCTTGCAGGGTCAACCAATCTACAAATTAGGTCATCACTCACAAAAATATCTTAAAGTTCAAGTGAAATCATAGGCAACCTTGCTCTTAACTTAAAATTGGTAGACTTAAGAGGTCAAGTTATCCATTTTGATCTACCTGGACCCTCAATGATAAGGAAGGTCGGGTGGGGGAAACCTTGTAACCCGTGGGGACACTCTACCGTGTGGGGGTCTTTGCAGGACTCTCTCTTCTTGGTTGCCCAAGTAATTCTTAGGTGGATGATTTTCTGATTTAGGGATATCATCCGCCCTGAACCTTTATAGTCATCTAAAGATATTTGGGTGTCTTGATTGGGTCCATCACACCTTCTATCCCTCATCTTCTCCATCAGTGCATGTTTGGGAGGAGGTTCCTAAGACCACCTTTGAGGCCTCCATTAGCCATTCACTCGACTTCCCTATTTGTGCAACCACCCGATTAGATCGACATATCTTCTGATTCATCTAAGCTTAGATCTCCTTCAGCCATACTCATGGAACAACCAGCAAAAGAAGAAAACAATCTCCAGAATCAGCTTCAGCACCTCAACGATCTATTCCAAGCCTTTATGAATCCACTGCAGTGTCTTATGATGCGAGATCATTACAATCCTAGTGGTGTAGCGATCGAACCTCGAGTCCAAATCCTGGCTGGAGGTCCTGATAATGAACTCAAGCCCAACATGATTCATGATATTCCTAAATTTCATGAGCTTAATTCCAAAGATCCCTTCCAGCATATCAAGCAACTCAAGCATCTGGCCTAGACTTTGAGTCAGAAACTCAAAATCGGGATATCTTGCTCATGAAAATGTTCTCCTTCCCTCTCATGGACAAGGCCGCTCACTAGTACCAAACCTTAACTCATCCAATCAACACATGGGCTGAACTAGAATTTGAGTTTCTGAAAGAGTTCTTCCATGTCGGTCGGACAAATGCTTTGCGGCACCAAATCACACATTTCATGCAGCAAGTAGGAGAACCACTTGATGAGGCATGGGATCGCTTTTTGGATCTCATGTGAAAGTGCCCCCACCACGGAGTTCCTAAATGGGAACAAGTCTAGTCTCTTTACCAGGGACTCCGTGAGGATATTCGATTGTTTATCAATGTGACCTGTCGAGAAAACATCATGGGTCAAGACGAAGACATCGTGTGGGAGATTCTCAAGAACATGTGCGAGAACTCCATCAACAATGAATCCATGGGCATGTTCGACTGACGACTGCCCGTGAATTGACGAATCTGCTGGAAGCACATGAGACGCAGGGCCTGTCCTCTTCCGTTGTCTTGGAGTTAATGGCCAGTTGCTTGGACAAGGTCTCTATCATTAAGAAGAAGGCGGATGAGCTGACTCGACATTTGCAGTGAGCAGCCTCTGTGCAAAACCTGTTCGCACAACCACACTCTAGGAGAGAGGTTGTGCACAACATCTATCACCAATCTTCTCAGGGGATGGATCCATATCCACCCCCATCTGATCTAGGGTTTGGAGGAAACTCCGGATCGCCTACTCTAGTTCGAGGAACTCTGAACCCTCGTCTTTTGATTTCTTCGAGGTTCCTCAGACTTGTGAGAACCTCAACGCCAACCAGAACGATCCTTTCTCCAACACCTATAACCTTGGATGGTGTAATCATCTTAATTCCACATGGTTAGAGAACAATCAAAATTAGAGACCTCAATATCAACCCCGACCATAAGTTTCTCGTCCATATCAGCCGCCTCAACCTCGACCCAACCCAACTTTCAAAACTGGGCCAACTCGAGAAGATCAAATGACTCTTATCCTTCAGACTCTGGCTAACATTCAGAAGATGAATGCGGCTATGCAAAAACAGCACAAAGTGAGATCACAGAGGTTTGCAATCAACTCGCCCAGATGGCAAATCCCCGCCAACCTAGTGCACTCTCTTCGCAACCTCTGCCCAATCCAAATAACATGCTGAACTAGAGGCACGTTATGAACCTGACTCAGGGCCAGACTTACTATGTCTATCAGGCCCCTTCTGCTCCATCACCTGATGGGATGGAGGCTTCAACATCATACGTGGGTTATCAGCAGCAACTGCCTCTTTTGACTACCCCAACCCAGAACCAGGCAGGACTGAATGCTATTACCACTCGTAGTGGCAAAACAACTCAGGAACCACCTTACCCGAGCCACTCTCAGCCTGGTAGTTCAAACCCAAACCCTAGGTTGGTCATCCAGGATACCCCTATCCTAGATCAAAAACCTAGACCAATTCTAGAGGAACCTGCAAAAGTTCCATTTCCCGAGGTCTTGACCAAGAGAAAGAAGAAACCCAAAAGTCAGGAACCAAAGGTGGGAGCCCGATCGTATTTTCAGAGCAAGCTAGCTCTGTCATTTTGAGTAAACTCCCACCTAAGGCAAAAGATCTTGGTACCTCTTTGATCTCCTATACAATCGGTGATATTCAATCTGACCATGCATTATTGGATCTAGGAGCCTCCGTAAACCTTGAAGAATCTGAGCTTAAACCAACAGAGGTGACATTATAGTTAGTTGATCGATCTATTAAGTCACCAAAAGGAATTCTCGATGATGTCATAGTTAGGGTACGCGATTTCTACTTCCCTGTGGACTTTATAGTTTTAGACATGGATAATCCTAAGAACTTGAAGAACACACCGATCATTTTGGTGAGACCTTTTTTTGCCACAGCTAGAGCCAACATCAATTGTGAGGAGGGCCAAATTGAGTTAAAATTTGGGAGCAGGACACTAAAGATTGATATCTTTAAGTCCCAAAGAGGAATTAATTGTGGGGTTATTGAACAAATTTGTGACATTGAGTCCGTGGTTGATGACCCATATATTGAGGAAAACCTGCTTATCTCTGATGATCAACCACAAGAGGATCAAACCCCACACTTAGAGGATCCTGAACCAGACTTAGAGATACCTTTAGCTCCTACCATTGCTCTTGAACCCTGAAGCACCTACTGCTGTTGAAAATCCAGTCATGGAGTTGAAACCCCTCCCTGACCATCTCAAATATGTCTTTTTGGGTTCTAATCATACATTTCCTATGATTATCAATTCCCACCTTACCTCTGATCAGGAAACTCACTTGATTTCTATCCTCCAACAACATCGGAGAGCCATTGGTTGGACTCTCGATGACCTGACTGGCATTAGCCCCTCATATTGCACACATCACATCTACACTGAAGAGGGCTCACAACCATCCCGTGAAATGCAGAGATGCCTGAATCTAAACCTACAGGATGTCGTGAAAAAGGAGATCATCAAGTGGTTAGATGCAAGCATCATCTACCCGATTTTCGATAGTCGTTGGGTGAGTCCAATCTAGGTTGTGCCCAAAAAGGCAGGACTCACTATCATTACAACTGAAATCAAGAGACTATACTAACCCGCATTGCAAACTCGTGGAGAGTCTGTATTGATTACTGAAGACTAAATGCCTCCATGAAAAAGGATCATTTCCCACTGCCATTTATTGATCAGATACTCGAGAAATTAGTAGGGAATCGATTCTTTTGCTTCTTGGATGGGTACTTTGGTTATAACCAGTTGGCAATCCATCCTGAGGACCAAGAGAAGACTACCTTCACCTACCCCTTTGGGACATATGCATTCTGTAGGATGCCATTCGGTCTCTGTAATGCACCTGCTACTTTTCATCGGTGCATGCTTGCCATATTCTCAGATATGGTAGGTGAGTGCCTTGAAGTCTTCATGGATGACTTCTTGGTATTTGGGGAATCTTTTGATGATTGCCTCCTGCACTTGGTCCAAATCCTCAAGTATTGTATCAAAGTGAATCTGGTTCTTTCTTGAGCAAAGAGCCACTTCATGGTACCTAAGGGAATTGTCCTAGGTCACCTTGTCTTTGAAAAAGGCATCCAGGTTGATTGAGCTAAGGTTAATTTGATTTCCAAGCTACCCATGCCTGGTTTGATCAAGGACATCCATTCTTTCCTGAGGCACATCGATTTTTACTGCTGTTTCATTCTTGATTTCTTGAAAATCACATGCCCCTTGACTGATCTTCTCTCAACGTGATCGAGTTACTTAAGCACCAATCCTGCAATCCCCTGACGGGTCTCTACCCTTTGAGATCATGTGCGATGTGTTTGACTACATAGTGGGTATGGTACTTGGGAAGAAAATAGATGGGAAACCCGTAGTCATCTATTATGATAGCAAGACACTAAATGAGGCTTAGCGTAACTCAATAGTTATTGAGAAAGAGCTGCCAGTTGTAGTATTTGGCCTCGAAAAATTTTGATCCTATCTTTTGGGTTCCCATGTTATCATAAACTCAAATCACACCGTAGTGAGGCACCTCCTCGCGAAGAAGGATGCGAAACCTCGACTAATTCGCTGGATCTTGCTGTTGCAAGAATTCAACCTTGAGATTCGTGACAAGGTAGGAAAATAGAATGTGGTAGCTGATCACTTGTCCCACCTTCCTTCTAATATCATCGACCCTTCTAGACCAATCACAAAACAGTTTCCTGATGAGCACCTCCTGACTATCGGTGTAGGACTTCCCTGGTACACTGATTTAGTTAACTACTTGGCCTCACATAAGATCCAGTTTGATTGGTCAAAGGCCAAGAAGGACAAGTTTCTTTCCGATGCCAAGTACTACATCTGGGAAGACCCGTACCTCTTCTGCATTGGTGCTAATCAGATCATCAGACGATGCATCCTGGAAGCGAAAATTCAGGACATTCTGTCCTTCTGTCATGGCTAGGCTTGCGGTGGACACTTCTCCCGACATAAAACCATAGCTAAAGTCCTCCAATGCAGCTTTTATTAGTCCATGATCTTCAAGGATGCATACAACTACTGTAAGGCATGCACTTGTTGCTAGACCTTGGGCAACATGAGCTACCGTGATATGATGCCTTTACAGCTGATTCTCGTATGTGAAATCTTCGACATTTGGGGGATTGATTTTATGGGACCCTTCCCTAAATCGGACAGCTTTGAATACATTCTCCTCTCTGTAGACTATGTGTCTAAATGGATCAAAGCTATCCCAACCCAAACCAATGATCATAAGGTGGTAATCAAGTTCATTCATTAGCACATCTTTTCTTGGTTCGGTTCCCACGTGCCATTATCTCTGATGGAGGGACCCATTTTACAAATGCATAGTTTAGATCCCTGATGACCAAGTACGGGGTGTCACATTGAATCTCGGCTCCTTACCACCCCAAACCAATGGATTGGATAAACTGTCTAATTGGGAGATCAAGAAAATCCTCCAGGTCACTATTCGGTCTGATAGGAAAGACTGGTCAGCCCAACTTTCGGAAGCTTTGTGGGCTTATAGGACCACCCACAAAACCCAATTAGGTATGTCTCCGTTCAGATTGGCGTACAGGAAGGCATGTCACCTCCCCATTATGATGGAGCATAAAGCCTATTGGGTAGTACGGAAGTGCAATCTAGATCTACTTAAGGCCGAAATCCACCATCAGCTTCAAATGAGTGAGATCGAGGAACTACACAATGACGCATACGAGAACTCGTGAATTTACAAAGAGCGAGTGAAGGCTTTTCTTGACAAACACATTTCTAGAAAAACTTTTCATCCTAGTCAGAAGGTCCTACTCTTTGATGCCAAGATAAAACATTTCGCAGGCAAACTTAGATCTAAATGGATTGGACCATTCTTGGTGAGATGAATCTTTGGAAATGGAGCCATCGAAATTAGTCAACCCAGCTTTGATTCTGAACCTTTCATCGTAAGTGGCCAGAGACTCAAGCCATTCATTGAACTCACTGATACGAACTTGGATGAGGTATCTTTTAATCTCCATTCTCCCTGAGCTTATTGCGCCCGACCGATGGCGTTAAACTCAGTGCTTAACGGGAGGCAACCCATCATTTTCTTGAAAAACCTGAAACCCTTTTGACACATCTCTTTTCTAAACTCATATTGCACTTTAGGGTTTTTCCATTAGAATAGCTGACTCCACCTCCGATACTCGTACTGGACTTGAAATCATTCGCAACAGTCATCCTAACCCGTCCACCCACCCTTTGAACCTATTCTAATGTACGATCTGAGTTGAACCTGAACCCACCTAATTTACAATAAGGACATTGCAAATCATAGGCATGGGTGGTATTAAAGTGCACAACTCCGTGAGAATCAATTCATAGAAAGGGTTTCACCAAAAAAATTACATTGCTAAAAACAAAAAGGGAGGTTGAGGAAAAAGGAGAGCCATTTTTGAGAAAAATGAGGAAAGGAGGGAAGAAAAATTGAAAAGAAAAGAAAGGAGCAAAAAGATAAAGAAAGAAATTGAGTCCCTTCAAAGTAATATGAAACTTACCTAACTTCTAGGTTGGATCGAATGATGAATTAAGACTTGGAAGGCTAAAACTTAAGGGATTAGTGGCGAATACCAACCTTAGGCCTCTTGGATCTGATTGGATTTAAACACTCACATATTTGTCACGATCCGGATTAGTTCTCAAGAGGTTAAGGAAAATACAAAGCTTGTGTACTAGGTCTATGGATTAGGGAATATTCGAACTCGTTAACTGATCGCTGGTTTGCGAGACTTAGTAACTTATGCACTCTAAATCACACAGCCTGGTTCAGTGCGTTGTAAAGATAAAATTATGCCAAAGGGCATTTAATCTGTTCTGAAAATGGTCCTAAGATCTGGATTAGGAGCGGCTCGAAAACACAAGTTAATTTGGACGAGTTCCTGATGCAGAGAGGTAGGAAATTCCCCTCGACGATGCATAATAATATATCGTCTCCTCGGTGCTTGTCTCCTAGGATATCTAAATATCCTACCAGGGGCATGTAAGCACCTTGTGCTAGTTCAGATGCCATGGGCAGCATTATCAGGAAATGTCGATTGCCAGGGTCTGGATTTAGCTACAGAACACCATGGGTGGGATTATCCCGAAATCTTGAAAGCCAGGGTTCTGGGGGTTGCCATGGGCAATGCTATCTTGAAGCATCGATTGCCAGGGACCTTGCGAGGATTGATGATGGGGACAAGGAATTGGATACAAATTGTGTTTAAGGACCAATCCGAAGATGGATCTAAGGAAAAATATAATGAAAAGAAAAAGAGAGAGAAAGCTCTCAACAAATCAAATTCTCCTTCTATATCTCTCTCTTACAAAATGCACTGGCAAACTGAACCTAGGCTAACCATGCTACAAGCACGAGTGCTTTAACCGTTGGCTACAATGAACCTTAGGTTATTCCTATGGACCTTAGAAACCTTCGTGGCAGACTGAGGTGAAAGCTAGTCAGGTATGGATCTGGGCTGGTACTTGAGTACCTCTAATTCTATTGTTGGTATTAAGATCTGATTCCTAGAGATGTGGCTTAGTAGGGCATCTAGACGATTACATCCGACCTAGATAACTGGTTTGATTCATAGAATTTTGCTATGGGACTAGCAAAAGCTAGGCATGGGGGTATGATGGGAACACTATCATGAGCCATAACTACCTTAATTTGGTCTTATAAAGTAAATAAAAGCTCCTACATATCAGTCAGAAGGTTTCTTATGCAGGATGAGTTGTGTTGAGAAGAAAAGATGAAAATAGGGTTATTTCTACGATTTTACGATCTTATCACAAATACAGAATAACCACGGGGTATGCCAGGGGTTTATTAAAGGTCATTTAGTCATTAATGCTAATAAGTGGGTCCATACAGATAGAAACAGGTTTTCACACATTTCAAGAATTAATAGACATCTGAAACCCTAAAAATAGACCTACTTAATTAACTGAGGTTCTAGTTAGAATAAAATTCATCTAAACCCTCTAAAAATCATAGGAAAATATTCTCTTGGGTTTGGCATCCTTGATTTTACTATTGAACCCATTTTGACCTAAAAGAGGTCTCAGATAGACTATTGCCCTTATTTGGGTTTTTGCATAAATTACTTGGACAAACTAGGTCAAAACCAAAATGCAACTCCACCATTGGATTCCTTAGGTCCAAATTTGGTTTGTATCAATATTTGGGCCCAATCAGAGATTGTCTTGACCTAGTTTGTAGTTGGGTCTAATCTGACTCATTCTATTTCACAAGTGCCCCTAGATTTTGAAATTCCTTATAAATACCCCCTATCTTTGTCATCACTCTTTGCAAAAAGGTCCCTCCGCCATTGTCGTGGAGGAATCCTACTTTGGCAAGCTTCTTTTGGCAAGAACTCTATGATTACTTGACGAATCCCTCTCAAAATTGAAAGGGATATTCGTCAAGTAATCTCCTTCCTATTGAACCATGTCCAAGTCTCCAATTCTTTCCCAATCTCTCATGCAAATGCATGAGAGATGTAGGTGTCCTACTTTGGCGAACTTACCAAGCTTGAAAGCTTGGCTTCTAAGCTTCAAACCTCCTTCTAAGGCCTATTTAAAGACCCCTAAGGACAAATCGTCCTCCTCATGCTCATTTTCGACCAAAATCCCTCTCCTTCCTCCTTCCTTTACACCCAAAAGGCTCCATGATGCCCGATGACTCTCTCCGACCACTCTCATCATTCGCTCGGAATAGCCGCGATGGATTCTTCTTCCTCTGCCTCTTTTGCGTCATGCCATGCCAGCAAGTGCCCCAATTCCCTTCGTCCTCGCCGTCTTACCCTCACTGAAGCATCTTTGTCTCCGGCACCGGCCACACCAGACCTGGCATTGCCTCTGCCTCTATTCATCCATAGCCTAGCCTAATTGATGCTCTATCCTCTACCCATCAGTACCATACTACCACTTCTCTATATCGACTGCTCCTATGCCATCCACATCGTCGTCTTCCACCTCATTGACGAACCTCTGGTGAGCCCTAGCAGCTTCCACAAATGACCAACCGTGCCACTTTCGTGCTCCACACTTCCGCCTCATCCACCTTAACCAAAGCCCTCTCCTATTTAAGGCTATTCACCCCTCCAAAGGTCTACTAAACAACTCCACTTTCTTCGACCTTCTTTGCGCCTGCCACCACCACCAACACCTTTGCCGCACCATTGCGATCCTTCTGAGCATTTTAACTAGGGCTTATAGCCCCTATTTCTGTTGCAGGCACCTTCATTGAAGCTCCGCCATTGCCTTGACATCTCTGGCTTCACCTTCCATTCTCTGGCAACGAAAGACCCATGTGCTACACCCAGGAGACATGGATTCACTCCAGGACTCTTTCCAGGTCCTTAATCGAGGACTCTAACATCAGCTACTACACCAATTAACTCGATCTCTAGCTGATGCTTGACACACGAAGGGGCTGTGCAAGATAGTCCCACATCGTTTGTTGAAGAGCAACCATATGGGCATAAATTGATTTTGTGATATTGGCTATTCGCCTCAGCACGCACAGGGGGTGACGTCCCCGCCCATGCACATGCATACGCACACCCTTGCCCGCTATCTCTCCTCGCTGGTTTGGGCCTTGGTCCATTTACTCGGTTACCCAGGTCTGGTCTGGTTTGCACGATTTGAGAGAGAAGAGAAGAAGAGAAGGAAAAAGATAGTGCACGGGGAAGGGGGGGTTTTGCTCTTGAAAGCCCCAACACTTAGCCTAAATTCATGAGTTTCCTTGCTTGTGCGTGAAGAGAAAGTGAGAAGAAAAGAGCCTAAGGAGAGAAAGGAAAGGAAGAAGAAGAAAAATGTCCCTTTGGCACTGTAGCAGGAAATGGTTAAGCTGTCTGACTGAAGTTCCAGCCGTTTGATCTCTGACAGGGAGTGCACTGTGCACCTATCATATGTGGCATTTGGTTGATTGATATTGTAACATTATTTGAGTATAATTGTAATAGGGTAATTTGGTGATTCAAATCACCATTTTTACCCTAATCTTTTTTCCATGTTGACTCTTGAATCTATATTTATATCCTTTGTGCTTAAAATTGCTATTACATTGCTGTATTCTTGTTTACAATTGTGATCTTGAGATAAATTGCCATATTGCTCCCTGCATTCGACCTTGGACTTTTCTGAGTTATAAATTTTAAGTGTTCTACGTGATTTATTGGCTATACTACAACGCATTACTTCTGAAACACTGATTCTGAGCATTCAACATCTATCTTTCCAGATTCACAATCTATGTTGGCCATTGTAGTGGCCAAAAGGGTCTCCCTAAAATAATTGGGGTATCTCTAATGAGTTTAGGTTCTTCCATATCAAGTACAATAAAACCCACTGGAAAGTAGAAGTTTCGAACCCTAACTATGATATCTTCCAGAATTCCTTTTGGTGACTTAATAGATCTATTCGCTAATTGCAAAGTCACATTGGTAGGCTTAAGGTTTTCTATCTCAAAGTGTTCTACCAAGGAAGATGGAATAAGATTGATGGATGCTCCTAAATCAAGGAGGGCTTTATCAAAGTACCAGTCCCCACTTATATAGGAAATAAATGGAGATCCTAGGTCTTTCTTCTTTAAAGGAAGTGTACTCGAAATAATTGAGCTCACATGCTCAGAGAGTACCACAGTGCTCCCTTTCTTTGACTTACGCTTAGGAGTACACAACTCCTTGAGAAATCTCGTGTAAGTCGAAATATGCTTGATAGCATCTAGGAGTGGGATGTTAATGTGAACCTGTTCAAAAGTCTTAATTAAATCCTCAGTTATTGTGATAGGTTTTTTTTGTTTCCTAGATTTCTTCAATGCTTCTAGGAATGGAACTTGGATATTGACAGAGGTGGAAATCGCAGGTTTGAAAATACGACTATTGTTCTTTGTAGTATAGTCCCGAAATCCACTCGTCAAAAATAATTTCTAAAATAGCGAGTCCTAGTCATTCATCTCTAGGAGGCGTTGTGGAACTGCAAAGTAATTTCGATCTCGCTCACTCTACTTGCTTAAGATCGCATGTCGATTATAATAAGTACGTATTCATGCACGACATGCTATTGCAATAGAAATATAAAATGAGCTTAGGCAATTAATTATGACACGAAAGATATGGCTGTCAAGCACTTGGTGATTTTCACACATAGATTATATATATATATATAGAAAGATTTCCATTGATTGCATTAGGGGTACAGAGTAGAACTAGTGGAAGGCTTGTAGAGGAATGCTTGAAAACATAAACTACTCGATAGTAGAAAATGACTGCATACATGAATCTATGGGGGGATTATGCATGCATCAATGGGGGAGAATATGGAGCTACACTACTAAACAGTAATAAAGCAGTAAATCTACGAAGAACTACTATCTACTTAGCTAGCAAAAATAAGGGCATTCGGAGGTGGGTTTGATGGCCTTTGAGTGGTTGAGAAGAGAAAGAGGGGCAGCCAATGGTGCATAGGCCGGCCCTTGGAGAGGTGGAGGAAGAGTGCTCTAGCCTTGGTGTGGAGGTTGTGGAACCATGGTGGGAGCTTGTGGAGTGGAGGTGGAATGAGGGTGGAGATATGCTAAAACTAAATGGAAGGCTAGATGGGTGCAAATGGCCACCCAAGGGTCCTTTAAGTAGACCCAGGGGAGCCTCTCTAGAGAAGTGTGGAACTCTCTAGAGATAGCTCCAAGCGTGGCCATCTAAGGTGGTTTTTAGATCCACCATTTGTGGATATAAAAATTGAATGGCTCTTGATGCTAATTTTGGAAACCAAGAGTGGCGGCACCTTGAAGAGAGTTCTAGAGAACTCTAGGTGGGTGTGTGTATGTGAATGGGTGTGTGTGTGTGTGTGTGTGTGGTTTTGCTCTAGGTGGCTAAGTGAGCTAGGTTAGGTCCTAAGAGGTTTAGGTTAGGGAAGGTCTCAAATTAGGGTTGTAGACCCTAATTTGCTAAGGAGAAAATGCAATTAAACTTAACACAAGTTTAATTGAACGAGTGTGAACCTAATTGAGAGTGAAATAACTTAATTAGGTTGGGCTTAGGTCAATTGGACTCTCACTGAGTCCAATTAGACTTGTGTGGGTTGAGATCTGAACTCAATTGGACTCTATGAGTCCAATTGACTAAGCAATGGTAATTGACTATGATCCAAGTCAATTAGGCTTAGTGAGAATCTAATTAGGTTCTTAGGAAGGTCTAGAGGTGGTTTACTAGGGTTAGGGTACCTTAATTTAGGTTTTTAAGCGGTTGGAATTGGGTTTAGGGACCTAGAAACTCGATCAAAGTTTGAATTCGAAAATAGGAATTGGAGAGTAGTTGCAGATGTCTAATAATAGCATCAAATGACTTATACTAAAAAATCAGAAGTCCAGACTTATTTTCTGGACGTCCAATCAGAGTTAGGAGGGATTCAGGGTTCTGTCTTGAGTATTCTGCAGAAATTGGACGTCTGACCAAGTGTCTAGACGTCCAATAATACCGCAGACTTGGGTTTGAGGTGTGCAGGTTGTGGCTAAGGGTCCTGGATGTCCAATCACTTATCTAGATGTCTAGATAAGGGATGGAACTAGGGTTTTGAGTCTTCCTATGCTGTGGTGACCTAATCTAAGGGTGGCTAAGGCTTGAGAAGGCTTCTAGGGCTATCCTAGGGCTAGGATTAAACCTAAGTTCATAATTTACTCTTCTTTACTTCTACTTAATAGAATAGCATACCTCAACCCTTTACATTATTTCTCTACTACATTTTATTCTAATCTTTCGCTCCAACTCTGATGCAGCACTAGCTTCAGGTCCAACTCCAGATCCAGCCTCAAATCCAGCTTTTGAGCTTCTTATTTCCTGCAATTTATATAATGCACTTAGTTAGTAGCTTATATCATTATTTCATGCATAGCTAAAGGAAAGCAGTAAGGATGCAAATAATGCTTATGTATGCATGAATTACACTAGCTTATGCTAAGTTCTAGCCTAATTTAGGTCAATTAAGACCTATGTTTTGAAATACATTATCGAATTCGTAGTATAGTTGTGTTAAACCCTTTAATAAAAAATATTTAGTTCTTTAATGAAACTCGGATAGATTTTCTCTTTTATAACTTGAGTCCTGGTTGTTCATCTCTAGGAGGCGTGAGAAACGAGTTTTAGATTCAAATCCACTTTTCTAACATAAATCTAACCTAATCTTTTTGGTCTTTTTCATATTTTGTGATTTTTTTCATGTTTTGGATTTTTGTTTTGAAAAGTGAAATGAAAGCTAGATCTAAATATGCTAGCGAAAACCTAATCTTAACATAACTAATGGGCGTGTATTCACAATGAAAAATAAAGGCATATCACTAATTATTCAAAGAAAAACTAATGATGCAAAAGAATACGTAAAAAGAACTAAACTAAGAGAATGCTAGGATCAACCAAGAGAGGCTATGAGGAAGCCTTCTTGGCCATCCAAGAGGAGAAAGAGAGGGACAGTATGGGCTCATGTTCCAAAAAGAGAGAAGAGGTTGTGTCCATGAAGAAGAAGAGGAGAAGAGGGTGGTGGACTCTTTCTCTTCTAGCCGTCCTTGAAGCCTTGGAGGAGAGCACCTTGGAGCTTCACTTGGTCGTCCATGGAGGAGCACCTTGGAGGACTTTCTTTAGACATCCATGGAGGACGTTTTGGAGAGGAGGAAGAAGAGGAAGGCCTTGGGTTTTTTGGAGGAGGAAGAGGGCTCGTAAGTTGAGGTGGAAAGAAGAGAATTGGATCTAAGGTGGCCATCCAAGGGGCCTTAGTAGTAGGTGCTTAGGTTGGGTTTACTAAGATTAGGATGGCTAAGAATAGGTGTTTCTAGAATAGGCTATATTTAGGTGTTTTATAGACTAAGGTAGAAGAAGTGTGTGTGTGTGTAGTTGAGTGTGTGTGGATGTGTGTTTGTGGGTTTATTTAGGTTTGCTGGTGGTGGGTCTAGTCAGGATCAAGTGGGAGTAGGTGAGTCTAATCTGGATGTGTGTGATTGGATTAGGAGATTCCTAATTAGGTTCTTGGATTGGGATTTGGATGTAGCCTAATTAGGTTAGGGCTAAGGGTAGTAGGATAGGCTTAGGAGGTGCTAACTAGGTTTCCTGAGGTGTAAGGTAGGGTTTCTAGGTCAAAGGAGGTGAGCTCGGGCTTCTAGTTCCAAAAGCAGGAACTAGAGAACAGTATCAGACGTCTTATTGTCCAAAGTTGGATGTTCGAATAGTAAATTAGACGTGCAATTCTGTGTCAATGTTGGAGTTGGGTTCTGGCGAGCATTTATGAAAAAATCAGTTGGATGTTCGAATAGTAAATTAGACGTACAATTCTGTGTCAATGTTGGAGTTGGGTTCTTGCGAGCATTTATGAAAAAATCAGACATCCAAACACACTATATGGATGTCCAGAAATGTGCTGGGAAGTGAGTTTTGGGTTTTCTATGGTAGGTTTGGGCTCCTAAGTGCTTGGGTATCCTAAATAGGTTTTAGGCACTAGTTTCCTAGGGTTTCTAAGGTTTAGGGTAGGGATAGGGATAGTGTGGATAGAAACATGGATAGTGCTATCCATGTTTTAGGTTCTAAGGCCAAGATGTCCTAATGGAAGTGGTTTTAGGTTTAGGAAGGCTATCCTAGGGTTTCTAAGGGTAGGGATAAAGCTATCCTCCTCACTCCTCTTGTCTGGATCAGTCTTCTCTCTTTATTACCTTATTCCACTCTATCTTGCATCCTGAATCACTTTATTACCTGCAAATAGAAATAGAAACATTAAATAGAAAGATATCTCATCTTATTCTATATGAAATGATGCAATGCATGATATGAATGCAATATTTATGAATTAAGCTAGGTTCTAACATTATTTAGGTTGATTAGGACCTATGATTGTTGTGTAATCACCTGATCATGGGAATTAGCAGGAATAGCGGGATAGGTGAATTACCTCTCACAGGTGTAGAAATTGAAGCTAGTCTAGATGTACTAGGGTCTTGGGATTGTAGATGTGGATCTACAGGGTCCCTAGTGGAAGTTCCATGGCAGGTTGTAACAGAGTTAATACCTGCATGTGAAGAAGAAGCAAGAGAAGATGTAGATGCTTGATTTTGGAAAGATGGATTCGGTAGTAAAGGTTGATTTGAAAATGATTGTTGTTGATTCAGATATTCAAGTTCGAGAGGTGTAAAGGGTGGGTTTTGATTTTGATTCAGGGGAACATGATTCACAAAGTGGGCTTGTCCCCGAGTGAGATGTTGACCTCCTAGGTTATACCTATTATTTTGGATATTTATAGGGTTTGGAACTGGATAGGATGGAAGGGCCCCTAGATAATGAGATTCAGCTAACTGCGTGATTTGGCCCCTAAGGTCATCCAATTCTGCCGAACATTTTCATTGGACTTCAGTGAGAGCCTCAGCATTTTGTTGCTGGCTCTCAGTCACAGCTCACAAAATATGCTCGAGCTGCATGTCTCTATTTGGCCCTGAGTAGTTCTATGTACTTGCATGAAAGGGTCTCGCATTGGATTGCTGAAACGGCAATGTAGGTGGGTTTTGACGGGTCTGATTCGGATATTGTGGTCTTTAGGAATGATCAAACCAAGAGAAGTTAGGGTCACTACAGCATCCAGGATTGTAGATATTTGAATATGGGTTTGATCTTGTAGTGTATCCCTGAATGGCATGCAAATCATAAGGATAAGACGTGTTTTCCACAAAAGAAGGTAGTAGGGAAGGAGGTGGGAATGATGGGACAAAGGTCCCTCCTTGGGTTGGTGAATGAGTAGGGAGTAAACCCAAGGAAGAAGGATCTCTCAAATCTAGATTATTCACAAATTCCCTCCCTATGGGAATTTACAAAATAGGTAAACGCACGGGATTCTGTGTAGCGAGTAGAGGTGCAAAATTCTTCATCGTGTTGCAGACCTCGTCGAGATGCTTCGCTACGATGTCAACCTTGTCTAGTTTCTCAACTATGATCTCTAAATCTCTTGAACTGGATGAATTTTTGATCTTGTGAATGCCCTTGTGATGTGAGTTTTGATGCAGATTTTGGTGCGTGTTTCCTCGTGTGAATTGCAACATAATGCATTGTTGATCGAGTTTTCCGCCATCCCTTTGAATAGTTCTGAGGCAGATTCCTCGTCGTGATTCAGAAAATTCCCTCCATAAGAGTCATTGATCAGATTGTGAATGCCCTCTTGTAATCCATAGTAGAAGATATGTATGAGCTACCAACAAGGGATGTCGTGATGTGGGCATTTCCTTTGCAATTCATGGAAGTGCTCCCATGCTTCATGAATTGGTTCTCCTTGATTTTGAGTAAAAGTCATGATAGCTTGCCTAAGGGCATTGGTGCGACCTATAGGAAAGAATTTCCTCAAAAAGGTAGATTCTAGTTCAAAAAGGTAGATAGGTGGTGCAATTGTGCAATACCAATAAGTGGCTTTATCTTTGAGGCTAAAGGAGAACATCTTCATGAGTAGGATTTCCTGATTTTGATTTCAAAGTACAAGAGTTTGAGGTAGATTTTTGAGATCTTCGATGTGTTGGAATGGATCCTCGAATGCATACTCATGAAAGTGTAAGATTAGACCTATAATGTTTGGCTTTAAGTTTGGGTCATTTTCCCCTATGAGAATCCTAACACTAGGCTCTACTTGTGCAATAGATGGATTGTAGTAATCACAGAGTAGAGGCCTAGGACGAGGTTGAGGAGGAAAATCAGGGGGATCAGGACTTACCTCAAGTCGAGGAAGAGGATAGGGCTATAGGTTCTGTAGATTCTGAAGAGCAGCCCTCAACAGATTAATTTGGCGATTCTACTTGAGCATTTGTAGATTCTGGTTTAGGAGCGCCTCATGGATATCAAAAGGTGGTATCTCCTCCTGACCAGAAGAAGAAGGGATCTCGGGATTTGGGTTCTACGGTTGATCCATAGAATTAAACAAAGAAAATGCAGAGAAATTAGACGGGAAAATTAGTTGCCTTAGTGCAATTGGCCTGGGTAGACCTATCAAAGGACATACGAGTGGCGGCTTCAGAGATTGCCTCCTGTGCATAAAACGCTACAAAAAATGTGCAAAGGCACACTCATACCACTGTGAAAACGACGGCAAGCAAAACCCAAAATAGCGCAAAAAGCGGGTTTTTCTTCTTTTCAAAGGAAAAGAATATCCTAGGAATACATAAAAATATAGGGACGCAAACAAGTAGAATATCAATCCAAAATACACGTCCTATATGTGTCTGCGTATGTGCGTATCCTTAAAGCTCAAAGGTCTAAGGTCTAGGATCGAGACTGCTCACTACTGGCTCCCTGGGGCTCTAGTAGTGAGATAGACTTGTTAATCTTCGACCAATGCCCTAAGAGGTGCAAACAGGAGAGATAGAAATATATGATTCGTGTAAGTCTAGTGATCGCGTTGTGTGCGTGATAGCATGCAATAGACGTGTACAATAAAAACCCGCATGAAATTTGGAAACTGATATATGTCACAAGTTTTAAAAAATCCTCTTGTTGGTTAATTTTTCTCACAAAATGATGGAAAGTAGTAAATTTGATTGCTTTTTATGTCTTTTCAAACAATTATATGGTCTTGCTTATTAATCAGAAGACAGGGATCTACATGGGTTTTTGCGTGTTTTCCCATTGATGCGAGATAAAAATTCCCGAGTCAGATCATTAGATACTAGTAGGTATATGTACTCTTAAAAGTGTATGCATAGTAGTATGCTGTTGCTAGTAAAAAAAGATATATTTCTTTTGGTATTTTTATATTTCCTAACTAAATGCAATAAACAATCTAATCTAAAGACTAAGGAAGGAAATCTCACAATGGGTATGTATAATGGATGCAAGAAAATACAAAAAGAAAACCGACCTTCCTCCTCAGAATACCAGAGGAGATATCCCTGAAAGAAGACAAAACCAAAAACAAAACAAAAACTAGTTAGAAAGAAATTATTTACAAATCTAATAATTAAAAATGATAATGGCGAATATAATTTACCATTACCTCCCTGGCAACGGCGCCATTAAAATGATGATCTAATTCTAAACATAGTTAATTAAGGTTATTATTCTTAATTAATAGTGTAAAGAAATGACTTAGGTTAACCTGATTGGTTAAGATGTTGTCGTTAATTGTAGTATAGGGTGAAGCTAACCTAACATTTTAAATTTTTAATTTATTTAACTAGCTGAGTTCAAGTCATTCACTAGGAGGCATAATTGTAATTTTAATTCACCATTTTTATTCTAATTATAATTAAATATTAAATTGATTAATTAAATATATAATTAATGATATGCTAAGCACATGAACAATTGCACAAGAATTTAACTCTAATCATGTCAACTATTCCATTAATGAAAATAAATTTACATGAATGATGGTCAATGAATAAGAAGAGTGAAGGAATGATTATTACAATCAAAAGCAAAGAAATGTTAATTGCAACATTCATTACACAAAATAAGGCATAAAAGAATTTACAATGAATACAAATGCCTTTTAACAATAAGCTTGAGCACTAATTACGCTCGATGTAGCCTTCAGCCTTTGATTAGATGTCTATTTTAGATGATTAGATTACTTAAAAATAAAAATCAGACTTCCACTTATAGCATCAGACTTCTGTCTCCTCTCTTCTTTTCTCTTTCTTTGATTTCTCAATTCTGTTAGTTCTCCTTTAATTCTTTTAATCTCTTTTTATTCTCTCTATCTTAATTTCTTTCTTTCGTTCCTTCTTTAACTCTCTTCCTTCTCTCAAGTTATCTCTCCTTTAACCTCTCTTCTTTTATTTCGTGCCTTAGCTTCTATTGCCCATCTCTCTTCTTTTATTTTTACTGTGCATGTATAGTTTCCACATTTAGACAAATTTTGATTCTTAACCCATGTTAACTCTTCAACCAAAAATTATTAATGGGTGGCCAAGCCTCTTTCGGGGATACATAGTACCCACTAAGGGCTGGACCAGACCCTACTTGAGGCCCAAATTAGTTTTATTAGATGGATTTTTAGCCATTTAACTTATGCACAGTCTCCGGCCCATCAGGCCCATACGCTTATGATCACCTGGGGCCACGCACACACAGGTGTGCATACACACCTGCGCACACACATGCTCACATGCATCACACGCACAGATCAGTTCTAATGCTTAGTTACTTGCACCATGCGCTGACGACCAAGCGGTCTAAGTGACTTTTTGCTTTTATACCAACGCACGTGCCTGCATTTCCCTGATGTTGGACTAACGAAGCCACGTCTTCCTTCGCGTAGCTGTGTTGCCGGCTGAGCTTTAGATGTTGATTCCAATTGACTCGATGATCCAAATCGAGTGTGCAATAGCTCAATGGAAAGCTCTTTGCATCCGCTATTCAATTTTAGCCCTAATTTGGGCTTTGGATCAGATTTGATCCACCTATTTGAAGGATGAATATGGCTATCTAGCCATGCCTTGGAAATGTTCTCAATGAGTAAATTTCAGGTCAAATGACCTGCAGATCATTTAATACCCTCAATTAAGGGTCTGAGATGCTTCAGTGAAGCATTCCGCATTAGTTAAGAGTGAGGGAAGCAAGATAAGAGCTTTAGAAGCTCTAGAAGCTAGAAAGCTTCAATTCTCAAGTGCAGAATTCTGATTCAAGGATGGAGTACTCTAGTAGATAGTTTAGATCATCAGGAAAGGATCTACATTGAATTAGAAACTCTAGAGAAACTGATCTGGTTGAGATTTGAGTTCAAAACTCCTCAGGAGCTCCAAGAATAGTGTTGGGTTCCTTTTGGAACCCAAAGTAGGCAGACATTGGTATCAACATGGAAACTTCATAGAACTAATTCAAATCAATTCTAATGAATTTGAGATCAACCCAAGAACTCAAATAATGCACTGAATTAGAATTTAAACATCTAAATATCTAATTTTGACCTAGAGTTGACCTACCGAGATTCAGAGTTGACTTTAAAGATTAAAGCATTTAAGATCAAATTAAAGATCTTAGTCGATCCAATTTTAGTCAAGGAATTGATTTAGAGTCTCAAATTAGGGCTTTGAGCACTCTAGCAGTGCTCTCGGACACCACCGCCTGAACCTAAAGGTGCTGTGTTCGACAGAGAATTCCAAAGGTCTGTAGTCCTAGATAAGAGTTAGATTAGGTTTTATGAGGTTCTCTCATGCTTCAGGACTTGTTTCCAGACTCTAAACCTTAATGGTTGGGGTTCTCCATCTCCGCCGGAGTTGGAGAAGATGACATCTAATAGAATGATTCAATCATCAAAACCTATGTCTAATAGGTGGAATATAATCCTTTCATTAGTATAAAGTTATTTGGAGCTTTGCACGGAGTTTCAAAGGCTGGAACACAAGTTGAGGTCGTCGGAGCTCACCAGAGCTCCGGTGACGGCCATTAAAACATGCTGGAGATGAAATCTCCACGAAATGGACCAAAAATGGTCTTAAATGATTCTTGAGATCTCAAGGAACCTCAGGATCATAACAATTGATCCAATTATAGATTAGCTACATGGATTGATCATTGAATTGAGTAAAAACCAATCTTGAGTTCGGATGAACTCAAGAACTCTTCTTCCTCTCAATTAAGTGAGGGGAATTGTTAGTTAGGGTCATGCGATGGTTTGTGTGTGACTAATTAGGTGGAAGAAATCCTCCTGAGCCGCCATTGACAGTGAGCTCAGGAGGTTGGGGTGAATTAGGCGTTGTGATATATGTATTAATAGGTATAATCAGGAGTAGGGTTGGGGTCCTAGATTAGTGGAGTGGTGATGGAAGACCCCTATGGAGTGTGAAGTTAAATCCCTCCACCATGGACAGTGGAGGTGCTCCGGTGACCATGGAGTGGATTAGGGAAATATGTGGTAAAAACATGAAATTGTTAAGATAGAAATTATCATGAGGAGAAGTAGAGTGTGATTTATGAGATTAAAAGACAAAACAAAGCTCCTGATGAGCTTAAGGAGCTCACCAAAGTTGTAGAAGACAACGGGAATCAAAGCATTAAATCTATGCTAATCATTAACTAATCTACTCTAGAATAAGAAGCTACGCTACTCTACAATTACCTGGATGAAAGGGATAAGAGGGTTCCATCAACGACATGTAACAGAGGATGAAATTAGAGGATTTGGGAAGAACTCTAGTGAGAAGATGTAGCGTGTAGAAAGGAGAGGATGATGGCACGACTTCGTTACTAGATGCGGCGGAGGATGGTGGAGATTGGAGGAGGATTGAGGTCTTCGAAGAAGACCTCAAGAAGGGGGCAGAGGTTGCCAGAGTAGTGGAAGAAAATCCTATGAATGACTACAGTGGGGGGAAGAGGGTAGGGAGTCGTTAGTTGGAAATCAGAGGTGTAGAGGGGTATTTATAGGTGGTGGCGGTGGGTAAGGAGGCTGAACCTGGACAGATACATGGCTAGGTACATCCTAACTCACCGACATCGTCTACGACGTCAGTGAGGTTAGTCACCTAGTTTAATTAGGATTAGAGGTTAATCTAGACCATCGGATGTGAAGGTGGAGGTGAGCGGAAGGATGGCGGCAATGGTGGAGGAGTTCTGACTATGGATAGAAGGTGATCGAGAGGTATGGTTACTGGATCTCCTCAGCCATTTGTAATTGAGGAAGAAGAAGAAATGAAGAAGGTTGTGTACGTAGGGGCCCTTTTGCAAAAAATAGTGGACCTAAATGATATAAAAGGACTCGATTGAAATGGAATTTAAGGACTTAAAATGTAAACAGAGAGTTTTAAGGCCTATTTTAATTTATTTCTTTTCAACGTTTTATATATAATTATAAATTAGGTAAATATTATATTTATGCCCTGAAATTACATTTTTGCCCTTTTTAGCTATATTAATTTAAATTATTAATTTAAATAGGTTAATTACATACTTAGATCTTAATATTAATTTAGTTTAAATATTACATAACTAGCTAAATGGTTATTAATTGAGTCCAAATTATTAATTAAATTATTATTAAGATTAATTAATATTTAATTTAGTATTTTAAACTTATTTTAGAGGTCCTTCGTGATTTAACTCTCATAACTTAATTAACCCTGTATTAAGTATATTCTTGGCTAATTAACTAAGGAAACTAGTTAATTATAGATAACTAGGAGCCATGATGAGTCACTCATCAGCCGCACCTAATGCGCCATCTCAATCTCAATATAGGTTTTAGGAATAACATGCTTATCCTTGATATCGCTAAAACTACACGATTTAAAATCTGAAATCGTTGTAGCATGCAATAAAGCGATCTATTAGAATTTATATTTTTAAACTACAAGGAGTCCAAGTCGAACACAAGAAGGCAGTCAGTATTTTCAAAACCTTTCGAGGTGATTATTATTATTTTTATCTTTTTGGAATAGAATATCAATCAATATAATAGATAGCAAGTTAATAAAGATGGAAGCAATGATATCACATGAAGAACAACTTTATTGCTAGTAATGGCAAGTTTTATAAAATTAGAAGGAGAGCATAATGAAATAGAGGAATGAGAAAGAAATGAGAAGCCGCTTGAGGGATGCTTGTGCGAAGCTTCTGGCGGAGCTTCAAATCCGGGGAGTTGAGAGGAAGAAGATGAAGATCGGAGAAGGTAGAGGGAGGGTGGTGGGTGTACACTATACGGCTAAGGCTACTACTCAATTATGCTAGGAATTAACTAAGACTAATTGGTTTCTAAGAGTTGGATGCTAGGTGTTTTTATAGATGTGTAGGATAAATAAGGGTTGTAGGATCTAGATCTAAGGGTTAGATTTACGCCAACTAATCAAGGTTGATGTTGACCCATGGATGGTGATCCAAGAGGGTATATGGTGGCTCATGGTGGTCGGCCATGTAGCTTCTTGGAGAAGCCATAAGTGGCCAACCAAGGTGTTAGTTCAACCTCTCCAATTATATGTTTTGATGATTTGACAAAATAATGAAAAGGAAAATAAACTGGAATAAACCATTATTTATATTCCTATAATAAGCCCATTGCAAGTCCATAGTTCATCTCAGAATTTCATAGAGGAGGACTGGAAGATAAAGATGTCAAAGTTTAGGTTTAGGTCTTATTGTAAATTCTTGAACGGAGTTCTAATTTTATATTTATTGAGTCTAGATGCATATGTTGTAAAGAGCCCCTATCTAGATATAGGATCTTTAGACTTAGGCTCTCAACACTTAGGAAAAACTTAGAAACAAAACCCAAGTCAAAAATAATCATATACCATAGAATCAGATGTTTGCAGTTGTTTCTAGATGTTTGATATTGAAAGATAAGTCATCTGATGTATGTATCAGATGACCAACTACCATATAAAATGCTTTAGGATTTTGAACACTCAAGCTTCAAACGACTAGACACTATTTCATATGTCCACATATCACCTCAGATGTCTGGATACACCCTTAGTCATCTAATAACTTGATCGTTGAGCCTCATCCTCCCTGGACAGAATAAAATATACGCAGAGATAATTCGGAATATTTTAATATTATCATTAGACATCTGGACATGCTTCCAAACATCCAGGATTGAAATGTTAGGCTAATTTAACTTAACAAAAAGATTTGTCAGATGTTATCATGATTCTTGGATTCACTAGAAATCCGAAGGTCGAGGTCATTATGACCTTTTGATGTCCAGACATATGGTTAGACATCTAGTAAGACATCTGACCTCCATACACTAGAACTATGTTTGGATTTGATCCAATCCAGGAACAAACCCGCATATTATTAGATGCCTAAAAATATCATCAGATGTCTTAAAATACAACTTTAGACGTCTGACCATTAATATTGACTAGAACCTTGTTTAGTTCTAATTAGATTTAGTCATTTTGACCCTTCATATCAGACCTCCAACAATCTCATTAGACATCTGACCTAAAGATTAGATGTCTGACATCTGCTATTAGAGAATTTAATAGCCTGATTTGATTTGGATTCAACCAAATCAAATGGAATATGTCCCCAACGGTTAGGGGGAGCCTCCTAAGCCTTCTTGAAGGTTCTTTTAAGGCCTATATATATCCCTTAACCCACCTTAGACTAAAAAACACCAATTAGAGATAATTCACAAGCAAGAACTCTAGCTCTACTCACTTTCATTGCCCTACTATTGTGCCACTCTCTTGGGCATACACTCACTCCCTAGCTATTATGCTATTGCCATCATCCTTAGCAAGTTCACTCACCCTTAGTTTCTAGATTACTTTCATATCTATTTGGGGAGCTTTATAGGGTGTCTTTCATTTTCTTTTTACACTTTGTTGTACTTGGGTATCCGACCTGTCAAATCCTCGTCTCTTCCGTGCTAAGGGAGAAACTTCCGTTTAGGGATCGGAGGTGGGATTTGTATTGAGGTACACCACCCTCGATTTAAGTGGTGTGGATAGTGGATCAATCACTTTGTGATCGTGAATCCTAAGTCAAGGTTGACTTAGGTGGTGGTTTGCTCTCAGTTTGGGTTTCCACCTAAAAATCATTGTGTTATTTATGCAATTGAATTTTTTATTTGCTTATTATATTTCAATTTCACTATTCACCCCCCCTCTAGTTTAATTTCACAAGGGTCTTGGTTTAGGTCCTTAGGATGTGGTTTTGATGATGGAGATTAGGTCTAGGTGTTGGTTTATTGTTGAGAGTTTTGTGGAAGGGATATGATCTTTTAGGTGGAGTCTTTAGCAAGCCAAGAGGGTGGTCAGTTGTGGTGGTTTAAAGTGGGCCATTGGATTAAGTTTGGATGGCGGATGAGGGGATATGGTGGGTCACTAGGTTGGTGAGGATAAAATCCTTGCTGGCCGGCCACCAAGTATAGGATATGTTCTTTTATTGGTGGTGTAGAGGCCTTTGAATTAATGGTGAAGGGTTAGGATTAGTCTAAGCATAGGTTTTCTAAAAATAGGAAGGTCTAGGACAAGTATCATTTAGTGGAATAGGTTGTCCTAAGGGTCAAAGGTAGAGAGGGATTAGGAAGAGCCATGTGTCCTCCCTTGCCATTAATTCTTCTCCTTGTCTTTATTACTTGAGCTCATGTCTTGATTTCTCTTTAGTCTTCATTATTTTCACTCCTAGGCAGTTGCATCTTCTTCCAAACTTTATTCTTTAGTCCCTCATCTTATTCTTCTAGTCCTCTTACCTGCATTATTCACAAAAGAGAAAAATTAGGAGATAGTTATTTATTGAATAGATATAAGGCTTAAATATTCATGCATGCTCTAAATGTAATATTTATAAACCTAATGCCTGATTTTACCAAGAAGCTAGCCCTAGAGTAATTAATTAGGGTAATAAATTAGGCTATTATCAATCCTCTCTTCTCTCAATGCTCGATATAGGGAGCCTACTAATGTGGAAAATCGTGTGATTTCTAAATGCAAATTTTAGTCATTGTAACATGCAACTTTGTAATCACTTTTGAATTTGTAAACCTAGATAGAAGGTAATGATAACAACATCATAAGTCATAACTAGCTTTAATTAATCAGAATCAATTGACAAATGCTCCTACATAATCACTTGAGAGCCATAATTCATTAAAAATCCAACCTGAGAAGAGTGCATAAAATCAGGGTTAATTCTGTAATTTTAACAACATATTATGAATACAAAATAATCACAAGGTTTCCAAGGGGTTAATCTAAGGTCTAATGAGCATTAAAGCCTAACAAGAGGGTCCACACTGACAAAAATGGGTTTTCACGCATTTCGGGAATTGATAGTAACCCAAAACCCTAATTTTAGACCTACGTAAATAGAGGTTCTGGTTAGGATAAAATTCATCTAAACCTTCTAAAAATCATATAAAAATATTCCATAAGGTTTGACATCCTTGATTTGACCATTGGAGCCCATTTTGACCTTAAACAGAGTCATAGACAGAAAGTTGCCCTAATCTGGGTTTCTACGTAAATTGCCTGATCAAATTTAGTCAAAACTCAAATCCAAATTCACCATCAGATTCCTTGGGTCAAAATTATGTTTGGACCATTTGTGCCTAATTAGAGATTATCTTGACCTAGTTTGCATTTTGGTGTAGTCTAACTCTTTCCCTCTCACATACGCCCCTAGCTTTTGAAATCCTAACTTTGTTGTCTTCTTCACACAAAGGTCCCTGCCACCATTGAGGTCAAACCTGACCTCCAAGCAAGGTTTGACTACTCCTAAACCTACTCGAATTAACACCAAATCCCACTAAATTTGGTGGGATTGATGTTCATATGATAGAGAATCATTTGGGACCATCCTTGGATCCCAAATCGCATCTGAATGGCCGTGCGAATGAATGAAATCAGTGGGGTTCTTCTTGAATCCTAAGCAAGCTAATGAAACTTGTTTGCTTTTCTAGATCTTTCCCTGGAGCTCTATAAAGCCAGACCGTGCACAATTGCTCCAAACTAGCTTGGTTTGAACACATTTCTTCGCCAAAAACTCCTCCCTCTGGCCTCCTCCAACCGACTCTGGCGAGCTCTCTTCCTCGCCCTCTGCCACATACCATAGGCAGAGGAAAACACCTCCCCTCCTTCCTTTGCTTCTCGCAACATCAGTAGGAGCTTCTCCAACTCTTTCTTTCCTTGTCACCCTCTCACTAGAGTCATTCTCTTCCAAGGCGCCATCTCCCTCCAACCCCTTTCGATCATTAATCTTAGGCTCCCTCACTTCCTCTTCCTCTCTACTCTCTTTCCCCTTCTTTTAAGCCTTATTTTGACCATAGACCATGCCTCTCCCTCTCTGTATTCCCCACATCCGGCAAAGCTCCGACGATGCCTCCCCGATGCTACACACCACCAAATACGCCCGCTCCACTTCCAAAAGCTCCGCCTCACCTCACCGCACAAAACCCCTCACCTAATTCCTCAATTCACCTACTCGAACACCCCACCGAACACACTCACTTCCACACACCTCCTCCGAGTTCGCCCGACCTCCACATACCTCCTCACCACACGAAACCACCACGATCACATCCACCACATCCGTGTGATCCCTTGAGATGTTTTAATGTGGCCATGAGGCCTTATTGTGTGTTTTAGGTACTCGCCGTGCTCTGCCGCCACCCTCAACATCTCTGACGACGTCCACCTCTTTCCGGTCGCAATCTTCCTCACTTCCACTTCCTGGTGGTGTAGACTTCACCTCAGTAGCCAGCTACAACACTAATTGGACTCACGAGGTCCTTAGTAGCTCCAATCGAGCAGCATCTCCTCCTACTGGTGCACGTGAAGAAAGGGAGAATGGGATAGTCCCACATTGGCGGATGAGAGCCTCACGACTACGGATATATTGATTTTGTGATAAGGCTTTATAGCTCAGCACACGAGGGGTCAGGTCCCTCATCACCCTCACACTCGATAACCCACCTACTCACTCCTTGCTTGCGACCATGCCTGCCAGCTTGGACACTGTTCTAGACCCGATTACCCAGATCTGCCTATACACTAGGTTTTGTGAGAGGAGGAGAAGGATTTGTGAGAGAGCAGGGGAGGGTTTTGCTGCATGCTCCTCTGCCTTATGCTGAAGAGAAAGGGATCCCTATGAGACACTTAGTCGTTGAGGAGAGACTGTGCCTTTGTGCTTGAGGAAGGGTTTGAAAGAGAAGGTTCTGAAGAAGAAGGAAGGAAGCTGAAGAAGAAGAAAGAATAGAAAGTCTTTCTGAAAGCCTTGTGCTTGTACTAATTAAGTCATATAAAAAGAGAGACCGACGTCTGATTTGAATGATTGATTAGAGTTACTGTTGAATAATTTAAGAACTATAGTTTACCATTGAATTCTGATTGGAATAATTGAGTAATTGAATGCATGCTTAATTAAAGAGGATAAGTGGTGATTCAAATCACCATTATTTTTATTCTCTTTCCTTTTTGCTTCATCATACATTGGTTCTTATTGAATATATTTTTGAGTGTTTTATTCATTGAATATCTTTATTGTGCTCCGTTTATTGTGCTCATTCCTTTCAATTCGAAGATTAATGTTGTGAATTCATTATTTGCTCCCTGTGTCGACCTTAGACTCTTGTGAATCTGAGTTATAAATTTAATTTTTTTCGAGCGATTGAGGCTTTGCTACAACGAAACGACCTAAAACTCCTCGATAGCCCATTAATAGTGGGGCATCTAGGGTCATCTAAGGCAGCCAATTCTTAGTCAATAATCGATTCTCTCTCTTGCTTTCTCAAATACTCATTTTATGTTTTTATGCTTTTGATTTTTTTTTAGGATTTTTAAAGGATAATTGGGCAATGAAGATGTAAAACATGCAATTAAATTATGCCTAAGTGACAAGAACTAATCTCTCTTTCTAAGCTCACCCTAGGCAAGTGTGCCTATGGTAATTAAAAAGATGCAAAGTGGGTGCACTAAGAACAACAAAACAAAAAATTGGAATTGAAACATGTAGAATAGAAAGGCGAAAAAGATTTTTGTATTACTAGAACATAAAGGTTCACAACTAGATATTTTCTTGGAATTAAAATATAGCTAATACAAAAAGATGATGAAGAAGAAGAGGAATAGATCCTTTAATGGAGCTTGAGAAGGGTTTCGCTCCAAGCACGAAAGTTCTGTACTTGAAGAAGATCTTCTCTAGCCTTTTTTGCATTGATGATGATGTGCTCCTTCCTTCAAGTACTCCTCATTTCTAGTTCTCTCCTTAGGGTGGATTTCCACACTAGCTTCTCTCCTCTTGCCTGCCCATCCCCCTTGATAAGAGCTCCCTGGCTTGGTCCAAGGAAGAAGAAGAATGCACCAAGGGAGCAAGGTAGCTCCCTTAATCTTCTTCTCTTTTATTCTCTCTTTGGATGACTTTGTAGTGGATATAGGTAGGGAATTAATGTAGCCAAGGGTAAGGAGGGGGGTTGGCGTGAATTAATGGATGGCTAGGATAGGTGGCACCAACCTAAAGGGGTGTGGTGGTGGTGGTTAGGGGTGGTTGGACACCCTTGGTGGATAGCCATAGGTGGACGGGTGTGTGGGTTTTGGCACCAGGGGAGAAGGATTCTAGAAGGTGGTTTTTGGCACGAAAAACCAAGGGTAGGGATGGCTTAGGTAGACATGTGTAGGGTGGTGTTTTAGTGGATGTTTTGGTGCCAAAAAGGGGGTTAGTTATAGGTGGCTTGGTGCCACTTTTAAGGTGGCCTTTGGTGGTGGTTGTGGGGCTAAGGGATGTCTAGACTTGGTGCCAAAAGGGGAAGTGTAGTGGAGGTGGTTTAGGTTAAGGAAGGTGGAGGTAGTAGTGGAGCTAAGTAGGGGAGGTGGTCGGCTATGGTAGAGGGGCAAGGTGGAGCTATGCGAAGCTAGCTAATCTAGCTTAGCTAGTAGATGAGTAAAGGAAGAGTTAAGGGTTAAGTTGAGAGGAAGGAGACTTGAGCTGCATAGGGTTTCCTAGAGCTGATTGCTGTTGAGGAAGAGGTGTCAGTGAACTCAATAGCTGGCTTAGCTAGCTAGTTCTTTGTTAGCAGCTAAGCTAAGCTAAGTTGACTAGCTTCTTTTGGTCTGGAGCTGAGGTGAGCTAGAGCTGGTTTTCCTAAAGACTTCCTATCGAGTTAAGTTAGCTAGCTTAGGTTTAGTAATTAAGCTCAACTTAGTTGAGCTTGGTTAAGTCTTTGGGAGTTGGAATTGAGCTGACCCGAGTTGGTTGAGGACTTTTCAACTGACCAAGCTTAGCTAGTTGATGAGTAGTGGCTAAGCTTGATCAAGAAGAGCTGCCACGAGCTATATGGAGCTGGAATGAGCTGAATCCATCTGCATTAAGTTGGTTTGAGCTGGAATCCAGCTAAGGTGAGTTGAGATCTTCATCTTCTACCTTCTATATTGCTAGGGTTTAGGTGATTTCCACTGTGTGATCTTCCCTGACAATGACAGGAAGTACATGAAAGCCAAAAATAACGGAAAATAATGCAATGCATGCCTAAACTATGGAATACCTAAATGCAATCCCAAACCATATTGCAATGTGCAAAACCTACGAGCTAGATGTGTTTTTATACATAGGGGAGATGATAAACTGGTGTTTATCACACCCCCATGCTTATCTTTTTGCTAGTCTCTTAGAAAAATTGTATTTCTCAAAATGGTTTTAGGGAAAACTAATTTTTTTACTTTTAAGGAAAATTATTATGGGACTTTGGTTGATTGAGAAGTAAGGAAGGGATGTGATTTATTTAAGATAAACATCATGATTTATCCTTGGATCCAAGGGTTAGCACAAATCAGGATCAGTGTATCTTCCCTAGAATTTGACAAATTTACCCCATTAGACTCCAATTATCTCGTCAACTATTTTCACAGTAAAAATCTCCTTGACTTAAGAAATCAATCTAGAATTTGTGTGACAATGAAAATTCAAGTGTTAGTGCTTTATAAATGGCCAACATATTTTTTTTGAAAGGTTTTTCTCCCCCATGCTTATCCTTAGATCATTCGTAATGCAAATTGTGTCGAGATCATCAATCTCATCACCAAATCCTCAAAGGGGCTCTGGCACCGATGCTTCGAGATAGCACCGTCCAAGACACCCCCTAAGAGCTCACAACCCCAAAACATAAAGCAATGTAAAAGGGTGCTCCAAGTAGGCTCAGGCTCTCACTTCAATACTTCGAGATAGTATCATCCGAGACACCTAAGTTGCAAAATGTGCTTTAATGCTCTGTATAAAGATATGGATAAATATATAGAGTAGTGCCAAGACGGTGACATGTTTTATCGCATCTTCAAAGGAGACAATTTTCTCCTTCGTGGTGGGAACTCACACCAATCAATTACTTTGGACTTTCACCAAGACTAAGGTAGGGGAAATTATTTATTAGATGTTTTTGGGCTTGGGTTTTGTTGGCTTCATGATTGTAAATGTTTGACACTTGAGTTTCAAAAGAAATTCAAATTTCTGGATCATGGACTAAGTCAAGTACTATTTAAACTACTAGGCAAAATCAGGGCCAATTGGTTTCTTCAAGGGTTAAGGAGAAATTTTTTAGGAGATATACTGATCGAATCTATGATTTTTAGACCTGAAAGGTGTAGCCAAAAGATCCTTGGATTTGTGCCTAAGTTTTGTTAAATATTAAATCCCATGTGTACCTTTATTGAAATAAAGTCAACCTTAGTTTCGTGTTTTCAAAAATTCCTGAAAAAGTGTTTTATGATTTTTCTGAATTTTATGAAAAATGCATGCAAAATAAAAGAAATTTTTGTATTTTTTGGGTTTTGAAAATCCTGAAATGACTGTCAAAATTTGAAACATCCCCCACATGCTTAAGGTATGTAATGTTTGCATGCATAAGGAAGGGAAAAGATATCACCTGAGTGAAAAGGTCAGAATTAGGATGGTTAAAGCCTGGAAAAGGAAAAAGGAAAGTAGGAAAACAGTGGGTTACCTCCCACCTAGGGTTGTCTTTTACTCCTTTTCAGCTGGGTGTAGGGTGCAACACGGTTGATGAAAAATCATAAAGGAAATTGGACACTTGAATGCGCTCATCAAATAGATCTTCCTTTTGGTCTCCAAAAAGATAAGAAGTAGAAATGAGGGGACTAGAATGAGATGGAAAGGAGAAGAAAAGACCCAAGTCTGGCCAAAGCTTTGGATGTAGGCTAGGCTCGGGAGGATCAGGTGGAAGGTTCAAGGGATAGTGGAAGTTTGAATAGTTAGGGGTGAAGGTGGGTGTGGATAGTGAGGTTAGGGTGGGAGGGTGAGGTGAAATCAGAGTAAGAGGGTATGGTGATTAGTCAGGAAGAGGTGAAGAATGGAGGCAAGTTCCCAAATATGAAATATCTATTGTGTCTTCGACCATTTGTTCTATTTTGGACTCCTAATCATCGAAGAAATCATTTTCCAAAGTGGTCAAAGCAGAACACGATTCAACAAACATTGTTTCTTCCACCAAATCATCTATTTCAGTATTTGAGTGATAAAAAATATCAACATCACGGAATCTCCGGGAGGCTTTGAAAATATCCAAGGTAATAGTGTGGCCATTGCAAGTAATGTCCATTTTGCTTGAATGACAGTTAATACTAGCTTTTGCGGTGGCCAGAAAAGGTCATCCTGGGATGATAGGGGCATTAATTAGTGTTTCAGGTACCTCAATGTCAAGGACCAGAGAGTCTACAAGAAATACATAGTTCTGGACCTTGACAAGTACATCCTCGACAATCCCCTTAAGTTTAATTGTAGATCGATCTACCAATTCTAATGTAACCTCAACTGGGTTTAGATCACTGATCTTAAATTCCTCGAATAATATAGTGAGGATGGTATTAATAGAAGCACCATATCAAGAAGGGTGCGGTCAAAAGTTGTCATTGGTGATCACAGAAATGAGGGGAGCGCCTGAATCTTTTTTCTTCAGAGGCAACTAACTCTAGGCCATAGAACTTACTGTCTTCGAAAGGATTACTCATCCTAGGTTTTTACTCTACCTTTTAGGAGTACAAATATCCTTGAGAAATTTGTCATAGGTAGGGATATACTTGGAGGGGGATATTAATTTGTACTTGCCTAAATAATTTCATGAGTTCCTCAGTTGTAGGCTCAATTTCTTTCTTTTATTATTGTTGGAATTGAAAGCTTGAGGGAAAGGAATGGGAGATTTGCCTTTTGAAGCTTTTTCTTTTTCTTTTTGAGTTAGGGTGGGAGGAGAATGAACTTGCATAAGTATAGGGTGGGTTTCTTGTGTGGAATGAGAGGGCCCAGGATCTTTAGTTGTTTTCCTTCTCTTTAAGGTGACTACGTTTGCAGTGTGATTGTTTCTAGGAGGAGGTTAGGGGGCTTGATTTTGGTTAAAACCTAGGGGGTGCTGAGGCACTGGTTGGATAGGTGGTTGGCTAGAATGATGGGGATTTTTGCCTTGGTATTGTTTACTTTGATGGTCAGGGTTGGGCATGGGTTGGGAAGGTAAATTTCCTACAGGTCTTTGATCAAGCATAACCTTAATTTGATTTTATAAATAAGTTACGACACGGGTTACTTTAGTCATTAGATTCTGCATACCCTGCAGGGTTTTCATAACATGGGTATTAATATCATCTTGAGGAATTCCAGGTTGTTATTGATTTTGTCCATGAACCTAAGGTTGATTTGCTCTTTGATAAGGAATCTAATTATGAGCTTTCCAGGAGAAATTCGGGTTATTCCCCCAATTTATGTTGGAGGGATTTCTAAAGTACTCCTATAGGGTGAAAATATTTTTTGGAGTTGGGTTGAAAGTGTTTCCATAATCAAATGTCCCAGTCACATTAGTTAAAGCCTTGAGAAAATTATACTTAGTTGAGACAACACCGATATGATGCAAATTTTCTCTCTTTGGCAGGTTAGGTGTGGGTGATTGTGGAGTAAGTTTTTGGAAATTCATTCTTTCCTCAATTTTCTTTTGGTTAATTTGCATTTGATCGAGTTGTTGGGTGATCAGTTGGATATTACTTGAGTAATAGGAACAGATTGGCTATGTGTGCCTATCTCATGAACACCAAAATGAGGATTAGTGTTTCTTCCAAAGGTGCTCAAGGAAGAATGGTTGAATGAGTTTTCACTCATCTCAAATAAATCATAGGCACTCTCGACATCTTTGTTTAAGAAATTTCCACCGCATGAGACATCAACAAATCTTCTTAATTAATCTTCCAATCCATGGTAGAAGATTTGGACCAGTTGCCAAAGTGGTACCTCATGATGTGGGAAACTTCTTAGGAGTTCCTGAAACCATTCCCAGGCTTCATGAAGAGATTCGCTAAATTTTTGTTGAAAGGTCGTAATGGATCTTCGTAGGGCATTTGTACAACCTATAGGAAATTTTTTTTAAGAAATTCACTTTTTAATTGCAGCAAAGTATTAATGGGTCTAGCGACTATCTTGAACCAATAGGCAGCCTTGTCCTTGAGAGAAGAGGGAATAGCCACAATAGCCATAAGTCCTCTTGCACATTGTGAGAATAGGTGGTTTGTGCGAGGACTGTGAGCTCCTCTAAATGGCTAAACGGGTCTTCTTTCGGAAGGCCATGAAAGTGTTTAATAAGGTTCAGGATAGCTGGCTTGATTTTGAAGTCTCTTTTAGGTATGACCACCCTTGGTCTTTCTTTGTAGTTAGAAGGATCATAGAAATCCTTCAAAGGAATGACGGGCTCCTGAGGGGGTGGCTGATTTTGCCCCTGGTTGGCTAGGTTCGTGATAGTCCTAGTCAACTGTTGTTGATTGGCTTGAAGTTGAGCCAGTTGCTCAACCATCATAAATAAGGGATTAGGCAGGAGACCTTGATATTGACCATTTGAATCAGGGTTTTGAGTCATTTCCAGATGACGGAAGTTAGGGATGGGGATGCCAGATTGTGGATTATGAATGGGAGGGTTAGAGGTGGGTTGTGAATGGGAAGCTGAAGTAGAAGCAGAAGAGGATCTGTTTTGTATGTTTTCCATTTTATAAAAAGAAGAATGTAGAAAAAGTGTTCGTTTGGTGAGTGGTCCCTCCAAGTGCAGGTTTTGAGACCGTCGCCTGTGCATACCCTTCTTGAAGAATAGGAGGAGGAGAGAAGGGAAGAGAAAAGAGAAAAGTGTGCAATCCAAGCAATCAAACTTTTAAGCCTAACTTAAGGTTGAATCCTTAAGAAAAACTTAAGACTTGGGAGCCCGAATGTGAAGAAATTAGTAGCTAATCCTACTTCCCAAAATTAAACTGGCTAGACTAGAAGAGGTGGCTTGGGCCCAAGCATGTCTCGAGAAAATCATCTGAGGCTTTTATAAACCTGTATTCATTGTTTGACTTCCCTCTTAGTCTTGGCTAGGTTTGATTAAGGGAATTAGGATCAATTAGAGAAATCTTAAAATCCAGATATCAAGCCTAGAATCGAATGAAGTCCTTAATGGTCGAGTGACTACAAATTTTACTTAAGCTTAGGCACTTAGAATTGCACTAGGAATGAAGGGCGTTGATTGGGGTAATGCCCGATTATTTCTTTTTTTTTTGTATGTGAATTTGAGTAGGAATGTGATATCCAAGCCAAAACAATAGGGTTTGCAAATATGAATTAAATGAGATAAGTTTTAGGTTTTGATAAAGATTTGTAGATTTTAGGATTCTCTTTTATGTTTTCAAACTCGGTTTGAAGTGCTACACAATAATGGCAACCAAGTTATAATTGGTGAAGATCAATTCCTTTAGATGTGTTGTGTAGAACTAAAAGAAAAAATCAAAACCCTAGAATTGGAAATCCTATGTATGAAACTCCTGAAATGAATCTCCTTCTAGAAATCCTTTTATGTGGTGGTCCAAACAAGACAAACAACCACCACTGGAAAGGAAATCAAACATAGAATCCAAAAATGATATTTTTGAGATTTTTAAAACTTGTTTGATATTTTTTTTGAGTTTTGTTTCTATACTGGTGTCAAAAGTCAAAAAAGATAGATTCAGAAAATTGATTTTGCAGAATCCTCAAACAACCACTGAAATTTTTGAAAATTTTATATGTTGTAGAGATTTTCTCAAGGTTTCTAGAAATATAAAATTTGTCTAAATCTAATGAGTATAAAAATTTATAAATTCTTGGATAGTAAGAAAATAGTGAGGAGTTGGGTTTGACCCTTCTTCAGTCCATGAATTTTTTAAGTTTTTATAGTTTGCCAAATAGTCTAAAATTTGGAACTTAAGTTCCTGACCCAAAGGGACTTCTTTGGGTAGAATTTAAAGATTTTAAGAAGCCTCTTTGTACCCGAACTTGGTTTTTGAAAAAGAAGACAGAAGTCTGGATTTTCAAAAATTCAACACCAATAAGAAAGAGGTGGTGGAAAAATGAAGCACACAAGCACTCAAATCATTATTATGGTTCCACCACCCCAAATTTTTATTGTTTTTATAGGTTTTGATATTTTAAAATATTTTTTTATAGATTTTTGTGATATTCCAAGAGATTTTGGCTTGGGTACTTACCTGGAATCGTAGGAAGATATGATAACTTGAAGCTTCAACTCCAAGAGATTCTAAATCCCGCTCCCGCTCCTGATTCACACTTGAGTCAAAATCAAAACAAAATTAGTGAAGACCTAATGAAGAAAGAGAGATACAAATAAAAAACTAAGCCGTGCCTCGTCGGCATTGGCGCCAAAAAGTGATGTTGAAAAACACACGATTTCTAAATGTGGATTTTAGTTGTTGTAACATGCTACTTCGCAATCACTTTTGAATTTGTAAACCTAGATAGTGGGGTATCTAGTGTCATCCAAGGAGGCCAATTCTTAGTCAATAATCGGTTCTCTCTCATTCTCTCAAACTTTCATTTTATGTTTTTATGCTTTTGATTTTTTTAAAGGATTTTTAAAGGATAATTGGGCAATGAAGATGTGAAACACCCAATAAAATTACACCTAAGTAACAAGAACTAATTCTTCTTTCTAAGCTCACCCTAGGGTAATTAAAAAGATGGACAGTGGGTGCACTAAGAACAACAAAACAAAAATATGGAATTGAAACATGCAGAATAGAAAGGTGAAAAACTTTTTGTATTACTATAGCATATAGAGTCATAACTAGATATTTGCTTGGAATTAAAATCTAGCTAATACAAAAAGATGAAGAAGAAGATGAAGAGAAATAGATCCTTTAATGGAGCTTGAGAAGGGCTTCGCTCCAAGCACGATAGCTTTGCACTTGAAGAAGATCTTCTCTAGCCTTTTCTACAATGACGATGATGTTCTCCTTCCTTCAAGTACTCCTTTCTAGTTCTCTCCTCAGGGTGGACATCCACCCTATCTTCTTTCCTCTTGCCTAGCCATCCCCTTTAATGAAGATCTCCTTGGCTTGGTCCAAGGAAGAAGGAAGAAGAAGAAGGCACCAAGGGAGCAACGTAGATCCCTTAATCGTCTTCTCTTTTCTTCTCCCTTTGGACGACTATTTAGTGGATATAGGTAGGGAATTAATGTAGCCAAGGGTAACTTTATTTGGTGATAGGAAGGGGGTTTATATGATGGTAACGCCATCATTTGTCATAGCTAGCTTAAATTAGTTGTAATTAAGAGATAAATGCTCCTAAATGATCGCTTGAGAACCATAATTCCACTTTGATCTATTTTGGGAAGAAGACAAGAAAACATGGCTAATTCTATAGTTTTAACAGCACATCACAAATATAGATTAACCATGGGGTCACTCATAGGTCAATTAAAGGTCAATTAAGCATAAAAGGCTAAAAGTGGGTCTACACTGATTGAATCGGGGTTTCCCGCATTTCAAGGGTGAAAATAGTATCGAAAACCCTAATTATCAACCTCACTTAAATCGAAAAGGTTTTGGTCAGGATAAATCAATATAAACCTCCTAAATTCATAAAAATATATTATAAGAGGTTTGGTACCTTTTGTTTGACCATCTGAACCCATTTTGACCTAAAACGGAGTTTCAGACGGGAATTTGCCCTAATTTGGGCTTCTCTGCAATTTACCTAGTCAAACATGGTTAAAACTCAAATCTAAGTTCACCATTATATTCCTTCGGTCCAAATTAGTTTAATACCAAAATTTGGGCCTAGTAAGAGTCCATCTTGAACTAGTTTGCAATTTAGTCCTTAAAATCTCTATTTCTTACACTCAAACCCCTAGATTTCAAGTTTCTTACAAAAGGTCCCCTAAATTCTCATCTTCCTTGCATTTTGGTCCCTACCACCATTATAGGTGTGAACAAAACCTCAACCCATCACCGACCTTCTTCAAACCTGGAAAACTCTCATGTTTAATAACCAAATCCCTCCAAATTTGGAGGAATTGATGATCAAAGATCCCCAATCATTTAAACACACTTTCTTGCCAAGATTTTAACTAGAGATTCTCAACCAAGCTTGCGAAATCAACGGGTTCAACTCTCCAAGTTCGTGACTCCTTGCAAAATCCTCCAATTTGAGAGCTAAATTGAGCTCTATATAAGTCCTAGGTAGTTCCTAGGTCTAAGTCGACCCCAGTTACGACCTAAAACACCAACTTCTTTGCTTCTCCGACCACCTCCGTTGTGGCTCTGAAGACCCTCTTCCTCCGTCATCCCACGGCCGACCAATGATCAAATTGGTTAGCCCATGACCTTCCTCCGCCTCTCACCAACCACAGCGGAGGCTCTCTACCCCTCTACTTGTCACCAATTCTTTCATTGGAGGCTTTGTCATCCTCCGTCTGGGTAGCCATCCTGGCAAGGATTCCCTATCCCTTTTGTCGGTATTTAGGTCTATCTTACTCCCTCTCTCTCCCTAGCTTCAATTCAACCCTTTCTCCTCTTGATTCAACCTCCAAAACACTCTCTCCCCCTCCGTCTTCTCCAGCGCCAGCCGCACCTCCGACGAGGCTGTGCGACTGACTCCACTACCTTCATCTTCACCCCCTAGAATAAAAGCCCTAATCTTCTTGGGCATTTTGACCACTTCACCATCCCACCGAACAACCCATCCTCCGATCACCTTCACTTTCATCGTCCACCCACCAAATACTTCCATTCATTGTATGATTACCACCATTGTGTTCCTATTAATGCACAAAATCGATGTTATAAAAGATGCATTGTATTATAGGTCCAAATTGCTCGAAAACAAATAAAATTTATAACTCAGAATCAAGAAATGAGTCCGAGGTCATTCACTGGGAGCAAGTATTGCAAGTAATCTCAAAGATCACAATATCATCACAAATATAAGCAAAAAAATAAGAAGAATAATCAGAAATGATATATCAGATAACTCAAGTTTGAAAGTGCAAAAAGATTACAGTAAAATGGTGATTTGAATCACCAAATTACTCTTTAAATTTTACAAGCACTTAATAAATGAATGTAAAGCTCAACCACAATATATATCAACTCCCTTCAGAATATCAGACGACAGAACAGATGCTCAGACACCTTAACCAGCAGAGGCAAAGGCCTCTCTTCTTCAAGCCTCAAGGAGAGGCACAACAGAGCACAAAGGCCTCCCGGAGACTAAATTTTGAAAGAGCACAGCAGAGGGAAAAACCCCCCACCACCTCTTTCTTTTCTTTCTTTCTCTTCTCAAACCTGGGTTAGCCGGGTAATACGATCAGAGCCCAGACCCACATGGCATGGTCGCGGGTGAAGGCAGCTGTGTGTGCGTACATAGAGAGAGGGACCTCACCCTATGCTCATTGAGGCAAACAACCGAGAGTATGATTTCCTTTTGTCTTCTACAATGAGCACCTCAGCTCTCGATGTGGGACTAAAGTGCTGAGTTCCTTCTTTGCATAACAGCAGCTGAGGTTGCTGCTAATTGGAAGGGAGAATGAAGCCTGCAGCCGCAATTGAGGAGTTGGGGGTGTTCGTAGAAGTGCGCCATGTCTCCTGGGCATGGAGGTGAGGAAGAACTTAGCTTGAACACGGCCATCGAGGTCAGAGAAGATGGTGGCAGCAACAGTCGTCCAGTCAAGTACCTGAAATGCAGAATATAGGCTAAATGCCCCAATTAGTATGCTTAGCAGGTTTGCCTGAGGATGGCGAACATGATGGTGGTGGTTGTGGAGGTGCGTGTGAGTGAGTAAGGAGGTCGAACGAACTCGGTGGAGTCGTGCGTGGAGTGTTGTGTCCAAGGGAGTGTTTGAGTGTGTAAACCCCTCAATTTCTTGAGGGGTTTAGTCGAGCAAGAAGTTTCGAAGCTCGTGGAGTCGATATGAGGTGGTTTGGTGGTCTATGGAGGCCAGGCGAGCCAACTAGAGTTTGGCCGGCCATGAAGAAGATGAATTGTGGGTGGGTGGTGCAGTGGTCGAATTGGAGTGTGAGTGAAGGAGAACACCGTGGAGAGGGAGAGGAAGCGATAGAGAGTCTTAGGGATGAAGTATAGGGGCGGAGAGCTCCAGTGTTGGTCGATCGGAGCCAAAGAAGGTGAAGAGGGAAACGAAACACCGACGAGGAATGAGGTAGGGAAACACCCTCTTATTGACCGGAGAGGTGCACAATCAGGAGAGGAAGGCAATGAGCTGTCTAATTTGACAGTTGGACGACTGGATAAGGAAGGCAGAGAGGGTTGCTGGAGTAAGGTGTGAAGGTGGCCGGAGGAGGAAGAGGGCTTTTCTGAGGCCAAAACTTGCTAAGGTGAGGCAAGTGAGGGCGGTCCTTTATAGGCCTTCAAACAAGCTTCCAAGCTTGGAAACAAGCTTGAAAGGTTTCGTTTTTCAAGAAGAAGGATTCTTGAAATCTTTGGATTCACACAGGAGATTGAGATAGATTTGGAGCTTGGGAGTAGGTTTAATCAATTAGGAAACTCCCTAGGGTCATCCCTTCTAAATTTGGAAGGGATTAGTCAATCAATCAAGGAAAAATCAAAGATTGAAGCTTGGATCTGATGGGTTCACACCTGCCATGGTGGCAGGAACCCAAATGTGAAGATAATGAAGTTAGGGGGGTCTTTGTAAGGTTTTTAAAAAGTTGAGGGGCTTTTAGTAAGAAAAAGATTAAGAACAGGATTAAAATGCAAACTAGGTCGAAATGATCTCAGATTGGGACCAAATTTTTATACAAATCTAATTTAGACCTAAGAAATCTAATGGTGAAGTTGTATTTTGGTTTTGACTATGTTTGAATGGGTAATTTTTGCAAAAACCAAAATTAGGGCAATTGTCGGTCTAAGACTATTTTAGGTCAAATTAGGTTCCAATGGTCAAATCAAGGATACCAAACCCTAGAGAATATTTTTCTATGATTTTTAGAAGATTTAGATGAATTTTATTCTGACCAGAATATTAGTTAATTAAGCAGGTCTATTTTTAGGGTTTTAGATGTTTATTAATTCATGAAACTTGTGAAAAACCCATTTCTTTCTGCATGGACCCTCTTTTTAGACATTTATGTCCATTTGACTATCAATTAGCCCTTGGAATACCCCGTGGTTATTCTGTCGTTGTGAAATGTTGTTTCATATTTTCTTCTCAAAACAGAACATCAAGCATTTAGGACTCTCTGATGGTTATATAGGAGCTTTTATTACCTTTTTAAGACCAAAATAGGCTAATTAGGGCTTATGATGGTGTTCCCATCATACCCCCATGCCTAACTTTTGCTAGTCCCTTAGCAAAACTCTATGGATCAAACCAGTTATCTAGGTCGGATGTAACCGTCAGGATGCCCTACTAAGCCGCAACTCTAAGAATCAGATCTTAATACCAACAATAGGCCTAGAGGTACTCAAGTACCATCCCAGATCCAGAGCTAACTAGCTTTTTCCTCAATCTACCATGAAGGTTTCTAAGGCCCGCAGGAACTATCCTAAGGGTCATTTGACCCAGTGGTTAAAGCACTCATGCTTGTAATGTGGTTAGCCCAGGTTCAGTTTGCCAGTGCATTTTTTTGTAAGAGAGAGAGGGATAGAAGAAGATTTCATTTGTGGAAAGCATTGTCTCTCTTTTTTTTTATTATATTTTTCCTTAGAGCCAACCTCAGATTGGCTCTAAACACATCTGTATCAGATTCCTTGTCCCTACCATCAATCCTTGTAGGGTCCCTAGCAATCGATGCTTCGGGATAACACCAACCATGGAAACCCCCAAAATCCTGGCTTTCGACACTTCGGGAAAGTGCTGCCCATGGTATTCTATAGCTAAATCTAGACCCTTGCAATCGACATTTCGTGATAATGCTGCCCATGGCATTTGAATCAGCGCAAGGTGCTTACGTGCCCCCGGTAGGATATTTAGATATCCTAAGAGACAAGCACCGAGGAGACGATATGTTATTGCGCATCTTCGAGGAGAATTTCCCACCTCTCCGCGTCGAGAACTCGTCCAAATCATCTTGTGTTTTCGAGCCGCTCCTAATTTAGATCTTAGGACAATTTTCAGAACAGCATAAATGCTTTTTGGCATGATTTCATATTTAAGCGCACTAAACTAAACTGTGTGTAATTTAGGGTGCTTAAGTTACTGAGTCCTGCAAACCAGAGGTTAGTTAACGGGGATGAAAAATCCCAAAGCCTTAGACCTAATACACAAGCTTTGCATTTTCCTCAACCTCTTGAGGATTAATCTAGATCTTGACAAGTACATGAGTGTTTAAGTCTCGGAACATATCCAAGAAGCCTAAGGTCGCTATTAGCCACTAATCCCTTAAGTTTTAGCTTTCAAGGTCTTAATTCATCATTCGATCCAACCTAGAAGGTAAGTAAGTTCCATATTATTTTGAAGGGACTCAATTTCTTTTCTCTCTTTGCTCCTTTCTTTCTTTTCTTTTTGTTCCTTCATTTTTCTTCATTTAGCTTAAATCACCACCTCAAGAATGATGTGATATCTTAAAAATTACTCTTTTTGTTCCCTCATTTTTCTTCATTTAGCTCAAATCACCTCCTCAAGAATGATGTGATATCTTAAAAATTCCTCCTCTTTTCTCCCCCTCATTTTTTTTAATGTGAAATCCTTTTGTGATTTGATTTTAACGGTGTTTTGCACTTTAATACACCCCATGCCTACGGTTTGCAATGTCCTCATTGTAAATTAGGTGGGTTCGAGTTCATCTTAGATTGTACATTAGAACACGATCAAAGGGTGGGTGGATTGATCGGGATGACTGTTGCGGACGATTTCAAGCTTTGATACAAGTACCAAAGGTGGAGTCTGTTGTTCTAATGGACGAACCCTAAAGTGCAATATGAGTTCAGCAAAGAGTTCTGTCAAAAGGATTTTGGGTTTTTTCAAAAAGATGACGGGTTGCCTCTTGTTAAGCCTTAAGTTTAACGCCATCAGCTGGGTGTAATGGGCTCAAAGGTGGATGCAGTGATCTGGAAAATATGTAATAGGGATGAATGAGAATCACATGGTCACATATGAATGTCAAACTATGATGAAGAGTCATTCCAGAAGATCTATGATATGGATTGATTCATTTCTGGATAGTTCTTATGGAGTTTCTGCAGACGAATCACTTGGAAGATGTATTGATTATGGAGTTCTAAAATATGATCATCGTGGGTCCAGAATCCAATAGCGGTGAATCTAATCAGCATATCCTAGATGTGTGGTTCCTCTCTTGCTATGTGACCTAATGAATCGATATCCAATGAGCCATTTTGATTCTTTTCTACTGAATATGAGATCGTCTCCTCAAGAAATGACTTAAAGATTGGGTCTTCCAATGAATCTTCACTATAATTTTCATCTTAATCAAAAGTGAATATTTGGAGAGTGCCTTTTAGATCATCTATCTTGAATTCTATAAATGATTCACATTTTGGGTGGAGGTCACTGTCAATATTTGGTAAGCCTAATTCTTGGAGGTCCTCAAAACAAAATTGCTCCATATCCATGGACTCTGAATCCAGTATGTCACCATGTTCCCGCAATCCTTGGGTTCATTCTTAAAATCAAAGGTGAAAGACTTCACAGTTCTCATGTCAGTATGTTCAGTCAAATCTGGATCATCTAGCATGTGAAAGGTTTCAAATTCTGGCACTATGTTTTCCATTAATGATATAGTCATGAGGTCCTGGATAAAACCTAGTTTTTTTGCCAAGTATTTCCTTTTTGTTGCCTCGAAAGTATTAATCTTAGTATGTTGATCTCCTGAGGCAATTACCATATGCCCTGATTCATAGTTGATTATGGCTCCTTCAGTAGCCAAGAATGGTCTTCCCAAAATCACGGGCATATCCTATATCTATTGTGGTGTATCCATGTCGAGAATTAGGAAATCAGCTAGGTAGCTAAAATCCTTAACTCTAATTACCACATCATCTACCATCCCAATCAGTGTGATCAGGGTTTGGTTAGCTAGTTGCAATGTAACATGAGTGGGTTTTAGCTGTCCAATCTGTAATTTTTCAAATAGGGTGGTAGGGATGAGGTTGACTGAAGCGCCAAGGTCCAATATAGCCCGCTTGAAATTTGTACCACCAATCTTGCAGGGGATTAGTGGGGTGCCTGGATCAAATTGCTTAGGAGGTAGACTATTTTGGATTATGGCACTTACATTTTCAGATAGTACTACCTTCCCTTATGATGGTTCTTCTACCTCTTTTTTGGATAAGTCAAGTGAGGTAGGATTGAGAGTGAGGATGTCAAGTAATGGAATAGTGACTTATGCGTTCCTCAGAGGTCCTATTACATCCGATTCTGACAGTCCTCTAGTGTGGAGGTGGGATAAGATTTGTGATAGGGGAATGGATTGGCTATCTTTGGGGACAGGTTTCTATTCTTTGTATATACTATTAATCATGGCACAATCATGACGTGGAGGTGGAGGGGAGAAAGTTGTTCCTTGTTGCTAATGTGGGAGTGGGGTCAGGTAAGCCATGGTGTGTTTTGGCTCAGTTGAGGTGGATGGAGAAAATACATAGGTATGAATCACCGGGCCAGGTTGGGTATAACATGCTTGGCCCTGGATTTGGTTCACAATATGTTTTTGGGTTGACATGCTGTTTGGATTAGGCAAAGGTTGGGAAGGAAGTGCACTCAGCTGATGAGAATTCGCCATCTATGCAAGATGATTACTGATGTAAACACATTTACACTACTTAAGATGCCTATTTATGCATGTTCTTAAGCATAGGATTGCATTTCATGATATAAATATTGCATAACATGCATCATCTTGCATTTAGAGTAGTTTGAATAAAATGGAAGTTAATTGTCTCCTTTTATGTGCTTGGACAGGGAAAATATTTTATCGGGGCCTCGGATCAAAGATCCAACCGTATGGATGTGATCAGGGCGACGATTGGAGTTCATCGACTCCAAGATCGCCCTAATCAGGCATCCGTAGCATCAGATAGTTACTGGGGAACCCTAAAAGATCAAGGGTCAAGATGGTGTAAATCCGCACTTCAGATGACAAATCCAACCGCACGGATGAATTCAGATTGACGATCGTAGCTCAACGACGCAAAAATTGAGTCAATCCGACATCCGTGGCACCATCTACAACTTCAAGAAGATGGACGGCCAAGATGGCGCCATGTGGTGCCATCCCGGCTGCCCAAACGGCCGCTTACATTCCATGAAGACCACGCACCTGCCCCCTCTCCACCGTTGGATCTCGATCCAACGGCTGTGGACGCGGCTCTTTAAAATCATCTGCGCGACCTTTTCGACCGCGTAGCGCAGCGGAGACGAAGCTGCGGGCGAAGCAGTGGTCGCGGGATCGAGTCCCGCGAGCCTCAAATCAGGCGCAAGCGAACAGGCGCGTGGAGCATTGGATCTTGATCGGACGGCCGCGTGCACCCGATAGCATTCACGCACGATTGAACGCGCGGCGTCACGTGCGATCGCACGCGAGCGGGCAAGCAGCGCAGCGGGTGAAGGCGTGACTTAAGCCGTTCGATCTTGCGATTGGACGGCTGAGGATAGCTGGACGTGCGTATACGTTGAAGAAGCAGGCAGCTGAGGAGGTGTGCATGGGCGCGGAAGCTACGCCCTCGTTGAGGCTTTAGTGATGGATTTATTCGTCACTAAAGACCCCTCATTTATTATTTTGAAGTTGTAATGACTATTTTGCCCCCACTCCTTGCAACTATAAAAGGAGACCCCCTGCATACGAAATTCTCATCCCTTCATTCTCTTCTCTACCACTCCAAAGCTCAAGAGAAGCTTGTCCCACACCCGGGATGCTTCTCGTGAGATAAAGTCCAAATTTTTGTCCCCCTTCGGAAGTGGATCCTGCGACGACGACAGCGTGCTGCTCCGTTCCCGTTCTTCTGCTTCATCCTCCTTCATCCTGCTTCATTCTCCTTTGTCCAGGCATCGTCCCGTCCGGCTCGTCCTCCAAGCAACCGTCGAGGAGGATTTCTCTCTCCCTATTCTTTTTACTGCTTGCTAGTATAGATTTACTGCTTTCTAGTGTAGTTTTGCTCATCCTCCAAGCAATCGTCGAGGAGGACGTTTCTCCCTCCATTCTTTTAATGCTTTGTAGTTGTAAGAGTGAAATGAACAATCTCCTTAATGATAAATTCCTTGTTTATTCTACATCTCATTTTGATTTCTCTATGTAATATTCTCTTTCTCTCTTACTCTCTCTCTCTCTTCTATTTATTGTAAATAATTAGATAGTTTTAAATTGAATTATTCCGTGACAAATAAAAAGAAACGCATAGTTTTTAAATCAAACGTCGGCCTCCCTGTGTTCGACCCGAAATTTTCATTTCGGTATAAATTTTATTTGTTGAACACGAATTCTTCGCTTTCAAACTACAACGACAGGTTTTCCAAAATAAAACACGTTAGCGTGGCCATTCGTCATGTTTCAACATTTTGAGTAGAAGAACGGGAACGGAGCAGCACGCCGTCATCGTCGCGGGATCCACTTCCGAAGGGGGACGAAAATTTGGACTTTATCTCGCGAGAAGCATCCCGGGTGTGGGACAAGCTTCTCTTGAGCTTTGGAGGGGTAGAGAAGAGAAGGAAGGGATGAGAATTTCATATAGAGGGGGTCTCCTTTTATAGTTGCAAGGAGTGGGGGCAAAATAGTCATTACAACTTCAAAATAATAAATGAGGGGTCTTTAGTGACGGATAAATACATCACTAAAGCCTCAACGTGGGCGTAGCTTCCGCGCCCACGCACGCCTCCTCGGCTGCCTACTCCTTCAATGTATACACACATCCAGCGATCCTCAGCCGTCCGATCTCAAGTCAAGCCTTCACCCGCTGCGCTGTGCGCTCGCCCGCGTGCGATCGCACATGACGCCGCGCGTTCAATCGCGCGTGAACGCTATCGGGCACATGCGGCTGTCCGATCAAGATCCAACGCTCCACGTGCCTGTTTGCTTGCACTTGATTTGAGGCTCGCAGGACTCGATCCCGCAACCTCTGCTTCGCCCACAGCTTCGTCTCCGTTGCGCTACGCGGTCGAAAAAGTCGCGCGGATGATTTTAAAGAGCCGCGTCCACAGCCGTTGGATCGAGATCCAACAGCGGAGAGGGGACAGGTGTGCGGTCTTCATGGAATGTAAGCGGCCGTTTGGGCGGTCGGGATGGCGCCACGTGGTGCCATCTTGGCCGTCCATCTTCTGGAAGTTGTAGGTGGTGCCACGGATGTCGGATTGACTCGATTTTTACGTCGTTGAGCTGCGATCGTCAATCCGAATTCATCTGTAAGGTCGGATTTGTCATCTGAAGTGAGGATTTACACCATCCTGGCCCTTGATCTTCTAGGGTTCCCCGGTCACTGATAACACCACGCAAGGGGGTAGTAATTAGGTTGAATACGACCCATCTTTAGAATAAAAGGCACAACATAAAGTAGAATAGGAGCATTGCATGCATCAAGTACCAAGATTGCTTATAAACTGTATTAATGGCCATTTGTGTAAAGCATTTGTCAAAGCATGCCTCAGATGAGCAATTGGACCGCACGGATGGATTCAGGACGACGAACGGAGTCTAACAGACTCAAGATCGGCCAAATCCGACATCCGGAGCTCCCACAATGGGCCCAAGAAATCCTGACCGTTGATCTGGAGATCAACGGCCCAGAACGCGCCACGTCGCCCCGCCCCCGCCGCTCGCACGCCCCCAAGCCAGCCAAGGACGAATCTCGGCCGTTGATCTTCGATCGAACTGCCGAGATCCGCGCGCTCGCCCGCGGTCGCCGCGACAAAGCGCGGGTGTGGCGCAACGGTTAGCGCACACGCCCGCGTCGCGGCGACGCGCGTTCGAATCGCGCGGAGTGGAAATCAATTGCGAGCGAAGGGCGTGGCAAAATTGAGCCGCGCGATCAGCAGCGAGCGGCTAGGATTGCGCCACGCGGCACGACGAAAGCGCCCCACCTCCCATGCGCGCGCGCACACCGGGCGGAAACGCGCGCGTGCACGCGCGCCCGAAGCGCGATCTTAGCGCAGGCGCGGGAGGATCTCAGCCGTCCGATCATCAATCGGACGGCTCTCGTTCGACATCCACGGATCGCGCCTGAAGAGAGAGAGGGGCGGGCGACTGACTGGCGGCAGGAGGGCTTCACCGACGTATCTGGAAGTGGTTTTAGCGACGTTCTGGATGTCGCTAAAGCACATTCTTCTTTTAGGAAGCCCTTAACTCTATTTAAACCCCCTTCTACCACCATTCAAGGCATCCTCTCCCACTTGCAACTACTCCACTCCTCTCCTAGCTAGTCTTAGGCACTCTTGTAATCGCCGGAGACGACGAGCCGCCGACGGAGCCTCCTCCACCGCCGTGGCTGCCTCGTCGCTCTCCACTCTCTCTCTACCTCTCTCTCTCTCTCTTTTAAGCTTTCATTTACTTTTGTTGAAGCATGTATTTAATATTGTAAACCATGAACTATGAATGCATGTTTAATGAAATTATTTTCCATTTAGTTGCCATTTTAATTTCTGTTTAAAATGCATGATCAAAACCAAGAGCTTTCTAACCCTAAACTCTCTCTATCTCTCGCTTTTCAAAGCCGTCTCTTTCGCAAGCAAAACTCTGCCTTTTTCGTGACAACAAGTGGTAAACAAAATCCGATTTCCACGCCTCCCTGAGATCGACACTCGGACTCACCTCCGTTTACTTCTTTTAAAACTGACGTATCAAGTGCAACTATAACGACACCTCTAACACACACGCACGAAGGCACGTCAATTTTTGGCGCCGTTGCCGGGGAGGCAACGGATTTATTTTATCACCTCCATTCCACACTCATTCTCACATCGTCTAATGCCCTATTTTCCTTTTTACTTGACGGTTGCAGGAATTCGACGCATGGACGGCGAAGCGACGCATTCCACGACGGTAGCAAGGGAGTAGGCGCCTCGAGGACCGATAGTGAGTAACCTATCTCTCATTGTTTGCTTGCGTGAAAAAGATTAAAAAAAAAAAATCATAAAAACTAAAAAAATTGGCGTGGTGAATGATTTCTTGACCCACATTCTTAACACATCACCCTACAAAAAAATGTACACTTTAATATGCTGGATAAATTCTCGGAGTGTTCTTTTCTCTTTCTCTTGAGTGGTGTTTGCGAAGCCACCGTGAGTTGACCTGGGCCGCACCACTCAACCCTAAAACTGACTCATCTAATAGAAGCTGCATGATCATTAGGATGAGTACACTAGGGTTTTAGAGCCTCTACAAAATAAAAGGAAATCTACTTTCACTAAGTTGTGTGCAGAACTTGACGTGCCCACTGAAACTTATTTGAAAATATTAAGACACGTCAACCCTAAAAAGTACTTAAGTAAGGATGAAACACTAAAAGACACTATATCTTAACAAATCCTTGCTTGAAAATCATGTTTTGCTAGAAGCACACACTCTGAAAGTGGAACATTAAGAGGCACCACCCCAATCAACGCCTCATCACATCACCCTAAGCACAAGCACTATCCTAGCCCTTTAAAACTAAGTAGACGTGCCCTAGGCAGGACTGAGTTAAGTCTCAAAAGGTGAGGTTTTGTCTGCTAGGCACTTGGCTTTCATTCCCTTGTAGAATCTGGTGACTAGGCTGCGGGGCAGTGTCAAACGACCGTGGTTGTGGGGTCTATGGAACCAGAGGCGCAAGCCAAAGGAAGAACCTTCCCTGCAATCCCCTCGTAATCAACCTGGCCAGATTAACGTTGGGAAGGGGAGTCCAGTGCTTACAAACTTAATCAACCTTTGTGAGATTTCTAGGTCTCCTAAGGAGTACACCATAAGGACTAGGCTTGTTTGCTTGGTTGAGGACACAACTCTCTCGCATCTGTTCTTCCCGCATCCCTCCATTTCTTCCAAACCATGGATTTCAATGCCTATCCATCTTACCCAAACTACCCCAACAGGATTTGTATGCTAACCCAAGTGGACCATACCCACAGCCTACTTGGGCTAACCAATCACCAAGTTGGGGATACAACCTTGAATATCCCTCTTGGCCCAACTATGACCAAACCGCACCAACCTCTTATTGGAATACAACCAACATAGCCACCCAAGGGTACGATTCAAATCGTGGGGCTCCATATCTCGATTGTCCTCACGATGCCTCCTCATTTAGGTCTGACCCGCTCTACTGTGATAGGACCTACACTTTAGGAGAACACCAAGAACCCTACCCATCTCAGGATAATAACCAAGAAAGGTCATCTGAATTCAACAACCTTTCCTACTTGACCTTTGGATTGGAAGGAGTCCTAGACAAATGGAAATCAGAAAATAATCAGAAATCTAGGCAAGCCTAGGATCATCAACCTTTGATTTGGTCCCCTGATGAAGAATCTGACTGGGAGGAAAACTTAGAACCTCAACTATTCTGGAGTAGGACCAAACAAAGAATGGTTCCTCTTGAAGAACTGGACCCTGAACATGATAGAATAGAGGACCCACCCAAGAACCTAAACACCAGTGTGGGTTCTGATCCACAACCTCAACCATACTCTCTTAACCAGGATTTCAAGGAGGAAATCCAAAGGACACCAAATGACACCATGTCAATTCTTGATAGCCTCCAATTAGAACTACACAGACAGAATCAAGAATTGGTTAAAGGGCAACAGGCCATGATGGATTTGTTCCAACAATTGGGGAAAGAAGGCCAGAGAAAGATGTTGCACACAACGCCACTCATAAAGCAAGGACCTACCATGATCAATTGGACTACACCCAGTCATCCTGATTTGGTTCAGTCCACCATTGATACCCCTCAGGAGTTGGACAGCTTAGTGGATAAGGACAGTAAGGATTCCTTGGAACACAATTTGGGGAGCATTGAGAACAAACATCAGGAGGAAACTGAGAAGGTGAGGGGAGAGGCCTTGGAATCTGAATCTAATCGGCCCAAGAGAAGTAATCCGGTGGGAGCAACAGCCACCATCATAGATGGAGAATGGAGTTACAATTTTAAAGAAATTGATTATGAATCAGTTGGAATCCCCATCACAAAGTTGGAGGAAGGCCGAGAGAAAGAATATGATCTAGAGGATGAAATTGACCCTACCTCTAATATAACCTCAAACAATGAATCTGATACAAAGAAGGTGGCAGAAAATATTCTTGAGATCAAGGGCTTGGAAGGAATGAGCGATGAAACCATAGTTGCGGAAGAGATGGATTCGTCTTTGGAGAGAAGCTTCATGCTAGATTGTAAGGCTCATTCTGAAACCCTGGACCTTATTACCTGCCCTACCAGAATAAAGATCCCCACTGGAATTGATACACTTTCGATGGATTACAATTTTATGGGGACACAAGCTGAATATCAGACCTACATCTTTAGTGTCTGGCATGTCATATTTGGGGTGCGTTCGTCCACAGCAACTTGTTTGCATGACCACAAACTAAGAGAGGATCTGACACGGGCATGCATGATACAGAATTCCCGCCCCTTAGGAACGGGACTCCACCACAACCTTGTTCGCATCTGTGGACTTCTGATTTTGGGTCTGGTTGATTTTGTACAGACCTCCTTGACCCAAGCCATTCTTGTTTGTGCACCGCCCAGTTGGAGGCGTTAAACTCAGCGCTTCCTGGGAGGCAACCCAGCGGATTCAGACTGATCTGGTAGTCTACGTCACTCAGGTACTATCTTTTTAAACCCTTCTGCATCCATGAATCTGCCAATGAGGACATTGTCCAACTTAAGCATGGGGGGGATGGTAAATTGCATAATCCTGAGCTTAATTAATCAGTCTGAATGAATGAATAAAAAAAAAATTATTTGAATTTAGGAAGAAAAACTTAGGTATTAGAAACTTGTCAATAGTGGGAAATAATACAAAAAGAACTTAAACACTTAGACTTTTCAGGCCTTCAGGCTTAATCAGCCCTGGTGTCCGTTAAAATATAGATTTAGCGGTGAGTCCTGGCAACTTTAAGCTATTCTAATCCACCTACTAAATAAGGTGATAAGTATACGACTTATCAACTCATCCTCTAACTCAGGAAAACTTTGAGTCTAAGTATCTGCACACATTTCTGCACAAACTCACTTCTCGGAGATTTTGACAGAAATTGGGTAGCTAATGAACTCTCTAGGGTGGTATGGCTGGCAAGTTATCGTGGGTAACAGCCCATTGGCAGGTTGTCCAGAACCCAGCCACAGGCCATTTCTTTTTCGCTGCCTCTAGGTACATTTGAGATTAGGGAAGCCACCTACGTAAAAAAAAAAAAATAATAATAATAAAAAAAAAAAGGAAAAAGAAGAAAAGAAAATAAACCACACTTCACCGCACAAGTATGGCTGGCAAGTGATCGTGGGTAACAGCCCATTGGTCGGTTGTCCAGAGCCCAGCTCAATAATTGCACAAAAAAAAGAAGACCAAAAACACCTAAGGAAGAAGCGGGGAAGTAGTACAAGCCGGGGAGATATACACTGGAAAATCCTTGTGTTGACCCCAAGTAAAATGAACGTAGGGAGAAAGCTACCAATCGAACAAATACACCTTTAGGCACAAATTTATTTTCTTTTCCGATCACCTAGAGGCGTAGAAACTCGAAGTCTGTCTCAATTACCGTTAAGTAAGTCTATCACAACATTCACACCAAGATGCTTAGCACTTAGGGTTTTGACCGAGTTTTGGGTGGGGTGGGTAGCCGTAAAAAGTTACCAACCCACACTGAATTCTAAAAATTCTAAAAAGACATATATAGATATATACGTATACATAAGTATAGTTATATATACAAAGTAAGGATTCGGGCGATTCGTATTTTGGCAGACACCCGGGCGCTGCTTAGTCTTTGTAGATTAAGATCTTTGTATAGTTCCTCTTATTGATAAGTAACGAAGTGCCTAAGCAATTACTTCTTGAATTCGCCAAAGAAATAAAGGCTAGAATAAACCTTGCTAGGGACTAGCAAGGAGTAAGCATGGGGGTATGATAACACCACGCAAGGGGGTAGTAATTAGGTTGAATATGACCCATCTTTAGAATAAAAGGCACAACATAAAGTAGAATAGGAGCATTGCATGCATCAAGTACCAAGATTGCTTATAAACTGTATTAATGGCCATTTGTGTAAAGCATTTGTCAAAGCAGGCCTCAGATGAGCAATCGGACTGCACGGATGGATTCAGGACGACGAACGGAGTCTAACGGACTCAAGATCGGCCAAATCCGACATCCGGAGCTCCCACAATGGGCCCAAGAAATCCTGACCGTTGATCTGGAGATCAACGGCCCAGAACGCGCCACGTCGCCCCGCCCCCGCCGCTCGCACGCCCCCAAGCCAGCCAAGGACGATCTCGGCCGTTGATCTTCGATCGAACGGCCGAGATCCGCGCGCTCGCCCGCGGTCGCCGCGACAAAGCGCGGGCGTGGCGCAACGGTTAGTGCGCACGCCCGCGTCGCGGCGACGCACGTTCGAATCGCGCGGAGCGGAAATCAATTGCGAGCGAAGGGCGCGGCAAAATTGAGCCGCGCGATCAGCAGCGAGCGGCTAGGATTGCGCCACGCGGCGCGACGACAGCGCCCCACTTCCCACGCGCACGCGCACGCCGGGCGGAAACGCGCGCGCGCACGCGCGCCCGAAGCGCGATCTTAGCGCAGGCGCGGGAGGATCTCAGCCGTCCGATCATCAATCGGACGGCTCTCGTTCGACATCCACGGATCGCGCCTGAAGAGAGAGAGGGGCGGGCGGCTGACCGGCGGCAGGAGGGCTTCACCGACGTATCTGGAAGTGGTTTTAGCGACGTTCTGGATGTCGCTAAAGCACATTCTTCTTTTAGGAAGCCCTTAACTCTATTTAAACCCCCTTCTACCACCATTCAAGGCATCCTCTCCCACTTGCAACTACTCCACTCCTCTCCTAGCTAGTCTTAGGCACTCTTGTAATCGCCGGAGACGACGAGCCGCCGACGGAGCCTCCTCCACCGCCGTGGCTGCCTCGTCGCTCTCCACTCTCTCTCTACCTCTCTCTCTCTCTTTTAAGCTTTCATTTACTTTTGTTGAAGCATGTATTTAATATTGTAAACCATGAACTATGAATGCATGTTTAATGAAATTATTTTCCATTTAGTTGCCATTTTAATTTCTGTTTAAAGTGCATGATCAAAACCAAGAGCTTTCTAACCCTAAACTCTCTCTATCTCTCGCTTTTCAAAACCGTCTCTTTCGCAAGCAAAACTCCACCTCTAAGTGTTTTGGGAATTTTTAGTTCATTTATTGAGCTGGGTTCTGGACAATCGGTCGATGAGCTGTTACCATCGACAACTTACCAGCCATACTCGTGTGGCGAAGTGTGGTTTTTTGTTTTCTTTTGTTTTCTCCTTTTCTTTTTCTTTTCTTTTTGACTTTCTTTTTCTCTTTTTTTTTTTTTTTTGGAGTAGGTGGCTTCCATGGTCTAAGATTTACCTAAAGGAAGCAAAAAGAGAAAGGTCCGGTGACTGGGCTCTGGACAACCTACCTATGGGCTGTTACCATGATAACTTGCCAGCCATATCACCCTAGAAGGTTCATTAGCTACCCAATTTCCATTAAAATCGTCGAACAATGAGTTAGTGCAAAGATAGTGTGTAAATGCTTAAAACTCAAAGTTCCCTTAAATCAGAGGGTAAATTGATAAGTCGTGTACTTATCACCCAAACTTATTTACTCAGATTAAAATAGAATTCAAGTTGGCGATGACTCAAAAAACAAATCCACATTTTAGTGGATACACTGGCTGATTAAGTCTGAAGACCTGAAGGGTCTTTGTGTTCAAATCCTAATGTAGTTTTTCCTAAGATTGAAAAATTTCTTAAACCCAAGTTCTCTTTCCAAATTCCATAATTTTTTTATTTTTTATTTATAAATAAAAGAAAATAAAACAAATCTACGGAGCTGACGAATAAATTCAGAGATGAATATCCACCCCCTATGCCTATCTAATGCAATGTCCTCATTGCATTAAAAAGACATAAAACAGAGTGGCATAGAGTAGAAAGCACCTGAATTGCGTGAATGCTGGGTCCGCTCCGAGATAAAAACTAAAAAGAATTGTATACATGTTGAATTTAGTACCTTCAGCTAGGCACACTATATAAAGAAGAGTAATAAAGAATTCACAGGTGCAGGTCAGAATCAGAATAAAGAGAAGAAACCTCTGACCTGCCAGCAGATGTCCACAGATGTGGACCAGATTGTGGTGCAGACCCATACCCCATAATCGAGAATATCTAAGGTTTTGGATAAAAATTACCAAAAACCTAAAATCAGTATGCAAGTGGGGTCGGGCCTACAATTTATGAGGATGTAACCTAGGACCAAAAAGTCGGGATACAGAGATATCAAAAGGATAATCAATGAATTTGTGCTTGGGTTGAACATCCTCAGAACAAATGTCATAAGGGTTTTGGTTTGATGATTTCAGATGAAATGGAACCCTTAGACGCAGTTTTATACTTCCTCTGGAGTTAGCTTCCTAAATCAGAACTTCTCAACTTCTATTCTCCTCATTTAGAGTGTCAAATTCTAGGACCTCTTGCATATTAATCACTCCGTCTGAAATTTCCAAGTCTAAACGATGTGGCTGAATCAGAATTGACTTTGGTCTAGTTATCTCAAAAACAGAATCATCGATAAGCTCAATGGGGTGTAACTGACAATTAGGGCATTTGATTGAATCCTCCAGAAAATGCGATTTTGGATCCGTAATGTGAGCCCTAATAAGATCAGTTTCCTCAGTTATTGGGCTATCACATGATCTATTAGATTCCTCAGGCCCAATCGTCTCACAGAAATCATATTATGTAAACTCGTGTGAGACTTCGTAAATTGAATCTTCATAATCAGAATCAAAGAAATCAAGATCCGTATTAATGTATGTCCCAAAATCATCCGTCACTTTTTGATCCATGGAGACATATGTTCCCTCGTACCCTGGCTCGGGGATCTCTGGTGAAGAACTCAGATCATCCTTAATTAGTTGCTCTAATTCAATCTGGTCAGCCTCGTAACACGTGTCCCCCCAACAGGTGCCTAAGCGGGTTCTGACATTGGCTCTCCTGAAGGGAGTTCATCCTAGGAATCATCCCACGATTGAACTAAGGCAACCACAAATCTAATCCTCAATTTCGCTAACTTCCTAAGTAGAAACTCACCCAAGTTTTTATCCTTAACATCCTGGAGCCAGTCCAACAAATACTTGCTTAAATCATCAATCATTTCAATCAGAGGTTCCAATCTTTCAATGCAAGGTATTGGCTGAACTTCTAAAGATTGTATGATATTCCTCAAGTTAGCCAGAACCTTATCTTGAACCTGGTTACCCTGAACCAAATGAGTTGGTTTAGGGTTGGCGAGTTTGGGATCAGTGCAGAGGAGTTAACAAATTGAGATTCGTTATACCCTTCCTGATAATAGGTAATTTTGGATTGTTCAAAAGGTGGTGATGACCTAAAGGTAGTGTAATCAGAGGATGGGTAAGGATCAATGTATCCTTCTTGATTGTAGATCGTATTAGGTTTCTCATGAAAGGGTAACGATCTATAATCGATGTGGCTCTGAGAAGGATGGAAATCACAATCATAGTGTTTAGGGTTAAACCCTAAACATGGAGGTCCGGAATTGTATCCCCAATCCGAGTTATCCCAACTAACTGATGGTTGATTACAGTACGAGTCGGGATAATCATCATGTTGATGATAATTCAAATCAGGAGGGAAAGAGCGGGAATGCGTATAATATGTGGAAGGATTCATGAGAGACGGGAGGAAGAAAGGTGTCCTGCAATACAAGCAATCAAACCTGTCCTTAAGTGGGCTAGCCTAAAGACCTACAGACTCCCAAAACCCATCTTGAGATAAAGAAATGATTTGATCTACTTCTATCTATTCAATCCAACCAATTAGAAGGAGGGACTGGGGAGAAGGTTCTTCCTTCGGCTTGTGCCTCCAGTTCCTAGTGTACCCCCCAGCCGCGATTGTTTGATTCTGCTCCCCTAGCTAGACATCAGATTGAACAGTAGAAACAGACTAATCGAAAATAATCTCGTTCTGGGCTCTGAAGAGCGAGTCGAATCCTTAAGGCCAACGTCTACTCTGTTTTATTTAGGGCTAGGTTTGAATGTGCTTTGGAATGTGATGGGCCGTTTATCTGGGTTGTGCCCTTAATGATTGATTGATTTGTGTGTGCGTGCACAACTAGTGGTTTTCAAGCAAAATTACTTTTGATGCGGTGAATTTTAGGGTTCAAATCTTGCTTAGTAGCTTTTAGAATTCAACTTTAGGTATTTTCAAATAAGTTTTGTTGGCACACCAAGTTTTGAAAGCACAGGTGAAGTTGTTTTCCTTTGAAACTTAAAAGAATATGGAGTGCCTGGTAAATCTCTAAGAGTTGAACCTATGTGGCAGCTACTTGATGAGTTGATTTTAATTGAAGTGGTGCGGCCTAATCAACTCAAACAATTGGCCTGTTGCACCACTTAATTAGGCACACAAGTGATTACCTAATCTGATTTCTACTCAATTATGTGTTTGGATGTGTGTACCGGCTCCAAAGACTGATTTACCAATTGAGTTTAGAAATCAAACGAGGTTGTATACCTCTGTGAATTTTTTTTTTATTTTCCTTTTTAAATGTGGAGGTTGAGGCGAGTGTGGGTGTCAAACAAACAAACAAAACTAACCTTAGAGTTTATAAGAACACCTAGGTTGATTGATGTTTGTATTATTATGTGATGAAATGAAAACTAATGGGTGGGAGGTGGGGGATAACTTACAAAACCTTCAGCAGCACTTTACTTCAATCTATCACTTTTGCTTGTCTCGAAAGAGTACCTGCAATCACAATAAGAAAGGAGAGAAGTGAGGTAAATGATTCGTAAGTTGGAAAATGCAAAAAAATCAAATAGCATCGCCTCCCCGGCAATGGCACCAAAATGTTGAAGCTACGAGTTGCTACGCTAACGTATTTGGTTTTGAAAAACCTGTCATTGTAGTTTGAAAGCGAAGAACTCGCATTCAACAAATAAAATTTATACCGGAATAGAAATCCCGGGTCGAACTCAAGGAGGCGACCGTTTGATTTAAAAATATGCATTTGTTTTATTTGTCACGAAGTAAATTAATTGACTAGAAACTATCTATCTATTTACACTAAATGGAAGAGAAAGAGAGAGAGAGAGAATATTACAAACAAAGACCAAAAAGAGATGTAGAATGAACATGGAATTCATTATAAAAGGGATTGTTTGTTACACTAAACATTACGACTAGAAAACGGGAAAATGATTACACTAGAAAGCACTAAATCTACTCTAGAAAGTAGTAAAAAGAATGGGAGGAGAGATATCCTCCTCGACGGTCGCTTGGAGGATGAGCCAGACAGGATGACGCCTGGAAGATAGGGAACGGAGCAGGACGAAGGAGGACGAAGCGAGAAGAACGGGAATGGGGCAGCACGCCGTCATCGTCGTGGGATCCACTTCCGAAAGGGGGATGAAAATTTGACTTTATCTCTTGAGAAGAATCCCGGGTGTGGGACAAGCTTCTCTTGAGCTTTGGAGAGGGAGAGAAGAGAAGGAAGGGATCAAGATTTTGTGTGGAGGAGGTCTCCTTTTATAGTTGCAAGGAATGAGGGCAATTTGGTCATTTTAATCTCAAAACATTAAATCAGGGGTCTTTAGTGATGGATAAAACCGTCGCTAAAGCCCCATTGTGGGCATAGTGGGGCGGCACGCGCGTGCCCGTTCACCTCCCACGCGTGAAACGCACGTTCACGTTCTACAGATCTTAGCCGTCTGATTGTGAGATCGGACGGCTTAACTCGCTCCTCGCCGCGCCTTCTCATCGCACACTCGCCGCGTGCGATCTGGCGTGAGGCACGAGCGTGCAATAGCGTGTGGGCACTATCGAGCGCTCGCAGCCGACCAATGACAATCCAACGCTCCCCACACCCACTTGCTCACTCCTCGCGATTCGGACACTCGCCCCTCCTTCACGCAGGTGCTCTCACCCACTGCACTGCGAAGGGGAAATGGGCACGCGGTTGAATTGCGGTGCAGCAGCTCGCCATCCAACGGCCATGATTCAACGCCCTGTAGAAGGGTGTGGTCGGCTCCAAAATCAGCTAGGCTGGATTGGGCGGCCGAGAAGGCACCACGTGGCACCATCTTGGTCGTCCATCTTCTGGATGATGTAGATGGTGCCACAGTTGTCGGATTGAGTTGATTTTCGTGCCGTTAGGCTGTGATCGTCGATCCGAATCCATCCGTGCGGTCATATTTGTCGTTTGAAGTGTAGATTCACATCATCTTGGCCCTTGATCTTATAGGGTTCCTCGATCTCTACCTGATGCTACAGGTGTCTGATTAGGGCAATCTTGGAGTCGTTGAACTCCATTTGTCACCCTGATCACATCTGTATGGTTGGATCTTCTATTTGAGGCCCCAATAAAAATTTTGCCTTGTCCCTGAACATAAAAGGAGACAATTAACCTCCATTTTATTCAAACTAATCTAAATGCAAGATAATGCATGCTACGCAATATTTATAGTATGTAATGCAATCCTATGCTTAAGAACATGCATAAATTGACATCTTAAGTAGTGTAAACATGTTTACATCCGATGCCACACATGAATTATGCACTTAAGCTAAAAATATGAATTAATTTATTTACATCCTAATGTATGCTATATAAATGTTAAAATTAACTTAACATCTAGGCACTTAAATACTTAAATAGCCCACAACTATGGGCTAATCAAATACCCCCATGCCTAATTTTTGCTAGTCCCTAGCAAATCTAAGAAATAACCTAGCACTCCAAGTAGGCTAGCCAACCCAATCGGTCTTCCTTTAGAAACATGTTAAGTTCAGACTTTAGACCTAAGGTTCCCAACTAGTTGCTAGGTTACAGACTATTTCAGCTAAAGTCGAGTTTCAGGCATAGGTTTCCCTGATTTCTAACTCTACCCTAGGGTTTATTGGTCCTAGAGATTAAAGCATCCATGCATGTGCATTGGTCTACGTTATTTGAGGTTGGTATGATTGCCAACCTAGAGAGGAAAAAGGACTTTTTTATTTTTGTAATATATATATATATTTTTGTTTGATTCCTCTAAGTCTAACCTTGGATTAGCTATCAACACAGTCTGTGTCAAATTCATTGTCTCCATTACCAAACCTCAAAGGGTGTCTGGCTTTTGATGCTTCAAGATAGCACTGCCCATAGCGACCCCAAGAACTCCTGGCAATCGACACTTCGAGATAGTATTGCCCATGGATTTCTTAAGCGAATTCAAGCTTGTAGCAATTGACACTTCAAGATAGGGCTGCCCATGGTACTTGAAATGCTCAATGCACTTGCATGCCCCGAGTAGGATGGATATCCTAAGAGACAAGCGCTGAGGAGGTGACATGTTATCATCGCATCCTCAAGGTGAGTATATACTCCACCTCTCCTGTGGCAGGAACTCTTCCAATCAAATTGTATCTTCAAGCTTCTCCTAAGTCGAAACTAAGAGAGCCAACCTTTCTTTAAGAAATGAATTAAGGTGATCACTATTTACACAAGACCCAGTGTTTATGAAATATGGATGCTTAGGTTACGAGGACCCGTAAACCAAAAGGTAGAACAAGACTCCAGGTACTACCCAGCCTTTAACTCAATCGCTAGCATTCCTTCCTCAACCTCTTGAGGAATGGTCTGCAACTTAACTCCTACTTAAGTTTTTTAGTCCACAAAGGACCCAAAAGGTCTAAAGCAAGTAGCTCAACTTAGCTTCTAAATTCAGACACCTAGAGTCCACTTAGTCTAACCTAAAGCTCTGGTTTGCCTAAGAATGCAGGGCCCAGCCAGTTAAGCTTAATGTAATTTTTTTTTAATGCATATGTATGCAATGTAGAATGCTTTTAACTATATGCATGAATGCACTATGTATAAATGCTATGTATATCCCCAAGTACACCCCCCCATGCCTAAAATCTACAATGTCCTCATTGCATAGAAGGATATTACCTGGGTCAGAGATGGGTTGCCGTTATTTTGCTAGCAGCCGAGTAGTTAAAGAATCTGCAAATCAGGTTCAAGGATTGCAGAAATAGGCCCTAAAAATGAGTAAAGTAATGCTGGCCTAGAAAATAGGTAACCTAGAATGTTAACGAGCTGATGATGAATCCCGATAGCAAATGCTTGCCCAACCAGGATGGGAATGAAATCATCCTAGGTCACTAGAGGAGGTTCTAAAGGATAAATTGGCATAACACCTCCAAAGGGGTAGGGGGAGGATGACAAGGATCCTCCAAAAGGAATGGGGAAGGAATGGTGCAGAAATAAACCCCCAAGGTGATGGACTGACCATAGAAAGCAACAATCCATACCAGGTACTCCATTACAAGAGATATTGGTCTGTTAAGCCCTCCGGTCAAAATAGTAGTGAGCATGTCTTTAAACCAGGGATTGTCTAGGGTGTCTAACATTCGAGGTTGTGGGATGGCCATAAGATCAAGGTTGGGTCTAATCAACTTAGTGTCCATTCCTAACAACCTTCCTAATTCCTCGATCACATCCCTAGCATCCCTTGTACTATCACAAGTATCTTCCTGCACTTTATCAGTGATCATTTCATCGTATGGAGTCAACATTTTACCTTCAGACATAGGCGAATCAGAGGATGACTCCGAATCAAATGAAGGTAGGTTGGAAGCAACAAATCTAGGGATTATCCTATCAATGTCATCCCCGGGTTCTTGTTCTTTACTCAAATCCTCCCCAGAGTCTATATGTGAATCCACATTAATCTCAGAAGTTGCTTTCAAATTTTCCATTATTTCATCATGAGGAGAGATATCATCAATGGGTGTGTTAAGGAAACCTAATTTGGTCAAATTTGTGACATCCTCGGGGGCTAATTCTTCAAATAAGGCATAATCACCCTTAGTGTCACTCCAAATCTTGAATATAGGTTCCTCATATAATTCATCCTCCTCCTCATCATACAATTCATTATTCACCCGAGGTCTAGAATCATCTAAAATCTCAGCAGATCCCCTAGGTCACTCTATCTGGGGTAAATGGTTAACATTGGTAACATCGGACTCCTCAGATAGGTGAATTTCTTCAGGGTTAGGTTCCCTAAGGCTAGGCTTGAGTTCCATCTCGTGATCAGAAGGGAGGGTAGGATTAACAAATTGACCTCAGCCCACTTCATCAAATGTGACGAAAATACTATCATCTTGGTTGAGGTCTTCCAATGGTACAATCATTCCCTTCTTTTGACTCTAATATTATTCAGGTGGATACTCAACCTGATCATCATCTTCCTCGAGTTGCCACCTTTCTTCATCCCATGTATAGCTACTTTCATACATATCCTTCTCCCACTTAAGGCGTGGACCTCTCAAGAAAGTGTCATCTAGCAGGGAGGGTTCAAAATCAATCCTCGAAAAGTAGCTATTCTCCCTTACACAATCCCAAAAATTTCCCTCCAACTTAGGGTGTGGCTCTCCCACGGGGGATGCATCTAGTGTAGAGGGGTGCACGTCATCCTCAATGGGATAGGTTGGATGGCTAATGTCTTCTTTTTCTTGTTGGCCTGCTCTCAAAGATTCTCCTAACAATTCAATCATTTCATCTTGCATTTTCTGAATTTCCATCATCAAGGAGGAGAAATCATGATTACTATCAGGAGAGAAGTCAGGCTTAGGCTTAAAGTACCTAGGAGTTTCTGTCCAACCATTATAATCATTCACGGAGGGTGGGTTGGGTATTTCTATGATGTGTGGGATATTGGGCAAGGAAAATCCCACTCCTAAGTTTTGCTCACTGATTTAGGGCTTAACCAGGCCAATACTCCTATAATAGGAGCGAAAAGGATTCCAATGGTTGTCATTATGTCCATAAAAGAATGGACCATCTCGGCGTATGGGATCGAAGATTGTAGAGTGGGGGTAAGGGTGTGGGTAAGATGTGAAAGAATGGAAGTCAAGGTGGTCCATTCTAACTCACACCACAATTAGATTTCCTAGGCAAACACCAATCAGAGGACTTTTTAGGTCTTTAATCAGTTAGGCATTTGAGATTTAAGTCCACTTGTAGGTGAAAAATCAAGTTATCAAAACAGTTACGTGCCTACTTGTCGACCTACGATACGCCTAAAAATACGAAGTTGGAGCTTAGGTGCTCTTCCCTAAATCTTAAATGGTAGAGCAACTCCATAGATGGAAGATCGAGGGATGCAAGTAGGCCTAAGCCTTCCTTTGAAGCTGTGCTTTTGTGGTGCTTCTTAACTATCCTCAAAAATCTGTGACAGGGTATCCCCCTCTTTGGAGTTACAAAACCTTTGATCTCAAGTTCTAAACACTTAAGAATCCGATGGTAGGAGGGCTCTTGTCCTAATAGTTCGAAACCTAAGGAGAGTCTAAATGTGTGTCGAGGTTCAAGAGATATAAGTGTGCATACACCGTAAAAGATTTTGAATTTTGAATTGCATGCCAAGTTTGAAATTCAGGTCCTTGATTTTTAAATGTCCTTCCTTTAATTAGTCCTTTTTCAAAAAAATAAATATGACCACTTGTTAGGTCTATTCAAATCAAACTTGGTGGTTTTTGAAATTAAGGTCCACATGCAATGCGTGAACAAATATGGATGCAAAGTCCAGAAAATATACCTTGCCTCCTACAATCAATAATGCAAGAATGCACGCAATGCAGAAAATCAAGTTTAGATGCTACTCATTCACACCTAAATGGTCGTCCTAGGGGCAGGCAGCTTCTAGCAGGTATCTCGTGCCTTTTTATATATATGTATACATCTACTTATGCACAAACAAAGAAAATGATAAACAACCACAAAATAAAATAAAATCCTACATCTAAAGAAAAGGGAATAGGCTCCCAAAAAAATTATTACCCAACACAGGCTTAAAACAAAATCGGGGAACAAACCCCTAAAAATGTACCCCAGAACAAGGGCTTTCCAAATGAATGTACTAAAATAAAGAGAAGAAAGAAGAGTAAAAGCTATCTACAGCTAAATGGGTGAAATGAAGATGATCCTCTGGATATCTCCTCCAACGGTGATGGAGACAAGGACCACCACAGTGCATCGAGCTCCTACCTTCAGAAATGGAGCTCCCAGTGTCCACCGAGAAGTGGAAACAAGGTCCACCTCGATGTAGCTGAGGCTGGTGCAACAACTCGTCAAGCAGATATGAGTACCTCACACCAAAAAGATCGAGGTTAACTACACCTAAAAAATAATGTGTGAACTAATAAATAAATGAATGCAAGTTTAATAGGCTCGTTGCCTCCCCAGCAACAGTGCCATTTGACGAGTCAATTTTCTCTTTCGAAAATGATGATTAAGAAGATTTATCATTGTATTTATAAGTGGTGGAAAATTGACTAATCAAAATAATTATAATTAAAATTAAACCACTCACAGGAGAGCGGGTCGTATCCACAGGGAGGCAATGACCTATTTAAACTCACACCAGTTAAAAACATATGTTCACGATTAGTTTCATCAAGAAATCAGATCAAAATCGCTTTTCAATTGAGATAATAAGATAATATCATGCTGATATTGTAGTTATGCAAAACAAGAGGGAGATGCTCATAAAATCAACTAAAAAGAATATTATTAACTAAGAAAACCTTCCCCCTCAATCCCAAAAAATGTAAATTTTAATTAACTTCAAAATAGAGGATTTGTTGCAGTGGCTAGTGCGTAAGGGAGGAGAGATCATCGGTGACCAGGAGCTCTGGGAAGGCGTGTGGGGTCAAGGCCTTCACTTTGGCGGTGGCAGCGTGGACTGGGACGATCGGACGTGGCTGAACAGTGAAGCGGAAGTCGGCAGTGAGCTGGTGCTGCAGGTGAAGTGCATGGCCATTGGAGGTGCTGGAGGTCGCGCGTTGTGCGTGAGTGGAGCGACTGCTGTAGCGCGCGGGCAAGTGGAGCGACTGCTGTAGCGCGCGCTCTTCACACGCGGGCTGGAGGCGAGGGTCGGTGGGCTGGAGGACGCACTGTTGCTGCTGGAGCAGTGCTTGGAGGTGCTATGGGCGAAGGTGCAGCGTGCTCTGCATGTGGGCAGAGTTGCTGCAAGGAGTTGCTGCAAGGAGACGCGCATGGTGCTGCTACTACAGATGGTGTGTGTGCACGAGAATGGCGAGGAAGCGTAGTGAGGGTGTGCACGCACCTACTGCAGTGGAGTTGGAGGGCGGTCACGCGAGTTGGAGTGCGAGTGCACTGAGGGGAGTTAGTGGGTGTGCGCTAGGGCAAGAGCGTGGAGGTCAGTGCATGCAACAAGGGCATGCGAGTGCCTGTCATGGTGGAGCTAGAAGGCGATCGCGCAGGGATGGCGAGGGAACTCTCACAGGAGGTTGTGCGCTGCTACGTCTGTAGGGCGGAGGTGCAACAAGGAGGACGTGAGGATGGTTTTGTTCTAAAAACAGAGGAGGGTGATCTGGTAGTTGCACGGTGATGGCTGAGCTCACCGGATTGGCGCGGCGAGCTGTCACCTTACCGACCCATGGTGTGTTGGAGCTTGACCTTGGAGACCACGATGGTGGAGTGGAGTACACGGTGGTGGAGTGGGGTGGTGTCTCCTCGAGCACAGCTGCCTCTTCCTCTCCCTTGTAGTCGCAACTGCCTCGACCAGATCCATCTCTCCTGCTCCTCCATGAATGGGGTATTAAGTGCAGGCAGCTAGCGAAGAGTGAATGCGTAGGCGGAGGAAGTGGAGCGGTTGCCTGCAGGAAGGAGAAGAATTAATAAAATAAAATATTAGGATTATTTATCCACAAATCCTTAAGTTCTATGTTAATTAAAACAATGTAGATAATGCACCTAATTAATTAACTAATCAAATGCATGCAATTCTAGGTTAATTCTAAATGCATTTAGATATGGATGCCACACATGAATTATGCACTTAAGCTAAAAGCATGAATTAATTTATTTACATCTTAATGTATGCTATCTAAATGTTAAAATTAACTTAATGTCTAGGCACTTAAATACTTAAATAGCCCACAACTATGGCTAATCAGTACCTAGGTGTCTTCCAGAATGCGGACCGCCCAAGTTCTCGCCTTATTTGAAAAGGGAAGATACATTTTTTTGTTTTTTCTTCTTTTCTAATTGTTTTGGACGTTTGGAGTTTGAGAGTTCTGGGATAGCTTTTTACAGCTACCTGACCCACGCAAGACTCGAAAAGGACTCTAAGTGCTAAGCATCTAGTGAAAAGAGTGAAAGACACACTAGACGATCGTTAAAACGGACTTTGGGTTTCTACGACCATAGGTGACCTTGCCTAAAGGTTTATCTTTTCGATTGGTAGCTTTCTCCCTACTTGTTTTATTTATGGGATCAACACAAGGGCGAAACCAGTGTATATCTCGCCGGTTTATTTTACTTCCCCGCTTCTTCCTTAAGTGTTTTGGGAGTTATTATGCATTTTTGTGAGCTGGGCTCTGGACAACCGGCCAATGGGCTGTTACCCACGACAACTTGCCAGCCATACTCATGTGGTAAAGTGTGGTTTTGTTTATTTTTGTATTTTCTCCTTTTTCTATTTTTTTCTATTTTTTTCCTTTTCTTCTTCTTTCTTTGTTTTTTTTTAAGTAGGTGGCTTCCCTGATCTAAGATTTACCTAAAGGCAGTTTGATGAAAATGGTCTTGTGGCTGGGTTCTGGACAACCGGTCGATGAGCTATTACCACCGACAACTTGCCAGCCATACCACCATAGATAGTTCATTAGCTACCCAATGTTTGAAGAAACCGCCGAAAGGTGAGTCAGTGCAAAATAGTGTCCAGATGCTTAGGCTTAAAGTCCCCCCAAATCAGAGGGCGGGTTGATAAGTCACATATTTATCATCCCAAATTATTTACTGAATTCAAATAATATTGACATAGTGAGGACTCGAGACTAAGTCCACATTTGAGTGGACACCCGAGCTAATTAAGCCCGAAGACCTAAAGAGTCTAAGTGTCTAGGTCATATCATATCATTTCTTAAAGTTAATAACTTCCAAATGCCTAAGTTCTCTTCTCCTAATTCATCTTTTTTTATCTTTTTGAATTTTCAATATATATTTAAAAAAAAAACTAAAAGAAATTCTACAGAGTTAAAAAAATGATTTCAGGACAAAGCTTCCACCCCCCCATGCCTAAATGATGCAATGTCCTCATTGTAAAAACAAAGACATGAAAAGGGTGGAGTAAACAGAATATCACTTGAATTTCATGAAAATCCGATCAGCTCCGCAGAGAACGTGGAATATACACACGTGCTAAATTTAATGCCTTTAGCTAGGCATAAAATACAAACAAAGAAGAGGTTAAGAATTCATAGGTACGGTCAGAATCAAAATTAAAAGATTGATCCTGAAACTTGCCAGCAGAAGATGACCACAAACATGGACCAGATTATAATGCAGACCCATGCCCCAAGGTTGAGTGGTTCTAAGGTTCTGGATGAAAATCACCCACAACCTAAGATTATTGTGTTTGCGGGGCAGGGTTGCGATTTTGTGGTGTGCAATCCAAAACCAAAGTGTCGGACAACGGGTAAAGATGGTTCAATAGGTTCTGATGTCCTCTTAACATTCGGCTCAGAAAAATAATCGGTTATTTAAAGCTTGGGTTGCACATGAACGATATCGTAAGCGTCCTGGTAGAAAGTAGGTGGTTTCAAGTCAATAGGTACTGTTATATCCAAAATCAAAGTTCCCTCAGACTTAGCCTCCCAAATTTTCATTTCAACAATTCTATTCTCCAACATCAAGAGCTCAGGCTTCGGGACCTCTAGCATATCATTCACCCCATATGATTCTGGCTGAATCAAGATTGACTTGGGCACAATGATCTTAGAAGTCAGCTCTTCGAGGTGTAGATGAGGAATGGGGTCACTTATTGAATCATCAAGATTCGGATCCTCCAAGTTAACCCCAATTGAATCAAATTCCTCTATTATAGAGCTGTCAAATGGTTCATCAGATTCCTCATGCCCATTTGTCTCACTGAAATCATTTTCCTTACGCTCAAGTGAGACTTCACTTAGAGATTCTTCACCCTCAGAGTCAAAGAATTGATGATCCTCATTTATATATGTCTCAAAATCATAAATCACTTCATGATCCAAGGAGACATAATTTTCTTTGTTTTTTGACTTGGGGATCTCTGGTGAATTAATCGGTTCATCCTCAAACGTTGCTCTAGACCAATCTGTACATTTCCAGTCTCAAAATATGTATCCCCCCTAAAAGGCGCCTGAGCGGGTTTAGACATTGGCTCTCCTTAAGAGGGTTCATCTTGAGAATCATCCCAATATTTGACTAGTGTAACCACAAATTTCATCCTTGACCTCGACAGCTTCCCAAGAAGAAACTCACCCAGGTCCCTATCCCTAAAACTTTGGAGCAAATCCAATAAAGAGCTATTCAGCTCATTAATCATTTTTATCATAGGCTCCAATGCTTCAGTGCATGGTGTTTGCTGAAGAGGTTCTAAAGATTGGATGGTGTTCCTCAAGTTAGCCAACACCCTTTATTGGATTTGGTTCACCTGAATTAACTGGATTTGTTCAGGTTTGGGTGGGTTTGGGTTAAATCGAGGTTCTCAGGTTCCTCCCTGATAGTAGGTCATTTTAGGTTGTTCAAAGAAAGGTGATGACCTATTTTCAATGGAATACTAGGGAGGGTAGGTGTTATAATCAACATATCCTTCATGGTTGTAGATCTGATTAGGTTGATCATCAAGGGTGGAGATCTATAATCTTTGTAGCTCTGGGAAGGATAGTAATCATAGTCTTGTTGTCCAGGTTTAGACCCTGGACACTAAGGTTCGGATTCGTATCCCCAATCAAAGTTATCCTAGCTAGTGGATGGGTAATTACAAGTCAAGTCGGGATAGTAATCATCTTGGGGATAAGTGGTGGTAGGAGGATAGGATTGGAAATGTGTGTAAGATGTGGAAGGGTACATGGTGAAGTAAGGAGGGAAATCAGAAGAGAAAGAAGGAGCCCTACAATAAAAAAATACAAGCCTGTCCTTAGGTTGGGTAGCCTAAAGGTCTACAGACTCTCAGAATCCATCCTAAGATTATGGATAATTTACTGTACTTATGTCCAGGCAATCCAACCAGTTAGGAGGGATGGGGGAGAAGGTCCTTCCTTTGGCTTGTGCCTCCGGTTCCCACTATACCCCCCAACCGTAGTCGTTTGACGCTACTCCCCTAGCTAGACATCCGATTGACTAGTATAAGCAGGTTAATCGTGAACAATCTCAATCTAGATCTCGACGAGTGAACCAGTCCTTAGGGCCAACGTCTAATCAATTTTAGTTAGGCTTGGGATATTGGTGCTTTAGGAATGTGATGGGCCCTTAATGGGTTGTGCCCTTAATTATTTGTTTGAGAATGTGTGTATGTGCCCTTAATGGGTTCGAATCTTGCTTAGTAGCTTTTAGGATTCAAATATTAGGTGTATTCAACAAAGTTTTGTGAGGCAAGCCAAGTTTTGAAAGCACTTGTTCAAGCATTTTCCTTTATAAATCGAGAAAATATGGAGTGTCTGGCTTGACTTAAATATCGAATCCTATGGGGTAGCTACAAAATGAATTTCTTTTAAATTAGGTTGTATGGCCCAAACAATTCAATCAATCAGCCCAAATGCACCACCGATTAAGGCATACAGAAAGGTGATTAACCTAATATGATTTCTACTCTTTTATGTGTTAAATTAGTGTACCAGGTCCACAGGTCAGAATCCTGGTTGAGTAGATGAAAATCAAGTTAGGTTATGTGCCTCTGATGTGGGTGTATAAAGTGAGTAATTGATTCGTCCCACAGAAAGTATCTTTTTCTTTTTTTTATAAAATGCAGGGGTGAAATGGATGAAGGTGGCAAACAAGACACACAAAGTCTATCCTAGGGTTTATGCAAACACCTAAGTAGATTGAGTCTTGGTTATAGGTGTGGCAAAATGAAACTAGTGGAGGGGGAATGTGGGGGACACTTACAAAGTACTCTACTCGCACTTTACTCCGATCTACTACACTTGGATCTCCATGCTAGGGTACCTGCAAGACAATAGATCAGAGATAAGTGGGGTTAGTGCTATGTAAATGCCAAGAAGCATATAAAACAATAAAGTAAATTCCATTGCCTCCAAAGCAACAGTGCCAAAATGATCGGACGTGTTTCGCGAATTAAAATCGGGGTTTGGAGGACCCATCGTCGTAGCTCTCAAAACGCATCTATCAAATAAAATTTACCAAAACTCCAAGGGAGTCTCGGGTCGAACACAGGGAGGCGACGTTTACTTAGCTTGAAAATCGTGCTTCGTTTCATTTGTTTTTGGTGTTTTAATTTTTGTTATTCTTTTTGTGTTTTTGAAATAAGAAGACAAGTAGAATGAATTCACATGAGAGATGGAACAGATATGATATATATCACTCCAATTTCAATTACAATGATCTATGAAAGCATAAAAGAGAAAGAGGTGAGAAGGAATCTCCCGAATCGATTGTTCGGTGACACGACGGTGCCTAGTGGAAGCTTGGACGAAGGAGTTGAGGAGCAGGATGACATAGGTGAGATGCTGGAGGACGTCAGGTAGAGGAAAGCTTCAGCGTGGCTCTAGAATGGAGGTGAGGAGGCAGAGTTGATCTGCTATCAAAATGGAGGCGAGAGGACAGCTCCAAGGCAACCTATGAATGGTGATGGGAAGATGAAAAAATATTTGGTGGGGTAGAGGTTCGCTACACTAATAGGTGCCTTGGGAGCTTGAGAGTAAGCTAACAGAGTGTTGGTAGGCTTGCTAGAGCTTAGGAGTAGGTGGGAGTAGAGTAGGTAGAGATGCTTTGGAAGGGAGGAGGTGTAGGTCCTTATATAGTGGATGAGAGGAGGCTAGAATGGGCATAAGACCAATAGCGACCTCTAGGACATCGCTGCAGGTCCAGCTCAAGTGTCATTGTAGCTAGCTCACACCTGCTTACGCACGTAACTGGCCTTGCACCTACGAGCAATTAGTGACAGCTGTAAGCGTCACTAAATGTCCGCCAAGCTGTCACTAAAGGTTGGCAACAGCCAAGCACATGCTCGTGCGCAGATGGCATTGGTTGGCGCGTAGGGATGTACGTCGTCGCCCACGTGAGCACATCTGGTCGTCTGCTGCGCCATGTGGAAGCACATGCACCGTCGATCGCCGATCGTGAGGTTGAATTTGGCACTTGCACTTGCGTTGTTGATTGCATGCGCTAGCGGGGATTTAATCATGCACCTGTGGCTTGAGAGTGCCCTGCGCGACCAATGCACTGCAGGTGGTTTTGTGTCTCAAAGACAAATTGAGTGCTACGGGCGTGGAGGCATCCCAACCGTTGGATCTTGATCCAACGGCTAGGATTCGAAGGTGCAGAAGATGAAGGGCATGGCTGGTTGCTGCTGGCCGGTGTTGGGTGACCTGGATGGCGCCACGTGGTGCCATTTGTGTCATCCATCTTCTGTTTCTTACAGAGGGTGCCATGATGCTTAGATCGAGATGATTCCCACGTTGCCAGACTGCGATCGTCGCTCTGGATCCATCCGTATAGTCGGATTTTTCATCTGAAGCTTGTAAGAATGTCGCATTGCCCTCCTGGCCATTGATCTTCCTCGGACTGCATAAGGTACTACGGGATTTCGATCTAGACGATCTTGGAGGTGTTAGACTCCAATCGTCGTTCTTATCAGATCCATACGGTCAGATCATCCATCCGAGGCCTTGAAATAAATCTCCTTCCATCTTGGCCATAAAAAGAACTTAATTAACCTAAAATATATACAACTACTCTAAATGTGGAATTATGCATGCTATGCAGTATTTATAATATGAAATGCAAATCTAAGCAAAGGAACATACATGGATAGGCATTTTAACCTAAATAGATGTGTCTACATCACTTGTCACCGTGGATCTAGGTAGACCATAATGGATAACTTGACCTCTTAAGTCTATCAATTTTTAAGTTTAGATATGGTGCTTAGGATTTCACTTGAACTTTAAGATGTATTTGTGAGTGGTGACCTAATTTAAAGATTGGTTGACCCCACAAGGTGGGTCAACTTCACCTGTTTTGTCCTTGAAATTAATAGGTCCCTGATTTTTAGGATTCAGGTGGATGTTTAGAGCTTGCTTTTAGGGTTTGCTTGATTAGGTAAATTCAACCAAGGCTTAGGAAACACACAGTTTGTGGAAGTAGATTCTTTTTTAAGCAAGTGTGACCCTCAACCTTAGAATAGAAACCCTAATTTGGCTCTAATTGGTCCAATCAATTTCATCCAAATTTGGCACCTAGGGCTCAATCAAGAAGGTGAGTAGCCCTAGGTGTCTTAAATCCCTAATAGGTGCAGAAATTAGGTTTGGGATTTTTCTAATCAAATCAGGCAACTTGATGATTAATTCTAAGTAGAAAATGCAAGTTGATTCTAATTGATTTCTTCCATTTTTCAGCTTTTCTTAGAATTAGGGTCTTAATGGAGAAGGAGATGAGATTACCTGCCCCTAGAGTGTTTAATGTGCAGGTGATCTTCCTCCATTGAATCCCTGCATATATCACAACCAAAGAGATAAAGCAAGTTAGTACTAGATCAAAAATTGTAATCAGAGATATCAAATTGTGTGTTTCTCCCCAGCAACAACGCCAAAATGTTAACATGCGAAATCGATGTTATAAAAGATGCATCGTAGTGTAGGTCAAAATCACTCGAAAACAAAGAAAATTTATAACTCAGGATCAAGAAATGAGTCCGAGGTCGTTCACTGGGAGCAAGTATTGCAATTAATCTAAAAGATCACAATATCACCACAAATATAAGCAATTATGACAAGAAGAATAATTAGAAATGATATATCAGATAACTCAAGTTTGAAAGTGCAAAAAGATTACAGTAAAATGGTGATTTAAATCACCAAATTACTCTTTAAGTTTTACAAGCAGTTAATATAAGAATTTAAAGCTCAACCACAATATATATCAACTCCCTTTAGAATATCAGACGACAGAACAGGCGTTTAGATAGCTTAACCAGCAGAAGAAAAGGCCTCTCTTCTTCAAGTCTCAGGGAGAGGCATAGCAGAGCACAAAGGCCTCCCAGTGACTAAATGTTGAGAGAGCATAGCAGAGGGAAAAACCCCTCACCACCTTTCTCTTTTCTTTCCTTCTCTTCTCAAACTCAGGTTAGCCAGGTAATAGGATCAGAGCCCAGACCTGCGTGGCATGGCCGCAGGCGAAGGCAGGTGTGTGTGCATATGTGGAGAGAGGGACCTCACCCCATGCTCACTGAGGCAAACAGCCAAGAGCACGATTTCCTTTTGTCTTCAGCAGCAGGCACCTTAGCGCACGATGCGAGACTAAAGTACTGAGTTCCTTCTTTGCATGACAGTTGCTAAGGTTGCTACTAATTGGAAGGGAGAATGAAGCCTGCTGCCGCAATTGAGGAGTTGGGGGTGTTCCTGGAAGTGCGCTGCATCACCTGGGCGTGGAGGCGAGGAAGAACTTGGCTTGAACACGGTGGTCGAGGTCGGAGAAAATGGTGGCGGTGACAGTCACCCGGTCAAGCACCTGAAATGTAGAATATGGGCTAAATGCCCCAATTAGTATGCTCAGAAGGTTCGCCTAAGGGTGGCAAACGTGATGGTGGTTGTGGAGGTGCATGTGAGTGAGTGAGGAGGTCGGGCAAGCTCGGAGGAGTCATGCATGGAGTGCTGTGTCTGAGGGGGTGTTTGATTGCGTGAACCCCTCAATTTCTTAAGGGGTTTAGTTGAGCGTGAAGTTATGAAGCTCATGGAGTCTATGCGAGGTGGTTTGGTGGTCTTTGGAGGCCGGGCAAGCCTACTAGTGTTTGGCTGGCTATGAAGAAGATGAAGTGCAGGAGGGTGGTACAGTGGTCGAATTGGAGTGTGAGTGAAGGAGAATACCATAGAGATGGAGAGGAAGAGATAGTCTTAGGGACAAAGTAGAGCGGCGGAGAGCTCCGATGTTGGTCGACCGGAGCCGAAGAAGGTGAAGAGGGCGGCGAGATGACGACAAGGAAAGAGGCAGAGAAACACCCTCTCTTTGACTAGAGAGGCATGCAATGAGGAGAGGAAGGCAATGGGCCATCCAATTTGACTGTTGGATGGCCGAACGAGGAGGGTGGAGAGGGTCACCGGAGCAAGGTGTGAAGGTGGCCAGAGAAGGAGAAAGAGGGCATTTCTGAGGCCAAAACTTGCTAAAAAGGTGAGGCAGGCGAGGGCGGTCTTTATAAGCCTTCAAACATGCTTCCAAGCTTAGAAACAAGATTGAAAGGTTCAATTTTTTAGGAAGAAGGATTCTTGAAATCCTTGGATTTGCACAGGTGATTGAGACAGATTTGGAGCTTGGGAGTAGGTTCAATCGATAAGGAAACTCCCTAGGGTCATCCCTTCCAAATTTGGAAGAGATTGGTCAATCAATCAAGGAAAAATCAAAGATTGAAGCTCGGATATGATGGGTTCACACCTGCCATGGTGGCAGAGACCCAAATGTGAAGAAGATAATGAAGTTGGGGGGGTCTTTGTAAGGATTTTTGAAAGTTGAGGGGCTTTTTGTAAGAAAAAGTGTCAGCAGGATTAAAATGCAAACTAGGTCGAAATAATCTCAGATTGGACCCAAATTTTAGTAAAAACCTAATTTGGACTCGAGGAATCTAATGGTAGAGCCATATTTTGGTTTTGATCAAGTTTGACTAGGTAATTTATGAAAAAACCTAAATTAGGATAATTATCTATCTGAGACTATTTTAGGTCAAATTTGGTTCCAATGTTCAAATCTAGGATACAAAACCCTAGAGAATATTTTTCTATGATTTTTAGAAGGTTTAGATGAATTTTATTCCAACTAGAACCTTAGTTAATTAAGCAGGTCTGTTTTTAGAATTTCAGATGTCTATTAATTCTTGAAACATGTGAAAAACCCGTTTCTTTCTGCATTTACCCTCCTTTTAGACATTTATGACCATTTGACCTTCAATTAGCCCTTGGAATACCCCGTGGTTTTTCTGTAGTTGTGAAATGTTGTTTAAAATTGTAGAAATAACCCTGGTTTCATCTTTTCTTCTCAAAACAGATTGAGAATTTAGGACCCTCTGATGATTATGTAAGAGATTTTATTACTTTTTAAGACCAAAACAGGCTAGTTAGGGCTTATGATGGTGTTCCCATCAGTTCTTAATGCCACGGTAAAGGTAGTGAGCCTTTTAATTAGGGTAATTAGCCTATATTCCTCTTCACAGGTCTTCGTTGGATCGCCGTCATATGCCACCTCCATCTGTTGCCCTTCGGTCACAATTGCCACCACTGCTACTCTCAATCAACATGGCTAAACATCACGATAGGCTCTAGACCTTGGATTAGAGAGAGGAGCCCAGCAGCAGCACTGATTTCATCCTCAAGCATCTGCAGCTTTGTGCGAGGAAGGCGGTGGGATTTAGTCCCACCTCATTTGCATCAGACTTGGGAATAGCGTATAAAATGCATTTGGTGAGAGAGCTCTTTTACTCAAACACATGGGATGAGGTCCCTCTCACCTTAGCCTTCACGCCTTGCTCACCACCACTGCCGGTGAGCCTAGTCCCTGTTCACGACTCGCTTAATTGATTAGAGACCCGATTACCCAGTTTGAAAGAGGAAAGAAGGATTCTGATGATGGGGGTGGTTTTGCCTCGGGGTGCATGCACACATGCCTCAGGAAGTGTGCACACACAACCAACACTTAACAAAACTCTGATCCTTATGCCTTATGCTTGGGCTGAGGCTTTGGATGGTTAAGTCATCTGGCTCTTATGTTGATGTCTGATTGGAAAGTATTGTGGACTTATTGGCTGACATGGATATTTGTGTTAAGTGCTTGAAAACCACTATTGGGAATTGATTTGATTTGAGGCTTTGGAATATGTGCTTAATTGTGGGATTAAATTGGTGATTCAAATCGCCATTTTTATGGTTTTATTCTTCTTTTTATCCTATTAATTTTTGAGACACAAATTGCTATTATTGAATATATTTTTGATTGATTCACTTGATTATTGAATGTTGTGATTAGTGAATTGATTTGCTACTTTCTCCCTACAAACGACCTCGAACTCTCATTTTTTGAGATTATAAATTTAAATGTTGATTCACTTTTGTTGACTATACTAAGACGCATATTTCAAACTCGATGAAAGTGCATTAACATTTTGGCACCATTACTGGGAAGCAACGTGCAATTCACCACTAGTCTTATCTTTTTTTATTATTTAGCTGATTTCTAACTTGCCCTACTTGCTTTACTATGTTTTGTAGGATACATCACGAAGAGATCTTCCATGCAATCAACCTCTCTAGGGGTAGGTAAATTTTCTCCTCTTCTCTAATCATCTCCTAATCTTGGGAAGTAAAAAAGGAAACAAAATCAATTAGGATCCACTTCCCTTATTTTCCTAGTAATATCATTTAAAGGCAAAGAGTTTCCTGATTTGTGAGATTTATTGAAATCTGATTGAAGTTGAGATGATTTGATTAGAGATTCCCCATCCTGATCTCTTGTACCTATTAGGGATTCATGCTAAAATTTCTCAACATTTGAGACTACTCACTTTCTTGTTTGAGTCCAAGGTGTTATATTTGAAATCAAAGTGGACTTAAAATAGAGACAATTAGGATTTCCATATTAGAGTTTTGAAGTGTTAATACACATTTTCCTGCAATTAAGGAAATTAATCTTTCCGCATCTGTGTGCCACCCAAGCCCTTGTTTGAACTAATATATCTAAGTGAACCCTAAAATCAAGGCTCTAAATTCACTTGAATCTTAAAACTTTGTGACCTAATAACTCGAGAATTAATTCAGGGTGATTTAGGTACTCTAATACGAATTTCATCCTCAACCTTAGGGTAGGTCAGGTGAAGTTGGTCCACTTTATGGGTCAACCAACCTACAAATTAGGTCACAATTTGAAATAACTTCTAAATCAAGTGAAATTTAAGGCACAAATTAGGGCTAAAATTGGCAGACTTAGGTCTCAATTCATACATTCTGGTCTCCTTCGAACCTTAGTGACAAGGAAGGTCAGGTGGGGGAAACCTTGTAACTCATGGGGATGCTCTACCATGTAGGGGCCTTTGCAGGACTCTCCCTTCCTAGCTGCCTAAGTAATTATCGGGTGTGTGGATTTTTGATCAAAGAGATCCATTTGACTCAACAACCTTAGTCATCCAAAATTTTTTAGGTTCCCTGATTGGGTCCAAGACACATGCAATCCCTCATCTATTCTTTAGTGCATATACACAGGAAAGGTCCCTAGGTCTAACCTAGAGGCCTCCATCAGAGTTGATCTTTTAGGGAAAATCTAATCTGATCTAATCAAATTAATCTAGACCTGAATTTGATTCTACATCCTGATCCACCACTTGATTTGGAAATGCAACCTGACAACATGGGAAAGCTTTTCAATAACCCTGAATCCCGTATGAGCATGAAGGAGAAAATGATCAAGGCTACCCTTAGACATAGGGAAGAATTTGACAGGACCTCAGATCCGTTTAGCAGAGTTCAGGTTAATGTGTCAGAAACAACAAGCCACATTATGAATTGTGCTGGAATGATGTTAACACAAATGATACATGTTTCAACCCGAGATGCTATCTTATTAGAATAAATTGAATTAGGGAAATTACATAGCACTGAGTGCCTATAATGTTTTTCAAATCCCCCGCTTTGGGAAACACACCAAGATCTCATTGAGAAACATGGGAATATGCTAAATCTGTTGCATGAGGCCATCAATTACAAATATCCTGATTCCTACCCAAAACTTTATGATGAATCTTGGAGCAACGAAGAGGATCAATATAATTTCCCAGAGCTCGAGTTTGAAAATGGAGGTTATTGTTTTGAACCCCAACCCAAATGGAACCAAATTATGATTTTATGCAGAATGACATACCTGATCTTGATATAGGTTGGGTGGATCCAGTTACAGGTGTTCCCGATTATGAGCTAGCCATAGGTAGTTGTGAAACTGGTCTATCATGCTTAGATTTCCAAAACACATGTGATGAATTAGATGAGGAATTTCTCGAGGATGTAACTCTCGCACCTTATGCTGTTAAGGTATTCCTCAAGAATAATTTTGACATCCCAATAGAACCAAGTCCAGATTCTAGTGACCCAATTCCTACCCCTGACCTAGAATCTAGATATGAGCCTATTTGGGATGATCATGAGGCCCAATGTGATGAGAATCAGATTTTAGATCTGAATTATGATTTTGGGCCTATATTTGATGATTATACCTCTCTAGACTCCTCTCTAGAATTATGAATTGGTTTTTTGGAAGTCAAAATGATTTATGATACAGAATTAGAGGAGTTGGAAGAGGTGGGATTTGAATGGATCTACCCTAGGTACCCAGAACCTGAAACTATGACTAATGAGGATACCCCTGTAAGCTTAGAATTTGAGACTAGGTTAGACCAAAGTCAGGTTGATAACTCGATGCATCTTGATTTATTCTATGGTGGAAATCCTAATCTTGAATCAGGTTCAGAAACTGATTGTTGCAAATTCTCCGATGATTTCAAATCATACTCTGATTTCAGAGAACCATTATTTCTGGATGATTATGAGCCAATTTATGACCTCGGTATTCATGACCCATTCTTTGATTCTAACTCTGAGGTCCCTGATCCCAAGATCATTGATTCAAAATCATATTCCATTCATTTGGAAACATTCTATTATGATCTATAGGAATCAAACACAGTAAGTACAGAGAGTGTCTACAATGTAGAGTTCGAATCTTTCACTGACTCAGATTTCCATGATCCTATAAGCACTCTCGAGGCATTTACATTTGATTGGGATGAACATCATGAAATAGACTCTGTGGATGAACCAATCTTTGAATCATTTCTTGAGGATCCATACCGCAACTTGATATCGAAGTAGCCATACCTCCAATTGAGCCTTTCAGAAATTGATCCAATCCTTGACCCGCCATTGGAATCAATTTCTATTATGACTCACCTCTTTCCTATCCAGTTGCCTATGATTCACCACCATAATTTGATCGGGAATCGGACATTGATCATACCAACAACCACATTATGTTCCTCTCTGATCCCACCAGTAAGGTTCCTACATTTTCCATAGATCCATTATCATTTGAGGACCCCTACTCTGATCAATCTGAGCCGATTTAGCCAAACCCATGATTCATATTTTCATATCTATTCGACCCACAAAGCATCTGGTGGGATCCACACCTATTGATTCACATCCATCAACTCACCAAATTGATTGGGTTTGGTCTACATCATTAGCCTATTGACCTAAACAAGCACTTGGTTGGACCAACCAGACTACTCATTAAGGTGCTTGTCCTACAAAATTCCTCTAATCTGACCACCCCTTCTCCTTGATCACCTTCTGCTCGGTTAAAGGCATTGAATTTAGCATGAGAGGCAACCTGTCATTCTGAAAACTCGAGACCCTTCTAATCATCTTCTTAAGTTGCATTCATATTGCACTTTAGGGTTTGGACTTTAGAATAGCTGACTTTTATACTTGTATCAGAGCTTGAAATCGTATGCACCAGTCATCCCGACTCGTTCACCCACCCTTTGACCCTATTCTAATCTTTGAACTAAGCTGAATTCATACCCAACTGATTTACAATGAGCACATTGCAAAACTTAGGCATGGGGTTATTAAAGTGCAAAACAAATGGAAATTCAATTCTCTGAGGGGTTCTTTCAAAAAATGCATATTGAAAAAAAATAAAAAATAAAAAATGGAGAAAGGGGAGGAAAATTTTGTGAATTAATTGAAAAATCTTTCTTGAGGAGGAAAAGAGGAGGAAATATAAAGAATGCCAAAGGAGCAAAATTAAAAGAAAAAATCGATAGTCTTACCAAATGATTATGGGATCTACTGAAGTTCTAAACCAATTCAAAATAAGGATTAAGTCCTGAAGTGCTAGAGACAAGGAGATAAGTAAAGAGCACTAACCTTAGGCCTCTTAGGTTTGTTCTAAGGCTTAAACACTCACGTATTTGTTAAGATCTGGATTAGTCCTCAAGAGGTTGAGGAAAGTGTGAGGTAGATGTATTAAGTTTAACACTTAGGGATTATTCGACCCTGTTGCATGCCGTTTAGTTTATGGGACTTGGTAACCTAGGCGCCCAAAAATCACACACTGGTCTGGTTCAATGCGCTTAACGAAGAAATAATGCCAAAAGTGGTCCATTCTGAAAAAGGTTTTCCAAAAGATTTAGCTTAGGAGCGGCTCAAAGACATAAGTTGATTGGATGAGTTCCCAAGGTGGAGAGGTGGAATGAAAAATACTCTCCTCGAAGATGTGTGATAACATATCATCTCCTCAGTGCTTGACTCCTAGGATATCTAAATATCCAACCGGGGGCATGTAAGTACCTTATGCTAATTTAGGTGCCATGGGTGAGATTATCCCGAAATGTTGATTGCTAGGGCTTGAATTTAGCTACAGAATGCCATGGGCGGCACTATCTTGAAGTGTTGAAAGCCATGGTTCTTGGGGTTGCCATGGGTGGTGCTATCACGAAGCATCGAAAGCTAGGGACCTTTCGAGGATTGATGGTGGGGACAAGGAATCCGATGCAGACTGTGTTTAGGGTCAATCCGATGTTGGATTTAGGGGAATATAAAAGAACAGAGAGAAAACTCTCAGAATAAAAATCCCTCTCTATCTCTCTTACCAAAAATGCACTGGCACACCAAACCTGGACTTGCTACGTTTACGCACAGGTGCTTCAACTGCTGGGGTCAACAAAACTTTGGGCAGTTTCTGTGGGCCTTAGAAACCTTCGCGGTCGACCCAAGGCTGAAGCTAGTCAGGTCTGGATCTTGGCTGGTACTTGAGTACCTCTAGGCTTATTGTCGGTATTCTAATATGATTTCTAGAGAAGAGGCACAGCTAGGTATCTGAACATCAAAAACATGGTCTAGAGATCTAGTTCTTTCCATAGGATTTTGCTAAGGACTAGCAAAAGTTAGGCATGGGGGTATGATGGCAATGCCATCATTTGTCATACCTAGCTTAAATTTGTTGGAATCAAGAGAGAAATGCTCCTAAATGATCGTCAGAGGACCATAATTCAACTTTGATCTGTTTTGGGAAGAAGGCGTGAAAACATGGTTAATTCTATAGTTTTAATAACACATCACAAATATAGATTAACCACGAGGTCACTCAAGGGTCAATTAAAGGTCAATTAAGGATAAAAAGCTAAAAAGTGGGTCAACACTGACTGAATCATGGTTTCGCAAATTTCGAGGGCAAAAATAGTATCAAAAACCCTAATTATAAACCCCACTTAAATTGGAAAGGTTTTGGTTAGGATAAAATCAATCTAAACCTCTTAAAATTCATAGAAAAATATTCTAAGAGGTTTGGTACCTTTGGTTTGACCATCTGAACCCATTTTGACCTAGAAAGGAGTTTCAGATAGGAATTTGCCTTGATTTGGGCTTCTATGCAATTTGCCTACTCAAACGTGGTCAAAACTCAAATCCAAGCTCACCATTAGATTCCTTTGGTCCAAATTAGGTTAATACCAACATTTGTGTCCAATCAAAGTCCATCTTGACCTATTTGCAATTTAGTTCCTAAAATCTCTATTTTTTTACACTCAAGCCCCTAGGTTTCAAGTTTCTTATGAATGTCCCCTAACTTTCTCATCTTCCTTGCATTTTGGTCCCTACTGCCATTGGAGGTTTTAATAGAACCTCAACCCATCACCAACCTTCTTCAAACTTGGGAAACTCTCACATTTGATTACCAAATTCTTTCAAATTTGGAGGGATTGATGATCAGAAGATCCACAATCATTTAAATGCACTTTCTTGACCAGATTGTAACCAAAGATGCTCAACCAAGTTTGCGAAATCAATAGGTTCAACTCTCTAGGTTCGTAACTCCTCTCAAAATCCTCCAATTTGAGAGCTAAATTGATCTCTATATAAGTCCTAGGTAGTTCCTAGGTCCAAATCGATCCCGGTCATGGCCTAAAACACCAACTTCTTCCCTCCTCTAGCCACCTCTGTTGCAGCTGCGGCAACCCTTTTCCTCCGTCACCCCACAGCCGACCAACAGTCAAATTGGCTAGCCCACGACTTTCCTCTCTCTTCTGCCTCTTGCCAACCACAGTGGAGGCTCTCCACCCCTCCCCTTGTTGCCAATTCTCTCATCGAAGGCTTCATTGTCCTTGGCTATGGCAAGCCACTCTGACAAGGATTGCCTATGCCTTTCATCTATATTTAGGTCTGTCTCACTCCCTCTCTCTCCCTAGCTTCAATTCAACCATTTCTCCACCTGATTCAACCGCCAAAACACTCTCTCCCCCTTCGTCTTCTCCAGCATCGGCCATGCCTCCAGCAAGGCCATGTGATCGACACACACATCCAAATCACTTGTCTCCACCTCCACTACCTTCCGCTTCGCCCCTAGAATAAAATCCCTAATCTTATTGGGCATTTCGACCACTTCACCACCCCATTGAATGACCCATCCTTTGATCACCTCCGCCATCACCGTACGCTCACTAAACACTTCCATTCACTCTGCAACCACCACCATTGTGTTCCTCATCTCATGATGGTCGTGAACCTTTTAATTGGGGCAATTAGCCCCTATTTCTTTTTGCAGGTCTTCGTTGGATCGCCGCCATACGTCGCCTCCATCCACTGCCCTCCAGTCACTACTACCACTACTGCTACTCTCAATCAACACGGCTCAACATTGCAATACTCTCCAGACCTTAGATTAGAGAGAGAAGCCAAGCAGTAGTAGTGACTTAATCCTTAAGCATTTATAGCTTTGCATGAGGTAGGTGGTGGGATTTAGTCCTACCTCATTTGCGCCAGACTTGGGAATAGTGTATAAAACACATTTGGTGAAAGGGCTCTTTTCCTCGAGTACATGGGGTAAGGTCCGTCTTACCTTAGCCTTCACACCTTGCTCACCATCACTGCCGGTGAGCCTAGTCCTTGTTTATGACTCGATTACCTGATTAGAGACTCGATTTCCTGATCTGAGAAAGTAAAGAGAGATTTTGAGGATGGGGGGTGGTTTTACCTCATGGTGAATGCACATGTGCCTCGGGAAGCATGCACACACACCCAACACTTAGCAAAATTCTGATCCTTCTACCTTGTGCTTGGGCTGAGGCTTTGGATGGTTAAGTCATTTGGCTCTTGTGCTGACGTCTAATTGGAAAGCACTGTGAACTTCTTGGCTGACGTGGATATTTGTGTTAAGTGGTTCAAAACCACTGTTGGGAAATTGATTTGATTTGAGACTTTGGAATATGTGCTTAATTGTGGGATTAAATTGGTGATTCAAATCACCATTTTTACAGTTTTATTCTTCTTTTTATCCCACTAATTTCTGAGACACAAATTGCTATTATTGAATATATTTGTGATTGATTCACTTGCATTATTGAATGTTGTGATTAGTGAACTGATTTGTTACTTGCTCCTTGTGAATGACGTCGGACTCACGTTTTTCGATATTATAAATTTAAATGTCGATTCACTTTTGTTGACTATACTATGACGCATATTTCAAACTCGATGGAAGAGCATTACATTATATAGGATGGGAAGGAGGGGAATTGGCATGAATTAATGGATGACTAGGATAGGTTTTGGTGGGTGGTTATGAGATTAAGGACTAGGATAGGTGGCGCCAACCTAAAGGGGTGTGCTGGTGGTGGTTATGGGTGGTTGGCCACCCTTGGTGGACAGCCATAGGTTTGAGGGGTGTGTGGGTTTTGGCACCAAGGGAGACGGATTCTAGAAGATGGTTTTTTTCACAAAAAAACAAGGGTAGGGATGGCTTAGGTAGACATGTATAGGGTGGTGTTTTAGTGGTTGTTTTGGTGCCAAAAAGAGGGGTAGTTATAGGTGGTTTGGTGCCACTTTTAAGGTGGCCTTTAGTGGTGGTTGTGGGGCTAAGGGATGTCTAAACTTGGCACCAAAAGGGGAAGAGTAGTGGGGGTGGTTTAGGTTAAGGAAGGTGGAGGTAGTAGTGGAGCTAAGTAGGGCAGGTGGTCGACCTTGGTAGAGGAGCTTGGTGGAGCTATGTGAAGCTAGCTATGCTAGCTTAGCTAGTAGATGAGTAGAAGAGAGTTAAGGGTTAAGCTGAGAGGAAGGAGACTTGAGCTGCATAGGGCTTTCTGGAGCTAACTACTGCTGAAGAAGAGGTGCTGGTGAACTCAATAGTTAGCCTAGCTAGCTAGTTCTTTGCTAGTAGCTAAGCTAAGCTAAGTTGAACTAGCTTCTTCTAGTCTAGAGTTGCTCTTCCTAAAGACTTCCTAGCTAGCTAAGCTAGTTAGCTTAGGTCTGGTAGCCAAGCTCAACTAGGTTGAGCTTGGTTAAGTCTTTGGGATCTGGAATTTAGTTGACCCAAGGTGGTTGAGGACTCTTCAGTTGACCAAGCTTAGCTAGTTGATGAGTAGTAACTAAGCTTGATCAAGTAGAGCTACCATGAGCTATGTGTTGCTGGAATAAGTTGGATCTAATTGCATTGAGTGTTATCGCGCTAATGTTGGGTTTCAAATATGCGTCATAGTATAGGCAACTAAAGAGACGAAACACTTAAATTTATATTCTCAAAAAAGAGTTCCAAAGTCATTCGCAGGGAGCAAAAGATCGTAAATTAAACACTAATCAAGTAATCAAGCAATGCCCAAGAGATGGATATTCAATGAAGAGCAAAAATATATTTATCAAACTCAAGGTATCAAGTGCTGAAGGAAAAAAGATTATTTTTGCAACTATGAATCCTTTTCAACACTTAGGCAATTTTTTCAACTCAAATTAGACATCTATCAAACACTTCAGACGACTTAAGATGTGAAATCAGACCGAAGTTTGCCTAGAGCAAAACCCCCTTTCTCTTGGCCTAAACCTTCCTCCCTCTCTTCCTAATCGAACCCTAATCGGATTTGGCTCAGCCCAGATCCTCATGGCATGAGTGCGGGTGAGGGTGCGTGCAATGCTTGTGCGTGGGGGACCCGACCCCCCATGTGCCCGAGCAACTATCGAGCATGAAATGTTATAAACAAATTTCAAAATCAAATTTCCTTAATGTGGCACAAACGTATGGGCCTCCTCCTTTGTTCTTTTCTTCCTCTTGTAGCATGCGGCCCTAGAGATGAGACTACTCAATTGAAGGCTCAATGGGCCTTGCTTCGACAAATCACGGACATGGGAAGCATAGTCATGCAAAACTGCGAGGATTGAGGGCAATCTCGAGGTCGTTTTCTCGTCGAATTTCGTAGACGACGTCAGAGGAGGGCAAGGTCGGTGCATCACCTGAAATAAAAAATGAACCCTTAGCTTCAATTAGACATATAAGAGGCTCCGCTGTGGTGTGAGGAACATGGTGGTGGCAATAATTTGGTGAACGGTGGCTTGTGGAGGTTGGACGATAGTGGGAGGGACGGCGTGGTGATGGGTTGTTTGGTGGAGTTTGAGGGGCCTTGAAACCCTTAATAAGTTGAAGGCTTTTGTTTGTGGAGGTGAGACAGAGGTTGTGGCGTAGGTGGATGGGTGATTGGTGGAGTATGGTGGTCGTGAGAGCTCACAGGACCTTCGTTGGCCGTGGAGAAGAAGGGAGGAGAAGGTCTAGGAGAGAATTCAAAACCTAAGTCTAAGGTCTATAATGAAGCTAGGAAGTAAGAGGAAGAGATTGGGGGTCTTATCAAAGTGAGAGGAGGCGAGACCATATTCGACATTGGGGACGGAGGAGGAGAATGGGTCTAAAAATCTACCTAAGTGTAATTAGGAGGATAAGAAGAGAAGCCCTAGGTTAAATTATGAAGAGAGGGGGAGAATATGCTCACCGGTGGTGTGCTAATGATGAGGAAGACGATGAAGTTGCTGGAGCGGAGGGGGATTCAAGGCGCGAAGCTTCATGGAAGCTCGAACAATGAAACCCTTCTACCTACGGAGAGGGAAGGTGGTTGAGGGAGCTCTGGTAGTGCTTCAAACCATGCCGGTAATGAAGAGGAAAAGGGGGGGTTCCAATGCAATTGAGCATGCCTCTCAAATGCCTAGGTCAAGGACTTCTTACAGGAGAGGGTTCCTCTCCATACTGAACCAAATTAAGCAAGTTTTGACTTACTTCCAAGTCAATTTTGGAGCTCGAGAAAGTTGGGTCTGCTGGCAACATTTTCAACCTTGATTGATCTTGAGACTGAGCTTGATCGATCAAGAATCTTCTGATTGTCAATCCCACCAAGTTTGGTGGGATTTGGCAAGGAATTGGGTGTCCAAATCCTCTTTTGAATCTTGAACATGATGGGTTTAGGAGATCCTATTGCCCTTATTTAGGAAACAAGGAGGAAGAAGGTGGTAGGGGTCTTTTTGGAAAAAATATGAAAAGTTGGGGGCATTTTTGTAAGAGAAGTGTAGAAACTAAGGGTCTAAGTGTAGAGAATAAGGATTTATGGGCTTAAATGCAAAATAGGTCAAGATGGACTCTGATTGAGCTCAAATTTTGGGGTTAGCCTAATTGGAACCCAAGAAATCTAATGGTATCCTTGTATTTGAGTTTTTACCTTGTTTGATTGGGTAAATTACAAAGAAGACCAAAATAGAGCAAAATTCCTACTAAATCTCTATATTTGGTCAAAACGGGTTCCAGTGGTCAAAGTGAAGGTTTCAAACCTTATAGAATATTTTTAAGGAGTTTTAAGAGGTTTAGAGTAAATTTATTTCCACCATAACCCTTTCAATTTGAGTAAGGTTGTTAATTAAGGTTTTCATGTAATAAATTAATCCTCAAAATGTAGAAAACCCTGATTTGATCAGTGCATGCCCACTTCTTGGGAAATTAATCTCATTTGGCCTTGGATGAAGCCATAATTAACCCCTTAGTTAATCTGCATTTGTGGTTAGGTGTTAAAATAGTAGAATTAACCTATTTTCTCTTCTTCTCAGATTCAATTCAGAATGGAATCATGCTCTTCTGATGAATATTCAAGAGCATTTATTATTGTAGTTAAGATAAATTAGGCTTATTAACACTAATGATGGTGCTACCATCATACCTCCATGCCTAACTTTTGCTAGTCCCGAGCAAAATCTTTAGACTAGGTCTTTAGACCAAATTTTACCCTCAGGATGCTTACATTGGCCACCTCAATAGAAATTAGATTGAAATACTAAGTGTAGGCCTAGAGGTACTCAAGTACCAACCATGATCCATACCTGACTAGCCTCAGCCTTGGGTTAGCAATGAAGGTTTCTAAGGCCCACAGAATCTGCCTAGAGGTTTGTTGGCCCTAGCGGTTAAAATAGCTGTGCACACGTGCAGCAAGGTCTAGGTTCAATTTGTCAGTGCATTTTTTAGAAGAGAGAAGGATATGTATTTTTAAGAGTTTTCTCTCTTTTTTTTTTTAGATTCCCCTATATCCAATGTCAGATTGGCCCTAAACAAAGTTTGTATCGGATTCTTCGTCCCCATCATCAATCCTCAAAGGATCCCTGGCTTTCGACACTTTGTGATGTGTCACCCATGGCATTCCGTAGCTAAATTCAGACCCTAGTGATGGTAACATCATCATTATCCATAGCTAGCTTTAATTAGTTTGAATCAAGTAATAAATGCTCCTGAATAATTTCCTGAGGACTGTAATTCCACTCAAATCCATATTAAGAAGAAAACATTAAAATAGTGTTAATTCAACAGTTTTAACATCACATCATAAATGCAGAGTAACCAAGAGGTCACCCAGGGGTTAATTGAAGGTCATTTGAGTAGTAAAGACTCAAAACTGGGTCCACATAGACAGAAACAGGGTTTCACACGTTTCAAGAACCAAATCAGAACACAAAACCCTAATTTCAGACCCGCTTAAATTTAAGAGGTTATAGTCAAAATAAAATTCATATAAACCTCATAAAATTCATATAAAATATTCTAAGAGTTTTGCTACCCTTGGTTTGACCATCTGAACCCATTTTGACCTAGAATAGAGTTTCAGATGGGATTTTACCCTAATTTGGGCTTCTATGCAAATTGCCCAGTCAAATGTGGTCAAAACTCAAATCCAATTTCACCATTATATTCCTTGGGTCAAATTTAGGTTAATAACAAAATTTGGACTTAGTTAGAGTTCATCTTGACCTAGTTTGCATTTTAGTCCCTTAAATCTTTATTTCTCTCAATCAGACCCCTAGCTTTCAAAATTCAAAAGCACTAATTTCTCGTCTTCTTAACGTTTTATCCCCTGCCGCCATTTTTAGGTCAACCAACCTACAAACGATCTTTGATTTGACCAAAACCTTATCAAATCAACTCCAAATCCCACCAAATTTGGTGGGATTGGTGTTCACATTGCAGAGAATCATCTAAGTAAGATCTTTACTCCCAATTTGCTATATTGAGCCTCAGCAAACCCACGAAAATTGTGGGGTTTCTTGTTTCCTAATCTCTGACCAATTGAGCTCCTTTCCTCAATTATAGCTCGATTTTGAGATCTATATAAGTTCGTGTACATCCCAAGCTTCTCCTTAGCTCGGTTCCAGACCAAAAACACTCTTCCCTTTCTTCCCTGGCCACCTCCGATCACAACTTCGCCGAGCTCCTCGATCTCCCTTTGTCACCCTTTGCCACATACAATAGGCAAAGGGATCACCTTCCTCACCATCATCCGTGCCTGGTGAGCCAAAGCCAAGGTTGTTTAAGCCCTTCTTCCTCGCCATCCTAATCACCAGAGATTTTACCTTGCTCAGCGTCGGCCAATCATAGTCGGTGCCAACTCCGTCCCTTTCAATTGTTAGCTAGGTTTATCCTTTCTCTCTCTCACTCTAGCGTCTCCCTAACCTCTTATCTTCCTAAATTGACCACTAAATCAAGTTCTCCCTCTCCATCTTCTTCGCCTCCGACGAAGCCGCTACGCCACCTCCAACCACCAATCGCCCAGCCACCACCACCAGAAGATTCCCCATCACTCACCGACCAAAACTCCTCTCCTAATTAGAAGCTTCATTCACTCCTCCATTTTGAACAGATCAACCTCCGCACATCCCCTCCGACACTGTCACACCTCCACACGCTCCCAACCCCACAAGAACACCACCAACACCTTTGCCACCACTTGGTGAAGCCATTGAGCACTTTAATTAGGGCTTTGAGCTTGTATTTGTCTTTTTAGGTACTCACCAGACATCTCTCATCGCCGTCACCTTCTCCATCATCAACCACCTTACTTCAACCATCCCCAGCTACCACTTAACCTCCAGCTGACGCGAAACCTCTCCACAAAGACATCTACCACCTCAATCGAGTGAAGGATCGACACCATCAGCTGAAATAAGAGGAGCCTTCATCTGCAGCTAGACACGAAGAAGAAGAGTGGGGATAGTCCCACATCATGGATTTTCAGAGCCCTCATAGGATATAAGTTGAATTCGTGCCGATAGCATTTCGCCTCAGACACTGGGGGTGAGGTCCCTGCTCACTCGACCTTCTCACTCCTTACTCACCACCATGCTCGGTGAGCTTAGACCCTGTCCACGACTCGATAACCCAGTACTATTAACCTAGTTACCCTACCAAGAAATGAAGAGGAGAATTTGGGGAGAGTAGGGTTAGGTTTTGCACTGTGCTCTTCGAGATTTATACCTAAATGCCTAAAACTTAGCATCTCTAAGGCTTTACTTTGTGCTCTACTGGTGCCTTGTGTTGTGATCACTTAAGTTGTCTGGGGATTATGCCCAACATCTGATATTGGTTGAGGCATTGTGGAGTTATTTGATATCTATTCTGACGTGGTTATTTGAGGATAAGTGGTTCAAGGGTCACTGTTGACATATTGAATTGGATTGATGCATTGCTTAATGTGGGATATAATTGCTGATCTAAATCACCATTTTTAGAGTTCTTTCATATTCTTTTTATCCCAATAATTCTTGAGATACATTTGCTACTGTTGAATAATATTTTGAGTAATTTCTATCATTCCTTGAATATCTTATTGTGCTCATTGATTTAAATTGTGATTAGTGTGTGAATTCCAATTTGTTCCCTCCGAACAACCTTAGACTCAATTTCTATTTTCAAGCACTTTACAAATTTAAATGCTATATCATTTTTGTTGAGTGTGCTATAACATGCATCTCCTAAAACAAGACAAAAGCGACACAACACCTAGCAATCGACTTTTCAGGATAATGCTGCCTATGGCATTTGAACTAGCATAAGGCACTTACATGCTTCTGGAAGGATATGTAGATATCCTAGGAGACAAGCGCTGAGGAGATGATATGTTATAACACATCTTTGAGGGGAGTATTTTCCTCCTCTCCACGGTGAGAAATCATCCAAATCAACTTGTGTTTTTGAGCTGCTCCTACGTTAGATTTTCGAGAAGACATTTTTCAGAACAGAACACTTTATGGCATTATTTTCATTAAACACTTTGAACCAGACCGGTGTGTGAATTTTGGGTGCCTAGGTTACCAAGTCTCACGAACCAAAGGGCAGACAATGGGGTGGAATACTCTCTAAGCCTTAGACTTAATACATTAGACTCACAACTCCCTCGGCCTCTTGAGGAATAGTCTAGCTCTTAACAAATAAGTGAATATTTAAGCCCAAAATCGGCCCAAGAGGCCTAAAGTCAGTATCTCTCACTAATATCCCTTTTTTTATCACTTTAGGACTTAATTCATCATCCGATCCAGCCTAGACTTAGGTAGGTTCCATACTCAATTACTAGGACTGACACATTTTTTCTTTTTATGCCCCTTTTTCTCTATTTTTCCCTTCTTTTTCCTCAAATTTTCAATTTAGCTCAAATGTTTCCTCCTTTCATCCTTTCCATTTTTTTTGAACGAAACCCCCTTAACAGAATCAACCTTCACAGCATTTTGCACTTTAATACCCCCCATGCCTAAGATTTGCAATGTTCTCATTATAAATTAGGTGGGTTTGACTTTAGCTTAGTTCATAGTTTAGAACAGGTTCGAATTGTTGGGTCCAAAAATATTCTTTTTTTTTCACTAGGAGACAGTTATTGATATACATCACTCTTTATGTTCCAAAAATATTCTTTTATTCCAAAAAATATCAATTATATTTACAAAATGAATTAATGAATCAATTGATCAATTATGTACAAAAAAATTAATTAATACACACTACAATGCCTTAAACATATTTATAATTAAACAAGCATAAAAAATTATGTACAACAACTCCATGTTAATTATGTACATCTATGCTAAATAATACCTAAGTATAGGGACAAAAATAACTACTAATATACACTAGACTAAATGTACTAACATATAATATTAACTCTAATAACATATATTATAATACAGTAACATATATTTATGTCGCTATAGCCTTAGTAAAAATATGTACAACTTAAGGTAAAAGACTAAGTTTACTAACATTTATACATATCTATAGTAATGGATACAACTGTCACTAAGGCCTTAAAGTTTATTTATATATATAAGGCTCGAACAAGCATATACTAGTTTAATTATATTTATTAATATATATATTACCTATGTATACTTATACATTATATATACATATTTTATTTATATTATTCACATACATTACACATATACTATATATACATATATTATACATACTTATACGTATACACTTATATACATACACACACACTGCACCTAACACGTAGTCAATTTAGCTCACATGCACAGGCACATCTCTTCACATAACCCTCATTCACTATCAACACTTAGTCTTTTTTTGAGTTCTCTCTCATTTCTTCCCCAACACTTAGTCGATTTAGCCCTCTGGTTCGATTCACTTAAACCAAAAATTGGACTTTTAGTGGGCGGGACGGCCTTTTGTGGGATACACAGCACCCCAATGGGGTAGGACCAGAGCACTACTAAGCTGTCCCATAGTTCAATTAAGGTGCATTTTCATTCAATTTATTTCAGGCCCAATATAGGCCCACTCTAGGGACCAGCACAGTGCACAGTGCACAGGCCCCCAACCCATTCACCAATTCAATCAATATGCATAATATGCTCGGATCAGAGAGAGAGAGGGCATGGTTTATAAGTGCCTTGCACTGTGACGACTAGGAGAGCGTTGGACTTCTTTCAATTTATACTGCTTCAAAGGCTTTGAGCTCCATGATGTGGTGCAATCGCTAGGCACAATTAGGTACTGTGCAGCGCACTATAGCATGTGCTGATTTAGGGATTTCGGCCCTCGATTTAAGGGCCGAAATTAATTCCAATTTTAAAATAAATTATATTTTGGAAAGCCCTTATATAAGGCTAATCAATTGTATAATTAATTTAGGATTTCAAGTTATATAATTATATATTAAAATTAGTTAAAGTTAGGGAATTATACACATTGATTTAAGGATTAATTTCTTAATTGATGTAAAAATTGATAAATTAACCATGAAATTGACTTAAGAATTAGTTAATTTATGTATTAAAGTATTTATTACAATTTTTATTTTATTTTACAACATTTATTTTAATTTATTTACATTTAAATACACATTTTAAGGAGGTATATACATAATTGAGTTATAAGTGCTACTATATAGTATAAATTAGTTATAAATAGATTTAAAACATTTAAAATTAATATATATAAGTGTACATTATACATTACTTCAGTAATAAATTAATTTACTAATTTATTTTATTTTAACTTAATAATTTACCTAATTAACTTAATAACTTAATTACCTACAATAAATACATAATTAAATTAATGTATAGGTATAATACAGTATATATTAATTAGCTAAATATGTATGTACAGTAATAGATATGGTTTTAGGTATCTACATAGGTATTTATAATTATTTATTATTATTTACATTTACTTTAATATATAATTATACAATAAGGTTATATATACAATAAATCATCCTAAATACTTATTTAATATATAGAATACAATTATAAGTTATTTATGTACATTATTTACATATTTTACAATATCTACATATAGCTTAGTATTAAATTATATATACAAGTATAAATACACTATACATGGTATTTTTAGGTATTTTAAAGTATTTTTTGATTTTTATGGTTTTTTTATGTATAATAGAAATAGGAGATGAGAGAAGATGTTCTTTTTGTGATTTTTTATTTAAATTCTTTTATTAAGTTTCAAAGTAGACCGAACCGTCGGCTGGTATGCTTTACCAAGCTAGGGGTTTGGAATACTTTGTAACCTTGCATACACTTAAAAATATACCTAATCATACTTAAGACACCTTCTTTTTTTTTTGTGATTTTTTTATGATTTTTATTTTGTTTACAATCTATCACACAAGAGGCCTAAATGGGGTTTTTGGAAATGAATCTAAGGCCTAAAATTAAGTTCTATGTGCTAAAAAAGGTGTTCAAACACTCAAAAACAATCACCACTTCATAAGAAACATGTTTGAATCATTAAACATGATTTTAACATTGAATTTATCAAAATGTTACAGTTGGGCAGCTAATCTCTTTACATGTAGCTGACGAAAGATTTAAACAAAAATTACAAGCAATTTTAGTCAAAATTAAGTTCCAATTCATGTACGTAAATCCGTGTACATTTCTATTCTAAAAAAATACACATGTTAGCAACATAACAACTCAAAAGCTAAATCTGACTCAAAACAATCCACAACCGGGGCTATTGCTACTGCCATCAAAATGGTAGTAGCTGCTGGTCAAATTCAGTAGCTCAGAGCTGCTGCTGATGTTATTTTAGTAACAAGTACTACTAAGAAATCTATGGCAAAATCAGACTTTGAATCCTAATCAGATGCTCCAGAAGATCTCCTTAGATCTTAAAAAAGATCAGATCTAAGGACCAAGAAAGCCTTTCATTCACAAATCCATCTAAAATTATGGATGCACATCAGTGGAAAAACTCTTCAAACACAAGATCAGATTTTGTCTTTGAAAATCTAAATATCAGGTGTTGTGAAACCTATTTAAAAACTTTAGCATCCACTGAAATCCACATCAATAAATCCTAATCCCTTCCTGTTTAACATAGACAACAAAAAGGAAATGGATTACTCTAGACATCAAATCCACTTGTGAATCACTTCAAGATCTTCATCCAACTATTTTAAAGCTCATTTCATGCTCAAACAACTCATTGCAATCATTTTGAAGTTAAAAACAAATGTTACCCAACTTGGGCCTTTTAATGTAAGAATGACATTGTGATTTTATCACTTTGAGCTCCTAAACACTATAAATCAATGTTTAGGACCTTAAACGATCCTAGAAAATTCATTAGGTCATTGCTTAGGCCTTGAATCATTTAATATGATTCTCATTGGCCCAAACTACCTAGCAATCATCAAAAATTCAAAATCTAGCATCAAATGAAGCACAAAGACTATGATCACTGAAAGCCTGATCAAATGGATTTAAAACAATTGTAATATTTCAAATCAAACTCAGATAAACCCAATTTCATTGATTAAATCCAAATAGGTTTCAATTGGCTCAAAACTCATTCAATCAATTATCAAAATACATCTCCACAAAATCAGCTAGATCTGATCGATTCAAATAGAAGGAGGGCATCAACAGGTATATGGGTTGAATGGAATGCCCTCACATTGATGTTTGAGCACTCCAACAGATCTGAAAGCTAATGAGCTTCAGATTTGTTGAATGCTCTTGTGAATGGGTGATTGGTGACTAAATTGTGCATCAAGTGAATGAACGTGAATTGTGAAGTGAAGAGGGAGAGTAATGGATCGAAATGGAGGTGGAAAAACACCTCTTTGACCTGAATTGATCAGAGAGGGTGAAATTGATTCTAGACTAAACTACTCTAATCTAAGCTAACACATCATTGAATTCACTATCTGATTTACTCCTACTGATCTATGGTACACAAACTATCACTATATCTAATCTAGAAAGTAAGAAAACCTAATCTAATAGAAGAATGGGACTTGGGGAAACTACTGCTAGTGGCTACAACAAGGAATGATGAGAGGAGCTCTAGCGGTTTGAAAGATCTCTAGTGAAGCTCAAATCACCCTCAGGTGTTATGAGATCCTTAGCGGTGAGGAAGTGTCGAAGAAGGTGGAATTCCACTGCTTAGACGGAGGAATAGGGGCAGGTGAAGAAAGGAAATCGAAGGGAAGAAAGGACCAGCCTAAGAATGTTGGAGGAGGAGCTGATAGTGCACGTGAGGGTTTGGGTAGCTGCTTAAGTAGGTGAGAAAGTCATTCCAAGCACCACGAGGTGTGATTAGCCAAGATTAGGGTAGACGGTGGGATGAGCTCGAGAGGAGGGCGAGAAGCTTAGAACCAAATACCCACCGTAGGATGGGATCAGAGGGGGGTGACGGATCATTGCGCGAAGGCGTAGGAATAGAGAAGGATCAACCCTTGGATGAATGGATCAAGGAATCAACAGTGGCTATAGTGCGAGTTCTTTGCGACTACAGTGCACCATGTGGTGTAGGTGTGTTTAGCATTTTGCAAGAAAGCCCATGAAGTCTGAAGGGGTAGAACATTTGCGAGGGAACCCATAAGTGATAAGATATATATCAACATGGTCCAAAAGTCTTGCATGTAGTTCCTTGTGGCTTTCCATCAAGTCCTTGATGACTTTTTTGCATGAATAAAATGTAATGCATGAGGACCTAAATGTAATCTAATGAATATGGGGTCCTATTGATGTCCAAATACCATGAAGTTTTTATTGGTACATAATTGAACATTTAAGAAATTAATTCAACCTTTGATTTATACATTCGAAGTCAATCATGTGTTTAATTTGCAATTGGATCATCATTTTACATTTATTAATAGAATATCTCATTAATTGACTTAATTCTGCATTTTTAACACAAATTGGATGTTTTAGGTCATTTTCTTTAATTCTCACACATAGCCCATTTCCTATGTTAATTATGTAGTGTTTAACTTAGTTTCTAGCTTAACTTGGGCATTTTAGCTATGATGAGTCATACCTCATTATACCCTCATGCTTAGGTTTTTCTAGTCTCTTAGCAAACAACTCATTAAGTGCAAAGCATTTCAGTATCGATTAGGTATGTGTGATGAGATATCTATTTTTCTTTTCAAATTGTTAAGTGCTTAGAGATAATCTTTAAGATGAAAATTTTCTTCTGATAAACCAATTGTGTTTATGTCTGGACATTATGAGAACTAGCTACTTAGGAAGACTAACTAGAACTTAAGACTGTTATGACATAAACCATCTCTCGACCAATTAGGACTCTTGATATTTAAACCTTAAGTGTGATTTCCAAGACTCAAGAGGGTTTTACAAAGCTTAGAAGCTCAGAGGTTATGGTTGTGCGCAATGAAAGGACAAGACTAACCAGGTGAACCCTAAAACTCAATCCCAGGGTTTCATGTCTTTTTAACTCCAGGTTGGTCCTAACTTCAGCTCATGTCTTTGGATCAACTCTCAAAAATGAGGGAAGACTCAAACCTAACTCTTATTGCATTGTGGTTCAAAAATATTTGTTGGAAACACGGTGTTTGTAATGCATCCTGAAAAATACTTTTTGTGGAAAATATTTACAAGGCTTTAGAGAACATACGTGACTTATTCAAAAGAATGTCTTTTTCTAAATTTTTTTTTGACTTTTTTTGATTTTTTTTTTCAAATAAAATGTCAATCTATCTTTGATAGCTTTATTTGGTAGAGTACACTTATTTGGTGGGTGAGTACTATGGTGGAAAGAGCTTCTCCTAAACACAAGACTAAAGACTAGGAGAAAGAGTCTACCTGCATGCATAGGTAAGGACTCCACCTCCCCTAATGAACACTAGGGTTGAATTTTAAGTTCACAAGGTCTTTTTCGACATTTGGTAGTGTAAACCAAAGTTACTTAGACTCCTAAGCCAAAGCAAACCAGCAAATCCTGTACTGGTGACTTAGGTACAAGAATGCATTCTAAGTTAGGAGAGATCCTGGTCTATCTGGTCAATGCTTAAAGTGTATTAAGCTAAAGCATAAGCAAATCAAGCTACAGTGGTCTAGAAAGTTTAACTAGCAAACGTTGAATGTCCATAAACACTTATTCTATTTTTGTTTGCAGCTACAAGATCATAATTAAATACTTATAATTCTTTTCAATGCTTTTCCTTTTCAGAAATTTCTATTTTGTGAGTTCTCCCTCAATAATAAGTTCATTAGGTCCTTTATTGTATTTTTAGAATTTTTATTTTTGACATTTTTTTGTATTTTTGACTTTGTAATTTTTTTTGAATTTTTCAAAAGTTTTTAATATTTTTGGTATTTTTGATAATACTATACTATATACACTACAAGTGTGTCTATAATTGCATTTCAGAAAATGATTTCACCATTTACACCCCCATGCTTAAATGATGCAGTGCCCTCATTGTATGAATAGGGCAGATGAGAATGCATGCTCTGCTTTTCACTATCTTAGACTGGGTGATGGAAGGAAGTCGAAATGAGGAGATAAAAATCTCTGTGCGGACGAATTCAAGTCTGATACAAGATCAGAGTGGGAGGTCAGGCTAAGTAGTGAAATGCATGACAAGTGTGACTATGAATGCATGCTAAAAATGCAATGATAGACACTTAAGAAAGAAATGGAAAATAAAAAAGGTGAAAATAGCTATATACAAAAGATAGGTTGCTAAGTTTAACGCCTTCAGCTAGGCTTAAACCCAGTAAAGATGTCAAAAATAACTTCAAAATATTATAGCAAAATGATGGAATTGACAAGTCTGAGATCAAGTGGCTCAATGAAAGGTTTTAATCTTTATCTATTCATGGTGAAAGGTTTAGATTTGTTGATCTCAGTGATCTCAACAGCTCCATTGTGAAAAACTCAGGATTTGAAAGGTCCAGTCCATTCTGATCTAAATTTCCCTGGGAAGAGTTTTAGTCTCGAGTCGAATAGGACTTTTTGACCAGGGTGAAATGACTTCCTATGAATGTGACGGTCGTGGAAGGCCTTTAATTCATTCCTTAACTCATCAAGCTTGAAAATTTGAAGTCACCGGCCTTCTCTAAGTCCAAGTTACACTTTTTGATTGCCTAATAGGCTTTGTGCTCAAGTTCTACGGGAAGATGATAGGGTTTCCTGTACACAAGTCTAAAGGGAGACATGCCTAATGGAATTTTGTGAGCTGTCCTATACGCCCACAGCACATTAGAAAGGTGGGAAGACCAATCCTTTCTATCAGGTCTGATGATAGTCTGTAAAATCTTCTTAATCTCCCTATTGGACAATTAAGCAAGTCCATTGGTTTGAGGGCGATAAGGTGTGGTAATCCTATGTGTTACCCCATACTTTTGAAGTAGGGACTGGAAATGTGTGTTCCTAAAATGAGATCCTCCACTTATGATAGCTTTTGGTACTCAAAATCTAGAGAAGATAAAGTCTTGGACAGATTGTGTCACGAATCTATGGTCATTAGTCCTTGAGGGGATGGCTTCAATCCATTTTGAAACATAATCAACTGTTAACAAGATATACTTGAAGTCATGAGAATTTGGAAAAAGTCCCATTAAGTCAATGCCCCATATGTCAAAGATTTTGCACACCATGATCAAATTCAAGGGCATCATGTCTCGGTGGCTAATACTATCGTGAGACTGACAACGTGAACATGCCTTGCTATACTCGTGTGCGTCCTTGGAGATCATGGGTTGTTAATCTCTCTGTAATGAGTTTTAAAATCGTCGTGTTGTAGTATAGCTTGAATTAGTGTGAAAACATATAAAATTTATTATTCGAATGAAATTAGAGGTTGAACACAGGGAGCAAGTGGCAATTTAATACTCAAGATCACAATCAAAGATGTAAGAATTTGCAATCAATAAAGATATATAAATAAAATCCAATGTCAAGAATGCAAAAAGAAGAGAGGGTAAAATGGTGATTTAAATCACCAAATTACCCTACAATGTTAATCTTAGCAAGCTACTCAAAGTAACAAATCAGATAAGCCAAGCACAACTCAATTTAACAAACAAAACCAAGGTATCAGATATCAGACGATAGATTTAGGCTCAGACGCCTTAAAGAGGCAAAGGCCTCTTCTTTCTTCTTTAAGTCTCAGGGAGAGGCTTCTCTCTTCTTCTCTTCCTCTTCCTTCTCTTCTTCTTCTTCCCTTAGCTTCAGAGAAGGCACAACATAGGACTTAGCATGCCAGCAGAGGCAAAGGCCTCTTTAGATCTCACAAGAGTCAAGAGGAGGGTGGCAGAGCAAAACCCCCCTCTCCTCTCTTTTTCTCTTCTTCCTCTCTTAGACCAAGCAAACCAGACCATATCCGAGTATCCAGGTAATCGGACCAAGCCCAGACTTGCGGGGCGTGAGCTCGGGTGAGGGCATGAGTGGGCACATACGAGGGAACCTTACCCTGTGCTTACTGAGGTGAACAACCTATAGCAGAAATTCAATTTATCCGGCTGTGCGTGCCCATCTGTTTCCGATGTGGGACTAATCCCACACTTCTTCGCACAGCTGTAGGGCGACTTTCCTCACCAAATTGAAGCAGAAGCTGAGGACGACGCCTTCAATTGGCACCCTAGGATCCTTCCTGGAAGTGTTTCGCATGACCTGGGCATAGCGCCTGGAGCAGAAGATTCAAGAACACCTTCGTCAAGGTGTTCGTGAAGCTCCGTTAATGGTGCTATGGCTCGAGACCTGAAAGAGATGAACACGGGCTAAGTGCCCCAGTCAGTACGTTCAAGAGCTTCACCTTGATGAGGCGAGTTCAACGGTGGTGGTTCGAGGGCATGTAGATGTGTGTGGAGGGCTAACGGTAAGGTGGATGATGGCAGACAGTGGGTGTGTTCGGCAGGAAGGTGGAGGGTGTTAAACCCTAAATTTCTTTAGGGTTTTTGGAAGGTGAGTCATGGTGATGCTGATGGTGGTGGTAGCGGCGAGTTTCAAGCAGTGTGGCGGTGTGTATGCATTGCCGAAGCATCGTCGGAGGTGGGGAAGGTGATGGTGTTGAGGGAGAAGCGGTGGTCGTGTGTGTGTTGCAAGAGTGGGAAAATAGTGTAGAGAGGGAAAGGGAGAAATAGAGGGACTTAGGGATGCGGTAGAGAGGCAGAGGGCTCCAGTGTTGGTAGACCGGAGCCAGAGAAGGAAGTGGAGGCGGCGAGGCGGCAACGATGAATCAGATGGAGGAACGCCCTCCCTTTGGTTGGGGAGGGTCGCGAGGAAGAACCTATGCTGTCCAATTTAATGGTTGGACGGCCGGAGGAGGGGGATCCAGGGAGGTCGCCTGAGCAAAGATGTTTGGTGGCCGGAGAGGGTAGATTAGGGTGATTTGGCTCGCCAAAACTTACCAAAAAGCTTGGTCGTGCGACAGGGGTTCTTTTATAAGCCATAGGAAGCCCTTCCAAGCTTGGAAAGAAGCTTCCAAGCTCGGAAGGCTTTTGTAAAATAGGATACCAAAACCTTTGAAATATTCACATGGCCTTTTGGGAAAGACTTAGAGCCCAAGGAATGGCTCAAATGGAAGGTAACTTCTTAAGGAATCCTCGTATCAATTTTGGGAGAGATTGACTGAGAATCGAGCGAGAAATCCTTGCTTGAAACTCGACGGTGAAGGTTTAACTTTCCAAAAATGATGTGGAGACCTATTTGCAAAAATGATGACAAAGTTAGGGGCCTTTTTGTAAGGATTTTGAAAGTTAAGGCCATATGTGTGATATAAATTAGAAAGGACTAAATTGCAAACTAGGTCAAGATGATATCAAATTAGGCCCAAATTTTGGTACAAACCTAATTTGGACCTAAGGAATCCAATGGTGAAGTTGGATTTTGGTTTTAACCAAGTTTGACTGGGTAATTTATGCAAAACCTAAATTAGGGCAAATGTCTATCTATGACTCTGTTCTAGGTCAAGACGGGTTCTGATGGTCAAATTGAAGGTACCAAATCCTAAAGAATATTTTTCTATGAATTTTAGAGTGTTTAGGTGAATTTTATCCTAACCAGAACCTCAGTTAATTAAGTGGGTCTATGTTTAGGGTTTCAGAAGTCATTTAATTCTCAAAACATGCGAAAACCCTTTTCTGTCTGTATAAACCCACTTGTTGGACTTTTAGGACCATTTGACCCTTAATAACCTTTGAGAAAACCCGTGGTTATTCTACATTCAAAATATGATGGCAAAATTATAGTTTTAACCCTATTTTCTTATCTTTCCCTCAGAATGATTATGCAGTGACTTAGGGCCTTCTGGTAGTTATGTAGGAGCATTTATTCCTTGATAATGAATAAATTGAGCTAGTTATGGCTCATGTTGGTGTTCCCATCATGGGCCAATAAAATTGCTCTACAAAATTTCTGCAGCAGTCTTTTTGTAAGAGAAATGATCGCCACATGCGTAGTCATGGCAGAATAACAAGATGCTTTCTATCTCCTTATTAGGGACACACCCTAAGAATCTGGTCTTTACAATGCTTGAATAACCAAGGTTCTTTCCAATAATAGTGCTTGGCTTTGGATCTAAGTCTGTCTTTTTGATGTCGAACCCAATAAGAGGGAACGATTCTAGAAGCCAGGTAGTTGACAATGTTAGCATAACTGGGAAGATCAGAATAAATGACTAGCAATTACTCATCAGGGAAGTGGTCAGTAATCGAAAGTGAAGGAGAAATCGCTTCAAAAGGAAGGCAGGATAAGCGGTCAGCTACCACATTCTGCTTCCCAACCTTGTCACGAATCTCTAAATCAAACTTTTGCAACAATAGGATCCATCTAATCAAATGAGATTTTGCATCCTTCTTGGCAAGAAGATGTCGTACTGCTATGTGGTCAGTGTAGAATGCAATGTGGGAACCTAGAAGATAGGGTTTTAATTTTTCTAGTGCAAATACTACTGCTAGCAATTCCTTTTCAATGACTGTGTAATTCCTTTGAGCTTCATCTAATGTCTTGCTAGCATAGTAGACGACTGTAGGTTTCCCATCTAATTTTTGACCAAGGGTAGCCCCTACTATATAATTAGAGGCATCACACATGATCTTAAAAGGGTGAGACCAATCCAGGGGTTGTAGTATTGGTGCCCTGGTAACCAGATCAACTAAGTGTCATATATGCACAAACACAATTGTCAGAGATCTGGAAGACCACATCTTTAGAGAGGAGATTGGTGAGAGGTCGAGCTATTTTTGAGAAGTTTGCTATAAAGTAGCGATAAAAACCAACATGCCTAAGAAAAGATCGGATTTTCTTAATCAATGAAGGTAATGGTTGAAAGAGCGATCTTCATTTTCCCAATGGTAGGTCAAAAATCAATTTTAACTATGCACGATTAACCTCAATTCCTCTCTCATAAATAAGGTGACCTAGGACAAGTCCTTCTAGTACCATGAAGTGTTATTTTTCCCAAGAGAGTACCAGATTCACATTTATAAATCTCTGCAGGACCTTGGTTAGGTGGTCTAAACATGCATTGGTTGTGCTCCCAAAGACCGAGAAGTCACCCATGAAGAATTGTAAAGAGTCATCTGCTAAATCGAAAAAATTGCAAACATACACTGCCGAAATGTAGTAGGTGCGTTGCATAATCCAAATGGCATCCTACAGAAAGCAAAGGTTTCGTAGGGGCAGGTGAACGTCATTTTTTCCTGGTCATTGGGGTGAATCACCACTTGATTGTAGCCTGAGTTTCCATCCAAAAAGTAGAAAAATCTATGCCCTGCCAATCTTTCTAGAATTTGATCAATGAAGGGTAATGGAAAATGATCTTTCTTTGTGGCTTGATTGAGTTTGTAGTAGTCAATACATACTCGCCATGAGCTAGCAATACTTGTAGGGATGACTTCTCCAAACTTAGTGGTTATGACGGTAAGTCCAACCTTCTTAGGCACTACTAGAACAGGACTTACCCAATGGCTATCAGGGATAAGGAAAATGATTCTATTGTCTAACCACTTAATCATCTCATTACTTACCACCCCTTGAAATGTTGGGTTTAGTTTATGTTGTGGCTGTCGAGTTGGTCAAGATCCTTCTTCAGTGAATATTCTATGTGTGCAGTAAGAAGGACTGATGCCAGTTAGGTAAGATAATCTCCATCCTATAGCCTATATATATATGCTCTTAGGATAGATAAGAGTCGTGATTCCTGATCAGACGATAAGTGGGAGTTGATGATGAGCAAGAAAATCATTGTGAAAAGTTGAGTTTTTAAAAACTCGAGTCATAAAATTTGCAAGAAAATCCGCTACTAAATAATATTTACAATCAAAACTCTGGTGAGTTCCGGGTTGAACACAGGGAGGCGAACGTTTGATTAAAAATGACATGTAGAATTATTGTCACGAAGCAGAGTAGCTAGCTGAAATTAATCTAACTAGCTATTCTACTTAAAGAATAAATAATAGAAGAGAGAGAGAATAATAAAGAATAAATAACAGAAGAGAGAGAGAATAATATAGAGAAAGAGAAAATAGGGAGAGAATGAATAAATATTTTATAACCATAGAAACATGTTCATTAAATCTACTTGCTACAACTACAAAGTTGAAAATCTACACTAGAAAGCGATAAAAAGATAAGGATGAGAAAATCCTCCTCGACAGCTGCTTGGAGGATGAGCCGCATTGATAGAGCACCTGGAAGAGGGCGGTGAGATGCTGGACAAGAGAGGGCGAAGCTGGAGGATGGAGGACATAGCAGGGCGGCGTCACAGTGGGATCTACTTCTCGAATGGCGGCAAGAGGACAACCACGGGCGCTCCACAAACGAGGGTGAGAAGATGGAAAAATTACTTTGTGACTCTAGTGGAGCATCCCGTGTATGGGACTAGCTCTTTAGAGCTTTGGAGAGGGTGAGAGGAGAAGAGAAGGGATGAAGAAAAATGTGGGGCGTAGGGTCCTATTTATAGTTGAGGACATGGAGGCAAAAGGGGCAATTCACATCTTAAAATTTAAATACAAGTCTTTAGTAATGCATGTATACATCGCTGAAGGTAAACGTTGGTGAATACGTGCACTTCATCTCAACCACTTGCTCTGCATCCAATGGCTCTCATGCAGCCGCATCACCGTCGCCTCGTCTTCATGCATTACTCTGTAGGCTCGATCTCGATCGTCTGATCAAGATCAGATGATCTAGGTCACTCCTCTATCGCTTCGTCTTCGTGCATTAAAAGGCGATGTAGCCTATCTTCCCATTGTCAGATGAAGATCATAGGGCAGATGAACGCGCTCGCTTACGCACCTTATTGCGTCAGATTAGGCATATGATTTGCTGTTAGATCGCACGTGGGTGTGCTCGCTCATCCATGCTGCCACGTAGTGGCTGCCATCGTCGCTTGATCGTCATCGTGTGGTGTAAATTCATCACACCACTTCTTTAGCGGATTAAATCCTCTCGCTCAGATTCGAACCCGCTTGCACGTAAGGCTTTGAACCGCTACGCTGCATTGCTTCTTTGTCAAGTTTTTGGATTTAATCACATGCGCTGTCGACCGTTAAATCTTGATTGAATGGTCAAGATCTCGCGAGCTTAAACGAAGAAGGAGGACAGTGGTTGTGGGCAACTTGGATTGCACCACGTGGTGCCATCTATGCTGTCCAACTTCAAATGCTCGTAGATCGTGCCACGGACGTCGAGTTGGATCGATTTTCATGCCGTTAGGCTTCGATCATCAATTTGAACCCATTCATGTGGTTGGATTTGTCGTTTGAAGTTTGAATTTTCACCACCTTACCTCTTTGCCTATGATCTTCCTCGAACTACATCTAATGCTATGGAGGTTCAATCGGGGCAATCTCGAAGGCTTTGGACTCTGATCGTCGCCCTAATCAGATCCGTACGGTTGGATCTTTAATCTGAGGCCCTAAATTGATATCGTTTTGTCCCCTTGCCACAAAAAGGGTAAATTAACCTATAATTTGTACAAACTAATCTAAATGTAGAATGATGCACGCTATGCATTATTGATAATGTTGAATGCAATTATGAGCCTAAGAACATGCAAAATAGACAATTTATGTGAAATAGATGTGTCTACATCACACCCCCTTGCCTATCTTTTGCTAGTCCCTAGCAAAACTATATGCTATTTATAAAAGAATTAGGATTAAATTACTGGGGCAATAGTTATTTTTCAACAATAAGAAGTTTTTACTAAAGACTTGAACTACCAAGACTCAACAGTGCCCGGGTGTCTGCCAAAATGTAGACTGTCTAAGCCCTCGCCTATTCAAAAGGAAATACATTTTTTTTCTTTCTTTTCTTCTTTGCTTTTTTTTTTGGATTTTTGAGTTTAGAGTTTTGGGGGAGCTTTCTACGGCTACCCAGCCCACCTAAGACTTGAAAAGAACTCTAAGTTCTAAGCATCTTTATGTGTGAATGTGATAGACTCACTGATCGGTAATTAGAACGGACTTCAGGTTTCTACACCCCTAGGTGACCTTGAAAGGAAATTCTGCCTTTATCCGGTTGGTAGCTTCCTCCCTACTTTTTATTTTTTATGACGTCAACACAAGGGCGAACCCAGTGTATATCTCCTTAACTTATTTTATTTCCCCACTTCTTCCTAAGTGTTTGGAAGTAAATGTGCATTTCGTGAGCTGGGTTTTGGACAACCGGCTAATGGGTTGTTTCAGTCGCATAGAATCTCAAAAGCATGAATGCACTCATGTGTCATTTCGAAAGGAGTGTCCTTCGAGAGAAGATTTGTCCAGGGGAGTGCAATGTTCGAGAAATTAGATATGAACCGTCAGTAGAAATCGAAGTGCCCCAAGAAGGATCAAATATCACTGACCGAGGAAGGCACAGGTAATTTAGAAATCAAATTCACCTTGTCTCGATGAACTTGGATACTATTAAGAGCAGAAAACTACGCGATCAAAGTTGGATTTAAAAAAAAAACTCGTCGTTGTAGTTTGATTTGTGAAGAAATTTTTCAACAGATAAATTTATACCAAAATTAGAATTTTGGGTCGAACATAGGGAGGCTACGTCGATCATAAATCCACGATTATGTTTTTTTTATTTTTGTTTGAAAATGAGATAAATTCAATGGAATTGATATAAACAATAAGAGAGAGAGAAAGAGAGAGAGAGAACAATCACTTGTTATAATAAAAATGTTTTTACAACTAGAAAGCAGGAAAAGATTACAACTAGAAAGTAGGAAATTCTATTCTAGAAAGAGATTAAAAGAAGGGAGAGAGATGTTATCCTCCTCGACGAATGCTTGGAGGATGAGCTGGACGGAGCGACACCTGGAAGATGGAGGTCGGAGGAGGAAGAAGGAGGACGAAGCAGGAAGAAACGGGAATGAGGCAGCACATCGTCGTCGTCGCGGGATCCACTTTCGTAACAGGGCGAGAAAATTGGATTTGGCTCTAGAATAGCATATCGGGTGTGGGACAAGCTTCGCTTAAGCTTTGGAGAGGAAGAGAGGTGAAAGAAGGGATGAGGATTTCGTAGGGTAGGGGTCTCCTTTTATTGTTGCAAGGATAGGGGCATTTGGTCATTTCATAATTAAAAATTAAATGAGGGGGTCTTTAGTGATGGATTTAAGCGCACTAAAGACCCCACGTCGCCACAGCCTCGCGCGCGCACCCGCCTCCTTGCCTGCCGCGTGCTTAATGCTCGCCCAAGTTCTTGAAATGTCAGCAGTCCAATCGCGAGATCGGATGACTCAGATTGTTCCTCACGTGTGCCTTCTTCTGCACCTAATCGCGCCTACACATGCGATAGGGCATGTAGAAGTGTGTTTGATCACGAGTGCGCCCAATTGGTTGATTTGAGTCATCTGTAACCATTCACGCTGTCGAAATTAATCGCGTGCACGCCACAGATTGTGAGTCGAACATGCACCCCGTGCTCGTGCAACGCCGCTCGACCGCTGCGCAAGTGGCTCTGCTTTGTCGCTCTTATGATTTAAGTGTGCATGCTTCACGGCCGTTGGATCAAGATCCAACGGCCTAGATCTCACCTCGCCGCACCTTCAGAAGATAGGGAGCGGTGCTGCAGCCAATTTGGGCGGCTGTAATGGTGCCATCATGGCCATCCATTTTCTGTGACATGTAGAAGGTGCCACAAATGTCGGATTGAGCCGATTTTCACGTCGTTAGGTTGCGATCATTGATTCGAAACCATCTGTGTGGTCAGATTTGTTGTTTGAAGTGCAGTTTGGCACCATCTTGGCCCTTGATCTTTAGTCATCCTCGATCTATATCTGGTGCTACGGATGTCTGATCAGGGTGATCTTGGAGTCGTTGAACTCCAATCGTCACCCTGATCAGATCTGTATGGTTGGATCTTCGATCTGAAGTCCCAATTAAAACTCACCTTGTCCCTGACTATAAAAGGAGACAATTATTATACAATTTATACAATTTGACCTAAATGCATGATTATGCATGTTATGCAATATTTACAATGCATGATGCTAATATGACACTAAGAATATGCATTAATAGATATTTTTTCCTATTTAGATGTATGCACACACACCCCCATGCCTATCTTTTGCTAGTCCCTAGCAAAAACTACATGCTATTTTTAAAAGAATTAAGGTTAGATTACTCGGGCAAGAGTCATTTTCAACATGAAGAAATTTTTACTTAGGACCTGAACTTTCAAAGACACAACAGCGCCTGGGTATCTGCCAAAATGCAGACCGCCTCAGGCCCTCGCCTTATTCAAAGAAGGATCTCTTTTTCTCTTTCTTCTTTTCTAATTTTGTTTTTTGGATTTTTGAGTTGAGGTTGCAGAGTGGCTTTCTACAGCCACTCAACCCACCCAAGACTTGATGAGAACCCTAAGTTCTAAGCAACTTTTTGTGAGTGTGATAGACTCATTAACTGGCAATCAGAATGGACTTCGGGTTTTCTACGCCCCTAGGTGACCTTAAAAAGAATTCTTCTTAAAGGTGTATCTATATGACCGATAGCTTTCTCCCTACTTTTATTTTTCTTATGGGGTCAACACAAGGATGAATCTAGTGTATATCTTCCCGGCTTATTCTACTTCTTCGCTTCTTCCTAAGTGTTTTAGGAATTTTTACGTGCATTTCTTGAGCTGGGTTCTGGACAACCTACCAATGGGTTGTTACGAACGATAACTTGCCAGCCATACTCGTGCGGTGAAGTGTGGCTTATTATATTTTTGCATTTCTCTTTTTTTTTCTTTTTTTCTTTTCTTTTTTTAAATAGGTGGCTTCCCTAGTCTAAGATTTACCTAAAGGCAGTAGGAAAAGAATGATCCAGTGACTGGGCTCTGGACAACCTACCTATGGGCTGTTATCCATGATAACTTGCCAGCCATACCACCTTAGAAGGTTCATTAGCTACCCAATTTCCATTAAAACCACCGAACAATGAGTCAGTGATGAATAGTGTGTAGATGCTTAGACTTAAAATTCCCTCAAATCAGAGGGCAGTTTGATAAGTCGAGTACTTATCACCCAAACTTATTTAATAAAATTGAAATGGAATTCAGGATGGGGAGGACTCGATAAAGAAATCCACATTTTAGTGGATACCCGGGCTAATTAAGTCGAAAGACCTGAAGGGTCTTAATCTTCAGATCCTACTGTAATATTTCCTAAGATTGAAAAGTCCTAATGCCCAAGTATTCTTTCCTAATCCAATTATATATATATAAGAAAATAAGTAGAATTTACAAGAATTCCACAGAGCTGACAAATTGATTCAGAAATGAATCCACCCCCCATGCCTAATAGATGCAATGTCCGCATTGAGAATGAAAGACATGAAAGGAAGGTAGAATGTAGAAGATATCACCTGAATATAATGCTCGGGTCAACTCTGAGTCAGACTGTATAACTGCTGAGTTTAATGCCATCAACTAGGTGAAGTCCAGCCAAAGAAATTTCAACATAATGAGAACTGTGTCTGAGACGGGTTCTAGAACAATATGGTCAATAAAGGGCTTCAAACATTGACCGTTGAATTTAAATGAATTACCCATCTTTGGGTCAAAAATTTGAATGACCCCGTTTGGAAAAATCTGATCAATGATGAATAGGTCGATCCATTTTGACCTAAGTTTGCTGGGAAAGAGCTTAAGTCGAGAATCAAAGAGCCAGACCTTCTGGTTAGGCTCAAAGCTCTTGCAGGATATCAATGGTCATGAAGAGCTTTGGTCCGAGACTTATAGATCTTGGCATTCTCGTATGTGTCATTTCTAAGCTCCTCCAACTCACATAGTTGGAGTTTCCTGGTCTTTCCGGCTAAACTTAAATCCAGATTGCACTGCTTGATTACCCAGAATGCCCTATGTTCATTTTCTATGGGTAAATGGCATGTCTTTCCATACACCAGACGAAATGGTGACCTGTCGATAGGCATTTTGTACGTCGTACGATAAAGCCCAAAGAGCGTCCTCAAGCTTTTGAGTCCATACTTTACGATCAGGCCTAACCGTCTTCTGAAGAATATTCTTGATCTCCCGATTGGAGATCTTGGCCTGTCCATTCGTCTGGGGATGGTAAGGTGTGGAGATTTTGTGATTTACCCCATATTTAGCTAGTAAGTTACGGAACTAGGTATTAGTGAACTGAGAACCACCATCGCTGATGATAGCCCTCAGAATCCTGAACCAATAAAGATGTTCTTGACGAAAGGTGGGAATGGCCTCGATCCACTTGGACACGTAATCAACAGCGAAAAGAATGTACTGATGTCCAAATGAAGGGAGGAAGGGTCCTATAAAGTTGATGCCCCAAATGTTGAAGATTTCGATAGGAAGAATCGAGTTTACAGGCATCATATCTCTCTTGGTTATGCTCCCAAGTGCCTAGCATCAGGAATATGACCTCGTGAATTCTTGGGCATCCTTGAATAAAGATGGCCAAAAGAATCCAGATTGCAAAATTTTTGCAGCCGTCTTTTTCCTAGTGAAATGTCCACCACATGCAGATGCATGGTAGAAGTCGAGTATACTTTTGAATTCAATCTTCGAAACACATCGGCGAATAAGCTGATCAGAGCCGATGCGATGCAGTTCAGGGTCCTCCCAGAAGTAATATTTGGCCTCAGATTTGAGTTTATCTCATTGTTGCTTGGTCCAATCCTGAGAAATTTGACCAACAGCTAAATAATTTACAATGTCAACAAACCACAAGGTTTGGACACCTGAATTGTAAGGATAGTCTCGTCTGGAAAAGTATCAACAATCAGAATATTCGAATGAGAAGAATCACTTAGAAGTCTCGAAAGATGATCCGCCACCACATTCTGTGCCCTGGATTTATCCTTGATTTCAAGATCAAATTCTTGAAGTAGAAGAATCCATCGAATAAGCTTGGGTTTAGCATCCTTTTTGGCCAAGAGATGTCTCAAGGCTGAGTGGTCGGTATATATTATGACATGAGACCCTAAGAGATAAGCCCTGAATTTCTCCAAAGCAAATACTACAACTAGTAATTCCTTCTCAGTAATAGTGTAATTCCTTTGGGCCTCGTCCAGATTTTACTAGCATAATAGATGACAGAGGGCTTCTTGTCGATCTTCTGACCCAAAATAGCCCCGATTGCATAATCAGAAGCGTCGGTCATGATCTTGAATGGGGATGTCCAAACTGGTGGTTGCAACACTGGAGCACAAGTGACTGCTGTTTTAAGAAAATCAAATGCCCTATGGCATGATTCGTTGAAATCAAATGACGTATCTTTGGCGAGAAGATTGCTCAAAGGGCGAGCAACCATAGAAAAGTCCTTGACGAACCTCCTATAGAATCCCACATGACCCAGAAATGATTGAATTTGTTTGACAGATGTGGGAGGAGGATGTTTAGAGATAGCATCAACCTTAGCTTTGTCAACTTCGATTCCCCATTCAGAGATAACATGACCCAAGACGATGCCTTCTTGTGTCATGAAATGACTCTTTTCCCAGCTAAGGACCAGTCTTGTTTTGATGCATCTTTTAAGAATCATTTCAAGATTAGTTAGGCAAGAACCAAACGATTCTCTGAAAATAGAGAAATTGTCCATGAGGACTTCCATAAACTCTTCTACCATGTCAGAGAATATGGCTAGCATACACCTTTGAAAAGTCACGGGTGCATTACATAAGCCGAAAGGCATCCTACGGAAAGCAAAGGTTCCTTAGGGATAGGTGAAAGTCATTTTTTCCTGATCCTCGGGATGGATAGGATCTTGATTGTTTCCCGAGTAACCGTCTAGGAAACAGAAGTACTTCTGCCTGGCTAGTCTTTCAAGGATTTGATTGATAAAGGGCAAAGGGAAATGATCCTTTTTCATGGCTATGTTCAGCTTCCTGTAATCAATATAAACCCTCCAAGAGGAAGCTAAATGAGTTGTGACAGATTCTCCTTTCTCGTTAGTCACAATGGTAATCTTGGCTTTCTTGGGAATAATTTGCACGGGACTTACCCAAGGACTATCAGAGATCGAATAAATGATTCCTGCATCGAGCCACTTGATAATTTTTTTCTTGACCACTTCTCGCATATTAGGATTTAATCTCCTCTGCATTTGGTGAGAAGGGCGGGATCCATCTTCCAAAAATATTCTATGATTGCAGTAAGATGGCTCGATCTCCTTAAGGTCATGAATCGTCCAACCAATTACCTCATTGTGTTCCTTTAGGACCTTGATCAGTTTAATCTCCTGCTCCTTAGTTAATCTGGCACTGATAATAACAGGGAGCGTCTTTTGAGGTCCCAAAAATTGATATTTCAAATTCTCAGGCAATGGTTTCAATTTGAGTTGGGGCGGGTTTTGGATTGAGCGTAAAGATGACACTGAAGAAGATCATCAAGAGGAAGAGGTTGAAAGTGAATAAAATCAATAACATCTTCAGAATGTGGCGGGTTTGCCATAGAGAATTGCGGGTTAGATCCATCACAATAGGAGGAACGTTCGATTGCAGAAACTGCCTTATAGGTTTTAATGTTCAAATTGTCTTCCTCAAGTTCCTCTATAAATCCACAATCCTCGAATTTGTTAATCACCTTGAAAATATCCAATTTCAATTTCTGATCCCCAAAGGCGATTTCCATTCTACCACTCTCACAGTTGATATTGGCCTTAGCGGTAGCCAAGAACGGACACCCCAGAATGATGGGCTTGTTCCTTGAATTTTCAGGTACATCCATGTCAAGGACAAGGAAATCTATAGGAAAATAGAAGTCCTTAACCTTAACAATAACATCTTCAATAAAGCCTTGCGGATTTGTGACCGAACGATCCGCTAACTGCAGCATTACTGAAGTCGGCCGAAGTTCACCTAATATGAACTTCTCGTAAAGAGAAGTCGGAATTAGGTTAATAGATGCACCTAGATCCAGAAGTGCTCTATCAAAAGTGTAATCTCCGATGACACAAGAAATCAAAGGGGCACCTGGATCTCTCTTTTTTCGAGGAAGGTGATGATGGATAACAAAACAAGCATGCTCGGAGAGTACCACCTTCCTCGGAACAGGTTCCCTCGACTTACGCTTCTGTGTGCATAAATCCATCAAAAATTTAGCATAAATCGGTGTGTGTTTGATAGCATCGAAGAGTGGGATATTGATCTCGACATTATTGAATATATTCAAAAGCTCCTCGTTATTATCAATGGACTTTTCTTCCTAGGTTTACTCAAGGCCTCAGGAAGAGGAACATGAGTAAGATCTTCGGAATCAAGTTCCTAAGCCTTGATTTCTTCTTCATAGTTCTCCTTTCTCTTCTCAGGCTCTCCAGGATTTGATAAATCAGAATAATGTGGTTGTGGATCCTAAGTTTATTTTCCACTCCTCAAGGTAACAGAATTAGCAGATGCATATAGGTTTGGGTCTTGGGGAGGGTTAGGAAAGATTGAAGGGGCTTCATTAGCCAGATACCTTTGATTTGAAGAAGAAGTAGAAGAGGAAGGACCCTGCTCAACCACTTGAGCATGTGCGTGCGGGTCCCTCTGATTCCCTTACCCTTGGGCTTGATTGCCCGGATTCTGGATATTATGTTGGTTGGGTACGGGTTGAGATGGCAGAGATCTTGGTTGGTGAGAATTAGTAATGAACCCGGTTTGCAAGTTGTCCAGTGAGGTTTTCATTTGCTGCATGAGCTGGAGCATAGATCCTTACATTTCTACCATTTGTCGGTTCAGATTAGCTTGCCCTACAGGTTGACGGGTATTCCAAGCTGGCTGATTGACCAAATTCGGGGGTAGCTGAGTGTAAAATGACCTTGACCCATTGGTCTTTGCAGAGCATAATTGCTGGGTCGGAATTGGGTCTGCTGCCTGGGTTTTTCCAGGAGAAGTTAGGGTGGTTCCTCCAACCCGGATTATAAGCATTGGACTAAGGGTTGGACCTAACATTCTCCTGTACAGCATAAACATCCTTATAGGGTGAGGATGGAGAGAAAGAAAGGGAGGGATCATAGAAACTGGGATCAATGGCCCCAGTTTGGAACCCATGGGATTCTGAATAATGCTGACTCATAGGTTGAGCAGCATCAAGTTGATTTACGAACTCTTGTCCAGAAGGAGCTCGCGGCGAATGGAATCCTGAATTCTAGGATTGAGTGGATTGAGAATTGTTCGTTGAATTTCTAGCCATCCTCTCCTCCATCCTTTTAGTAACCAAATCCACCTTATCTAGTTTATTACAAATCAATTCCATATCAAATGAATGAGAGTCGTAGACTTCATTAACATTTGATCTGGGTTGTTGGGACCGGTTAAAAGTATCTATGGAGGCATGATTTATCGAATTCTCAGTTATTTCCTCAAACAAATCGTGCACACTATTTGCATCTTTGTTGAGGAAATTGCCTCTGCAAGAAGCATCCACGTGATTTTTGAGTTGCTTAGTCAACCCGTGGTAGAAGATCTGCACGAGTTGCCATTTCGACACCTCGTGGTGTGGACACCTCCGCAATAAGTCCTGGAATTGCTCCCAGGCAACATGAAACTGCTCTCCCAGCCACTGGGTGAAGGTAGTAATCGCCTGTCTCAGAGCATTGGTACATCCGATAGGGAATAATTTCTTCAGGAAAGCTGATTTCAAATCATTCCACGTTGCAATCGGCTTCCTATAGTCCTGTACCAATGAGCGACTTTATCCCTAAGAGAGTGGGGAAAGAACCTCATGATCATCTACTCTTCATTCACATTTCGCGCCTTACTGGTCTGGACCAAAGTGGTCAAGTCCTCCAAGTGCTGAAATGGGTCTTCAAAGCCAAGCCCATGGAAATGTTTGATCAGGCTTAACACTTGGGGCTTGATTTCAACATCTCCAACAGGAATCTGGATGCTGGGACATTCCCTGTATTTTGAAGGATCATAAAAATCCTTCAAGGGCTGTACTCCCTGCATTCTCTGCATTTGTTCCAGCTGCCTTTGAAATACATCCTGTGGATTCTGAGGCAGAGGAGGCTGTTGATCGGCCATGGGATCAATTTGGCCAAAATCCTATCTACGCCTCCTAGAATACTCTAGTGGTCCTTCCAATCGGGGATTCAATGACCTCCTTCCTAGCATAAACTAGGAAGAGTTCGGAAGGACTAGGGATAAGAACCCTACAGCACAACAAAACAAGCCTATCCTTAAGTGGGGTAGCCTAAGGACTATAGACTTTCAGAATCCGCCTTAAGATTATAAACGATTTACTTTACTTGCATCCAATCAATCCAACGAGTTAGAAGGAGGGACTGGGGAGAAAGTTCTTCCTTTGGCTTGCACCTTCGGTTCCTAGTGTACCCCCAGAACGGTCGTTTGACTCTACTCCCCTAGTTAGACATCAGATTGATCGGTACAAATAGGTTAATCGTAAATAATCTCAGACTGGGCCCCGAAGAGCGAATTAGTCCTTAAGGTCAACATCTACTTGATTTTATTTAGGCTTGGGATTGTAGTGCTTATAGAATGTGGTGGGCCCTTAAGATGGGTTGTGCCTTAATGATTAATTGAGTATGTGTAAGTGCGTGCACAACTAGAGTTTTCAAGCAAGATTATTTTTGATGAGTAGATTTTAAGGTTTAAATCTTGCTTAAGTAGCTTTTAGGGTTTGGAATTAGGTTTAATTCAATCAAGTTCGAGGCAAACCAGGTTTTCAAGCACAGGTAAAGATCTCTTTCCTTTTGAAATCAAAAGTAAAGTGGAGTGCCTGGTATTGACCTAAATTGAAAACCCTAAGGGGAAGCTACTTGGTGAGTTGATTTTAGGTTAAGTGGTGCAGCCCAAACAACTCAAACAATTGGCCAAGATTTCACCACTGAGTTAGGCACAAAATATGATTAACCTAGACTGATTTCTACTCTTTTATATGTTGATTTGAGTGTACTGGTCCCACAGATCAGAATCCGGTTGAATAGATGAAAATCAATTAGGTTATGTGCCTTGAATGTGGGTGTATGTAGTGTGTACGTTGATTTACCCCACAAGAAATATCATTTGTTGATTGTTTTATATGCAGTTGAGATGAATGTGAGTGGAAATCCAAGCAACCAAACTAACCCTAGGATTTATGCAAACACCTAGGTTAATTGGAGTTTGAAATAATGTTGTGAAATGGAATCTATGGAGGAGGAAGAGTGGGGAATACTTACAGTTGTCTTCAACTGCACTTTGCTCTGATCTATCACTTGAAGAATCCCTATTAAGGTACCTGCAAAATAATAGACGAGAAATAAAGCAAGTTAGAAAATAATAAAGTACGCGAAATGCGGAAAGAAAATCAAAAATCGTTGCCTCCCCGGTAATGGCGCCAAAATGTTGAGAGCGGAAAACTATGCAATTGAAGTTGGATTTAAAAAAAACCCGTCATTGCAGTTATTTGCGAAGAAATCTGTCAATAGATAAATTTATACCGAAATTTTAGGAATTCTAGGTTGAACACATGGAGGCCACGTCGATCTAAAATTTGCGATTATGTTTTTTTTTTGTTTGAAAATGAGATAAATTCAATGGAATTGATATAAACAATAAGAGAGAGAGAAAGAGAGAGAGAGTGAACAATCACTTGATATAATAAAAATGTTTTTACAACTAGAAAGCAGGAAATGATTACAACTAGAAAGCGGGAAATTCTCTTCTAGAAAGCGATGTTATCTTCCTCGATGAAAGCTTCGAGGATGAGCCAGACGGAGCGATGCTTGGAAGATGGAGGATGGAGTGCGAAGAAGGAGGACGAACCAGGAAGAAACGGGAACGAGGTAGCATGTCATCATCGTCGTGGGATCCACTTTCGAAACACGGGCAAGAAAATTGGATTTGGCTCTAAAATAGCATCCCGGGTGTGGGACAAGCTTCCCTTGAGCTTTGGAGAGGGAGGGAGGTGAAAGAAGGGATGAGGATTTCGTAGGGTAGGGGTCTCCTTTTATTGTTGCAAGGATAGGGGCCAATTTGGTCATTTCATAATTAAAACATTAAATGAGGGGGTCTTTAGTAAGGGATTTAAGCATTATTAAAGACCCTACGTCGCTGCAGCCTCGCGTGCATGCTTACCTCCTCACCTGTCACGCGCTTAACGCTCACCCACATTCTCGAAATCTCAGCCATCCAATCGTGAGATTGGACAGCTCAAATTGCTCCTCACACGTGCCTTCTATGCCTAACCGCTCCCACGTGTGCGATGGGGCATGCAGAAGCACGTCTGATCGTGCGTGCACCTGATTGGGTGATCTAGGCCATCCACAGCTGATCGTGTAGTAGAAATTAATCACATGCACGCTGCAGATCGTGAGTCGAATGCACGCCCCGCGCTCGCGCAACGTCGCTCGACCGCTACAGTAGCGGCTCTGCTTTATCGTGCTTACGATTTAAGCGTGCGCGCTTCATGACCGTTGGATCAAGATCCAACAGCCCAGATCTCTCCTTGCCACATCTTCAGAAGATAGGGAGTGGTGCTACAGCCTATTTGGGTAGTTGTGATGGCACCACCACATGGTGCCATCATGGCCGTCCATCTTTTGTGACATGTAGAAGGTGCTAGGGAAGTCGGATTGAGCCGATTTTCACGTCGTTAAGCTACGATCATCGATCCAAACCCATCCGTGTGGTTGGATTTCTTGTCTGAAGTGCAGTTTGGCACCATCTTGGCCCTTGATCTTTAGGCTTGCTTAGTCTATATTTGGTGCTGCGGATGTCCGATCAGGGCGATCTTGGAGTCATTGAACTCCAATCATCGCCCTGATCAGATCCGTACAGTTGGATCTTCAATCCGAGGCCCCAATTAAAATTCACCTTGTCCCTGACCATATAAGGAGACAATTACTATACAATTTGACCTAAATGCATGATTATGCATGTTATGCAATATTTACAATGCATGATGCTAATATGGCACTAAGAACATGCATTAATAGACATTTGTGGCTATTTACATGTATGCACATCAGATACCTTTCTTAAATACGAGGTGTCTAGTACGATGCCCTCAGGGACCATAAAGAGGCTCTTTTCCCAAGAGAGAACTGGATTCATGTTGATACATCATTTGAGGATCTGAACCAAGTGCAGAAGGCAATCATCAGAGGTTTGACTAAAAACTGTGAAGTCATCCATGAAGACTTCAAGGTATTTACCCACCATATCGGAAAATATGGCTAGCATGCACCATTGAAAGGTGGCAAGCACATTGCATAGCCCAAATGGCATCCTACGGAACGCGTATGTACCATAGGGGTAGGTAAAGGTGGTCTTTTCCTGATCTTCAAGATGAATTGTCCCTTGGATATATCTAGAGTATCCATCCAAAAAATAGAAAAATCGATTTCTCGCTAGCTTTTCGAGAATCTGGTCAATGAACGAGAGAGGGAAATGGTCTTTCTTCGTGGAGGAATTTAGTTTCTAATAGTCAATACAGACTCTCCATGAGTTTACAATTACTGTCGGGATGGTTTCTCCGGATTCAGTTGTAATCACGGTGAGCCCTGCCTTTTTAGGCACAACTTGGATGAGACTCACCCAACGGTTGTTAGAGATGGGGTATATGATTCTCGCATCAATCCATTTGATGATCTCTTTTTTACGACCTCCTGGAGTTTCGAGTTTAGTCTTCTCTGCATTTCGTGAGACGGTCGTGAGCCCTCTTCGGTATAAATATGATGAGTATAGTATGATGGAGTTATTATAGTCAAGTCATCTAGAGTCCAACCAATGGCTCTACAATGCTGCTGGAGGATAGAACTCAACTTTTCTTCTTGATCAGAGGTGAGTTGAGAGTTGATAATCATAGGAAATGTTTGATTCAAACCCAAAAATACATATTTCAGATGATCTGGGAGAGGTTTCAACTCTAATACTAGATTATGAGCAATGGGATGGGGTTCGGGTTTAGCCTCAGAAGCTAAGGTGGAAGGTAGAGATAGGTCCAAATTAAATTCAGGCTCCTTAATCTATGGGTCAATATCTTCTTATGGCTGAGGAATTTGTAGAATCGAGTTCACTTCGGGAATTGGGTGCTCAACCATAGAACTTATGTCGCAAACTTCTTTGATTGCCCACAATTTATTCCTTTCTAGGCCTTAAAGATAAATATCATTAATGTTTTGTCCTTGAATTTTAACTCAATTTGGCCCTCTTCATAGTTGATATACCCCCTAGCAGTCACTAGGAACGGTCTCCTCAAGATGATCGATGTATGTCTTATATTTTTAGGAGTATCCATATCTAGGACTATGAAATTCATCGAGAAATAAAAATCTTGTACCCTAACTAGAACATCCTCAAGAACTCCTCATGGTGACTTAATTGATTTGTTGGCTAACTGCAGAGTCACCTCAGATGATTTAAGCTTAGTCTCCTCAAAATAGTTTAGTAGGGAGTTGGGAATCAGGTTTATGGAGGCTCCTAGATCCAATATAGCTCGATCGAATTCTAAATTCCCTATCTTGCTGGAGATCAAAGGGGTGCCAGGATCCTTTTCCTCTTGCGGGAGTTTACTTCAGATTATAGAGCTTACTTGTTCTGACAGTATAATTGGAATCCCATCTTTATTTTGCGGCTTACGCTTTGGTGTACATAAATCCTTAAGAAATCATGCATAAGTTGGTACATGGCAGATCGCATCCATCAAGGGAATGCTTATTTGGACTTGCTCAAAGAGCTTGACCAAATCCTCCTCAGGTGCCATAGGTGTGGGTTTCTTGTTTCCTTTGGCTAAAGCCTTTGGAAATGGAATGTCTGTAGGTTTCTCGAAGGTTGGTTCAGGCTCTAGGTCTAGGGTGGATTGTCCTTGGTATCCACCCTTGTTTTAGGCCTTGAACTACTTGGACCAGCTGATTAGGATAAGGTGTGTCCTGAATAGTCTTGCCACTACAAGTAGTGACAGAGTTTAGGCCTGCTTGGTTTGGATTGGGAGTTGGAGTTGGCAAGAGAGGAGGTTGCTACTAATATCACATGTATGAAGTTGAAACCTCCGACCCATTAGGCGGAGGTGCAGAAGGGGCTTGATAGACATAATATGCTTAGCCCTGATTTGCGTTCACAACGCGCCTCTGGCTTGACACATCATTCGGGTTCAGCAAAGGTTGGGAAGGAAGTGCACCTGGCTGGTGAGTCCTAGCCATCTGTGCAAGATGATTACGAACCTCTGTGATTTCCACATTATGCAACCTATACATGGAAGCATAGGTCTTCTGCATATCAGCCAAAGTCTGTAGAATCATGCTCATCTGGTCATCCTTACTAGGCCTGGTTTGAATGTTCGGGTTGGGCCTAGGTTGAGCAGACTGATATGGATGTGTATTTGTGGCCAGGGTTGGAATTGAGGCCTAAAATTCTGATTATTTCTTGACCCAACGATGTTTGGATGATTATGCCATCCAGGGTTATAAGAGTTGGAGAATGGATCATTCTAGACAGCATGGAGCTCCTCGTAGGGTTGAGTAGCTCCTCAGTAATTAGAGTATGAGGGTTCAGAGATCCCCCAACTAGAGAAAGATGGTTCAGAGTTTCCTCCGAAACCAGGATGAGATGGGGGTGGATAGGTGTTGAAGCGAATCTTCCGTCGTTTTAGAAAAATATGTGCGTCGTAGTATAGTAACAAAAATGGCTGGACATTTAAATTTATAATGTTTGAAAAACATGAGTTCCGAGGTCATGTGCAGGGAGAAAATTATAGGCAATTCAACCACTAAATGAATAATAGAATTGGGCACAATAATAAATAGGTCAATAAACAAATATGTAATGAATATACTCCTCAAAAATAGATATCAACTTGAATATCAAATAAGGCAAAAAAATTGGTTTCAAACTTTAGGCACACATGCCTTAACACTTAATAAATTTTCTCAAGTCAAGCCCTCAAATACTTAGCCAAATTAGGCGTTGTTTCAACACTTCAGACGACTTAACTAACAGAGCTCATTGCCCTCTCAACTTAAACCCAAGGTACCACCAATTTCCTTGAGAGCAAAACCCCCCCTTTTCCAACCTAGAACTTCTTTCTCTCTCTTTTCTCTATTTTAGGTAAATGGATCAGGGGCCTAGACCCGCATGCATGTGGGCACCGGCAAGGACATGCACAAGGGCGTGTATGAGTAGGGACCTAACCCCTGTGTATCAAAGGCAAGCAACTATAGGGCATGAATAAACAAATATCAAATTTTGAAAAAAATCTTCATGATGTGGCACAATTCTTTCCAATTCCTTCTTTGTTGTAGGCACATGAAGGTGCTCTCTAATTGGAGTTGCTGTTGTTTCTCTTTCTTCAATTCAAGGCCCAAGAGGTTGTTTGCGATTCGTAAAGTGCATTTTAATAGGAAAAGTGTCAGAGTATAGTGCACAATATGATCAAACAAAAATATTTATAAAAAGATAATGAGACTTTAAGTCTCGATCATTCATCTCTGGGAGGCATTTTGTGCAAACTTGAAATCGATCTTTTATCGCTCTACTTTATTTAAAATCGCACGTCGGTTTCTAATCATCGTGTTAAAGTTTCGCCACTTCTATTGTGAATTCTGATTACGTGCGCGTGCATTAAATAGATAACAAAGGTGAAAGTGTGAGTTTCGGTGCGCACAATTCCAGTGATGTGGTGGCAGTTTACAGAAATGCATTTATAGTTAGATCGTCTATATTTTCTGGAACCAACATGCTTGTTGCAAGATATATATATATATATATATAAGTGAAAAACAGGCAACTTGAATCACACAAATTAGATGGCAACCAATAAGCTCGTGGTGATTTCAAACATAGAGATATGTATAAAATATATCTTTTATTCATTCATTCAGAGGATGTTTGCAACATGGAATGTAGAGGAAAGCTTGTAGATGAAAGCTTGAAAAACATAAAACTAGCTAACAGAAAATGATTGCATACAGGAATCTATGGGGGGATTTTGCATGCATCATTGGGGGAGAATAAGAGCTACACTACTAAGCAGTAAATGAAAGCAGTAAAACTATGAAGAGCTAAGTTACTAATTTGGTAGAAAGGAATGGCATTCGGAGGTGGGCTCCGATGGCCTTTGAGTGGCTGAGAGGAGTGGTGGCCAATGGTGCTTAGGCCGACCCTTGGATAAAGGTTGGGGAGATGATCCAACATCCTGGCGTGGAGATGGTGGCCTCCATGGTGGTGCTCCTTGTGGAGGTGGAGTGGAGATGAATGTGGCTAGCCTAAGTGGAATGAATGCCAAGAAAATGGATGGGTGCAAATGGCCACCCCTTGATGGTCGGCCTGGATAGGTTGTTAATATGATATTTTTATCGTTGAAATGTGTATAGTGGTTAACCTAATTCAGACCTAACCATCTCTTTACAAAATTTTTAACCTGGCCTAATTGATTTTATCTTGTCACTTTTAAGCCCAGGGTCGAACTCAGGGAAGTGGGGTTCAAGTCGAGTTTCTACGTTTTCCTTAAAACGCGTCTCTTCCGTTCGTTTATTCTGTTTTTGGTATTTTTCTTATTTAGGTTTTTTTCTGGTAATCCTTGTTCTTGAGGCACACCCTCAAAATTGTGTCCTTGGCTTTTAGCCAAAACAGAGTTTCAAAACACGTCTTGCTACTTGCAAGACGGGGGTACCTGCAAATCAAAGATTATCTTTTCACTTTTATACCTTTTTTTATCTTTTTACTAAGAAAGAAACTAACAGATAGAAAGTAAATATAGTAGCTATAGATATATATTTATATGTAGTATATATATAAAGGGGTGGGGGTGGAGGTGACGATGGAGTGTAGCACTATGTCGAGTCAGCCGACGTCTAGAGAGACGCAACCAACACGACTAGGTGCCGCGTGGAGTGTGGATGGAGGATGGATGATGTATGGGACCACGCTTTTTTGTACGCGTGTATCAGGGAATATCAGCAACTGGTGCAGATATCCCCGCGATACAGCGTATAATAAATAACGTGAAAATATATGTACATATGTATGTATATAAATGTATAAGTATATATGTATAGATATATATAGATATATATATATATATATAGGTGTATATATATATATATATATATATATATATGTATGTATGTATATATGTATATAGCTATGTATATATGTATATAAGTATATATATATAATACTATATAGATATATATATATATATGTATATAAGTATATATGTATCTAGATATATATGTATATATATATGTGTATATGTATAAGTATATAGATATGTATATATATATATATGTATATGAGTATGTGTATATATATATATATATATTATATATGTATATGTATATATATATTATATTATATGTATGTATACATAACTATATAGATATACTATGTATATATAAGTATATATATATAGATATATGTATATGTATATATATATATATATATATATATATATATATATATATATATATATATATATGTATGTATATAAGTTACTATTAGTGTGTGAGTGTGTGTGTCGGTGAATGGGTGTGTGTGTGTTGCTGTAAGTGAAAAAAGAGAGAGAGAGAGAGAGAGAGAGAGAGATAGAGAATACGTGAGAGAGAGAGAGCGGAAGACAGAGAGGGAGCGGGCGGGAGAGATCGTGGAGAGAGAGAGAGCGCCAGAGATAGAAAGAGCGGGCGGGAGAGATCGCGAGCGCGGACGATGGCAGCGAGTTAAGGCGTCTGCTCGCGGCGGCGGACGTCTGAAGATCGCGGATGCAGGCGCGTCTTCGCGCGGAGAAGGTGACGCGTCTGCAGGCCGGGTGCGAGGAAGGAGAGCGGGCGATGGCGTGCTCGGAGAGGGCGGCGGGGAGTCTGCAGTCGGTCGCGGAGGGTTGCAGAGGTTCGCCGGGGTCGGTGCGAGAAGGCCTGGCCGGCCGCTGCAGTGCGCGCAGCGGCCTGTCGCGGGTGGAATTGCAGAGGCGACAGAGCAGAGGCGGAGACGGGGAAGTGCCCTGCAGGCGCGTGCGGAGAGCTGAGCGCCTGCGGGGAAGGTCGCGGAGGTGCGAGGGGAGGTTCTGCAGTGGTCGCGGAGGGTCGCGGGGGTCGGCGCGAGGCCGTAGCCGGCCGCTGCAGTGCGTGCAGCGGCCTGCTGCGGCTGCAACTGCGGCGTGGACAGAACGGAGACGGAGGCGGGGAACGGGCCTGCAGGCACGCGCGGAGGGTTGCGCGCCTGCGGGGAAGGTCGCGGAGGAGGCGGGGGTGCTGCTGCTGCTGCTGTCGCCGCTGGGCTGCTGCTGCTGCTGCTTCAAGCTTCGGACCTTGAAGCGGCAGCAATGGTGTGGAGATGCAAACGAAGAGAAAAGAACACACCACGCCCACCGGCTCGTTGAAGAGCTGGGCGGTGGTGCTCCCACTGTGGTGGTGTGCACCACAGTGGGTTCTCCTGCTCGTCGGGTGCCTCCTCGACGGAGGGCCGGCGTATGGGAGGGGAGAACGGGCGAGGAAGGTGGTGGACTGCAGCGTGGCGATTTTTCAGCAGCTGCCGCAGCTGCGTATTGCAGCAACGTCCCTCCTACTTCTTTGTCGCGAGGAAGAGCTGCGGCTTTATAGAGGAGGAGAGCATGGCGGGGAGGTATGGCAGCAGCAGGGAGAGGCGTTGGAGAGTGGCTGCTGCAGGGAGAGGCGCGGGAAGGACAGCAGGGAGAGGCGGGGGTGCTGCATGCGGCTGCGGGAAGAAGGCAGCCGCGTGCAGAAGAAGAAAAGATGAAAATAAAAATAGAGAAGGGACTTTTGCAAAGAAACACTTGAAGAAAAATGTAAAAATGCAAGCCATTTATTCCATTCTCTTCTCCTCTCAATTAAATGCATGCATGCAAGCGTTTTTACAAATGCAACTACAGGATTATAATATACATAGTTAATGCTAGAAAATAGCATAAGAAGGCGTTCTTATAGGCGTGTTTTGAGGTGCAAACATATACCCCCATGCCTATCTTTTGCTAGTCCCTAGCAAAACCGTATTTAGAAATGATCTTAAGCTGAAGATTTTCTTCTGAGGTGATATCGGTGTGTTTATTATCGAATATTGTGAGAACCAATTGTAGAGAAGATTACCAGTACTTTAAGTCTTACATGACAAAGATCATCTCTCAACTAACCAGGACTCTTGATATTTAAACCTTAAGTACGATTTCCAGGACCCAGGAGGTTTTGCCGTACTCGAGAGCTCAAGAGGTTATGGTTTGTGCATAGTGATGGATCAAGACTAACCAGATGAACATTAAGACTCAATTCCAGGGTTTCACGAATTTTTAAGTACAGGTTGGTCCCAGTTTCAGCTCGTGTTTTCGGATTGACCCTTAAGATGAATACGGAAAACTCAACTCCCATTTTTGATTTTTTTTTTCTTTTCTTTTTTTTTTTTGTGGCTCACCGAAAAATAAAGTATACAGACATTTATGAGATATACTGACTCTTTTATATTTTTTTCTTTCTTTTTTTTTTTTTTTTTTTTTTTTTTTTTCTTTTTGGTGGGAGAGTTTCTTTTTGGTGAAAAGAGTCGCTCCTAAACACAAGACTAAAGCCTGGGATAAAAAGTCTACCTGCGCGCACAGGTAAGGACTCCACCTTCCCTAATGAACACTAGGGTTGGATCTTATGTTCACCTGTTCTTTCCTGATATGTGTAGTGTGAACCAAGTTTACTTAAGCTCTCAAGAAAAAGCAAACCAACGAATCCTGTACTGGTGTCTCAGGTACAAGAAACGTTCTTAGTTAGGAGAGATTTTGATCTATTTCGTCAATGCTTTAAGTGAATTAAGCCGAGCCTGAGCGAATCAAGCTTCTGTGGCCTGGAAATTCTTCAAAACAGAGGTTGAATATCCATAAACACTTATTGTATTTTTGTTTCAGCTTTTAGATCATTACTAAACACCATTTATTACTAATATATATATATATATATTTATTTTTTTTTCTTTTCTTTTTTCTTTTTCTTGCATATTTATAAATAGGTGGTAATTGTCTGATACCATAAAATACCCGGATCCTATGGATGCCTATCCACCCCCCCATGCCAAACAATGCTATGTCCTCATATGCATGCAGGGAAAGGCAGAGAACGGACGACAGATCGGGTAACAGGAGCTGAGGTTCAGGGTATAAATCAGGGTGGAAGGGTGGGTGGATGGTGGGTGGTGAAGAGAAAAGCAAAGTAATCGCGATAGAGGCGTGAAAAGTAATGGTGGATGGTGAGAGATTTGGCGTTTTCTGGGACGAGAGTGTCCCAGGCGGATCAGAAAACATATCAGGAAGAGGAAGTTGGCCCTTAGATTGGCCAAGAAGGGGGGCTTTTTGGATAGATGGATCCAAAAGGGAATAGCCCCGGTGAGTAAGATGTGGGCTCAAGGTCCCAGTGTGGATTTGCAAATCCGCCTGATTTAGCGGGAAAGAAAGGGCAATCCGGTCTTCCATAGTGTGGACCGGCGGTGAGCAGCCCGGCAATGACTCAGACCACGAGGTATGGGAAGTGGAGAAAACCTCGTCAGAAGTCTGGTCAGGAGAAGGTACAGGAATAGGGAGGGATTGGGGAACGTCACAGTTTGTGTTGGTCAGGCAGTCGTCAGGTAATTCGCAGCAGTCAGAATCGGCTCCAATTAGTTCAATACACGTACTGACAGTCACGTCCTCGTCAGACGTGTCATCCTTGATGTGATCACTATCAGCATAAGAGTGCGGTGCTGCAGCGGGATTAACCTGAAATCCCGAAGGAATACTCGGAGCTTGCAGAATTTGATGAACCTGTTCCTGAGAAGGTTGTACCTGTGGTTGCGGACCACAGGGTACAAAGTTTTGCGGGTTTGGAACAGGTTGGGCGGGAAAAGTGCCCTGAGATCGAGTCGCCATGCTTAGTTGATTGATCTCCGCATTCTGCTGCGCCAAATGCTGAAGAGAGGTCATGTTTTCTTTATGGCGCTTTGACATTTCTGTCATCATTCGCATCAATTTATCAAGAGGTTTTGATGCGTGTTTGGTTTTCTGTACACAAGGGCCTGATGGCAGATTTGCCATAGGATTAGACTGGGCCCTTGGGATGACGGGTGCGGACGATCGCATTGGTCCACCAGCGGGGTTTCGACGCTGCGGGTTGTTGGACCATGCAAAATTGGGATGATTGTGCCACCCTGGGTTATACGTGGCAGAAAATGGGTTATTCCCCAGGGTGCAGGCATCTTCTATGCCAGAAGACGTGTCCGCATATGTGTCCGAGTACACGGAGGCTTGGTCCTCCGTGTTGAAATACTGGCTCACAGAAGCCAGTTCCACATGACTTACCGAGTCGCTTGGCGCGACACTCGATAAGGAAGGTCTTGCAGGGTTTCCAGGGATAAGCCTGGTGTTGAAAGAATTGAAATTGTGACGAAGTGGTGAGGCGGGGGTGTGTGCCATGTTTGTGGAGGAGGAGGATGATTCGGCTCTTTTTCTAGATTTATCAGTCAATACAAGCAATTCAGGGTTTTGTGACCTCCTCCCAAACATGCACTACCGCAGGAAGAATTGGGGAGATGAGAAGGGAAAAGGGATGAGAGAAATGACGCCGCAAAGGTACACTTGATTACAAATCAATACAGTCAAGTTCCTAACCTCTACAGTGTGCCCTTAGACCTAAAGATCTAAGTTACCTACTATCACGAATTACGGAACCGAATGCGAGCACCGCGGAACCACCGGGCCAGATTGAAAGGCCGTTTGCCCCAGTCTTAGACACCCGATAGCACGCGGGAACTCTCACCAGCACGTAGTCGCTACACACAGGTAGTTAGACCTCCAATCCTCAGTAAGGGTCAAGTTACTACCAGTTTTAATTAGAGGCTTAGGGTCAAGTGCTTTTGGAATGTGAAGGGCGTTGTTTACGGGTAATGCCCAAGTGATTGATTTTAAGAGTGTGTAAGAACAAGCATGCAACGGGGAAATCTCCCCGAATTGAAGTTTTTATTGGCGAATGGTTTTTAGAGTTCAGCCTTAAGTAGTATGAATTTTAGGGTTTTGCTGAATTACCAATTCAACCAATCTCCGGGTTTTTTGCAAAAATACAGGTTTTCCTTCTAAAACCCAAGAAACCCTTCTTCAATTATCAGTTAGTTAATGCATGCTAAAATGCAATGGGCTACCCTAAATGGAGATTTCTAAGTGTGGATGCACGAATCAGTTTTATATCAATGTGACAGGGAGCCAAAGCACTTCAATTCAAGCGCTCCCAATCACCAGAAATGATTTCCACACACAAGGCTTCAACCAAAAGATAAAGAAAATAAAATTTTTGGGGTTGAAGTATTCAGGATCGAATCACAGGCAAATTTGAAAAGTCGTGGTGGGGTTGGAATCAACTCAATTCCAAGTCTCCCCACCAAAAATGTGATCCTGAATTAAAGATAAGTGAGGCAAAAGAGGGATACAAGCAATCTTTTTCTTTGCCTCAAAGAATACTTCCCACGGCGAAAAATCTAAGAATGAAGATTCTCGGATTTTCGCTATGTGAAGTAAGGTGGGAAATCCGGGGCAGTGGGAGTGAAGACAACCAATCAATCAAGTGAATTTTAATCCACTTGCCCTCAAGAAATCCCAAAAAGTTTTTCTAGTTTTTAGTTTTAAAAATTTTTTTCTTTATTTTTGTGGTGGCAAGTTAACACTAATTTGATGAGAAAAGAAAACCTACTTGTTCGGCAACGTGTGCGAAGCTCCAATGCAATGTCGGTGTCTTCACGCTCTCGTTCCCGCCTTGGATCTGCTCACGTCCTCGACTTCGTCAGCCTTCTTCTCCTTCCACCAGGTTCACCTGCACACCAAAAACAACAATACCCGTGAAGAGAGAAGAGACAAATTTAAAGGAATTGGATAGAAACTTACTCGAAAGCGCACCTCCCCGGCAGCGGCGCCAGAAAAGTCTTGATTGTCGGCCCGGATAGGTTGTTAATATGATATTTTTATCGTTGAAATGTGTATAGTGGTTAACCTAATTCAGACCTAACCATCTCTTTACAAAATTTTTAACCTGGCCTAATTGATTTTATCTTGTCACTTTTAAGCCCAGGGTCGAACTCAGGGAAGTGGGGTTCAAGTCGAGTTTCTACGTTTTCCTTAAAACGCGTCTCTTCCGTTCGTTTATTCTGTTTTTGGTATTTTTCTTATTTAGGTTTTTTTCTGGTAATCCTTGTTCTTGAGGCACACCCTCAAAATTGTGTCCTTGGCTTTTAGCCAAAACAGAGTTTCAAAACACGTCTTGCTACTTGCAAGACGGGGGTACCTGCAAATCAAAGATTATCTTTTCACTTTTATACCTTTTTTTATCTTTTTACTAAGAAAGAAACTAACAGATAGAAAGTAAATATAGTAGCTATAGATATATATTTATATGTAGTATATATATAAAGGGGTGGGGGTGGAGGTGACGATGGAGTGTAGCACTATGTCGAGTCAGCCGACGTCTAGAGAGACGCAACCAACACGACTAGGTGCCGCGTGGAGTGTGGATGGAGGATGGATGATGTATGGGACCACGCTTTTTTGTACGCGTGTATCAGGGAATATCAGCAACTGGTGCAGATATCCCCGCGATACAGCGTATAATAAATAACGTGAAAATATATGTACATATGTATGTATATAAATGTATAAGTATATATGTATAGATATATATAGATATATATATATATATATAGGTGTATATATATATATATATATATATATATATGTATGTATGTATGTATATATGTATATAGCTATGTATATATGTATATAAGTATATATATATAATACTATATAGATATATATATATATATATGTATATAAGTATATATGTATCTAGATATATATGTATATATATATGTGTATATGTATAAGTATATAGATATGTATATATATATATATGTATATGAGTATGTGTATATATATATATATATATTATATATGTATATGTATATATATATTATATTATATGTATGTATACATAACTATATAGATATACTATGTATATATAAGTATATATATATAGATATATGTATATGTATATATATATATATATATATATATATATGTATGTATATAAGTTACTATTAGTGTGTGAGTGTGTGTGTCGGTGAATGGGTGTGTGTGTGTTGCTGTAAGTGAAAAAAAAGAGAGAGAGAGAGAGAGAGAGAGATAGAGAATACGTGAGAGAGAGAGAGCGGAAGACAGAGAGGGAGCGGGCGGGAGAGATCGCGGAGAGAGAGAGAGCGCCAGAGATAGAAAGAGCGGGCGGGAGAGATCGCGAGCGCGGACGATGGCAGCGAGTTAAGGCGTCTGCTCGCGGCGGCGGACGTCTGAAGATCGCGGATGCAGGCGCGTCTTCGCGCGGAGAAGGTGACGCGTCTGCAGGCCGGGTGCGAGGAAGGAGAGCGGGCGATGGCGTGCTCGGAGAGGGCGGCGGGGAGTCTGCAGTCGGTCGCGGAGGGTTGCAGAGGTTCGCCGGGGTCGGTGCGAGAAGGCCTGGCCGGCCGTTGCAGTGCGCGCAGCGGCCTGTCGCGGGTGGAATTGCAGAGGCGACAGAGCAGAGGCGGAGACGGGGAAGTGCCCTGCAGGCGCGCGCGGAGAGCTGAGCGCCTGCGGGGAAGGTCGCGGAGGTGCGAGGGGAGGTTCTGCAGTGGTCGCGGAGGGTCGCGGGGGTCGACGCGAGGCCGTAGCCGGCCGCTGCAGTGCGCGCAGCGGCCTGCTGCGGCTGCAACTGCGGCGTGGACAGAACGGAGACGGAGGCGGGGAACGGGCCTGCAGGCGCGCGCGGAGTGTTGCGCGCCTGCGGGGAAGGTCGCGGAGGAGGTGGGGGTGCTGCTGCTGCTGCTGTCGCCGCTGGGCTGCTGCTGCTGCTGCTGCTTCAAGCTTCGGACCTTGAAGCGGCAGCAATGGCGTGGAGATGCAAACGAAGAGAAAAGAACACACCACGCCCACCGGCTCGTTGAAGAGCTGGGCGGTGGTGCTCCCACTGTGGTGGTGTGCACCACAGTGGGTTCTCCTGCTCGTCGGGTGCCTCCTCGACGGAGGGCCGGCGTATGGGAGGGGAGAACGGGCGAGGAAGGTGGTGGACTGCAGCGTGGCGATTTTTCAGCAGCTGCCGCAGCTGCGTATTGCAGCAACGTCCCTCCTACTTCTTTGTCGCGAGGAAGAGCTGCGGCTTTATAGAGGAGGAGAGCATGGCGGGGAGGCATGGCAGCAGTAGGGAGAGGCGTTGGAGAGTGGCTGCTGCAGGGAGAGGCGCGGGAAGGACAGCAGGGAGAGGCGGGGGTGCTGCATGCGGCTGCGGGAAGAAGGCAGCCGCGTGCAGAAGAAGAAAAGATGAAAATAAAAATAGAGAAGGGACTTTTGCAAAGAAACACTTGAAGAAAAATGTAAAAATGCAAGCCATTTATTCCATTCTCTTCTCCTCTCAATTAAATGCATGCATGCAAGCGTTTTTACAAATGCAACTACAGGATTATAATATACATAGTTAATGCTAGAAAATAGCATAAGAAGGCGTTCTTATAGGCGTGTTTTGAGGTGCAAACACCCCTTAGGTATTTTTATAGACCTAAGGGAGTCTCTCTAGAGAAGTGTGGAACTCTCTAGAGAGAGTCCCATGAGTGGCTGGCCAAGTGAGAGAGAGAGAGTAGTTCTTAGATCCATAAAAAGTGGATTTAAGAATTGAATGACTCTTGGTTGCTAAATTTGGCAACCAAGAGTGGCACCACTTCAAGAGAGTTCTAGAGAACTCTAGGTGGGTCTGTGTGCATGAATGGGTGTGTGTGTGAGTGTGTGGTCGTGCCCTTGGTGGCTAAGTGGTCTAGGTTAGGTCCTAAGGGGTTTGGGTAGGTGTAGGCCTCAAATTAGGGTTGCAAACCCTAATTTCTAAGGGGGAATTGCAATTAAACTTAACCCAAGTTTAATTGAATGAGTGTGAACCTAATTGAGAGTGAAATAACTCAATTAGGTTGGGATTAGATCAATTGGGCTCTCACTAAGTCCAATTGGACTTGTGTGGGTTGAGATCTGAGCTCAATTGGACTCAATGAGTCCAATTGGCTTAGATAATGGTAATTTACTATGATCTAAGTCAATTGGGTTTGGTGAGGACCTAATTAGGTCCTTAGGGAGGTCTAGAGGTGATGTACTAGGGTTAGGGTACCTTAATTTAGGTTCCTATGGGGTTGGAATTGGGTCTAGGGAGCTAGAGATCCAAGATCAAGGCTTGAATCTCAAAACAGGAACTGGAGAGCAGTTCCAGACGTCCAAAAAAGGAATCAGATGTCTGATACTCAAAAATCAGAAGTCCAGACTTGTCATCTGGACGTCCAATCAGAGTCAGGAAGAATTCAGGGTTCTATCTTGGGTATTCTGCAGAAATTAGACGTTTGACAAAGTGTCTGAACGTCCAATAACACTGCAGAAGTGGGTTTGAGGTGTGCGGGAGTTGACTAAGGGTTCTGGGCATCCTATAACTTATATGGACGTCCAAATAAGGGTTGGAACTAAGGTTTTAGGGTTTCCTAGTGTGCGGTGACCTAATCTAAGGGTGGCTAAAGCTTGGGGGAAGTCTTTAGGCTATCCTAGGGCTATGATAGACCTAAGCTCTTCACATTTTACTGGTTTATTCCTACTTAATAGAATAGCATACCTTAACTCCCTTACATTATTATTCACTATATCTAATCTAAGTCTTCTGCTCTAGTCCTGCTGCAATACTGATTATTCCTGATCCAGCATCAGATCCAGCTTCAGATCCAGCTCCAGATCCAGCATATTACCTGTAATTGACATAATGCACTTAATTAGCACATTATAACATTATTTTATGCATAGCTAAAGGAAAGCAGTAAAGATGTAGATAATGCTTATGCATGCATGAATTACCCTAACTTATGCTAAGTTCTAGCCTAATTTAGGTCAATTAAGACCTATGATTGCTACGCAATCATACCCCCATGCCTAAATCTTGCTAGTCCCTAGCAAATGCAAGACTAAATTATTCACAGAAGGGTCCCTAAGGGATTGATTATTTTATCAAGTGTATGCATAGAGATTTTTCTCCTTTTTGTTTTCATCCTATGATCTAGAAATCCAGACAATCGTGAAAGTGCAGCTATGTAGCTTTTGCAATGGATTCGAGTGAAAAACTGATACACCTCTAAAGCCTGTACTTGAACCCTAGTAAAGATTCTAGCAGGATAGCCAAAATTCTTCCCTTGGGGTATTCAAGATATTCTATGAATTTCACCCTGGCTTTAGGCTTAGGTAGAGAATCTCTGAGGGGAAAGATTATATATTTGGTGGCTCACTCTCACTTGGTGCTGCATAGAGATTAGTACTACAGAATCTAGATTCCCAGACTACTAAGTAACTCAACTCAGAGGAAGACGAGAAAAATTATGCTCTCTTTTGATTCCTTTGTATTCATTCACTCTTTCTCTTTTCCTTTTTCTTAGAGCTCACAATCTCACCAGATTCACATATATGATCTGTATTTGGTGGTCTCACTTGGCATTAACACTTTAATTGAGTTTCCATAACCCTAACACTAAGTTGGAATTCCTCAGCCAGTATTCGGGCGGTCAGAAACACTGAAAAATAGGTTAAGGCCATATTTGGTGGATCTCAAATTTATTTGGCAGTATTGCCTCAATGCAACTGAAATAAACACTAAATACTCTTTTTTTCTTGCTTTTTCTTCTTTTTCTAATTTTTTTTAGTTTTTTTTCATCAATTTTTTTTTCAACATATACACAACTAGCACACATCCATGAACTTTATTGAGGATGCATTATTAGGGATTGGTGGTACTCAAGAGACATTGGGTGGCTTATTTGGTGGAAGTGCCTACTCACGGCACCGGGAAAGATGGATAGGATGGTGTATTTCTGACCTTGGCATCAATACCCTCCTTCAGCCGAGGATTCCGTAAAGAATGGTCGTAACCATCCACCTTAGCCCTAGTTTTAAGAAAACTCGCTCTCCACATATTTGCCTTATTTGGTGGCTCTCAATATTTTGCACAAATATATATACGTAGGAACCGAGAGCAAAAACTATGCCTAATCTCAGAGTATCATCACCTAATTATCTAGGACTCCAAATTCCTTACACTAATCTTAGAACACCAGTACACTCTACTTTCATCTCACACTATTTGGTGGATTTTTGGAGGAAAATCTGCCTGACTCTCAAAACACTGTCCAGGGGTTCAGTAAAAGAAGCACTGCTTCTTCTCGACAGACTAAAGACGTTTATCAGCCTTCACCGTGAATCTATTGCAAATTCTACATGTGTGTGAAAAGTTGTACTAGATTCCAGATTATAGGAATCAACTAGAGGATAAAATCCCTAATGCATTCTCTTAATAAAATAATCTTATTCATGAATGCAATATGTATATATGCTATAAACAAGTGACCTCTTATATTTGTACTTCATGAAATTCCCGTATCGGGTTACATTCAGCTTGATCCTAAATTTAGAACACAAGGTGAGCGGGTGAGTCGGAAATGGCTGTTGCGGACGATTTCTAGCTCCAATGCAAGCATTGGAGGTGGAGTCAGTTGTTCTTTTATTTAGGGTCCTAAAGTATGTTTTACATGCAGCTCCAAGGTTTTCCTAAATGTTGGCATTAAAATTTTTAGTTTTGTTCTATCTACCCCCACATGCCTAAGTTCTTGCATGTCCTCATGCATGAATATAAAAGAAAATAAATACAGTAGGGAGAAAATGGGTAGAAATCACCTGTAATTGCTCTTGAAATTATATATTCAGCACTGGCCAACCTGTTAGTATGCAATATGCAGAAAGAAAATATTCTAAAAGAAACATATGCTATATATAAAAATGGTTATGTATAGATGATGGTGGAATGTGGGATATGCTATCTATATGTGCTACGATTAACGCCTCCAGCTGGGCGAGAATTCAATCACACATCCTCAATAAGATGAACAATCTCGTCAGGTGGAGGAGGTTCCTGGTCAAAAAATGGCTTGAGGTGCTGGCCATTTACCGTAGATATATGCCCAGATTTTGGGTCCCTGATCTGGATTGCCCCATTAGGATATGGCTGAATCACAACATACGGGCCAGTTCATTTGAACTTGAGCTTCTCTGCCAAAAGTTTTAATCGTGAATCGAACAACCAGACTTGCTGGTTGGGCGTGAATGCTTTCCTCCAGATGTGGCGGTCATGAAAGGCCTTGGTCTTGTCCTTGTATATCAATGCATTCTCATAGGCCTCCCACCGGATCTCTTCTAATTCGCTGAGCTGGAGTTTCCATTCTTGACCTCCTACATCGAGGTCAAGGTTACATTTTCGCACTGCCCAAAAGGCGCGGTGTTTTAGCTCTACAGGAAGGTGACAGGCCTTAGCATATACCATATGATATAGTGACATTCCAAGTGGGGCCTTGTATGCGGTCCGATATGCCCAGAGTGCATCAACTAATTTATCAGACCAGTCCTTCTTGTCTGGTCTAACCGTCTTCTAGAGAATTAGCTTGATCTGACGGTTAGACACTTCAGCCTGCCCATTGGTCTGCGGGTGATACGGGGTGGCTATACGGTGATGTACCCCGTTTTTCTTTAATAATGACCTGAAGTGGGCGTGGATGAAGTGGCTTCCCCCTCGCTAATCAGAGCGCAGGGTATTCTGAATCTTGCGAAGATGTACTGCTGTACGAAAGAAATGACGATCTTATGATCAGCCTGTCTTGCCGGGATGGCCTCGACCCACTTCAAGACATAGTCGACGGCTAGTAATATGTACTCGAAGCCATGCAAGTTCGAAAAAGGGCCCATAAAATTGATGCCCCAGATGTCGAACACTTCTACAACCATGATGGGCTAGAGTGGCATCATGTCTCTCCTGGTCATAGAACCGATCGACTGGCATCGTTTGCAGTGTTGGGCATATTCATGTGTATCTCTGAAAATGGTTGGCCAGAAATATCCCGACTGAAAAATTTTTGCAGCGATTTTCTGTCCCAAGAAATGACCACCACAAGCATCATTATGGTAAAAGGATAACACACTGGGGATCTCGGAATCTGGGATGCATCTTCGAATAATCTGATCTGCTCTAATGTGGAAGAGCAGTGGGTCATCCCAGAGGTAGAATTTGGCCTCTGCAGTGAATTTGAGTTTTTTGTCCTTAGATAGGTTTGCAGGAATCTTGCTTGCGACAAGGTAGTTTGCAATATCCGCATACCAGGGGAACTCAATAGAATGAACTGCCAAAAGAGATTCATTCGAAAATTGCCCGTGGATAGGTAGGGAATAAGGAATGTGTCTTGGGTCCAGTCTGGATAGGTAACGGTAATTGACTGCGATCTAAGTCAATTAGGTTTGGTGAGGACCTAATTAGGTCATTAGGGAGGTCTAGAGGTGATGTACTAGGGTTAGGGTACCTTAATTTAGGTTCCTATGGGGTTGGAATTGGGTCTAGGGAGCAAGATATCCAAGATTAAGGCTTGAATCTCAAAATAGGAACTGGAGAGTAGTTCCAGACATCCAAAAATGGAATCAGACGTCTTATACTCAAAAACCAAAAGTCCAGACTTGTTGTCTGGACGTCCAATCAGAGTTAAGAAGAATTCAGGGTTCTGTCTTGGGTATTCTGCAGAAATTGGATGCCTGACAAAGTGTCTGGACGTCCAATAACACTGTAAAAGTGGGTTTGAGGTGTGTGGGAATTGGCTAAGGGTTCTAGACGTCCTATAACTTATCTGGACGTCCAGATAAGGGTTGGAACAAGGGTTTTAGGGTTTCCTAAGGTGCGATGAGCTAATCTAAGGGTGGCTAAAGCTTGGGGGAGGCCTCTAGGCTATCCTAGGGCTAGGATGGACCTAAACTCTTCACATTTTACTGCTTTATTCCTACTTAATAGAATAACATACTGATTGCGCAGCAATCATAGGTCTTAATTGACCTAAATTAGGCTAGAACTTAGCATAAGTTAGTTTAATTCATGCATGCATACGCATTATATGCATCTTTACTGCTTTCCTTTAGCTATGCATGAAATAATGTGTTGATTAAGTGCATTATGTCGATTGCAGGCAATAAGCTGATTTGGAGCAGGATCTGAAGTTGGATTCAAGACATACACCTACCTAAACCCCTTAGGACCTAACCTAAACCAACTAGCCACATAGAGCATGACCACACACACCCATTCACGCACACACACTTCTCTAGAGTTCTCTAGAACTCTCTTGAAGTGGCACCACCTCTTGGTTGCCAAATTTAGCAACCAAGAGGCATTCAAAATGAGATCCACATGTTTTGAATCTCATAACCATATCCACTCTTGGACTCTCTCTAGAGAGTTCCACACCTCTCTAGAGAGAAGCCCTTAGGTCTATAAAAAGACCCAATGGGTGGCCAATTGCACCCATTCAAATTCTTGGCACCCATTCACTTCCTTGGCTCCATCCACATCCACCTCCACTTAGGCTAGCCACTCCATCTCCACGAGTTCACCACCATCATGAAGGACACCATGCTGGGATGCTGGATCACTCCTCTCTCTCTCCAAGGGTCGGCCTAAGCTCCATTGGCCGCCCCTCGTTCTCCTCCCGACCACTCTAAGGCCATCGGGGACCACCCCCGAATGCCCTTTTGTTCTGCTAGATCTAGATTAGTAGTTTATGCTCTTCATAGTTTTACTACTTTTTATTACTGCTTAGTAGCGTAGTCCTTCTTCTCCCCAAATGATGCATGCAAAATCCCCCCCGTAGAGTCTTGTATGAGATTGTTTTCTAGTACCTAGATTTACATTTTAAGCATTTCTGTACAAGCTTTCCTCTACAGTTCTTGTTGCAAACAACTCCCAACTGAATGAATGAAAAATGCATTTATATATATATATATCTCCATGTTTTGAAATCACCATGAGCTTATTGATTGCTATCCTGTTTGCGTGATTCAAGTTGCCTGTTTTCAATTATTTATCTATTCTGCAACAAGCATGTCGTTTCCTGAAAATATAGAGAATCTAACGATAGACTCATTTTCCATAAACAGTCACCACCTCACTAGAATCGTTTGCACAGAAACTCACCCGTTCACCTTTGTGATTTATTTAACACATGCGCACGTAATTAGGGTTCATAATAGAAGTGGTGAAATCTTAATTAGGAGATTGGAAACCGGGGTGCGAATTTAAACAAGGTAGAGTGGTAAAAGATCGAATTCTAAAGTAAAACAAATGCCTCCTAGAGATGAATGACTGGGACTCAAGTCTCGTTATCTTTTATTAAATATTTTTGTTTGATCATATTGCGCACTATACTGTGACATTTTCCTAGCAAAAATGTGCTCTACGACTACCGAACAAATGGCACCGTTGCCGAGGAGGCAACATCATTTTCTTTAATTTTGATCTTTTAAACTATCACTGACAAATCTCTCTCTACTTTGTTTTTGATGTGCAGGACAACATGGAAGAAAAACAGGATCTGCGCACACAAAGAGCGCGACAAAGAAAAAAATTAGGTGCACATCATCTCCCCTTTACATTAGGTTTCTGATGAGAGCCTCATCATGATCCATAACTAGCACATTTTGACCCAATAAAGAAGATAAAAGCTCCTACATAACCTAGAAGAAGGCTTAACTGAAGGAACAAGTTCTCTGAAAAGAAAACATGAAATAAAGGTTAAAACTGTAAATTCACCATTGCAGTACATAAATGGGATTTCTCAGAGGAAAAACATATGTCAAATGGTCTAAATGGGATAAAAAGTGGGTTGAGTTAATCAGAAATGAGTTTACGTGCAATCTAAGAATTAAATGACACTTGGTAACCCTAAAACAGACCCGCTTAAATTAACAAGGTTCAGGTCAGAATAAAAATCAAGTAAACCCCCTAAAAATCATGGAAAAACATCCTCTAGGGTTTAGAACACTTAATTTGGCCTTTGGAACCCAGCTTGACCTAGATTAGGGTCCCAGCTCTTCAATTAACCTAATTTGGGTTTTTACGCAAAATGTCCAGTCAAACGTGGTCAAACCTAAAATACAACCTCACCATTGGATTCCCTAGGTCAAAATTAGGTTTATACCAAAATTTGGACCTAAGGGGAGGTCATCTTGACCTACTTTGCAATTTAGTACACCCAAATCACAATTTGGTCCCTATCTTTTGAATATCTTTGCAGAGAGCCCCTAAGTTCTTCGCCCCCTTTGCAATCCGGTCCTGCCGCCATTGTTAGGGCAGAACCGTGCTCCGGCGAGGTTTAGAGAGGGATTACTCTCTAATCCCTCAGAGATTCTCTCCCACAAATGGAAGGGGGATTCTCTGAGGAATTCCCTTCCATCTAAAGTAGATCACAATCCCTGGTGTGAACCCAATCTCTCGTGCGAACGCACGAGAGATTTGGGTATCCACCCTCCATCTCCAGCTAGCCGGCAGAGTTAATTGCGCGGTCTCCACATGCTAGAAGGGGCGGCTAGCACCTATAAAAGACTCCCCAGACCCTGCCGCAGAGGCTAAGCTTGAATTTGACGGAGATCCCCTCAAATTTCCTCTCTCCCACTCTGGCCAAAAGACCTGCAAGCTCCGGCGACCTCCTCCCCTCCTTCTCGTCGCTCTGCTACCATACCAGCAGCAGAGTCAACTCCGCCGCTTCCTCCCACGTCGCGCCGTACCAAGCGCACGTGCCCCTGCCCTCATCCTCGTCGCCGCTTCCTCCCTCAGGGTCCTTCTTCCCCGACGATGGCAGTTACACTCCTTCCACTCCGCTGCCTCCATTCCTTCCAGATCACCCCAGATACCCTCTCCATCCTCTCCTCTCTCTTTTCCCCCTGCTATTTTATCCAATTACCTCCCGACAGTGCCTAACCAACTCCATCGTCCTCGCCTCCGACCGCCCCCCGGCGAGCCGCCCACACCACTCCGCCCCTCCACCCGGCCCGCTAACCCTCTCGTGAGCTCCGCCTCACCACCAGGAACTCAGTCCACCCCTCCACTGCCACTCCAGACCTCCACAATCACCCCCCGACCAACCCTACATCTCCGACCACAGGTTGACCTAGGCATGCACGCCTAGGCCAACTTGCGGCTTGCAGCACTGCGCATCATCTTCGCCGTGCTACGGCGAAGGTTTCTAGCTAATTTGATTGGGCCAATAGGCCGTTCTTGTGTATGACAGGTCGCAGCTCTTGCCGCCATTGAAGGTCGAAGCAGCGAGGAGCTTGTAGCAGCTTTAGGCACCAGGGCGCCCAGGCTGCAGGTGCAGCGGACTCACGTGAGTGTCGCGAAGTGAGTGAGGCCAGCAAGTCGCACTGCGAGGCCAGCAGCTGGGGCAATTGCACGACGGAAGCTCTACGGGCGTGCGTGAAATCGGGACTGATCAGATAGTCCTACATCGTGGAATCGCGAAACACAGGTATAATATAAATTGTTTTTGTGTTTTAAGCTCACTGCCTCCGTAAGCACAGGGGTGAGGTCCCTCACCTGCCCTCACACCCGCCTCGTCTGCGGCTTGACCTCGCGGATCTGGCGGGATCCGACCCGACCCAATCCTTGAGCACTCCTCGCGCATCACCACCTGCCGGTGCTCCTAGTCCCGGGTGTGAAGCCAACCCGATTACCCATGTAGCTCTAAGGAGAGCGTCCTTGAGTGAATTGCAGAGAAAGAGAGAGATGTTTGGGTAGAGGGATGGGGGTAGGTTTTGCCTTGGCTGTGGTGTGCGCAGGAAAGAAGAAGCAAAGGAAGAAGCGAACACTTAGCAGCTGCAGAAAAGGAAGAAGAGAAGAGACCAAGGAAGAAGAAGCCTTAGCAGAAAAGAGAAAGAAGAAGGAAGGCAAGGAAAAAGAAAGAGAAGAACGAAGAGAGGCCAAGTGAAGACTCTGCAAAGATCAGAAGGAGAAGAAGAAAGAAGGAAGGCAAGGCAGGAGAAGAACTAAAAACAAGAAGCAAAGGCAGAAAGAGAAAGAAGCAGAAAGGAGAAGAAGAGAGAAAGGGGATTACATTTAAGATGTCTGATACAGAAATCAGACGTCCAATTCTATTTTCTTTTACAAATCCTTTTTAAAATTCTCTCTTTGAATCACTCATTTTCACTTAACAGTTGTATTCTTTGATTTTAAAAAGTACTGAGATTGCTCCCCGTGTTTGACCTCGGATACTCTAGTTTTTCGAGTAATAAAATTCTTTATATTTGTTTAAATGTTTTGTCGGTTATACTACAACGTGATACACTTTAAACCCGCACAAAAACGTGAGAACAGTTTTCTTTTTGAACCCTAGGAGTAGATTTACTTTCTGCAAGTTCTTTTGAAAAAAAGAAAAAAAATCTTTGTTCAATTTCATGAAAAAAAAATAAAAAAAATTTGAAAAAAATCTAGATTAGGTTTCTTTTTCAATCCTAGGTTAGTTTGAAAGAAAAAAAAGAAAGAAAAAAAAGATATTTTCTTTGAATCCTTTGAAAAATTCTTTTTGAAAAAAGAAATATTATTTTTGGTGGAAAGTTTAGATTTCAAACTCAAACCTCTTTACGAGGTTTTCCACCATCTTCTGATTTTCGGCCAGATTGCAAGTCTGATTTAAAAATTCGATTGCTGAAACATTAGTGAGCAAAAAATTCTAAAATTTAGGCCAAACCTTCATTTTTAAACCATATTTCAAACGCCGCCATTCTTTTAAAAATTTCAAAGTATAAAATTTTTAAAAATTTGCGAAGTACATGGGGGTCAGACTGACCCAGATTCAAGATTTTTCAAATTTCAAAAAGCAATTTCTAGCAATATGCAAATCTATTTTGATTAAAAATGGTGGGGTTTGAAAGCTGATCTAATTGGATTTATTTTCCATATTTTTCCTAAATTTTTGAAGGTCAATTGATACTGTTTCAAAATGAACAACCGACCAGGGGTCAAAATTCCAGATCTGACCCTCGGACATTCAAAAATCTCTAAAAATTCGGTTGAAATAGTAAAAATTTCAAAAAAATATTCTCTAGAAATTAATTAAGAAAGGAATCTACTTGCAAAATTTCAAGTTAATTGGATTCCAATTATTTTCAGAGAACGAACATTACTTTTGTGGTTTGCTGAAACAGAACAAACCCTAGAAGTGCATGAACCTTAGGTTGAATCATTAGGGTTACAACTTAGAGACCACACTTTGGGCTAACCTAGACTTAATCAAGTCTAGTACTTAGCTGGTGAGCTTGGTCACCTCGTGGGCCACTCACCAAGAGAAACCCCCAACTGAAGAAAACGGCTAAAATCAATTCTAAAACACGAAATCAACCCTTATTCATTGTCATACTACTGGGTGTTTGGAACCTCTCTTGCCAAACCTGGTGACTAAGTCTGCGGAGCAGTGTCAAACGACCACGGCTTAGGGGTTAATGAAACCGGAGGCGTAAGCCAAAGGAAGAACCTTCCCCTTAATCCCCTCGTAATCAGATTGGCTGGGTTAGCTTGAGAGGTAGGAATCACTTTCAGTTGGTTGAACGACGAATTTTTCTTCAGGAATTCAAAGTTCTAACGAAAAATCTGGTCACCCAATCCATAAGAACCATTTGATTGACAGGGCCTTAGCCTTGTCCTGCTTGGCTACACCAACCCAGGGTTTGGGTGGTGTATGCAAGGAAGGAGGTCACTTAGACCTCACTTGGTTGGACCTTGGGAGCCACTCCCAAGGAGGCGAGTCACCTCACCAGGACCATCTTCTTCCCCCACTTCTTCTACTCCCAGAGCCACCATGGCAAATCTTGGACCTGGACCTAGACCGGGTCAGGATATTGAGAATCTAGACCCGATGGCTTGTCTGGAAGCTTGGGTAGCCGAATCCGAGGAGCGGCATCAGCAGAGCATGGATCGCATCTTGACGGCACTTGACAAGATGCAGCACCCGCCACGAGGAGAACAACTGTGGGATTTCTATGACACAGCTGCACAAATCATTGCACCTTTAGTCAGAATTCCCACAGGTGGAGATGCATTTGAGCTCAAGCCCAATGTGTTTGGGTTGATCAGCACTCATTTCTACGGGAACTCAAGCAAAGATCCGTTCCAGCACCTTGAGGACCTGAGTCGACTAGCTAAAATGATTCGACCAAGGAATATCGATCTCGGGATTGTTCTAATGAAGCTTTTCTCATTCTCTCTGAGGGACAAGGCTTCATACTGGTTCAAGACTATTGGGAAGCCAATTGGAACCTGGCCGGAATTACGATGTGAATTCCTGGAAAAGTTCTTCCCAATCGGTCGAACAAACACAATGCAGCATGCAATCACGACTTTCTCCCAAGGAGTTGGGGAGAAGCTACATGAAGCTTGGGACAGATTTCACGACCTTCTCTGGAAATGCCCGCACCATGGTATACCCAGATGGCACCTAGCTTAGATCTTTTACCATGGGCTAGATGACACACATCGGTATCTGGCTGATGCATCTAGCGGTGGGAATTTCCTCGCAAAAGACGAGAATAGCGCATTTGAGTTGTTCGAATCATTAGCGGAGAACTCGATGAATGCCGCATCCATGAACCAGTTCCACTGGCCTGGTCAGCAGTGGGTTGGTGTCCACGAGGCTCACACCGAGTCTATTCGAGCCGACATGGATATCATCGTCAAGTAGCTGGATAGAATAAACCTAATCGAGAAAAAGATTGACCAGATTAGTCAGGGTCAATCTGACTTGAGCTCTGCTGCCTCAAGACCCTCCTATGCACCACGAGCCCCTCTTGCTAGAGTTAATCTACTCACTCGGGATGCATCTTCTCCGTATTTATGAGATCCCACATATCAGGATCCCGTAAATAATCTAGATCTAGTGCCCTACGACCAAGGTTACGCACCACCCACAGATTATAATGCGTATCCCCTTGATGGATATATGTCTTAGAGATCTTCAGCCTACGAGGATGTCAGTGCCATCCAAGGATACGGGCGTAATAACCCGTATTCAGAGACGTATAACCCTGGTTGGCACCAGCATTCAAACTTCTCCTGGTCTGGTAATTCATAGAGACCACATCAAGATCCACACTACCAGACCAGGCAATACGGGAATGCGTAAAACACGTACCATAGGCAATAGCCATTCCTGCATCAGCAGCAACCCCGCTCTTTATACCAGCCACTGCACCAAGCTATCAACCACCCTCCAAAGCGGGCTGACCCTTTGGAGGCACTGAAAGAGGAGCTGCAAGAATCAATGAGGAAATCAACACAAGATAGCTTGCAGATTATGAAGGAGATGGCTGATCAGATACAGACCATACAGAACACACAAAACCAGCTGTTGCAAGAGCATAGAACTTAGGGAGCCTTGCCCTCCCAGCCCATCCCGAATCCTCGATATATGCAGAACCAAGGCACCCCACCTAGGTTTCAAGCACCATAGGGGCAGGTACATGCTATACTACAGGCACCTCTTGCACCACCCAATTATGTGCAAGGACAACCGCCTTTGCAGAACCCCATGTATTCTGCCCCTTCCGCTCCCCCATCACCTCATGGACAGCAAGCCGATGCACATGTTGTCTCTTTAAGGAGCAGAAGGAAGACATTTGACCCACCACTTAGGCAGGTGGGTCCTGATTTTTCCCACCCTTCTTCGCAGGCGGGTTCGACTCCATCATCTCAGGAGCCACCTGCGGTAGATAAGGGTAAGAGGCCACTCAACCCTGAGATTCCCATCCCTTTTCCTGAGGCTCTGACACGAAATGTAGTACGGAAAAAGGACACGCGGAATTTTGAGGACCTGAAATCAATGTTCAAGGAGTACATATTCGGGTCCCCCTCCTCGAGGCAATCGATCACATTCCTGTCGTCGCTAGGTTCTTCAAGGACTATTGTACCCCAAAGCGACAGTCAAGAATTAGACGACAGGCGGTACTGTCGAAAGAGGCTAGCGTCGTGATTTTAGCCGACTTACCGCCAAAAAAGAAAGACCTTGGTACCCCACTCATATCATGCTTCTTGCAGGACTCCATTTGATCAGGCCCTTCTAGATTTGGGTTCGTCCATCAACCTAACTCCCACTGCTGTATTTGATCGATTTCGATTTAGGGAGTTGAAGCCCACCTCGGTCACAATTCAGCTGGTTGACAGATCAGTCAAAACATTGAGGGGGGTGGTTGAGAACGTGATCGTGAAGGTCTGCGGGTTCTGCTTTCCCGCAGATTTTTTCATTCTCGATATGGAAGTTCCTCCTATTCTCCGAGATGCACCAATTATTTTGGGTTGCCCATTTCTGGCGACAGCCTGAGCAAACATTGATTGTGCATCCGGGTGTATGGAGATAGGCCTAGGCAATGAGCGACTTCGACTAGACATATTCAGGGCAGCAAAGAACTTCGACTGTGATCGAATAGAGGAGGATGGTGAAGATGAAGATTCAGCATACTGTGGTAACATTGGGCTCCTTTGTGACGACCCAATGTCTCATTCGTCTACACTATTAGGGTTCATGGACCTCGATCCACACGGGACTGAAACCACTGCACTACACATATCTCCCCAAGGATCTGACTATTTAGGTTGTGCTTCTGACCACAGCACCCCTGAATCCAGCTATCATGATCCATACATTACTAAATCGCCCCTATTGTTGCAGGAAGACGTGACCATAGCTAACGGGTTTCCCGTTAATGTAGTCACAACCGATTATTCCGCAGGGAGTGACTCAGCGAGAATTCACGTGCACATGGATTAGCAGATTCCCACCCTCGATTCTGCTCCTCCCACTCTCATTTCTGACTCTAACCCACCTGTAATTGAATTGAAGCCCTTACCTGATTCACTCAAGTATGTGTTCTTGGGCAAAAGTGAGACATACCCAGTCATTATGAATGCCCACTTAACCCAAGAACAAGAGCATCAATTGATTTCTACGCTTCAAGACCATAGGGCTGCTATCGGGTGGACTATTGTTGATCTTCGCGGTATTCGCCCCTCGTATTGCACTCATCACATTTACATGGATGAGGAGGTGAAACCTTCAAGACAACTTCAAAGACGGCTTAACTTGAATATGCTAGAGGTTGTTAAGAAGGAGATCATCAAATGGCTAGATGCAGGTATTGTATATCCAATCTCAGACAGCCAGTGGGTGAGTCCGATCCAGATAGTGCCCAAGAAGGCAGGACTCACCGTCGTGAAGAATGATAAGGGTGAATCCATCCGACCCGCATTGCGACATCTTGGCGAGTCTGCATCGACTACAGGAAACTGAACATGGCTACCCATAAGGATCACTTCCCTTTGTCGTTCATTGATCAGATCTTGGAACGATTAGCCAGACGCAATTTCTTCTGCTTTCTAGATGGATATTCCAGGTATAATCAAGTAATGATTAGCCCAGAAGATCAAGACAAGACCACATTCACATGCCCCTTTGGAACATTCGCTTTCAAGTGGATGCCCTTTGGCCTCTGCAATGCACCAGCGACATTTCAGCGTTGTATGATGGCCATCTTCTCTGACATGATCGGGGACTTTGTGGAGGTATTCATGGATGACTTCTCCGTTTCGGAGATGATTTCGAATCTTGTCTTGATAACCTCACCAAGATCCTGAAACAGTGTATTGAGGTAAACCTACTACTATCCTGGGAGAAAAGCCATTTCGTGGTAAGGGATGGCATAGTACTAGGGCACAGGATCTCCAAAAATGGACTCGAGGTTGATCTAGCTAAGTCTGAGATTATTTCCCACTTACCTCCACCTAGCTCAGTCAAGCAAGATCAAATCATTCTTGGGTCACGTCGGCTTCTATCGGAGATTTATACATGATTTCTCAAAAATTTGCACGGCCTTTGACAAATCTCCTAGTTGCCGATGCCCCATTTGAATTTGATACCTCGTGTCTCAGTGCCTTTGAGACTTTACGAAGCGCTATCTCCAACTCTTCGATTCTCCAACCACCCGACTAGTTGCTTGATTTCAAAATGATGTGCGACGCTTCTGATTTTGCCGTCGGTGCTATTTTAGGCCAGCGTCGGGAGAAACAACCCTTCGTCATATACTATGCTAGCAAGACGCTGAATGAGGCTCAGTGCAATTACACTGTCACCGAAAAAGAATTGCTAGCAGTAGTATTTGGGTTGGAGAAATTCAGATCTTACTTATTAGGGTCCAAGGTCATCATTTTCACTGACCACTCTGCTCTCCGGCATTTGTTGGCAAAGAAGGATGCCAAACCATGGCTCATTAGATGGATCCTTGTATTGCAAGAATTTGATATAGAAATCCGTGACAAAGCTGGAAAGCAGAATGTTGTGGCGGATCACCTATCCAGATTGGACCCAGACCACATTCCTTATTCCCTGCCTATCCATGAGCAATTCCCGGATGAATCTCTTTTGATAGTTCATTCTATTGAGTTCCCCTGGTACGTGGATATCACAAACTACCTTACCGTAGGCAAGATTCTTGAGAATCTATCCAAGGACCAGAAACTCAAATTCACTGTAGAAGCCAAATACTACCTCTGGGATGACCCACTACTCTTCCGCATTGGAGCGGATCAGATTATTCGAAGATGCATCCCAGATTCTGAGATCCCCAATGTGTTATCTTTTTGCCACAATGATGGTTGTGGTGGCCACTTCTCGGGATGGAAAACCGTTGCAAAAATTTTGCAGTTAGGATTTTTCTAGCCAACCATCTTCAGAGATACACACGAATATGCCCAACACTGCAAACGATGCCAGTCGGTCAGTTCTATGACCAGGAGAGACATGATGCCACTCCAACCCATCATGGTCATAGAAGTGTTCGATGTTTGGGGCATCAATTTTATGGGCCCTTTTTCGAACTTGCATGGCTTCGAGTACATATTGCTAGTCGTTGACTATGTCTCGAAGTGGGTTGAGGCCATCCCCGTGAGACGGGCTAACCATAAGACCGTCATTTCTTTCGTATGGTAGAACATCTTTGCAAGATTCGGAATACCCCACGCTCTGATTAGCGACAGGGAAAGCCACTTCATCCAGGCCCATTTCAAGTCACTACTAAAGAAATATGGGGTACATCACCGTATAGCCACCTCGTACCACACGCAGACCAATGGGTAGGCTGAAGTGTCTAATCATCAGATCAAGCTGATTCTCCAGATGACGGTTAGACCAAATAGGAAGGATTGGTCCAATAAATTAGTTGATGCACTCTGGGCATATCGGACTACATACAAGGCCCCACTCGGAATGTCACCATATCTCATGGCATATGGCAAGGCCTGTCACCTTCCTATAGAGCAGGAACACAACGCCTTTTGGGTGGTGCAAAAATGTAACCTTGACCTTGATGCAGGAGGTCAAGAACGGAAACTCTAGCTTAGCGAATTAGAAGTGATTCAACGGGAGGCCTATGAGAATGCATTGATATACAAGGATAAGACCAAGGTTTTTCATGACCGCCACATCTAGAGGAAAGCATTCACGCCCAACCAGCGAGTCTGGTTGTTTGATTCATGACTGAAACTTTTCGCAGGGAAGCTCAAGTCCAAGTGGACTGGCTCGTATGTTGTGATTCATCCATATCCTAATGGGGCAGTCCATATCAAGGACCCAAAATCTGGACATATATCCACGGTCAATGGCCAGCGCCTCAAGACATTTTTGGCCCAGGAACCTCCTCCACCTGACAAGATTGTTCATCTTATTGAGGACGTGTGATTGAGTGCTCGCCCAGCTGGAGGCGTTAAACTCAGCACATATAGATAGCATATATCCCACATTTCACCATCATTTATACATAACTATTTTTATATATAACATATTTTTTCTTTTAGCATATTGTATATTGCATACTGACAGGTTGGCCGGTGCTGAATGTATAATTTTAGGAGCAACTACAGGTGATTTCTACCCATTCTCTCCCTGCAGTATTTATTTTCTTTTATATTCATGCATGAGGACATGCAAGAATGTAGGCATGGGGGGGGAGGGGTAGATACAACAAAATTGAAAAAATTTATGCCAACATTTAGGGAAACTTAGAGCTGCATGTAAAATGTACTTTAGGACCCTAAATAAAAGAACAACAGACTCCACCTCCAATATTCTCATTGGAGCTAGAAATCGTCCGCAACAGCCATTTCCGACTCACCCACTCACCTCTTGTTCTAAATTTAGGGTAAAGCTGAATGTAACCCGATACGGGAATTTCATGAAGTACAAATATATGAGGTTACTTGTTTATAGCATATATACATATTGCATTCATGAATAAGATTATTTTATTAAGAGAATGCATTAGGGACTTTATCCTCTAGTTGATTCTTGTAATCTGAAATCTAGTACAACTTTTCACACACACGTAGAATTTGCAATGGATTCACGGTGAAGGCTGATAAACGTCTTTAGTCTGTCGAGAAGAGCAGTGCTTCTTTTCCTAAACCCGTGGACAGTATTTTGGGAGTCAGGTAGATTTTCTTCCAAAAATCCACCAAATAGTGTGAGATGAGAGTAGAGTGTACTGGTGCTCTAAGATCAGTATAAGGAATCTAGAATCCTAGATAATTAGGTTATAATACTTAGAGATAAGGCATAGTTTTCACTCTTGGTTCCTACATATGCATTTATGTGTGAAATATTGAGAGCCACCAAATAAGGCAAATACGCAGAGAGCGAGTTTTCATAAAACTAAGGCTAAGGTGGATGGTTATGACCATTCTTTACGGAATCCTCGGCTGAAGGAGGGTATTGATGCCAAGGTTAGAAATACATCGTCCTATCCATCTCTCCCGGTGCCGTGAGTAGGCACTTCCACCAGATAAGCCACCCAATGTCTCTTGAGTGCCACCAATCCCTAATAATGTCTTCTCAATAAAGTTCATGGACGTGTTATGTTGAAAAAAAAAAAAAGAGATGAAATGAAAAAAAATGATGAAAAGAAAAAAAATTGAAAAATATTAGAAAAAGAAGAAAAAGCAAAGAAAAATGAGTGAATATTTAGTTTAGTTGCATTGAGGCAATGCCACTGAATAAATTTGAGATCCACCAAATATGGCCTTAACCCACCTTTCTTGTGTTTCTGATCGCCCAAATACTGGCTAAGGAATTCTGACTTAGTTTTAGGGTTATGGAAACTCAATTAAAGTGTTAATGTCAAGTGATACCACCAAATACAGATCATATGCGTGAATCTGGTGAGATTGTGAGCTCTAAGAAAGAAAAGAAAAAGGGTAAGAGAAAATGAATACAAAGGAATCAAAAGAGAGCATAGTTTTTCTCATCTTTCTCTGAATTAAGTTACTTAGTAATCCGGGAACTTAGATTCTGTAGTACTAGTCTCTATGTAGCACCAAGTGAGAGTGAGCCACCAAATATATAATCTTTTCCCTCAGATATTCTCTATCTAATCCTAAAGCCGAGGTGGAATTCATAGAATATTTTGAATATCCCGAGGGAAGAAGTCCGCCTATCCTGCTAGAATTTTTACTAGGGGTCAAGCATAGGCTTTAGAGGTGTATTAGTTTTTCACTCGAATCCGTTGTAAAATCTACATAGCTACACTTTCACGTTTGTTTGGATTTCTAGAGCGTAGGATGAAAACAAAAAGGAGAAAAATCTCTAGGCATACACTTGATAAAATAATCAGTCCCTTAAGGACCCTTGCTGTAAATAATTTAGTCTTACATTTGCTAGGGACAAGCAAGATTTAGGCATGGGGGTATGATTGCGCAGCAATCATAGGTCTTAATTGACCTAAATTAGGCTAGAACTTAGCAAAAGTTAGGATAATTCATGCATGCATACGCATTATCTGCATCTTTACTGCTTTCCTTTAGCTATGCATGAAATAATGTGCTGATTAAGTGTATTATGTCGATTGTAGGCAATAAGCTGATCTGGAGTAGGATCTGAAGTTGGATCATGAATAATGGGAGTTACAGTTGAGCTGGAGCAAAAGGCTTCGATTAGATGTAGGAATAATGATGTAAGGGAGTTAAAGGTTTTCTATTCTATTAAGTAGGAATAAAGTATTAAAATGTGAAGAGCTTAGGTCCATCCTAGCCCTATGATAGCCTAGAGACTTCCCTAAGCCTTAGCCACCCTTAGATTAGGTCACAACACCCTAGGAAGCCCTAAAACCCTAGTTCCAACCCATAGCTGGATGTCCAAATAAGTTATAGGATGTCCAAGACCCTTAGCCAACTCCCACACACCACAAACCCACTTCTGCAGTGTTATTGGATGTCCAAACACTTTGTCAGACATCCAATTTCTGCAGAATACCCAAAATAGAACCTAGATTTCCCCCTGACTCAAATTGGATGTCCAGAACTGAAGTCTGGACTTCTAATTTTTGAGTATAAGTCGTCTGATCACATTTTTGGACGTATGGTACTGGTCTCCAGTCCCTGTTTTGAGATTCAAGCTTTGATCTTGGATCTCTAGCTCCCTAGACCTAATCCCAATCCCATAGGAACCTAAATTAAGGTGTCCTAACCCTAGTACATCACCTCTAGACCTACCTAAGGACCTAATTAGGTCCTCACCAAACCCAATTGACTTATATCAAACTCAATTACCTTCACCTATGTCAATTGGACTCACTAGGTCCAATTGAACTTGTGCGGGTTGAGATCTAAGCTCAATTGGACTCATTGAGTCCAATTGAGCTTAGATCTCAACCCACACAAGTTCAATTGGTCCTAGTGAGAGTCCAATTGACCTAAACCCAACCTAATTGAGTTATTTCACTCTAAATTAGGTTCACACTCACCCAATTAAGCTTAGGTTAAGTTTAATTGCAAATTCCCCTTAGCAATTAGGGTTTGTAACCCTAATTCAAGACATACACCTACCTAAACCCCTTAGGACCTAACCTAAACCACCTAGCCACATCGAGCATGACCACACACACACACACACACACACACACATTCACGCACACACACTTCTCTAGAGTTCTCTAGAACTCTAGAGAAGTGGCACCACCTCTTGGTTGCCAAATTTAGCAACCAAGAGGCATTCAAAGTGAGATCCACATTTTTTGGATCTCATAACCATATGGTTGGCCGCTCTTGGACTCTCTCTAAAGAGTTCCACACCTCTCTAGAGAGAAGCCCTTAGGTCTATAAAAAGACCCAATGGGTGGCCAATTGCACCCATTCACATTCTTGGCGCCCATTCACTTCCTTGGCTCCATCCACATCCACCTCCACTTAGGCTAGCCACTCCATCTCCACGAGTTCACCACCATCATGAAGGACACCATGCTGGGATGCTGGATCACTCGTCTCTCTCTCCAAGGGTCGTCCTAAGCTCCATTGGCCGCCCCTCGTTCTCCTCCCGACCACTCTAAGGCCATCGGGGACCACCCCCGAATGCCCTTTTGTTCTTCTAGATCTAGATTAGTAGTTTATGCTCTTCATAGTTTTACTACTTTTTATTACTTCTTAGTAGCGTAGTCCTTCTTCTCCCCAAATGATGCATGCAAAATCCCCCCCGTAGAGTCTTGTATGAGATTGTTTTCTAGTACCTAGATTTACATTTTAAGCATTTCTGTACAAGCTTTCCTCTACAGTTCTTGTTGCAAACAACTCCCAACTGAATGAATGAAAAATGCATTTATATATATATATATATCTCCATGTTTTGAAATCACCATGAGCTTATTGATTGCTATCCTGTTTGCGTGATTCAAGTTGCCTGTTTTCAATTATTTATCTATTCTGCAACAAGCATGTCGTTTCCTGAAAATATAGAGAATCTAACGATAGATGCATTTTCTATAAACAATCACCACCTCACTAGAATCATGCACACAAAAACTCACACATTCACCTTTATGATTTATTTAACACATGCACACGTAATCAGGGTTCATAATAGAAGTGGTGAAATCTTAATCAGGAGATTGGAAATCGGCATGCGAATTTAAACAAGGTAGAGCGGTAAAAGATCTAATTCTAAAGTAAAACAAATGCCTCCCAGAGACGAATGACCTGAACTCAAGTCTTGTTATCTTTTATTAAATTTTTTTTTGATCATATTGCACACTATACTGCGACGTTTTCCTAGCAAAAATGCACTCTACGACTACCGAACACATACCTGTTGGACATACGAGTTGCTACGCTAATATGTTTGGTTTTGAAAAACCTGTCGTTGTAGTTTGAAAGCGATAAACTCATGTTCAACAAATAAAATTTATACTGAAATTGAAATTCCGGGTCGAACACAGGGAGGCGAACATTTGATTTAAAAGCTACGCGTTTGATTTTATTTGTCACAAAGTAATTCAATTGATTAAAACTATCTAACTATTTACAATAAATAGAAGAGAGAGAGAGAGTAAGAGAGAATATTACAAACAGAAATCAAAACAAGATGTAGAATGAACACGGAATTCATCATTAAAGAGATTGTTTGTTTCACTAAACATTACAACTAGAAAGCAGAAAATAATTACACTAGAAAGCAGTAAATTTACTCTAGAAAGCATTAAAAGAATGGAGAGAGAAATATCCTCCTCGACGGTCGCTTGGAGGACGAGCCGAACTACTCTAGAAAGTAGTAAATCTATTCTAAAAAGTAGTAAAAAGAATGGGGAGAGAGATATCCTCCTCGACGGTCGCTTGGAGGACGAGCTGGACGGGACGACGCCAGGACGAAGGAGGATGAAGTAGGACGAAGGAGGACGAAGTAGAAGAACGGGAATGGGGCAGCACATCGCCGTCGTCGTCGTCGCGGGATCCACTTCTGAAGGGGGACGAAAATTTATCTTTATCTCACGAGAAGCATCCCAGGTGTGGGACAAGCTTCTCTTGAGCTTTGGAGAGGTAGAGAAGAGAAGGAAGGGATGAGAATTTCATGTGGAGGGGGTCTCCTTTTATAGTTGCAAGGAGTGGGGGCAAATTGGTCATTACATCTTTAAAAACATTAATTCAGGACCTTTAGTGACGTATAAAACCATCGCGAAAGGTCTGAACGTGGGCGTAGTGGGCGACACTTGCACGCCCGCTCGCTTGCTTGCGTGCGCAACGCTTGCGCACGTTCACTAAATCTCAACCGTCCGATCGCGAGATCGGACAACTTAAGATGCGCCTTCCCCGCTCCTCAACGCACGCTCGCCCACGTACAATCCTACGTGAGGCATGGGCATGCGATATCGCGTGGGCGCTATCGAGCACCCATAGCCGCTCGATTGAGATCTAATGATCGGTCGTGCCCGCTCGTCCGTGCCGCTCGCCCTCTCGCGCAGTTCGATCGCACGTCGCGTGCTTGCGATAACACTCTCGCTCGCTACGCTGCGAGGCATGGATGGGCGCGAGGATGTTTTAAGGCGGGCGTCTCCACAGCCGTGGGATTGAGATCCAATGGCCCAAATCGCGTGCCAAAAACTTCTTTGAAAAAGCAACGGCGGTCTTGAGGGTCGATTGGACGGCTGAGATGGCACCACGTGGTGCCATCTTGGCCGTCCATCTTCTGGATGTTGTAAATGGTGCTACGGGTGTCGGATTGACTCGATTTTTATGTTGTTAGGCTACGATCGTCGATCCGAATCCATCCGTGCTGTCAGATTTGTCGTTTGAAGTGCGGATTTACACCATCTTAGCCCTTGATCTTCTAGGGTTCCCCGATCACTATCTTATGCTACAGATGCCTGATTAGGACGATCTTGGAGTCATTGAACTCCAATCGTTGCCCTGATCACATTTGTACGGTTGGATCTTCGATCCGAGGCCTTGATGAAAAGGTTGCCCTGTCCAAGCACATAAAAGGAGACAATTAACCTCCATTTTATTCAAACTACTCTAAATGTAAGATGATGCATGTTATGCAGTATTTGTAGCATGCAATGCAATCCTATGCTTAAGAACATGCATAAATAGACATCTTAAGTAGTGTAAATGTGTTTACGTCATACCCCCATGCCTATCTTTTGCTAGTCCCTAGCAAAAACTATATGCTATTTATAAAAGAATTAGGTTGGATTATTTGGGCATGAGTTATTTTCAATCATTAAGAAAATGTCTACTTAGGAACTGAACTTTCAAAGACACAACAGTGCCCGAGTATTTGCTAAAATGCAGACCGCCTCAAGCCCTCACCTTATTCAAAGAAAATTTTCTTTTTCTCTTTTTCCTCTTTTCTAATTTTATGGTTCTTCAAGTTTTAGGGTTTAAGAGTGGATTTCTACGACTATTCAACTCACCCAAGATTTAATGAGAACTCTATGTTCTAAGCATCTTATTGTGAATGTGATAGAGTCGTTGATCGGCAATTAAAACGGACTTCGGATTTCTATGCCTCTAGGTGACCTCAAAAAGAATTCTGCCTAAAGGTGCATCTTTACAACCGGTAGCTTTCTCCCTACTTTTATTTTTTTACGGGGTCAACACAAGGGTGAATCCAGTGTATATCTCCCCGGTTTATTCTACTTCTCCGCTTCCTACTAAATGTTTTGGGAATTTTCAGTGCATTTACTAAGCTGGGTTCTGGACAACCGGTCGATGAGCTGTTACCACCGACAACTTGCAAACCAGACTCGTGCGTGAAGTGTGGTTTATTTCTTTTTTTTCTTTTCTACTTTTCATTTTGATTTTTTTTTTGTTTTAAAGTAGGTGGCTTCCCTGGTCTAAGATTTACCTAAAGGTAGCAAAAAGAGAAAGGTCCAGTGACTGGGCTCTAGACAACCTACCTATGGGCTGTTACTCACGATAACTTGCCAGCCATATCACCCTAGAAGGTTCATTAGCTACCCAATTTCCGTTAGAATCTCCAAACAACGAGTCAGTGCAAAGAAAGTGTGTAGATGCTTAAAACTCAAAAATTCCCTCAAATCAGAAGGGGGGTTGATAAGTCGTGTACTTATCACCCAAACTTATTTATTCCAATTACGATATAATTAATATGGTGAGGACTCGAAAATAAATCCACATTTTAGTGGATACACGGGTTAATTAAGTCCAAAGACCTGAAGGGTCTTTGTGTTCAGATCATAAAGTAGTATTTCATAAGATTGAAAATTTTCTTAAACCCAAGTTTTCCTTCCTAATTCCACACTTTTTTTTAGTAAAATAAAATAAATCTATGGAGCTGATGAATAAATTCAGAGATGAATATCCACCCCCCCATGCCTATCTAATGCAATGTCCTCATTGAATTAAAAAGACATAAAACAGAGTGGAATAGCGTAGAAAGCACCTGAATTGCGTGAATGTCAGGTCCGCTCTGAGATGAAAGCTAAAAAAAGAAAACTGTATAAGTGCTGAATTTAGTGCCTTCAGCTAGGCACACTATACAAAGAAGAGAAATGAAGAATTCACAGGTGCAGGTCAGAATAAGAATAAATAGAAGAAACCTTCGACCTATTAGCAGAGGTCCACAGATGTGGACCAGATTATGGTGCAGACCGATACCCCATAATCGAGAATATCTTAGGTTCTGGATAAAAATTACCCAAAACCTAAAATCTGTATGCAAGCAGGGTCGGGCCTGCGATTTATGAGGATGCAACTCAAGACGAAAAAGTCAGGTTACAGAGAATTGAAGCTCAAAAGGATAATCATTGAATGTGTGCTTGGGTTTGACATCCTCAAAAAAAATGTCGTAAGGGTCCTAGTTTGATGGTTTCAGATGAATAGGAATCCTTCGACTCAGTCTTCTACTTCCTACAAAACTAGCTTCCTAAATCAGAACTTCCCAACTCCTATCCTCAATTAGAATGTTAAATTCCGAGACCTCTTGCATGTTAATCACCCCATCTGAAATCTCCAAGCTTAAATGATGTGGCTGAATCAAAATTGACTTGGGTCTAATTATCTCAGAAATAGAATCATCAATAAGCTCAACGGGGTGTAACTGACAATCAGGGCATTGAATTGAATCCTCTAGAAAATGCGATTCTGGATCCATAATGTGTGCCCTAATAAGATCAGTTTCCTCAGTTCTTGGGCTATCAAATGATTTTTTGGATTCCTCAGGCCCAAACGTCTCACAAAAATCGTGCTCTGTAAACTCGTGTGAGACTTTGCAAATCGAATCTTCACCATCAGAATCAAGATCCGTATTAATGTATGTCTCAAAATCATCTGTCACTTTCTGATCCATGGAGACATACATTTCCTCGTACCCCGGGTCAGGGATCTCAGGTGAAGAAATCGGATCATCCTTAGTTGGTTGCTTTAATTCAATCTGGTCAACCTCATAACACGTGTCCCCCCAACAGGTGCCTTAACGGGTTCTATCATTGGCTTTCCTAAAGGGAGTTCATCCTGGGAATCATCCCATGATTGAATCAAAGCGACCATGAATCTCATCCTCAATTTCGCTAATTTCCTAAGTAGAAACTCACTTGGGTTCTTATCCTTTACATCTTGGAGCCAATCCAACAACGACTTGTTCAAATCATCAATTATTTCAATCAGGGGCTCCAATCTCTCAATGCAAGGTATTGGCTGAACTTCTAAAGATTGAATGATATTCCTCAAGTTAGCTAGAACCTTATCTTGAACCTGGTTACCCTGAAACAAATGAGTTGGTCTAGGGTTGGGCGGGTTTGGGGTCAAAGCAGGGGAATTAACAAATTGAGATTCGTTATACCCTTCTTGATAATAGGTCATTTCAGATTGTTCAAAAGGTGGTGATGACCTAAAGGCAGTGTAATTAGAGGATGGGTAAGGCTCGGTGTATCCTTCTTGATTATAGATCATTTTAGGTTGTCCATGAAAGGTTGACGATCTATAATCGATGTGGCTCTGAGAAGGATAGAAATCGTAATCGTAGTGTTCAGGGTTAGACCCTAAATACGGAGGTCCGGAACTGTATCCCCAATTTGAGTTATCCGAACTAACTGATGGTTGATTACAGTACGAGTCGGGATAATTGTTATGTTGAGGATAATTCAAAATAGGAGGGAAAGAGCAGGAGTGAGTGTAATATGTGGAAGGATTCATGAGAGATGGGAGGAAGAAAGGCACCCTGCAATACAAACAATCAAACCTATCCTTAAGTGGGTTAGCCTACAGACCTACAGACTCCCAAAACCAGTCTTGAGATAAAGAAATGATTTGATCTGCTTCTGTTTGTTCAATCCAACCAGTTAGAAGGAGGGACTAGGGAGAAGGTTCTTCCTTTGGCTTGTGCCTCCGGTTCCTAGTGTACCCCCCAGCCGCGATCGTTTGATTATGCTCCCTTAGCTAGACATCAGATTGAATAGTAGAAACAGACTAATCGAAAATAATCTCATTATGGGCTTTGAAGAGCGAGTCGAATCCTTAAGGCCAACATCTACTCTATTTTATTTAGGGCTAGGTTTGAATGTGCTTTGGAATGTGATGGGCCCTTTAAATGGGTTGTGCCCTTAATGATTGATTGATTTGTGTGTGCGTGCACAACCAGTGGTTTTCAAGCAAGATTACTTTTGATGTTGTGAATTTTAGAGTTCAAATCTTGCTTAGTAGCTTTTAGGATTCAACTTTAGGTGTTTTCAGACAAGTTTTGTTGGCACACCAGGTTTTTTGAAAGTACAGGTGAAGATATTTTCCTTTGAAGCATAAAAAGAATGTGGAGTGCTTGGTAAATCTCTAAGAGTTGAACCTAAGTGGTAGCTACTTGATGAGTTGATTTTAATTGAAGTGGTGCAGCCCAAACAACTGGCCACAAATGCACCACTAAGTTAGGCACATAAAGATGGTTAACCTAGAATGATTTCTACTATTTTATGTATTGCTTTATGTGTACTGGTTCCACAGATCAGAACCCGGTTGAGTAGAAACAAATCAATTTGGTTAAGTGCCTTGAATGTGGGTGTACGTTGTGTGTTTGTTAAAAATTTACCCACAAGATTATCTTTTTGTTATTTTTTTTTTTATAAATGAGGGTGGAATGAATGTGAGTGAAAATCCAAACAACCAAACTATTCCTAGGATTTATGTAAACACCTAGGTTAATTGGAATTTGGATTTAATGTGGTGAATGAAATCTATGGAGGGGGAAAGAATGGGGATAACTTACAAAACCTTCCACAGCACTTTACTCCAATCTACTGCTTTTGCTCATCTCAAGAGAGTACTTGCAATCACAATAAGAAAGGAGAGAAGTGAGGTAAATGATTCGTAAGTTGTAAAAATGCGAAGAAAAAATCAAATAATGTTGCCTCCCCGGCAACGGCGCCAAAATGTTAGACGTACGAGTTGTTATACTAATGTGTTTGGTTTTGAAAAACCTGTCATTGTAGTTTGAAAGTGAAGAACTCGTGTTCAACAAATAAAATTTATACCGAAATTGAAATTCCGGGTCGAACATAGGGAGGCGAACGTTTGATTTAAAAACTACGCATTTGATTTTATTTGTCACGAAGTAATTCAATTGATTAAAACTATCTAACTATTTACAATAAATAGAAGAGAGAGAGAGAGTAAGAGAGAATATTACAAACAGAAATCAAAACGAGATGTAGAATGAATAAGGAATTCATCATTAAAGAGATTGTTTGCTTCACTAAACATTACAACTAGAAAGCAGAAAATAATTACACTAGAAAGTAGTAAATTTACTCTAGAAAGCATTGAAAGAATGGAGAGAGAAATATCCTCCTCGACGGTCGCTTGGAGGACGAGCCGAACTACTTTAGAAAGCAGTAAATCTATTCTAGAAAGTAGTAAAAAGAATGGAGAGAGAGATATCCTCCTCGACGGTTGCTTGGAGGATGAGCCGGATGGGATGACGCTTGGACGAAGGAGGATGAAGCAAGGCGAAGGAGGACGAAGCAGAAGAATGGGAACGGGGCAACACGTCATCGTCATCGTGGGATCCACTACCGAAGGGGGACGAAAATTTGACTTTATCTCACGAGAAGCATCCCGGGTGTGGGACAAGCTTCTCTTGAGCTTTGGAGAGGTAGAGAAGAGAAGGAAGGGATGAGAATTTCATGTGGAGGGGGTCTCCTTTTATAGTTGCAAGGAGTGGGGGCTAATTGGTTATTACATCTTTAAAAACATTAATTCAGGACCTTTAGTGACGAATAAAACCATTGCTAAAGGTCTGAACGTGGGAGTAGTGGGTGGCGCGTGCGCGCCCGCTTGCCTGCTTGCGTGCGCAATTCTTACGCACGTTCGCTAAATCTCAGCCGTCTGATCGCAAGATCGCACGGCTTAAGTTGCGCCTTCCCCGCTCCTCAACGTACGCCCGCCCGCGTACAATCCTGCGTAAGGCGTGGGCGTGCGATATCGCGTGGGCGCTATCGAGCGCCCGCAGCCGCTTGATCGAGATCTGACGCTCGGCCACGCCTACTCATCTGCGTCGCTCGCCCTCTCGCGCGATTCGATCGCGCATCGCCTACTCGCGATAACACTCTCGCCCGCTGCGCTATGGAGTGTGGATGGGCGCGAGGATGTTTTAAGGTGCGCATCTCCACAGCCGTTGGATCGAGATCCAACGGCCCAGATCACGTGCCAAAACTTCTTTGAAAAAGAAGTGGCGGTCTTGAGGGCCAGTTGGATGGCTGAGATGGCTCCATGTGGTGCCATCTTCTGGATGTTGTAAATGGTGCCACGGGTGTCGGATTGACTCAATTTTTGTATCGTTAGGCTGCGATCGTCGATCCGAATCCATCCGTGCAGTTGGATTTGTTGTTTGAAGTACAGATTTACACCATCTTAGCCCTTGATCTTCTAGGGTTCCCTAATCACTATCTGATGCTACAGATGCCTGATTAGGATGATCTTGGAGTCGTTGAACTCCAATCGTCACCCTGATCACATCTGTACGGTTGGATCTCTGATCCGAGGCCCTAATAAAAAGTTTACCCTGTCCAAGAACATAAAAGGAGACAATTAACCTCCATTTTATTCAAACTATGATAAATGCAAGATGATGCATGTTATGTAGTATTTATAGCATGCAATGCAATCCTATGCTTAAGAACATGCATAAATAGACATCTTAAGTAATGTAAACGTGTTTACATAAATACCTTAACTCCATTACATCATTATTCACTATATCTAATCTAAGTCTTATGCTCCAGTTTTGCTGCAACATTGATTATTCCTGATCTAGCATCAGATCCAGCTTTAGATCCAGCTCAAGATCCAGCTTATTACCTGTAATTGACATAATGCACTTAATCAGGACATTATAACATTATTTTATGCATGGCTAAAGGAAAGCAGTAAAGATGCAAATAATGCTTATGCATGCATGAATTACCTTAACTTATGCTAAGTTCTAGCCTACTTTGGGTCAATTAAGACCTATGATTGCTACGCAATCAGAGGTCTGCTGGGATCAGTTCGCACTGTCTAGAGTTGGAGGCGAGGTCGGAGATCAGTGAACAATGATGCTTGGTGGTAGAGTGGTTGTCGACGGTAGTGAATACCTGTAGACCGAAATACGAGCTAAAAGGCCCAATTAAAAGGTTCAAAAGGATGGTCGGAGTGTGTGGAGCGCGTTGGTGATGGTGATTTGGTGTTTAAAGGTGAGGTATGGCTGGATGACGTCAGGGATGGTGACGGACGATGGTTTTGTTTGACCGAGGGATGTGTAGATCAAAACTCCAAATTTCTTTGGGGCTTTAGATCTAGGGAGTGTGAGGAAGGTTTTGGTGGCGGCGGCGTGTTGTTTTGTGAGGTGTGGTGGAGTGAGCTCGTTAGAGCTTATGCTAGAGGTGGAGAAGTAAGGGAGAATGGGGATGGTATAAGGTCTAAACCTAGATCTAAGAGCCTAAGAGTACACCATAGGATTAGGAGAAGATGGCCTAGTCTATTGAACAAAAGAGGGAGGAATCCTTGGTACCTTGCTTCATCGGAGTCGAGGACGATGAACTCTCTGACAGGGAAGACGATAGTGATGAAGGAAAAAGGAGGCGCTAGCCAAGGTATACTAGAGTTTGAGGAAGGTGAGGAAGAAGATGGGGCACCCAATTTGATGGTTGGATGGTCGGAAGAAGGAGAGCATGGAGTTTGCCGGAGCACAAGTCGGAGATGGCCGAAGAGAGAGGAAAATATGGTTTTATGGTCTAAACTTCGCTGACTTGGACTTAGGAACATGGGGAAACTTATATAAAGGTGGATTCAACCTTCAATTTCCTAAAATTCGTGAGATTGCTTCGTGATTTTGGCAACTTGAGTTCATAGAAATTTTGAGTTCGCCGCTGATTTTGGGTCCAAATTAGGATCTATGGTTGGGTTCATGATGAGTGGCTACTCATCATAGCTAAAAGGCCGAAATTAAGCTAGACACTAAGCAAAACAATGTCAAATTAACATATAAAAAGGGTTAAGTAATTAAAGAAAAGACCTAAAACTTTTAATGTGTGTTAAAACCTCCTAATTAGGTCACAAAAATGAGATATTCTGAAAACTAAAGAACAAATGATGATCCATGCATCAATTGAACATATAAACAAGTTTGAAAAGATAAATCAGAAGTAAAATCAATGTCTTAAATGTTCAATTAAGCACATGTAAAAATTTGAAAGCAATTGGACATCATTTAGGCTTAGAAATAAATAGATTACAATTAGGTCCTTCATGCATTACATTTCTACCCTTCAAAACTCCTTCTTGGACCTTTTTGCAAGCCGCAGGGACCCTTCTGTATGACTGCAAGGCCCTTCAGTTATAGTTCTTTTCACTTTTGGACCTGCACGCTATTCTTCTACCCCTTCGTTCAAGGGTCTTCCTGCAAGTTTTCCCTCATTTCAGAGAGAAGCCGGTGTTCTTCACGCGCACTGTAGCACGCGAAGAACACAGCCATTCTCGACCGTCCATCTCACTTTTGATCTCGATCTGCGGCTGGAATCAAATAGAACCTTCGCGCGATTCGGTGCGTGCGTTCACCTCTCTTCCCAGATCTCATATGACGGTCAGATCTATCTCTTGACTCGCCGCGCGCTCTACCCATCTCATCCTCACCGCCGGCTTAATTTTGATTAACCTCACCCTTGCGGTGATTCCAATCACTGAGCTGCTACTTAAGCACCTCAGTGGTGTCGCGCGTAAGGGATCGCTCCCTCCTACATCTCTTAGCGATCAGTTCGTCCACTCCAGTCTCTCCTCCTCATCTAGACCCTGATTTCACAGCCACCGGCTGTGGAATCATCGCCTGCTCTCGACCCTCCTCGTCGCTAAGGACCTCGTAGCACCTGAGGACGACCCTGGAGTCTCACTAGCAGACTCTTCCCTCTGCTGGAGTCACCCTCCTCCTTTCTTCCTCCTTAGCCGTCGGCTAAGGACCCATAGGTCCCATTCTTCCTTTTAGTTTAGGTTTTTAATTCTTCACAAGTATTGTTAGATTTAGTTTGCAGTAGTTTAGAATAGATTTAGTTTTAATTGTTAGTGTTTAATGTTAGCTGTAGTTAGATTAGTCTTAGGAGTAGAATTAGTATTAGATCCCCTCCCTCACCTCCTCTGATCAGTCCAGATCAGAGGGGAAGAATCATCTGTTCATTGTTCAATTTATCTCCCTCTTCATGTTTTGTTTTTCCATCATCCAAATTTTGATTCTTGTTTTTCCTTTTAACGACGAATTTTTCATCAATCACCCACACATCCTGACCCAATTTCAGATCTGATGGTGCACTGCCTCAGATATGAAAGTGGCGTCACAAGCACCATTTGGGGCTTCTCACTCACTCCATTTGTTTCACAAAAGCCCCTCTGTTTTAAATGGATTGCCTCAGTTTGTCAGAGCACTTTTGATTTGGATTTTAAAGGATTTTTACTCTCTGAAATGTTTTGACAGATCTGACAAATTGAAGGGATTTTTGGTTTTCATTGTAGGCAAGGACTCTGAGAAGTTCTCTGGTGACAGAGAACCAATCAGAAGAGCCTTTCATGATTCTGTTTATACTTTGTTTTGAATGCATTCGCCAGCTTCCATTAAATTTCCTTAATGCATTCTTAGTCTCTTTTTGCTATTTCAGAACTGCCATACACTATTTGTGTTGATGATCATTTCTGTATGGTGATTCTCTAACCTAAGGAGTTTTCCATACTCCTTAAGGTTGCAAGAAACTGGGATTGTATGTTGTTGGTTTTAATTGATTGAGCTAAGTCTTCCTTCATGCTGTCTATGGCATTAGGAAGACTAACTCAATGCCATTTGAGTTTTGATCTGAAAGGATGCTTCTGATAGGGTTTTTCCTAATGAGTGTTTGAGCTGAATTTACATGAGATTTTCGTGAGATTTAAACCCTTATCAGATTTGGATTTCAACTCTCAAAATTTTTAGTTTGTTTTGAATTTTCTCTTATTCCCAGTTATACAGTAACATGCTGCAACTTGTAGCTACATTTCCCTCCATCTCTAAATTCTCCTCTTCTCTACAATTCCCCCTCTCATCTGTGAATACATCCCTCTCTTCAAGTGGACTAACTGCAGCAGCAGTTAGCCCATTTGGCAGTGGCTTAAGCCACTGCTGCTGCTACAAAACTCACCTTGAACAGCACACCTTCTCATCCCTCTCCATCTTCTCTGACAGTAGCTTAGCTGCTGTTTAAATTGAAATCAAAACTTAATTAACCCTTCTTCCCTCATTTCCTAACTTCCTACTAAAACCTAATTATACATACTTATTTTAAAACTGTAAATATACCTATCTATATCATTCTAACTATAATATACAGACTAATTATGTAAGTATAAATACATAGATATACTGTAATTACTGTACAAACTTATATATATATATATCTATGTACGTATGTAATCTATGTAAATATATGTATATATACTAAACTATTATGTATGTATCTACTTAATTATGTGTATATATAGATACAGATTCCTATTTACATATTTAGTAGCTATATTATAGTTTAACTTAGCTAAATTAATAATTTAGAACTATAATTAAATTAAATACATCTATAAACTTACGATAATATATATAGTAAGTAATTTAAGCTAATTAAAGTGTATTTATACCTAGTACAGCTTACTGTAACTTAGTTTTAATTATAAACTACACAGAATTGTTATTTTAGCCTAAATAAAACATAAATAAATTCATAAAAATACAATAAAAATATGTATTAAATACTTAAGTATGTAAATTAAAACTGTTTAAGGTCAATTAGACCATTTACTAATTATTTTATAAGTAATTAACTATTTAATCACCTAAATCAACCTGTATAATCAGCCTAGTTTAGCGAATTTATTTGTATAGTAAACATATTTAAAATTAAAAATTAATTAATCAATTATGTAGTATTATGTAAATATTTTATTTACCATATTTTATTTTATTTTTTTTAATAATTTATGGCCCCCAAATTGAGGGCCAAAAACGTGCCCAGACGAAGCTGCGCCTGATTTCCAGCGCACGATGTGGCGCTGGAATAGCACCACATCGTGTGCTGCAAGTCAAGCGCAGCCACATATAACTTAATTATGCTATAGGTTCAGCAGTCGTCACGGCGCCGGGCGCCCGAAACAACACCTATTCCGTTCGATCCGATTACCCGTTAACCATGTATTGTCTGATTTGCGATGAATGTGTGTGGGGGCCGGGGGCCCGAGCGTGTGCGAGCTTGAAGGCGTTGGGCTGAGGCCTGGCACTGTATGAAAATGTAATTAGGCCACCTAATCTGAGATTAGGGCGTGCTTAGTAGAGGTCAGGTCCCGCCCTCTGGGTGCAGCGTATCCCTCGAAATGCGTGCCTGCAAATTAGACAAATTTTGAACTGAATAATAAAAAGCTAATGACGGTTGCTTAACCCCCTCCCTACCGCAGCCTCTGAAGTTTCTTAAGACAGAAGAAAAGAACAGACGAGTAAAGTTAACACAAAGAGAAGAAAAAGAGAGAACACAAGAGATAGCAAGAACAGAAAAACTTACTGTACATAAAGTAGTAGAATAAGTAATATACATACATGTAAGTAAATCTATATAATTACTAACAGAATAAAGTGACTCTATAAACGTCGCTAAAGACCTCAGTTTTGCCTTTTAGGTTGTATATAGTGTTTTCTGAGATTTAGCGACGCTTATATCTGTCACTGAAACTGCTGTATATGTTACTATACATAATAGACTAATAAGTTAAGTTTCTACACCATTGCATTCTAATGTATTATGTACTATTATGTTAGTACTAATAGGATAACTTGTAAATACATAGTTTAGAGTATAATAACAGATTGTTTGATGCTTGTTCATAGTTAGTATTTTTGCAAGCACTTCTTAGTAACTAGGTAAATCAAACATTCATTCATTCTTTAAGTGTAAAGTTTCTTTTTGAATAAGAAGACAATTTTGGAGATAATCAAAGAGTGACCGAATTAAATTCAATAAATTGCCTCCCAGTGAACGACCTGGAACAAAACCAGTAAAAATTAGATAAATAAGCAAATGATAATAATGGTTGTAATGACTGGTACTCACCCATACTCACCACTATACGACATCCTTAATGTTATATTATACACCCTATACTACAACGACATGATCATAACAATAATCATTCATCATCATACAACCATTGTGTTATATACACATTGTAGATCATCGGTGTCATTGTTATCATTGTCATACACACATTACACCATTACATCATCAGTTCACATGCTAAGGGATCATCTAAAGATCAGTCCCTCCATGTTTGAAGGGATTTGATTAGGATTCGGAGGAGAAATGTCTAGATGAGGAATTTGTGCTTTGAGTTGATTAGGTCGGTTGCACAATGATTAGGAAACTCTAAAGAAGAGAGTCAGCAGGGGGCCTATTTAAGCGAATTCGTCATTGTTTAAGTGATGCGTCGTAGTATAGGACAAAATTGCTCAAATCATTTAAATTTATAACTCAGAATCACAATAGTTCGAGGTCGAACACAGGGAGCAATTAAGGGCAATTCAATCTCACTAATCACAAGAAAAATAAGCAATTATGACCAAAACTTTATTTCGAACAACTCGAAATGATATATATATGAAACCAAGTATCACAATACAAAATGAATGGGTTAAAATGGTGATTTGAATCACCAAAATAACTCTTGAAATTAAGATCAAGTATCTCAAATAAATGAACAGTAATTCCAACCAAATATTCCACGTCAACCAAGTTAAATGATCCAACAGTAACTTCAGAACCAGCAATACATAGCTCCATAGAAGAGGCAAAGGCCTCCTCTCTCCTTCCTTCTTCATGCCTCAAGAGAGAGGCTACCACAGCTCAACACAAAGGCAAAGGCCTCTTGGAATCTGCTAAGTGTAAAGAGGTGTGAAGGGCAAAAACCCCCCTCTCACTTTCTCTTTCCTCTTCTTTTCTCAGAGACCTGACCTTAATTGAGTAATTGGCCGAGTAATCGAGCATAAACAGTGCACCAGGCTTGCGGGCATGGTTGTAAGCGAGGAGTACACAGAGGCGGGTAAGCAAGTGAAGGTGGCTGGGGACCCAACCCCTGTGTCTTGGGCGAGGGGTTAGGGAGATGAAATCAACTTATGTCGCACAAGCTGCTAAGTCCATGATGTGGGACTATCTTGTCCCTTCTTTGTCGCATGCAGTAGCTGTTGAAGGTGCCTCTAATTAAGGCTGAGAGAAGCACCTGTGGCTTCAATTGGGAGCCTGGAGTGAAGCCTGGAAGTCAACCACGAATCCTAGGAGTGGATCTTGGAGGGATCATGGCTGGAGTGGTGGTGCCGAGGTCAGAGAAGGCGAGGGCGGCGGCGAAGGTCCGGTGGTCACCTGAAAAGCAGAGAATGGCCTCATGGCCACGTCAAATATGCTCAGAAGGATCGCCATGGAACGACGAGTGTGTTGGTGGGTGTGCTGTGTGGTGCAACTGAGTGTGGAGGTCTGATGACCTCAAGAAGGTGGAGTGAAGGTGCATGAGTTGGGTGGAGTACGTGAGCAGCCAATCCCCTCAATTACTTGAGGGGTTTTGGTCATGAGGACACGGTGGAAGTTTCTAGACCGGTGGGGGGAGGATTGGTGTAGTGTAGTAGATTTGCGAAGTCACCAGAGGTACGTCGGAGACAAGGGAGACGACAGTGGCATAGGCATGAGTGCATTCTGAAATAGGCACAAGCGAGGAGACCGAAGGGTGGAGTTCGCCGGAGTGGAGTTGGAGTCGGCTGCAGGTAGAGGAGAAGAGGGATTTTTGTGCCTAAAACTCGCTAAGTAGTTTGGCCTGGCAAAGGGGAAGCTTTTATAGAGCTTCAGGAAAGGTTCCAAACTTGGAAACAAGCTTGAGAAGCTCATATTTTCAGGGAGAAAGATCCTTGAAATCCATGGATTTGCACGAGCAACATGGAGGGATTTGGAGTCAAAATTTAAGTTTAGGCGATCAGGGATTTCGTCAGGATCATCCCTTCCAATTTTGGAAGGGATTGGAGAAGCAATCAGGGAGGAATCCTTGATTGAATGCTTGGGTTTGTAGGTTCACACCTGCCATGGAGGTAGGGACCCATTTGAAGAAAATGAAGAGAAGTTGGGGGCCTAAATGTAAGGATTTTGAAAGCTAGTGACTTAAGTGTGAGAAATAAAGTTTACATAGACTAAAATGCAAACTTGGTCAATATGAACTCTGATTGGGCCCAAATTTTGGTACAAGCTTAATTTTGACCCAAAGAATCTGATGGTGAAGTTAGATTTTGGTTTTGACCAAGTTAATTGGGTAATGTGTGCAAAAACCCAAATTAGGGTAAAATTATTTATGGGTTTGTTTAGGATCGAAATGGGTTCCAAACCTCATATAATATTTTTCTATTAATTTTAAAAGGTTTAGATGAATTTTATTCTGACTAGAACCTTAGTAATTTAAGCAGGTCTGAATTAGGGTTTTGGGTTGCTGTTAATTCTCAAAATGTGCGAAAACCCATTTTTGTTTGCATGGACCCACTTAATAGACTTTAATACTCATTTGACCTTTATTTTGCCCCTAGAAAACCCCTTGGTTATTTGGTGTTCATGATATGTTAAAATTATAGAATTAACCCTAGTTTTCTGTTCTCTTCTCAAAATAGCCTGAAGTTGAGTTATGCTCCTCAGATGGATATGTAGGAGCTTTTATCTTTTATTCCAAACTAAAAGTGGCCAGTTAGGGCCTTTGATGGTGTTCTCATCATAGCCCCATGCTTGGCTTTTGCTAGTCCCTTTGTAAACATCCTATGGATCAAACTAGGTCTCTAGGTCGGATGTACCATCATGGTGCCTTACTAAGCTGCATCTCTTGAAATTAGATTAGGATACTAACAATAGTCCTAGAGGTATTCAAGTATCAACCAAGATCCAAACCTGACCAGCTTTAGTTTAAGTCTACCGCAAAGGTTTCTAAGGCTCGCAAAAACTGCCTAGAGGTTCGTTGGCCCCAGTGGTTAAAGCACCCATACATATACATAACATGTCTAGGTTCAGTTTGCTAGTGCATGTTTGGTAGAAGGATTTTCATTTGGAGAGCTTTCTCTCCTTTTCTTCTTAGATTTCCCTAGGTCCAGCCTCGCATTGGCCCTAAACACGGTCATTATCAGAATCCTTGTCTCCACCATCAATCCTCGAAGGGTCCTTAGCTTTCGATGCTTCGGAATAGCACTGCCCATGGCAACCCCCAGAACCTTGGCTTTCAACACTTCGGGAGAGTGACGCCCATGGTGTTTTGTAGCTAAATTCATGCTCTAGCAATTGACATTTCAGGATAATCCCGCCCATGGCACCTGAACCAGCACAAGGTGCTTACATGCCCTCGGTAGGATATTTAGATATCCTAGGTGACAAGCACTAAAGAGACGATATGTTATTACGCATCTTTGAGTGGAATTTCCCACCTCTCTGCATCGAGAACTCGTTCGATCAACTTGTATTGCGAGCCGCTCCTAAACTAGATCTTCGTGATGGCTTTTCTGAACAGAACACTTTTGGCATATTTTTCTTTATTAAGCGCATTGAACTAGACTAAGTGTACGATTTTTGGGTGCTTAGGTTATCAAGTCCCACAAACCAAAGGGTAGGTAACGAGGTCGAACAATCCCTAAGCCTTAGACCTACTACATCAACCTTGTAGTTTCCTCAACCTCTTGAGGATTAATTTGGATCTTAACAAATACATGAGTGTTTAAACCCTAAAATAGATCCAAGAGGCCTAAAGTTGGTATCCACCACTAATTCCCTAAGTTTCAGCCTTCCAGGTCTTAATTCATCATCCGATCCAACCTTGGAGTTAGGTGAGTTCCATTCTTAGTTTTAAGGGGCTAATTCATTTTTTCTCTTTTTGTGTGCTCCTTTTTTCTCTTTTTCTTTTCTTTTCTTCTCCTCTTTTCTTTCAGTTCAAAATGACCTCTCCTTTCCTCTTTTCTCCTCTTTTTTTTTTGATGAAACCTTTCGATGCATTGATTTCGCAGCGTTTTGCACTTTAATACCCCCATGACTACGATTTGCAATGCCCTCATTGTAAATTAGGTGGGTTTGATTTCAATTCAAATCGTACATTAGAACAGGTGGGTGGTGAACGGGTCGGAATAACTATTGCGAACGATTTCAAGCTTTGATACATGTACAAAGGTGGAGTCAGCTGTTCTAATGGACAAACCCTAAAGTGTAATATGAATACAGCAAAGTGATATGTCAGGAAGGTTTTGGGTTTTTCAACAGATGACGAGTTGCCTCCCGTTAAGCACTAAGTTTAAGCCATCAGCTGGGTGCAATGAAGCTCATGGAGAATGGAGATCAAAAGACACTGTAGCCAAACTTGAGTCAGTAAGTTTAACAAATGATTTGAGTCTCTGAATGTTCATGACAAAATGTTCAGAATCAAGGTTGAGTTCACTGATTTCGACAGCTCCATTTTCCAATACTCATCTTAGCAAAAATGGTCCAATCCATTTAGATCTGAGTTTGCCTGGGAAGAGTTTGAGCTTGGCATCAAAGAGTAGCACTTTCCGACCAGAATGGAAGGGTTTACATGAAATGTACTTATCATGGAAGGCTTTCATCCTCTCTTTGTAGATTCGTGAGTTCTCATACACGTCATTGCATAGTTCCTCAATCTTGCTTAATTGCAACTGACGATGGATTCCAGCTTCCAAAAGATCTAGATTTCACTTCAGTACTACCCAGTAGGCTTTATGCTCCATTTCTATGGGGAGGTGACATTCCTTCCCGAACACGAGTTTGAAGGGAGACATGCCTAACTTGGTCTTGTGGGCAGTCTTATAGGCCTACAAGGCTTTCAGAAGGCGGGCAGACCAATCCTTCCTATCAGGGCGAATGGTGACCTAAAGGATCTTTTTGACCTTCCTATTTGACAATTCAACCAATCCATTAGTTTAGGGGTGATAAGGAGTCGAGATGCAGTGCGACACCTTGTACTTTTCATTAGGGACTGGAAGTGCACATTTGAGAAGTGGGTCCCTCCATCAGAGATGATGACCCGCAGAATACCGAACAGAGAAAAAATGTGTTGATGAAAGAATTTAATCACAACCTTATGATCATTGGTTCGGGTTGGGATGGCTTCGATCCATTTGGACACGTAGTCCATAGCAAGGAGAATGTATTCGAAACCTTCAGATTTTGGGAAGGGGCCCATAAAGTCAATCCCCCAGATGTTGAAGATTTCACACACGATAATCAGCTGTAGAGGCATCATGTCACATCAGCTCATGTTGCCTAAGGTTTGGCAACGAGTGCATCCCTTACAGTAGTCGTGCACATCTTTAAAATTTGTGGGCCAATAGAATCCACATTGGAGGACTTTTGCTGAGGTCTTGTGTCTAGAAAAGTGATCACCAAAGACTTGATCATGACAGAAGGATAAGATTCTGGAACACATCTTCTGATGATTTTATTAGCACCAATGCGGAATAGATATAGATCTTCCGAGATAAAGTATTTGGCATCTGAAAGTAATTTGTCCTTCTTTGCTTTTGGTGAATCAGACGGAATCTGATGCGATGCCAAATAAGTTACTATATCAGCATACAATGGAAGTTCCATTTCAATTGTCAGGAGGTGCTCATCTGGAAAGTGCTCTGTGATAGGTCCAGAAGGGTCAATGAGTGAAGAAGGAAGACAGGATAAGTGGTCAACTACCACATTCTATTTTCCCACCTTGTTGCGAATTTCAAGATTGATTTCTTGCAATAGCAAGATCCAGTGGATTAATCTAGGCTTCGCATCCTTCTTCATGAGTAAGTGCCTCAGTACGATGTGATCCGAGTAAATGATGATGTGGGATCCCAAGAGGTAAGACCTGAATTTCTCCAGGCCAAATACTACAGTTAGCAGCACTTTCTCCATAATAGTGTAATTACGTTGAGCCTAATCCAATGTCTTGCTGGTGTAATGTATGAACACTGGTTTCCCATCGATTTTTTGACCCAGCACCGCTCCTATTGCATAATCAAATGCATCACACATGATCTCGAAGGGTTGGGACCAGTCAGGAGATTGCAGGATTGGTGCTTGGGTGACTCAGTCACACAAGATCTCAAATGCATGAATGCACTTACTCGACACCTCAAAAGGTGCATTTTGAGAGGAGGTTCGTCAAGGGGCGTGCAATCTTAGAGAAATAAGGTATGAATTGGCGAGAAAATCCAATGTGCACCAGGAATGATCTGATGGCTTTGACCGAGTTAGGCAAGTAGCTTGGAAATCAAATTCACCTTAGCTCGGTCAACCTAGATACCTCTCTTAGAAACAAAATGTCCCAGAACGATACCTTCAGGAACCATGAAGTGGCTCTTTTCCCAGGAGAGAACCAAGTTCACTTCAATGCATCTTTTAAGGATTTGGACCAGATGTAGGAGGCACTCATCAAAAGATTCACCAAATACCTCGAAGTCGTCCATGAATACTTTAAGGTAATTACCTACCATATTTGAGAATATAGCTAGCATGGACCACTGAAAGGTGGCAGGTGCATTGCATAGCCTGAATGGCATCCTGTGGAATGCATATGTATTGTAGGGGTAGGTAAAGGTGGTCTTTTCCTTATCCTATGGATGAATTGCTGATGATAACGTTATTGTCTGCCATAACTAGTTTTAATTAGTCACAATCAAGAGACAAATGCTCCTATATAACCGCCAGAGAGTCATAATTCATTGCATATCCTTTATGAGAAGAATGCATTAAATCAGGCATAAATATGCAGTTTTAACATTATATCCTAAATGCAGAGTAACCACGAGGTTTCCCAGGGGTTAAATAAAGGTTAAATGAGCATAAATGTCTAATAAGAGGGTCTGTGCAGACAAAAACGAGTTTTCACGTATTTTAAGAATTAATGGATATCCGAAACCCTAATTTTAGACCTACTTAATGAACTGAGGTTATGGTTAGGATAAAATTCACCTAAACCTTCTAAAAATTATAGAAAAATATTCTATAAGGTTTGGTATCCTTGATTTAACCTTCTGAACCCATTTTGACCTAAAACAGAGTTAGATTGGAAGTTGCCCTAATTTGGCTTTCTACATAAATTATCCAGGAAAACTTGGTCAAAACCAAAATCTGACATCACCATTAGATTCCTTATTCCAAATTAGGTTTGTACCAAAATTTGGGCCCAATCAGAGATCATCTTGACCTAGTTTGCATTTTGGTCTAATCTAAGTCTTTTTCTCTCAAATAACCCCTTAGCTTTTGAAATCTATTGCGAACAACCCCCTAATTTTGTCATCTTCTTCACCAATAGGTCCCTGCCGCCATGACCGTGTGAACACATCAAGCATCGACCATTCAATCAAGGAGTTCTCCCTGATTTCGCACCCAATCTCTTCCAAAATTGGAAGGAGAACTCTTGAGAGATTTCCCTACAATTTGAACTGCATCTTAGGCTCTAATTCTTCCCCAAAAGCTCATGTGAACTCTTTGAAAGGAAGGGTATCCTATGGTTGCAAAATCTTCGAGCTTCCAAGCTTGGAACGACCTCCTATTGCCTATAAAAGATCCCTTGACGACAAACCGTCCTCCTTAGCTTGGTTTGGAGCTCAGATTCCCCCTCTTCCCTCCTCCTCGACCTCCATCTCCACCAACTTCGGTGAGGTCCTTCGTCCACCTTCCTCGTCCGCCATCATGGACAATAGCTGGCGTATTCCTCTTTGTCTCGTTCTTCCACATCTCGCAACACCATCGAATGCCTCCTTCCTCGCCTTCCTCATCTCTTCTTCACCACTGGAGACTTCATCTCCTCCAAGCCCGACATACCACTGGCAAGGACTTTCTCTCCTTTCATCCAATTAGGTTAGTGTAGTTAGGTTTATCTTCTCCTCTACTCTCTTGTTATCTCAATTATCACCCAATTCGACCCACGCCACTGCCGTTCACAGTCATCTCCCTCTCCAGCCACACCTCGAGCGAGGTCTCCCCGTCACTCCACCGCACCACATGCCTCGCCAACACTCTCACAAGCTTCACAGCTCATCCTCATACAAAACCCTTCTACTTATTCACCATTCCACCACTCACCCTACCCACCAAACACCCCATTGAAGCACCACCAAACCTACCTTCGCTATCCACCTAAAACCACCCTCGCAGCATGCCACCGCCACCAACACCCTCACCGCATCCTTGAAATCCTCCTGAACATTTTAATGAGAGCTTTTAGCTCGTATTTTGTATTTCAGGACCTCGTCATTACTCTGTTGCCGTAGTCGTCTTCTCTAACCTTGGTTGCCACTCTTTGGCTTAGTTCTTCATCGCAACTCGCTCCAGGCACTGTGGAAGAGATCCAGAAGGATCACCAGGTCCTCAATTGTGCATGGAAATGCAACTGCTGCGCCAATTGAACGAAGAGCCCTCTGCAGCTATGCGTGAAAAAGATGTAGGAATATTTTATGCTACAGCCTACACGTACACATAAGAAGATTTTGTGCTACAGCCTTATTGCCCAAGTACATGGGGGTCGGGTCCCCTTACCCACTCACCCGCTACCCGCCTAAGCCTCACTCCTTGCCTGTGACATCACACACACAGGCCTGGACCCGATACTACTTAATCTAAATCCCTGAATACCTGATTACAACCTGGTTATCTAAGAGAGAAGGAAGAGGAGAAATTATGAGAGAGTGGGGGACTTTTGCTCTCTGATGTTTAACCCTATCCAATACTTAGCCATGAGGGAGAGACCTTGTGCTCTCTGAAAGGAGAGGGCTCGAGAAGGGAAGGAAGGAAAGCTGAGGTAGAAGAAGAAGAGAGAAGAAACAAGGAAGAAGGCTTTAAGAAGCTTGATCATTTAAGTCGTCTGATACACATACCCGACGTCTGATCACTGTAGCATTCAAGTTACTGTTGGGTTATTTGGTATAATTGAGATATTTGTGATGCATGCTTAGAGGGCTTAGTTGGTGGTTTAAATCACCACTTTTGGCTTTTCTATTCTTTTTGTCTCGAGATACATTGAGCATCATTGAATATTTAATGTGACAGATTAGTATTCATTGAATACCATTATTGTGCTTAATTTTCTGTGCTCATTTATATGTAATTAAAGATTAGTATGTGAATTCCATATTTGCTCCCTATGATCAACCTTGAATTTCATTTCTAGATTTCAAGCAATAAATTTTATCTGTTGATTGAGCTATTTAGGCATTTGCTACAACGAAATGACTTTTAAACTCTTATCTGGCTCATCCAACAATTGCCACCTGATTATATCTGAAGTAACCATCCAAGAAATAGAAGAATCGATTTCCCACCAATTTCTCGAGAATCTGATCAATAAATGGCAGTGGGAAATGATCTTTCTTTGTGGAGGCATTTAGTCTTTGGTAATTAATGCAGACTCTCCATGAATTTGCGATGTGGGTCAGGATGGTTTCTCCAAATTCAGTCTTGATGATGGTGAGCCCTGCCTTCTTAGGCATAACCTTGATTGGGCACACCCAACAACTATCAAAGATTGGGTAGATAATGCTTGTATCTAGCCACTTGATGATCTCTTTTCTTCACGACCTCCTATAGATTCTGATTGAGTCATCCCTGCATCTCCCGGGATGGTCGTGATCCCTATTCAGTGTAGATACGATGTGTACAATAGGAGGGTCTAATACTAGTCAGATCATCGAGAGTCCATCCAATGGCTCTCCTTTGCTACTGGAGAATAGAAATCAACTTTGTTTCCTAATTGGATGTGAGTCAGGAATTGATAATCACAGGAAATGTTTGATTAGAACCCAAGGAAACATACTTCAGATGATCGGGAAGAGGTTTCAATTCCATAACTGGGTTATCAACAGCAGGTGGGGGTTCGGGATGGGCCTCAAAAGATAAAGTGGGAGCTAAAGGTGAATCTAGATAAATTCTGGGCTCCTTTAACTGTGTGTTAGAATTTTCTTGTGGTTGAGGATTAGGAATAATCAGGTCTTCCTCTACAAGTGGGTCCTCAACCATAGAAATAATGTCACATATTGATGACTCTACAATTATTAGTGTTAATATATCAATTAGAGTCAATTTCAAAGGTACTTGTACGATAATGTCATATTATAGTGGGTTTAGGAGCATTGCACATGTATTGCATGATTTTTACATTTAAATTTCTTAGACTGTACATCCTCTACAATCAGAGTGGCGATGCGGAAATCATCTCAATCAGAGCTTCGTGGCATCCTCTACAACAGAAAGAAGATGGATGCCCCAGATGGCACCATGTAGTGCCATCTAGGTCGTCCAACATCGACCAACAGCCCCATCACTGGCTCCTCTTCATCCACATCATCCATTCCCTCTCTCCACCACACGCCCTTGGCTTCTCCTTGCAAAAAACTTGGGGGCTTGGCGCATTGGTCTTGAGGTGTGTTCCCAAAGGAGGGGCATGGGTTCGAGACATGCCACCCCCCCATCTCTCAATTGAAGCGGTGCAGCAGCAGCAATGGCTGCACACGCATAGCCCGAGCGAGGCAGTAGCGCACGGAGAGCATGCGTGCACGCAGCGTAGTGCCAGTGCATGCACGCTGCACGGCATGCAAAACGTGGCACGGGGCATGCGGGCCAGCATGAGCAGGAGCAATAGCTTTGGCAACGCATGCGGCAGGTCTTCAGTGACGCTTTGAATGTCGCTGTTGACCCAAGGATGAATTTTAACCCTTTTCACCACTATAAAAAGGGACCTAGCCCACTCATTTGCATGAATCTTCTAGCTAAGAAATTCCACCACTCCATAGAGCTCCCAAGAAAGGTTGTGAAGACATCAAGCCACCGACGAAAGTCCCTCCACCGTCATGGCTGTCTCGATGCCATCCACAGCCTTACATTTAGTTTTAATTCTTTGATTGTTGTAGTTATTCCTTATATTCAAGCATTCATCTATATTTGGTTGAACATGACATTTGATAATCAATTGAATATGTTTTTGATATCTTGCCTTTGCAACGAGTTATTGTGATTCTCTAACCCTATCTCCCCCTCTCTCTTTCTCTCTCTCTCTCTCCCTATCTCTCTCTTTTTCTCTCTATTCCTTTTACAAGAAAAAACAAAATGAGGCATTTTCGTGGCATTGAAGCAAGTAAATGATTCAAATTTTTGCCTCCCTGTGTTCGACACTAAGACTCACATCTGAAACATTTATTTAAAATTGACATCGTAAAACGTGCTACAACGAACGATTTCACACAAATGCATTTCGTGACGATCAGTTTTTAGCACTGATGCCGGGGAGGCAATGGATCTTTTATTCGCTTTCATTTTCTTGGGAATTAATTATATTCATGCTGTCTAACTTGCTCTTCTCTCTCTTCTTATGGTTACAGGAATCTCGTGCGTCAACAACGAGAGGAGTACGAGTTAGGTGGGTCAAAGGAAGAGCAAGAGAAGACCGCCATCAACCCGAAGGTTCGATCTTGTCTTCCCACGATTCAAAAGGTAATTCGTCATCCTTAGACCAAGAAAAAGGAATGGTGGTGTTCTAAAAAAAATCCTCTCTTTTGTTAGTAGAAGAAAACACTACCATTAAGCCTTCAACCTGTTAACTTTGCAATATCATTTTCTAGATTTGGATTGAGGATACGGTTAAAGGACCCTTAATACCTCTACAAATTTTAAGAAAAATCTTAAATGTGCTCCTTGCAGTAAGAGAACTTCACCTCAAATTTCAAAGCTAAAGTTCTTGTGGTTTGGCCTTGATAAACTTGCTACTGGAAGTGCGCAAGGTTGTCCTAATTTTTGGAGATCTGTAGGTTGTTCTGGCTACTGCAAACTCCACACAGCTCAAATTTGTGAGAGATTTATATTTCTGGAAAGATCCTGAAATTCTCTTCACTTCATCTAAAGATAACTTTTGCATTTAAAATTTATTAGTGCTTGTTCTAAACAAGATATTAAACTTGCGCACAGATCTAGAAGTTCTGGATAGATTGACCCTCTCTTGAAAAAATGTGAATTTAGGTGATCTATCATCCTAAAAAAATTTTGAAATTAATTTTTTTGAAAATATCATTCGATTTTGGTCAAGATAGAGTCATTTCTTATTTTGATTGGACCCTTCTTGACAAAATCTTAAAAAAGGATTCATTGATAGAAGTTGTACATCCTAGGATCTTCCACACTAGGAAGTTTTTAATTTTATGGTCAGACAAAAGATCTTCAAGAAAATCAATCTTCACCAACAAGTGAAATTTTAAAATCCATTAAAGGAAGATTTAAGTCATAAAAATCACACATTTTAATCTTGCTTGTTAAAGAACACTTATTTTGGCATTGGGTCCTTGCACCCAATTGTGCACACGGCTTAAACTGAAATTTTAAGGGCATTAACCCCCCTTAACGCCCTTCACTTAATCCTTGAGCACAAGCACTAACCTAGCCCTAAAAATTAAGTAGACGTTGGCCCTAGGAATCATTGAGTTTGTTTCAGGGTATTTTCCTAAACGCATAGTGAATTAGTGATGTCTCTATAGTGAATTAGTGCTGAGTTGGAAGGCCCGATTATCAAATGACTTAAGCAAGCTGGGGTTTGGCATAATTAGCAGCCTTCGGGACACGCTCCCCCTGCTTCACCTTCCCAACTCTACCACCCTCGGGAGTAAGGACAACACCGAATTCATCATGTGGTCGGAAATTGCTTCTAAGGCATTAGTCACCTTGGTATACATTGTAGGGCTTAGTTTTGCTTGCTTGATTGTGCACACTTAATTCTCTCATTTGTTTTTCTCCCATCCCTCCACTTCTTACAAATAATGGATTTCAATGCCTATCCTTCTAATTGCACAGCAATCATGGGCCCTAATCAACCTAAATAATGTTTGAACCTAGCTTAATTTGTGGATATTGCACTCAAATCTTGCATATCATGCATTGCATCAGTCTATTTAGAATAAGATGAGATATCCTACTATTTAATGGTTTTTATTACTATTTGCAGGTAGTAAAGTGATCCAGGATGGAGATAGTGGAATAAAGCAATAAAGGAAGAAGACTAATCCAGATAAGAAGAGCAAGGAGGATAGCCTTATCCCTACCCTTAGAAACCTTAGGACAACCTTCCCAAACCCAAAACAACCTCCATTAGGACACCTTAGCCTCAAAATCCAAACATGAATAGCACTATCCATGTTCTAATCCACCCTATCCCTCTCCCAAACACTTAAGAACCAAAACCCACCTTAGAAAACCTAAAACCCACTCTCCAACACCTTTTAGGATGTTGAGACATTTGGTTGGACATCTGATTTCTACATAATAACAATCTAGAGAGCCAACACTCATACTGACACATAATTGGACATCCAATTTATTGTCCAGATGTCCAATTTTGTAGTATAAGACGTCTGACCACCATCCTAGACGTCTGATGTTGCTGTCTGGTTCCTGATCTTGGTGCTAGAAGCCTGATCTTTCCTATTTTGACCTAGGAACCCCACCAGACATCCTAGGAAACCTAATTAGAGAACTCCTAAGCCTAGTCCACCATCCATGGCCCTACTTATCCTATCCCTAACCCAATTGAACTATCCCATACCTAATTGGGTGCATCTACAGTCGATTGGGTGCACCTGAGCCCAATTAGATCCACCTAAGATCTAATTAACTCATACCTATTAGGGTTACCCTAGCCTAGTCACATGCACACATCCAATTAGACTTGACCTAGACCTAATTAGGTTCACTCCTATCCAATTAGACTTTCCTAAGCCTAATTAGGTCCACACCCACTTCATGTAGGTCAACCAAACCTAGATTTACAAAAACACACACACCATCACTCTACAAAATTCAAATCATACACACACCTTCCTAAATCCTACCTTCCAATTCTACCCCTACAAACCCACGCACACCCACTCTTGGAAACCCTAAAACCTATGTGTCAAACCTAGATCCTAAATAAGTGGTGCATGCTATTTTTGTAGCCACCAAAAGTGGCAACCAAATGAAGCCTTCCCATAAGGACAAAGAGGCACGAAATTCATCTACATTCACTCTATTCCTCTCTCAACTTGCAACCACACCTCCTCCTCTCCCACTCAAGGCCGTCCTCCTCCTCCAAGGCTCCCTCCATGGATGGCTTGGAAGAAGCTCTCATCCAAGCTTCTTCAAGGGTGGCAAGAAGAAGAAGAGCATAAGGATGCAACACCTTCTTTTTTCTTCTTGTGGGCATGCCCTCTTCTTCCACCATAGAGGATCGACGCCCTTCTCTTTTTTTTCCTCTTAGACGGCCATAGAGAAGACCTCCCCTCAAGGTCTTCTCAAGGATGGCCATTGGTAGAGAAAGGGTGCAACACCCTCCTCTCTCCACTTGGGTGCACACACTCATCCTCCTCTCTTTAGTGGACGGCCAAGAAGGCTTCTCCTTAGCCTCTCTTGGTTGATCCCTTTCTTTAGTTTAGCTTTATTTCCATGTATCCGGATTTTTGTAGTGACTTAATTTTTGATGCATGATACTCTTGTCTAATGGTTTTATATGCATGCTATTATCTTCACGGTTTACAACTTTGATGCATGCTTTCATTTCGTGTTTCAAAATAAAGATCAAAAACACAAAAAGACAAAAATATTAGGTTAGATTAGATTTAGGTTAGATTAAGCCGATGCAAATCTCGACTTGTTTTCAAGCCTGCCAGAGACGAATGATCGAGACTCAAGTTCTAAAAAGAAAAGAAATCTATGCAAGTTTCGTTATTATAAATATTTTTATCAAGGGGATTTCGTGACTTTACTACGATTTTTGACGATTTCAAAATTCACGATTTCCACGCTTGTCAAATGGCGCCGTTGCCGTGGAGGCAACACACGAGTTTAGATTTGGATTTGCTTTATTTCTATTTGTTTTGATTGTAGCGTGTTAGGACGAGGATCTGCGCACACATCGACCCGTGGTGAAGACCACATGTATTTTCTTCATCCTCAATTTTGTTGCTTTCTTAGGTTAAAAAAAAAATTATATATATAAAAAATTCAAATTCAAATTTTTAGATTTGAATTTACAAATTTTTTTTTTATTTCTTTGGTGTGTGTTTTAACTTGGAAAATATTTAAACACACCAGAGTCAGATTTGAAAATCCAGCCAGCAAATATTGATGATTTTCAAAAATTTATTGCCATCAAATTAGGAGTCCAAAAATCTTGGGATTTAGTGTGATATTAGGTTTTCAAACAAGCTTTCCATCGCCAACCTTATATTTAGAAAAATTCACACTGTACGGATTTTAAAAATTCATACAGTGGAAGGGGATCAGAACAGTTTGCACTCTGATTTTATGTAAATTTAAACATTAATTTTGAGCTCTACATAAATCAGATCTCTTTAAAATTTTTGGGGTTGGAAAGCCACTGAAAGCTAGTTATTTCTATAAATTTTCAAGAATTTTTGGATTTTCTTTGATACTGTTTTAAACTAAATTACTCATAAGGGGTCTATCTAACCTGTTTGACGTTCTGACACTAAAAAAAATTTCAAAAATTGCAAAAAATAGTAAAAATCTTAAAAAGATATTCTTTGAAAAACTTATTGAAAAAATAAGATCTTTATTAAGTTTCATCTTATTTTGATTTATGTACTGATTTGGGGAGTGATTTCAAGTCAGACTAAGGTATGACTGCAGATTTTAGAAGAAGCACAAACCCTAGGTAATTCACATTAGGGTTTAAATTTGGAGACCCAGAACAAACCTTTTCGAGCCTGATATGGGTGTGATTGCATGAGAAGGGATTTACTGTGATTGATTGTCCACCCCTCACCCACTTGAATTAAAATTGATCTACATTTCAACTTAGGCAACCAATTAGGTCTATTGCACTTAGTAGTGGTGCATTAGGATCATTGTTTTCCTTGATTGGGTTGCACCACTTCTATCTTATTGGACTTAAAAGCATCATATAGACCTATCTGATATTAGGATTTCCACACTAGGGTAAAGCACATTTGCATTCCATACTTAAAGAAAATTCATATAACAAATTAAGACTTGCAAAACTTATTGTGTGCTCCACTACAACCTTGTTTGAATTAACCTAAACAAGGAAACCCTAAAAGAAAAAAAAATTAATACAAGCACTTGAACCATAAACTCCACTACACCAATTAAAGCTTGTATTGAAAATCCTTTATGTGTGCACTTCACACTCCAAATCTAATTTTAAGGGCAACACCCCCAATAGCCCAATCACATTCCAAGAGCACTCTAAGCCCAAGCCTAAAAATAAGTAGACGTGCCCTAGGCAGGACTAAATTACTTGGTAACTGAAATTTAATTAGGTAAAAATCAAGGACTTGTCTATTTGGACCAACTAGTGACAAGAAAGGTCAGTGTGGTAACTACGTTAACCTCTAGTGGTGTCCTATCGTGTGGGGTGTCCTAGGGGGTCCCACCATTCTGGCCAGCCAAGTAATTCAAGGGTTGGTTTAACCCAGTTCCATCTCAGGATACCAGGTTTAGATCCAATTAGGGTATACAATTTAAGGCTAGCTTGCTTGCTTGATTTGGGGCTCTCTCATCTTTCTTCCTAGGACTTTGCCTTAATTCCACTAACCCCTTGTAGCTGGTTGTGTCTTCCTAAGGAAGACTATCTCTTATCGCTATCCGTATCTTTTCTCAAATATCCATGAACCCATATCATTCTTTTGACCCTTAGGGTCCTCCATCTCCCAACCCAACCATGATTTCGACTCCTCCTGGTTCTAAGACTCATCCTAACCAGCTGGGATATGATCATCCTTATCCCCCAGCTTATTTAGAACCTAACCTCATGGATCCGACCCTTATCTAGATCAGAACTAATTGAAAGCCATAGTTGCTGAATTCCGGGAATATAACAAGGACTATATAGATCAATGTGCCAAGCTTCTGGAGTAAATTAGACGATCTCAGGCACAATCTCAATCTTATCACTCCTCCCAAGAACAAGAGACTTGGAATAACCAACCTAGTGGGTCTAGTAACCCATATTTTGGATCCACTAGCTACTCTACTGATTCTTGCTACCATGGAGAGGTATCCTGGACTCAGCCAACCCAAAAGGCACCTTTGGACCTAATCCGTGATTTGGGTAGATCATTTGAGGAATGCACCATTTCTGATACACCTGTACCTGATGATATATCACTAAGGAATTGGAATAATGGATCACAGGTACAGGACCACATAACAGGTTCTCAATCAACTCCCTCTATAGTCAGCCCCACTCAGGGTGATACACCTATTGATTCATATCCAAATTCGTATAACCCTGAGTGGAGAAAATCCTGATCTTTCATGGCTACCACGAAGACCGACTCAGACTGAACATCAATCTAGGCCAGCCCAATATTCCACTCAAACCACTTTAGGGCAACCATCTAGTCCAGCCCAACCCGCAACCACCCTTGAAGATATCATGAACATTTTGTTGGACTTTGACAAGAAAAATGAAGAAAGGCTGACTAAGTTGGAAAATCAAGTGAAATCTCAAGGGGATCAAATCAAGAGACTTCAAGAATCACTTTATGCCCAGAAGCACACTCCTTTTCACTCCTATTCTCCACCTATTCTTTCGACCCCTCCTTCAATTTATCATACATGCCATTGTGCGGGGGCCAAATCTGTGGCCTCTAAAAGGAAGAGAAAAGCTAAGAGCCCACCCAAACGATCTGATCTGGGCTCAACCAAAAATCATAAGACCAAACCCACATCCAGCTCTGACTCAAACTCTAAGGACAAAAAGAAGAAAAAGGCTTCTGAAGTTGATTTGACCTATTTACCCTTTCCTAAGGCCTTAAAGAAAGAGTCACAAAAGAAGAAAAAGACTTGCACACCTAAAGAGGTGGTTTTATCAGCTAACATAAGTGTATTTGTTTCTGGCACTCTACCACCCAAAATGACTGACCCTGGAAACCCTAACATAAGTGCATTTGTTTCTGGCACTCTACCACCCAAAATGACTGACCCTGGAAAACCCTTCATATCTTGTGCCATCAAGGGATTCACTTTTAACAAAGCCCTTGTAGATCTAGGGTCTTCCATTAGCTTGATTCCTACCACCCTTTTTGACCGCACCAGACTTGGAGATCTGCACCACACACCTGTCACCATTAGAATGGCAAATGGCTCCATCAAAACACCTAAGGGGGTAATTCAGGATGTGATTATTAAAGTGCAAGGTCTTAGCTTTCCGGTCGATTTTATTATTTTGGACATGGATATATTGGAAAAGCTAAGTAATTCACCCATCATTCTGGGTCGACCTTTCTTAGCTACGACTAATGCACAGATTGACTGTTACTCAGGATGTATGGAGATGAGTAGCGACAATGAGAAGATTCACTTTGATATTTATGCAGCCACTAAGAAAACAAAGTAAGGGTATTTTTTGGATGATATAAAAGTGAATCAGAGGGCAATTCGGAAGAAACCATGGCAATTGACACCTAGGTAGAATTGCATGACCCGAATCAATAATCCACTAGATCACATAAGTCACCCTCAATACCAGATCAAATCATTGATAGTATGGTTGACTATCTTGATCGACCTAGCTCAATTCAAACCCCTGCCCCTTGCAATGAATCCCAGATTACTCAATTGATCAAAATGATTCATGAAATAAAAGAAGCTAGTGCAAGAGAATATGATGATATAAGAAAATAACTTCATAGAATCCAGGACAGGCAACAAAAATCAGAAATGTTTGAATTTGGGTCAGGTGTGTCACAATCAATTTGTGATTCGGTGGTGGTCATGCAGGATTCTGTTGATCAAACACTCGAGGTGGATGATATTGATAATCTTATTGAAGTCGAGAAGGGAGATTTATTTGAGAATCTTGATCTTGATTTAGGGCCTGAGTACCAATCATTTCATTTTGAGGAACCAAGTATTAAGGGACCTGAATACGATTTTGTTGTATTTGAGAATGCCCATGGAGACATTGATGAATTAATTCAAATGATCTCATACATGATGCAACAAAATCAAAAAGACTGTAACAACTTCTCAATCAATGATTCAGCCCATTCCACTTTCATGGAGGGACTCACTACTGAATCTAATGGCCAATTTCATCTAAGTGAGAAGAAGGAAATATCCCCTTATGAAAGGGATATTCAAGAGATTGAAATACTATTGGGGATAACATATGATGTGTTATCAGAGGAAGCTAAAAATTTTGGGGAATCATGTGATAATTGGGAATTGGCATTGGAAAATTGGAAGAGATAAAAGAAGAAGTTGATACCTAAACATATTTGGTAGAGATAGAGACTGATCAGTGGACCTTGATTTCCAGATCTGACCACATCACTTGGGTCATACCTTTCATTCATCACCATTATCAGGACCCATATTATTTCACACCACACGACTCTACCCATACCCCTACCACCCACATTCACCATCACCTCTTCGGGATGCCTTCATAGTCATTTCTTCTAGGCACCCATATTTATTTGTCTTTCTTCTGTAGCATCTGGTTGCAGATAATCCCAAGCCCCATCTACATATTTTTCCAATTATTTGGACTTGGAATTCAAAGGCAGTTGGTCTGTATTTGTGGCCTGCTGTTGGCAAACGAGATTAAAATTCTTATCATTTTACTGCCATTCTCAATAGTGTATTGATACATCCTTTTTGAGTGTATGCCTAGCTGGAGGCATTAATCTCAACACTTATATATAGCATATTTTATTTGTCATATTTTTCCTGCATATTCAATTTTAGGTGTTGGAATAGGCAAAACGTCGAAATTCAAGAGCTATTTCAGGTGATGTCTAACCTTTTACCCCTGTCTTAAGTAATTTTTCATTATATTCATTCATGAGGACATGAAAGAAAGTAGGCATGGGGTGGTATTAATTGTAAACTGAAAATTTTTCTGCCAACACCTAGGAAAAACCTTTCGTACATCATGCTAATTGCACTTTAGGGCCCTTAAATTAAGAACAATCGACTCCACCTCCAATGTTCGCATTGGAGCTAAAAATCATCCACAACAACCAGTTTCAACTCGTTCATTCACCTTTTTGTTCTAAATTTAGGGTCAAGCTGAATATAACCTGAGTTAGGAAAACTTTTAAAGTGCAACTTTGAAAGGTTACAAATAGCATTTATATATATTGCATTCATGAATAAGATTTTTATCAAGAGAATGCATTAAGGATTTCATCCTCTAGTTGATTCCTGTAATCTAGAATCTAGTACAATTTTCACTCACATGTAGTTTTGCAATGGATTCATGGTGAAGACTGATGAACGTCTTCAGTTTGTCGAGAAGAAGCAATGCTTCTTTTCCTAAACCCCTGGACAGTGTTTTGGGAGTCAGGCAGGTTTTCTTCCAAAAATCCACCAAATAGTGTGTGATGAGAGTAGAGTGTACTGGTGCTCTAAGATTAGTGCAAGGAATCTGGAATCCTAGATAATTAGGTAATGATACTCAAAGATTAGGCATAGTTTTTGCTCTTGGATCCTGCGTATACATTTTTGTGTGAAATTTTGAGAGCCACCAAATAAGGCAAATACGCAGGGAGCGAGTTTTTATAAAACTAGGGCTAAGGTGAATGGTTACGACCATTCTTTACAGAATCCTCTACTGAAGGAGGGTATTAATGCCAAGGTCAGAAATACATTGTCCTATCCATCTTTTCCGGTGCCGTGAGTAGGCACTTCCACAAAATAAGCCACCCAATGTCTCTTGAATACCACCAATCCCTAATAATGCCTCTTCAATAAAATTCATAAATGTGTTGCTAGATTGTGTTGAGTTAAATAATTATATATGAAAAAAAAAAGAATGAAAAAATAAGAAAAAGAAAAAATAAAAAAAAGGAAAAATTGAACAAGAAAAAAATTAGAAAAAGAAGAAAAAGCAAAGAAAAAGAGTGCGTGAATATTTAGTGTTTATTTCATTTGCATTGAGGCAATACACCAAATAAATTTGAGATCCACAAAATAAGGCCTTAACCTATCTTTCAGTGTTTCTGACCGCCTGAGTACTGGCTGAGGAATTCTGACTTAGTGTTAGGGTTATGGAACTCAATTAAAGTGTTAATGCCAAGTGAGACCACCAAATACAGATCATACGTGAGAATCTGGTGAGATTGTGAGCTCTAAGAAAAAGAAAGAAAAGAAAAGAAAAAGAAAAAGAAAAAGAGAAAAAGAGAGAATGAATACAAAGGAACTAAAAGAGAGTATAGTTTTTCTTATCTTTCTCTGAGTTGAGTTGATAATTTGGGAATCTAGATTCTATAGTACTAATTTTTATGTAGCACCAACTGAGAGTGAGCCACCAAATAAACACATCCATTTCCCTCTCACATTCTCTACCTAAGCTTAAAGCCGAGGTGAAACTCAAAAAAAAAAAAAAACAAGTTAGATACCCTGTGGGAAGAAGTCCGCCTATCTCGCTAGAATTTTACTACGGGTTAAGTGCAGACTCTAGAGGTGAATTAGGCCTTTCACTCGATTCCATTGCAAAGGCTACATAGCTGCACTTTCATGTATCTGGATTTCTAGATTTTTGGATGAAACAAAAGGAGAAAAATCTTTAGTCAAACTCTTTGATAAAAAGAATAAGTAGTCCTTTAGGGATCGAACTTGTAAATAACTTAGTTATGTATTTAGTCTTGCATTTGCTAGGGACTAGCAAAGTTTAGGCATGGGGGTATGATTGCATAGCAATCATGGGTCCTAATCAACCTAAATAATGTTTAAACCTAGCTTAATTTGTGGTTATTGCACTTATATCTTGCATATCATGCATTGCATCAGTCTATTTAGAATAAGATGAGATATCCTACTATTTAATGGTTTTTATTACTATTTGCAGGTAATAAAGTGATCCAGGATGGAGATAGTGGAATAAAGAAATAAAGGAAGAAGAAGATTGATCCAGAAAAGAAGAGCGAGGAGGATAGCCTTATCCCTACCCTTAGAAACCATAGGATAACCTTCTCAAATCCAAAACAACTTCCATTAGGACACCTTAGCCTCAAAATCCAAACATGGATAGCACTATCCATGTTCTTATCCACCCTATCCCTCTCCCAAACACTTAGGAACCAAAACCCACCTTAGAAAACCTAAAACCCACTCTCCAGTATCTTTTAGGATGTCTAGACATCTAGCTGGACGTCTGATTTCTACAGAATAACAATCCAGGAAGCCAACACTCATATTGACACAAAATTGGACATCCAATTTATTTTCCAGACATCCAATTTCGTAGTATAAGATGTCTGACCATCCTAGACATCTGATACTGCTATCTGGTTCCTGATTTTGGTGCTAGAAGCTTGATCTTGCCTATTTTGACTTAGGAACCCCACCGGACACCCTAGGAAACCTAATTAGAGAACTCCTAAGCCTAATCCACTATCCATGGCCCTACTTATCCTATCCCTAACCCAATTGAACCATCCCAAACCTAATTGGGTGCATCTACAGTTGATTGGGTGCACCTGAGCCCAATTATATCCACCCAAGATCTAATAAACTCATACCTATTAGGGTTACCCTAGCCTAATCACATGCACACATCCAGTTAGACTTGACCTAGACCTAATTAGGTTCACTCCTATCCAAGTAGACTTTCCTAAGCCTAATTAGGTCCACACCCACTTCATGTAGGTCAACCAAACCTAGATTTACCAAAACCCACACAACATCACTCTACGAAATTCAAATCATACACACACCTTCCTAAATCCTACCTTCCTATTCTACCCCTACCAACCCACACACACCCACTCTTGGAAACCCTAAAACCTATGTGTCAAACCTAGATCCTAAATAAGTGGTGCATGCTATTTTTGGAGCCACCAAAAGTGGCAACCAAATGAAGCCTTCCCATAAGGACAAAGAGAGCCACGAAATTCATCTCCATTCACTCTCTTCCTCTCTCAACTTGCGACCACACCTCCTCCTCTCCCACTCAAGATTGTCCTCCTCCTCCAAGGCTCCCTCCATGGATGGCTAGGAAGAAGCTCTCCTCCAAGCTTCTTTAAGGGTGGCAAGAAGAAGAAGAGCATAAGGATGCAACACCTTCTCCTTTCTTCTTGTGGGCATGCCCTCTTCTTCCACCATAGAGGATCCACGCCCCTCTCTTTCTTTTCCTCTTAGATGGCCATAGAGAAGACCCCCCCTCAAGGTCTTCTTAAGGATGACCATTGGTAGAGAAAGGGTGCAACACCCTCCTCTCTCCACTTGGGTGCACACACCCATCCTCCTCTCTTTAGTGGACGGCCAAGAAGGCTTCTCCTTAGCCTCTCTTGGTTGATCCCTTTCTTTAGTTTAGCTTTATTTCCATGTATCCAGATTTTTATAGTGACTTAATTTTTTATGCATGATACTCTTGTGTAATGGTTTTATATGCATGCTATTATCTTCACAGCTTACAACTTTAATGCATGCTTTCATTTTGTGTTTCAAAATAAAGATCAAAAACACAAAAAGACAAAAATATTAGGTTAGATTAAGCCGATACAAATCTCAATTTGTTTTCATGCCTCCCAGAGACGAACGACCGGGACTCAAGTTCTAAAAAGAAAAGAAATCTATGCAAGTTTCGTTATTGTAAATATTTTTGTCAAGGGGATTTCGTGACTATACTATGATTTCCGATGATTTCAAAATGCGCGATTTCCACGCTTGTCACCTTCCTTCCCAAAACTATTCCCAACATGATTTGTATTCTAACCCAAGTAGACAGTATCCACAGTTTACTTGGGATAACCAACCACCTAGTTGGGAACATAATCTAGGACCTGAGTACCTAGAATATCCCTATTGTCCCAACTATCCCAATTTTAACCAACACGCATCAACCTCTTACTAGGATATTTCCAACCTACCCACTCAGGGGTATGATCAAAACCTTGGGGATTCTTATCTTGATTCTCCTTATGATGACTCCTCTTTTAGGTCCCACCCATCCACTAACCAATCTAATAGGCCCTACACTCTAGGAGAACACCAGGATCCTACCCAAGATAGGTCATCTGAATTCAAGGATCTCTCCTACTTGACCTATGGATTGGAAGGGATTTTAGGAAAATGGAAATCAAATGATGATCATAAACCTGGGCAAATCAAGAATGATCAAAACTTGCTTTGGACCCCTGATGAAGAATCCGACTGGGAGGAGGACTTAGAACCTCAATTATTCTGGAGTAGGACTAAACTGAAAATGGTGCCTCTTGAGGAATTGGACCCTGAAAATGATAGAATAGAGGACCCACCCAAGAACCTAAACCCCAATATGAACTCTAATACACATCCTCAACCATACACTCCCAACTCTGATTTGAATGTTAAGGAGGAAATCCAAGGGAAACCTAATAATACTCAGTCAGTTCTTGATAGCCTTCAGTTGGAGTTACATAGACAAAATCAAGAATTGATTGATGGGAAACAAGCCATGATTGATATGTTCCAACAACTGGATGAAGTGGGCTAAAGAACACTGTTGCAAGCCACCCCTTTTACGAAATTCGTGAAGCAAGGCATCGTGGTGATTGATTGGACAACACCTATTTACCCAAAATTGGTTCAATCCACCATTGATACCCCCCATTGTTGGACAACTCATTAGAAAATGTCATTAAGGATTCCTTAGAACATGATTTGGTGAGAGTTGAGGACAAACATTAGGAGAAAACTGAGAATTTGGGAGCGATGTGTTTGAATCCAAATCTAATATTTCTAAGGAAAGTGATTCGGTGGAAGAGACATATGAAATTGAAGATGGGGAGTGGGATTACAATTCCAAAATAATTGATTTTGAATTATTTGAAACTCCCATCACAAGTTTAGAGGAGGGCCATGGGAAAGAATCTGAGCTAGAGGATGAAATTAGCCCTATCTCTAATGCAACCTCGAAGATTAAGTCTGATATGAAAGAGGTTGAAGAGAATATTCTAAGGGTCAAGGAATAGGAGGGAATAAGAAATGAAATCCTAGTTGAAGAAGGGATGGATTTTTCTTTGGAGAGTGCCTCAAGCTTGATCGTAGGGCTCATTGTCAAACTCCTGATTTTGTTACATGCCATATCAAAATTGAAATCCTACAACCTGAATTCATTGGAATCAATATAGCTTTGAGGGATTACAACTTTAAAGGGACACAAGCTGATTACAAAACCTACATATTTAGTATCGAACATTTTAGATTTGGGTTGCACTCATCTAAATCAACTTTTTTACATGCCCGCAGGTTAAGAGAGGAACAGACACGAGCATGCATGTTACACCATTTGCAGAGTTCCCATCCCTTAGGGATGGGATTGCACCATAATCTAGTCCACATCCGCGGACTTTTGATTTTGGGTCTAGCTAATTATGTCTTCCCTTTCTTGACCCAGACCATTCAAGTGATTTATCCCTTGTTGTTTGTGCACTATGCCCAGTTGAAGGCAATAAACTTAAAGCTTCGTGGCAGGCAACCCAGAGGATTTAAGCTAACCGAATTAACTGTTGAAACCCAATTAATTTCTTTTCTTACTCCCTTGCATACATTTATTTTCCAATAAGGACATTTTCCAACTTAGGGACGAGGGGGTGGTAATTCATATGTTCTGAGTACATTTTGTTAGCTTGAATTATCTTCTTTTTATTTAAAAAAAAATAGGAAAAGAAAACTTAGGTAAACCTAGTTTTATTTTTTAAATAGCATTTAGGTTAAACATTTCTAGGGACTAGCAAGGGGTAGGCATGGGGGTATGATGACTCTACAATTATTAGTGTTAATATAATCAATTAGAGTTAATTTTGAGGGTACTTGTGTGATAATGTCATATTATAGTGGGTTTGGGAGCAATGCATGCATATTGTGTGATCTTTACATTTAAATTGCTTAGAATCAATGCTTAATGACCTTGTGTACAAGACCATATTGAAATAGGTCTCAGATGAGAAATCGGTCAGTACGGATGGATCCGGATCGACGAACAAAGTCCAACGGACTCAAAAATCACCTCGATCTGACCTCTGTAGCTCCCACAACAAGTTCGAGGAAGATCAATGGCCAGGGGGCAATGCGACATCCTTACAGGCTTTGGATGAAAAATCCGACCATACGGATGGATCTGAAGTGATGATCGGAGTCCGAGAATGCGGAAATCATCTCGATCAGAGCATCGTGACATCCTCTACAATAGAAAGAAGATGGACGACCCAGATGTTGGCACGTGGTGCCATCTAGGCTACCCAACACTGGCCAATAGCCCCACCACTGGCTCCTCTTCATCCACATCATCCATTCCCAACCATTTGATCTTGATCTAATGGCTGAGAAGCTCTCTTCACCGCACGCCCTTGGCTTCTCCTTGCGACAAACTTGGGGGCTTGGTGCATTGGCTTGAGGCGCATTCCCAAAGGAGGGGTGTGGGTTCGAGCCCTACCACCCCCCAAATCTCTTAATTGAAGCGGTGTAGCAGCAGCAGTGGCAGCTCACGCATAGCATGTGTGGGGCAGCAGCATGCGAAGAGCGTGCGTGCATGTAGCGCAATGCCAGCACATGTGTGCGACATGGCTTGCGATACATGGCGTGGGGCACGCGGGCCAGCAGGAGTGGGAGCAGCGGCTTTGGTGACGTATGCAGCGGGTCTTCAGCAATGCTTTGAATGCCACTGTTGACCCAAGGACAAATTTTAGCCCTTTTCACCACTATAAAAAGAAACCTACCCCCTTATTTGCACAAATCTTCTAGATAAACAATTCCACCACTCCATAGAGCTCCCAAGCAAGGTTGTGAAGACCTCGAGCCACCGACGAAAGTCCCTCCACTTCCGTGGCTGTCTCAACGCCATCCATTGCCTTAGATATAGTTTTAATTCTTTGATTGTTGTAGTTATTCCGTATATTCAAGCATTCACCTATATTTGGTTGAACATGACATTTGATAAACAATTGAATATGTTTTTGATATCTTGTCTTTGCAACAAGTTATTGTGATTCTCTAACCCTATCTCCCCCCCTCTCTCTCTCTCTCTTTCCCTATATCTCTCTCTTCCTCTCTATTCTTTTTACAAGCAAAAACAAAATGATGCATTTTCGTGACATTGAAGCAAGTAAACGATTTAGATTTTTGCCTCCTTATGTTCAACACTAAGATTCACGTTCGAAGCTTCTATTTAAAATTGATGTCGTAAAACATGCTACAACGAACGATTTCACACAAACGCATTTTACAACGGTTAGTTTTTGGCACCATTTCCGGGGAGGCAACGGATCTTTTATTCCCTTTCATTTTCTTGAGAATTAATTGCATTCATGTTATCTAACTTGCTCTTCTCTCTCTTCTTGTGGTTGCAGGAATCTCGTGCATCGGCAACAAGAGGAGTACGAGTTAGGTGGGTCAAAGGAAGCACAAGAGAAGACCACCATCAACCCGAAGGTTTGATCTTGTCTTCCAATGATTCAAAAGGTAATTTGTCATCCTTGGAACAAGAAAAAAAAATTGTGGTGTTCTAAAAAAAATCCTCTCTTTCGTCAGTTGAATAAAACACCACCATTAAGCCTTCAACCCGTTAACTTCGCAATATCATTTTCTGCATTCAAGTTGAGGACATAATTAAATTACCATTAACACCTCTAAAAATTTTTAAAAAATCTCAGAGGTGCTCCTTCCAGTAAGTGAACTTCACCTCAAATTTCATAGCTAAAGCTTTTGTGGTTTGGCCGTGAGAAATTCGTTACTAGAAGTGCGCAAGGTTGTCCTAATTTCTGGAAATTTGTAGGTTGCTCTGGCTGCTGCGAACTCCACATAGTTTGAATTTGTGAGAAATTTATATTTTTGGAAAGATCTTGAAATTCTCTTCACTTCATCTGAAGATAACTTTTGCATTTAAAATTTATTAGTGCTTGTTCTAATCAAGATATTAAACTTGTGCACTAATCTAGAAGTTCTGGATAGATTGACTCCCTCTTGAAAAAATGTGAATTCGGGTGGTCTTCATCCTCAAAAAATTTTGAAATTAATTTTTTTTAAATCTCATTCGATTTCAGTCAAGATAGGGTCATTACTTGTTTTGATTGGACCTTTCTTGGCAAAAATCTTAAAAGATTCATTGAGTACAGGTTGCGCACCCTAGGATCTCCCACACCAGGGAGCTTTTTACTTTATAGTCACACAAAAGGTCTTCAAGAAAATCAATCTTCACCAACTGTGTGACTATACATTTGGGCCTTGTTTGAATGCGTAAACAAGTGAAATTTTAAAATTCATTAAAGCAAGAATCAAATTTTAAAAATCACACATCTTAATCTTGCATGTTAAAGAACACTTGTTTTGGCGAATTTATTGATGAAATTTTGGAATAGAATGAATCATGTTGGGCTTGAGTCAGCGTCATAGGGAGAGGAGGATGATGGAGAAGACGAACGTAGCTAGGGTTTGGGAGGAGGAAGATGGCTGGAGGCTGTAGAGATCTAGGAGGCAGCATCATAGGGAGAGGATGGAAGGGGCGCGGGTTGCTTCTCGGACAACCTAGAGGGTTGGGGAGATGTGGAGGCGAAGGAGGGGAGGGAATGCAGAGGTGTTGTGCTATCGCTGTAGAAGAAGAGGTCATATGGTGGCAGTCTGTAGGTCGCCGACTTTATGCTTGGCCTGTGGGGGATGGGGACACAAGAAGATTGATTGTCGAGTGACGGAATAGGGTGGCCGATAAGCTAAGGGACAGGCTATGGATCAAGGAGGTGCTAAATTGTCGATACCGCATCCATCACCACCACCGGAGGGGTTGGGTCTGATGTATGATGTGGAAGTACCTGTTTCTGAGGAGACCAAGGCAGTAGAGTTGGCGACTAGGGGGGTGCTCATCGATGAGATTACGATTGGCTTGTATTCTCTTGAGAAAGTCCAGAGCCTGGCAAGATCTCTCTCACTCTCTTCTCAGGAGTGGAAGTTGGCTCATTTGGGGGGGAGGAGATTTGTACTTTTTGATTTGGACTTGTTGGATGTGGAGGGGTTAAGTTTTCGCACCAATGGCTTTGATGAGATGACGGTGGTATGGAGGCCGGTATCTCCTTTTGACGGTGCTCTCCGAGATCGTCCATCACAGAGGGCTGAAAGTAGAAGGGGGGTCCTGGAGATCTAGGGCCTACCTTTACATCTTAGGACAACAGGGGAGGTGGCAGGTGCAATTGCAAATTTTGCGATTATGGCAGAAGGTGCCACGGTTGGATTGTGTGAGGGAGATGGGAGATTGATTAAGGTTGAGGTGAAGATGAATAGGGGGAAATGTGGCAGACAAAGTTGTTTTGAGGTGTGAGGGTAGTTCTTGGCTTCTTAGGCTAAAAATGACCCTAATTTGCGAGGGTAGTGTACAAGAAGGGGTTTCAACGGGACTAATTGAGGACTTGGATATTCAAACTGATGCACGGGGGGAAGGTACTGAAAATGTTGATAGGCACGTAGTTGAAGGGATGGAAGAACTCCAATGGACAGGGAAACCGACTGCTAAAATGCAGGAGGTGACGGCTTTGGACCATCCACTTTCACTTACTGTTTTGGAACAAGAGAATGCTGGGGGAAAAGAACTGGCTGGTATACATCATGATGATCAAAGCCAACAAAAGGATTGCGTGGTTTATCCACTGCAGACAGATAGCAGATCCCCTCGGGTACCAAGGGAAGTGTTTGTTGGGGTCAGTTCTTCATCAAAGGAGAAATCTAGGAGATCGCTGTATAATTTGAGGGTGAGGTGCACTGATGAGAGACAGTCCTACTGTGAAGGGAAGATTGCAGACATTTTGAAGGTTGAGCGAACAAGTGGGGGGCAACAAGGGGCCCCAAAGCTTGGGGGATGAAGGTGCTTACTTGGAATGTGCATAGGGTGTCATTGGCCCGATATCTTTGCAAATGGGAGGTGGACTGTGCTTTGATATAGGAAACACACTTAGAAGAGGGAGTGGATTATGTGTGGCAGTCACTGTTGCGAGGAGGGCAAGCTGATTTCAGGGCTATGAGTGCGATTGGAAGAGCGGGAGGGCTGGCTGTGTGGTGGAAGAAATCTGCTTTGGATTTGAAAGAGGTATGGAGGGGTAATTTTGTACTCTCGTGCAGATTTTAGGTCGTTGGGGATGCACAGGAGGTGATTTTTTCTTGCGTGTATGGTCCTTGTGCGAGTAATATGAGGAACATACTCTGGCAGGATCTGTGGATGATGGAGAGCAATATTAATGGGCTACCATGGTTGGTAGGGGGATTTTAACAGTGTTCTATCAACAAATGATCGAAGGAATGGAAGAGTGGATGGCTCCTCATTTGGGTTTAAGTTGGTGGTGTCAGAGGTAGGTCTAATCGAATATCCCTCAGCGAGGGCTGAATTTACGTGGCGAGGGGGTAATGGGTTGGTCTCTAAACTGGACAGGTTCTTTGGAAATGTGGAGCTGTTAGAATGCTATCAGTTGTCCTCAGTTGTGGGGCTGGTTCGCCCCTTCTCTGATCACACCCCTCTTCTATGGGACAGTGGGGAGGATTCCTCGGTGGGCACCTATTTTAAGTTCAGGAAGTCTTGGCTGAAGGAGGGAGGTTTTAGGGAGATGGTTGGTTGCTGGTGGGAGTAGAAAAAGGTCGAAGGATCAACCACTTATCGACTGGCGGTGAAGTTGAAGGACCTGAAACAAATGCTAAAGGAGTATAGACGAACAATAGAGGTTTTGAGAGATCAGAGGAGGTCTGAAGCTTTGTTTGTGGTGCGGCTGTTGGATGAGAAGGAAAATAGAGAAAGATTGACTTTGGATGAGGAATCACAGAGGAGGCACTGGTAGGGAGTCATCCTTGAGGAGGACAGATCTAGGGAAATGGATTGGAGGGAAAAATCTAGGCAGCTTTGGCTGAAAGAGGGCGATGCGAACACGAAGTTCTTTCATATGGCAGCGAGTGCCAGAAGGAGAGTGAACTTTATCTCCTCTTTGAAACATGGAGACTTGGTATTTACTTCACCTGATGATATTAGAAGAGAGACTGCTAGATATTTCAAGGAAGCTTCAAGAACAAAAGGGAGAGGGGGCTGGAAATTGGCAGCATCTGAATTTCCTCAGCTGGGGAGTTCTGAGGCGGCTAAGCTGACTGAAGATTTTTCAGAACAGGAGGTGGTGGACGTAATGGCTAGTCTGAATGCAGAAGGCTCTCCGGGCCCTGACGGGTTTCAGATCTTGTTTTACATGGAATTTTGGCCAATGTTAAGGGATGTGATGGAGGTTATTGGAGAATTTCAGAGGGGCAATTCAGGCGTGGAGAGGCTCAATAAATCCTAGTTGTTCCTGCTACCTAAACGCAGTGGTGCAGAAACGCTCCCCAAGTTTCAACCTATTGCATTGTCGAACTCAATCTACCTGATTATTAGTAAGGTGCTGGCAAACTGGCTGAGAGGGGTGCTGTTTGACTTGATCAGTCCAGTGCAAGCAGCTTTCTCCCTAATAGATCCCTACAGGAATCCTTCATTGTGGCACAAGAGATGATATCTGGATGGAAGAGGAGAAAGACCAGAGCTTTCATGTGGATGGTTGACTTTAGTAGAGCCTCTGACTCAATAGAATGGTACTATCTATGGGAGATTTTTAAGAGGAGGGGCTTTCCCCCTTTGTGGATTCAGTGGATGAAGAGGTGCATTGTCACATCTTCTCTCTCCTTTAGTCAACGGGAAACCATGTGGAGTTTGGATTCAGCCACAATGTGGGGTACGACAGGGATGCCCGCTAGCCCCACTTATTTTCAATCTGGCAGTGGACACAATTGCGATATTCAGTTTCAAGCTGGCAGATGTGGGTGCAGTCAGGGGCTATTCGCTTGCGAATTCTCGAGCTCTGGTACCCATTCTATAATACGTGGATGACACCGTGTTTTTTGTAGAGGGTGGGCATTGTGAGGCAGAATTTCTTTTTGCCATGATCAATATCTTTGGAGAGATCTCGAGTCTGCGATTGAATGGGGGAAAATCTACTCTGATCTCCTTTGGCATGTCTACTGGTGAGACTGATGAGATCTCAACCATCTTGCATACCCCCTTAGCCGCCTTACCGGTGAGGTATTTCGGTTTGCCTCTATCCGACAAGAAGCTGAAGAAGAGTGATTGGGCATCCCTCTTTGAGAAAGCAAATGCCAGGTTGGAGTCTTGGAGAAGCATATTCCTATCGAAGGGTGGGCAGCTGATTTTGCTAAACTCTGTCATCACTACAATTTTAGTGTTCTCAATTTCAAATCTCTGAAATGTCTGGAAGAGGCTGGATATGCTACGAAAATGATTTTTGTGGAAAGGGGTGAAGATGGAAGGCAGATTCATGAATCCAATGAGGTGGTAGCAAGTTTGTAGGCCTAGATCGAAGGGAGGATTGGCCATCAGATCACTGAAAGAATCCAATGATGCTTTGCTTCTCAAGTGGGCAATCAAATTATCTGAGGAAGATGGCAAGCTATGGTCCCAGCTGATTAAAGAATCCTACGGTCCTACGTAGGTGAAGATGTGGAGTAGAACCCCTTGCAGACCTTCATCTTTTTGGCAATCAGTGAGGAGGGCAGTTCATGATCACTGGTTAGATTTTGCGCCGTCGCTCGGGGACGGCAGTACTTTGCTTTCTGGAAAGATGTCTGGTCTGATCTAGGATAGATTAGTGAGAAATATCCGAGGAGCTTTGCTGCTGTAACAGATAATAGGGTCTTGGTTAGGGAGTGTTGGGATTAGGTGGCTGGCAGATGGACACTGAATGCAGCTGCTGGGCGAGATGGCAGAAGAACTCAAACAGAACAGGCGCGGCTGCTCGCTGACCTGGCAGCATTCCATCCGGCAGAAGGCGAGGATGGCTACCGATGGATACACGGTCAGTTCACATCGGCCAAAGCATACAAGAGGCTGATGGAGAACGCGTCTGCTAATCCCACACCTGCAGATTTTGACTGCAGTATAATTTGGAAGCTGAGGACTCCGCTCAAGATCAAAATCTTTCTGTGGCTATGCAGGCGAGATGGACTTGTAACCGGAGACTTAAGAAGTAGGAGGCTGGGTGCTTCATTACAAGCTGCCCTTGCTGCGGGTTTGACTCTAACGGCAGGATACACCTTTTCACCTCATGCCTGGTGACAGATCATATTTGGAGGGAGGTATGCGGGGAACCATTACCTACTTGGGATGATCTATGGAGGAAATTGTTGTTGACAGGGAGTCTATAGACGAAGATGGCGGCCGTCATGTGGTGTGTTTGGCGTGCTCATAATGAGTGCCTCTTTAGAGGTGGGTCTTGTAATGTGGAAGCTATTGTGAGGGATGGTTGGGTACATGTGAAAGAGTGGGATGAGTGTCTGTAATGGTCTCCTTTTTGTGATAAATAAGAGTTTTCCGATCTACTATCATCCTCGATAGCATTCCTCATCCTTTCAAAAAGAAAAACACTTGTTTTGGCATTGGATCCTTGCACCCTATTGTGCACAGGGCTTAAACTGAAATTTTAAGGGCATTAAACCCCCTAATGTTCTTCACTTAATCCTTGAGCACAAGCACTGAACTAGCCCTAAAAATTAAGTAGACGTTGGCCCTAGGAATCATTGAGTTCATTTCAGGGTATTTTCCTGAATGCATAGTGAATTAGTGACGTCTGCTTGCTCCAAGAGGCGTTGAGTTGGGAGGCCCGATTGTCAAACAACTTAAGCAACCAGGGTTTGGCATAATTAGCGGCCTTCGGGACACACTCCCTATGCTTCTCCTTCCCAACTCTACCACCCTTGGGAGTAAGGCAACACCGAATTCACCGTGTGGTTGGAATCTGCTTCTGAGGCGTAAGTCACCTAGGTATACACTGTAGGGCTTTGTTTTGCTTGCTTTATTGTGCACACTTAATTCTCTCATTTATTCTTCTCCCATCCCTCCACTTCTTACAAACAATGGATTTCAATGCCTATCCTTCCTTCCCAAACTATCCCTAACTTGATTTGTATTCTAACCCAAGTAGACAGTACCCACAGTTTACTTGGGATAACCAACCACCTAGTTGGGAACTTAATCCAAGACCTGAGTACCCAAAATATCCCTCTTGTCCCAACTATCCCAATTTTAACCAACACGCATCAACCTCTTACTGGGATATTTTCAACCTACCCACTCAAGGGTATGATCAAAACCTTGGGGATCCTTATCTTGATTCTCCTTATGATGACTCCTCTTTTAGGTCCCACCTACCCACTAACCAATCTGATAGGACCTACACTCTTGGAGAACACTAGGACCCCTACCCTTCCGAGGATCGTAACCAAGATAGGTCATCTGAATTCAAGGATCTCTCCTACTTGACCTATGGATTGGAAGGGATTTTAGAAAAATGGAAATCAAACGATGATCATAAACCTGGGCAAATCAAGAATGATCAAACCCTGCTTTGGACCCCTGATGAAGAATCCGACTGGGAGGAGGACTTAGAACCTCAATTATGCTAGAGTAAGACTAAACTGAAAATGGTGACTCTTGAGGAATTGGATCCTGAAAATGATAGAATCGAGGACCCACCCAAGAACCTAAACCCCAGTATGGACTCTACTACACATCCTCAACCATACCCTCCCAACTTTGATTTGAATGCTAAGGAGGAAATTGAAGGGAAACCTAATAACACTTAGTCAGTTCTTGATAGCCTTCAGTTGGAGTTACATAGACAAAATCAAGAATTGATCGAGGGGAAACAAGCCATGATTGATATGTTCCAACAACTAGATGAAGAGGGTCAAAGAACACTATTGCAAGCAACCCCTTTTATGGAATTCATGAGGCAAGGCCCCATGGTGATCGATTGGACTACACTTATTTACCCAAAATTGATTCAATACACCATTAATACTCCCCCGGTGTTGGACAACTCATTAGAAAATGTCATTAAGGATTCCTTAGAACATGATTTAGGGAGAGTTGAGGACAAACATCAGGAGAAAACTGAGAATTTGGGTGACGATGTGTTTGAATCCAAATCTAATCTTCCCAAGGAAAGTGATTTGGTGGAAGAGACATCCAAAATTGAAGATGGGGAGTGGGATTACAATTCTGAAATAATCGATTTTGAATTATTTGAAACTCCCACCACAAGTTTAGAGGAGGGCTAAGGGAAAGAATCTGAGCTAGCAGATGAAATTAGCCCTACCTCTAATGCAACCTTGAAAATTGAGTCTGATATGAAACAGGTTGAAGATAATATTCTAGGGGTCATGGAATCCTAGTTGAAGAAGGGATGGATTTTTCTTTGGAGAGTGACCTCAAGCTTGATCGTAGGACTCATTATCAAACTCTTGATTTTGTTACATGTGCTATCAGAATTGAAGTCCTACAACCCAAATTCACTGGAATCGATATAACTTTGAGGGATTACAACTTTAAAGAGACACAAGCTGATTACAAAACCTACATCTTTAGTGTCTGACATTTTAGATTTGGGTTGCACTTATCTAAATCAACTTTTTTACATGCCCGTAGATTAAGAGAGGAATAGACACGAGCATGCATGTTACACCATTTGCAGAGTTCCTGTCCCTTAGGGATGGGACTGCACCATAATCTAGTTCACATCTGTGGACTTCTGATTCTCGGTTTGGCTGATTATGTCTTCCCTTTCTTGACCCAGGCCATTCAAACGATTTGTTAAGACCCAAGACATCAAACATTTTTAAGACGTCTGGGAGTTGGTCCAGACGTCTGGTCAGACATTTGGACGCCTTTCCAGACATCTGGAATTTAATTTTTGCGGCATACGATTGTGAGTCTGCACGCATGCGAGTGCAGACTAAACCCGCCGCCCTCTTTTCTTCTCTTTCTTCCCTTCCCGTCCTGCAAACACCTTTCCCCACCCCGCCACACCTTCAAATACCCTTCCCTCTCCCTCACCCATTTCCCCCACCATCCCCTCCTTCTTCCAACTTGAGCGTGAGAGAGAGAGGGCGAGGGCAGCAGCTGCTGCCGGGTGTGTGCAGGGAGGAGGAGGTGCAGCGAGAGGGAGAAGAGGTGGAGCTCGTGAGGAGGAGAGAGCGAGCTCGTCGGAGCAGCCAGGGCCGGTCGGCGGGCACACAGTAGGAGCGGGGTGCTGGGGAAGTTACCCCAGTGAAGCTGCAGCTTAGGTAGCAGGCAGAAGCGGCGCGGTGCAGCCGTGCGCAGTAGGAGGAAGGCGAGGAGGTCCTGATTCTGGGAAAATTTCCCAGAATAAGACGTTTGGACCTACGTCCAGATGGCGCAGGGGACGTCTGGAGTGAGATCTAGACGTCTGAAAGGTACGATATTCTCTTTCTTGCGGACGTGACCATGCAGGCCGTTCTGTCGAAGGTTCTGAGACGTGTCGTATTGAGAGTGGTTGCGTACGCATGCAGGTTCCATTCGGGAAGGAACAAGGACACGCCCTCCCACATAGATCAGATGTCTGGGCACAGCATCAGACGGCGGAGAGGGTTTCCAGACGTCCAGAGTGATAGTCGGACGTCTGGAACTAGGTCCAGATGGTTTAGCGGGATCCTAGACGTTTAAAGAACAGTGCAGAAATGAGGTATGATCTGAACCATCGTTTAAGACGTCTGGAAGGTGTTCCTGACATCTGATTTGGGGCAGAGTTGTCATTTTTTACCGTTTAGGGTCCGTTCGAAGTCCGATTTCCGCATTTAAAATTTCGTTCTTCTCAGAATTTGTTCCTTTACCTGTTTAAAGTACTTGTATCCTATTCTGAGTAGTTCCTTGTGTTTGATCCTTGTGTTAGGACCTCATTCTATTACGGATCTGGGGGTTGTGGAGGCACGTGGACCTACCGATCACGCCCCCATCACTCCTGATTTTGCGGGTAGAGTGACTTCCCTTGGTTGTTTACTAACATTAATGCATCTTTGAGATAAATAATAGATTCTAGGGTATGGTATAAATTCTAGGGTCTGAAAACTAGAATGAATGATAGATCCTAGGGCATGGCATGAATCCTAGGACTGGAAAACTAGATTGAATGATAGATCCTAGGGTATGGCATGAATCCTAGGACTGGAAAACTAGATTGAATGATAGATCCTAGGGTATGGCATGAATCCTAGGACTGGAAAACTAGATTGAATGATAGATCCTAGGGTGGCATGAATCCTAGGAACAGAAACATTGAAAATGAATGTAGTGAATACATGAATTGCAGTCTTGGAAAAGTAGATAGAACAATGATAATTGCCTGTAATTGGATAACAGCTGCTTGTATATGAATGGATATTAACTGTTGAGAATATGGGCTATATGAGAATAAAACTGGAATGATGAAACCAAAAAAAAAAAAGGCTTAGCTAGAGAAATATGAGCATGAACCCTACGGGGAATTAGGAGTAGAACTCCTAGAAATAAATGGGATGGAACTGGAAAAGTGAATGGGAAAGTTTGTTGTCTCTTGGGTACGTAGTACCAAGGAAAGTACATGTTACCTCTTACTGCAGAGGAGAGCCAGCCACCCTAGGGATCCGGGGTTAGGTCTGGCCACTTTGTACCGACTCTTGGCCCTCACGTACACCGTACCGGGGAGAGCTACTAGTGTAGGGAGGGAGCTAGCCACCGCACGGGCCTCGGGGTTCAACTAGCCATCCTACACCGACTTGTTAGGCCCACTAGGCAAACCAGGGTAGTCAGGCGAGGGTGCGTGGACTGTGGAGGGGCAAGACCCCTGTTTGGTTACTGTGGAGGGGCTGGACCCCTGCTACTGAGAGGGCTATGCCCTATACTGGCTCCGTGCTGTGCTTGGGGGCACACCCGTTAATGAAAATGATTGATCGCGTGCCAGTGCGGGGTAGCTACCCTTGCGTTTATCGCGCGTGCCGTAGTCACCGTTATGCCTGTCAGCGACCTTGGGGTGGTTGACTGAGGGTAGGACCACCATGGGGGACTCTCCCGGCCAGGAGAGTACCACGTGCTACTTCTACTTTTCGAAAAAGACTGCAATCAAGATTGTTCCCACGAGGAACATTCGAGATCAAGAGAAAGATCTGAGGAATAATTCAAGAATAAGTAAATAGAAAATAAAGAAAGAAATTAAAAATAACAGCTACTTATCCACCTTACTATTTTTCTTAGCTAGTTGGTTGCCACTCTACTCAGCGTTTCGCTAACGTGCCACCTTTATCACCTTTACAGGATCAGGTGTTGAGTAGCCAGAGCCTGCAGCTACAGAGGGTGTTGGGCCTAGTAGAGCCCAGTAGTTCAACTTGTGTTGTACCTACGGTACCGTTTCTTCTGTTGTAGTGAGTATATCCTGTTACACTTGTACTTTTTTATTGTAAGCATCATGTTTATGTACCTGTTTAATTCTCTACTGTTGTGGTGGTGTGTACTGTAGTAGTTCTTTTCTTTACTGTTGTACTTTTGTTACTGTTAGTTACATGCATGATGAATGTGGTTTATTTTACTGCTCTTTTGGTTACTTTCTCGTTGGACGACTGGGTCTTGGGATCAGTCGAGCCGGTCTGATTCTCGTGTCTCGTAGGGATTCGGGAATCGGGTCGTAACATGATTTATCCCTTGTTGTTTGTGCACTATGCCCAGCTAAAGGCACTAAACTCAGATCTTCCTGGGAGGCAACTGATGTAAACACGTTTATATCGCATAAACTGTCTATTTATGCGTGTTCTTAGGCGTAGAGTTGCATCATACATTATAAATATTGCATACCATGCAACATCTTGCATGTAGGTTAGGTTGTGTAAATTTTAGGTTAATTTTCCCTTTTTGTGGTCAAGTAACAGGGCAACATTTAATCGGGGCCTTGAATTGAAGATCCTCCTGTATGGATCTGATTAGGGTGACAATTGAAGTTCAACGACTCCAAGGTCGCCCTGATCGGACTTCCGTAGCATCAGATATAACTCGAGGAAGGTCAGAGATAAAGGGCCAAGATGGTGTAAATCCGTACTTTAGATAACAAATCCAACCGCATGGATGGGTTCGGATCGATAATCATAGCCCAACGACGCAAAAATCAATCCAATTCGATTTCTGTGGCACCTTCTACAAATCAAAGAAGATGGATGACCAAGATGGCATCTCGTGGCACCATCTCGATTGCTCAAATCGGCACAGTTGAAGTTTGAAGACCCGCCGTGCTCTCTCTCTCTCCTCCATGCAGGATTAGATCTGGGCCATTGGATCTTGATGCAACGGCTATGAGCGCACGCGCTGCTGTTAGAAAGTCGACAAAGAAGAGGGGATAGCACAACGGGAAGAGGTGTTCGTACAAGGTAGAGGCGTGGGTTCGATCCTTGCTGAGCCTCAAATCGAGCGGGGTGTACGGAGCGGCTGATTTCAACTGTTGGATGCGGTGTGAGTAGTCAAATGGCATGCAACGTGGCTGCACGGATGAGCGAGGATCGCGCTGTGGGTAGGCGCTTGCATTGTAGAGGCGCGAGCGCGATGCGATCTGAGTTGTCTGATGCAAGATGGATGACTGAGAGTTGGCGTGTGCATGCGTTAAGGCGCTGAAGCAAGGAGTAGGTACGTGCATCTTAAGCCATTCGATCTTGCGATCGGACGATCGAGAATCTAAGTACATGCTCATGCGTTGAGGCAAGGGGAGAAGAGGAGGTGCGGCGTGCACAGCACCTATACCCACAATTTAGGCTTTAGTGACAGTTTTATCTGTCACTAAAGACCCTGATTTAATGTTTTAAAGTGTTATGACCTATTTACCCCCTCTAATCTACACCTATATATAGCCCTACGACTCCCACACTTTCTTCATCCCTTCTTTCACCTCTCTCCCTCTTCAAAGCTCTAAAGAAGCTTGTCGCAAACCTGGGATGCTCCTCTAGAGTCAAAATCAAAGTTTTCTCTCCCCCTTTCCGGAAGTGGATCTCGCGACGACGACGATGCCCTACCTCGCTCCTGCTTCTTCCTGCTTTGTTCTCCTTCTTCCCACTCCGTCCTTCATCCTTTAGATGTCGCTCTGTCTAGCTCATCCTCCAAGCAACCGTCGAGGAGGATAACATCTCACTCCCTTCTTTATCGCTTTCTAGAATATAATTTCCTGCTTTCTAACTGTAATCATTTTCTGCTTTCTAGTTGTAAAAATAGTATTCAGATACAAAGTGATTATTCTCTCTCTTTCTCTCTCTCTTTTTCTTAGTCTTAATATCAATTTCATTGTGATTACCTCGCTTTCAAAACAAAAATACCAAAAAAATATAATCGCATATTTTAGATCGACGTAGCCTCCCTGTGTTTGACCCAGAATCTCTTTACGAATTTTGGTATAAATTTATTTGTTGGCATTTTTCTTCGCAAATCATACTACAACGATGGGTTTTTCAAAACTCAACCTCCATTTGCATAGATCATCCGTTCAATCAGCAACCTAGAGGTTTCAAGTTGATCAAATTAACTGTTGAAACCCAATTAATTTCTTTCCTTACTCCCTTGCATACATTTATTTTCCAGTGAGGACATCGTCCAACTTAAGCATGAGGGGGTGGTAATTCGTATGTTTTGAGTACATATTATCAGCTTGAATTATCTTCTTTTTATTTTAAAAGAAATTAGGAAAAGAAAACTTAGGTAAACCTAGTTTTATTTTGTAAATAGCATTTAGGTTAAGCCTTGCTAGGGACTAGCAAGGGGTAGGCATGGGGGTATGATGACTCTACAATTATTAGTGATAATATCATCAATTAGAGTCAATTTCGAGGGCACTTATGCGATAATGTCATATTATAGTGGGTTTTGGAGAATTGCATGCATATTGCGTGACCTTTACATTTAAATTGCATAGAATCAATGTTTAATGACCTTGTGTACAAGACCATATTAATACAGGTCTCAAATGAGCAATCAGACTGTACAGATGGATCCGAATCGACGAACGAAGTCCAACAGACTCAAAAATTACCTCGATCTAACCTCCGTAGCTCCCACAACAAGTTCAAGGAAGATCAATGGCTAGGGGGCAATGAGACATCCTTATGGGCTTCAAATGAAAAATCCAACCATATGGATGGATCCAGAGCGACGATTGTAGCCCAATAGCATGGAAATCATCTCGATCCGAGCATCATGGCATCCTATATAATAGAAAGAAAATGGATGGCCTAGATGGCGCGACATGGCATCATCTAGGCCACCCAACATTGGCTAGCAACCCATCACCAGCTCCTCTTCATCCACATCATCCATTCCCAGCTGTTGGATCTTGATCCAACGGCTGAGAAGCTCTCTCCATCGTATGCCCTTGGCTTCTCCTCGTGACAAACTTGGGGGCTTGGCTCATTGGTCTTGAGGTGCGTTCCCAAAGTAGGGGTGCGGGTTCGAGTCTTGCCACCCCCCCAACCTCTCAATTGAAGCAGCATAGCAGCAGTAGTGATAGCGCATGCATAGTGAGTGCATGCACGTAGAGCAGCAGCGCACGGGGCAGCAACGTGTGGAGAGCGTGCGTACAGCACATGCATGCGCCATGGTGCGAGGCATGCGGGCTAGTAGAAGCAGGAGCTGCGGCTTTGGCATTGCATGTGGCAGGTCTTCAGCGACTCTTTGAATGTCACTGTTGACCCAAGGATGAATTTTAGTCCTTTTAACCACTATAAAAAGGGACCTACCCCCCTCCTTTGCACGAATCTTCTAGCTAAGCAATTCCACCACTACATAGAGCTCCTAAGCAAGGTTGTGAAGACGTCGAGCTGTCAATGGAAGTCCCTCCACCGTCGTGGCTCTCTCGACGCCATCCATCGCGTTACATTTAGTTTTAATTCTTTGATAGTTGTAGTTATTCCTTATATTCAAGCATTCATCTATATTTGGTTGAACATGACATTTGATAATCAATTGAATATGTTTTTGATATCTTGTCTTTGCAATGAGTTATTGTAATTCTCTAACCCTATCTCCCCCTCTCTCTCTTTCTCTCTCTCTCTCTTCCTCTCTATTCTTTTTACAAGCAAAAACAAAATGACGCATTTTTGTGACATTGAAGTGAGTAAATGATTTGAATTTTTGCCTCCCTATGTTTGACACTCAGACTCATGTCCGAAACATCTATTTAAAATTGGCATAATAAAATGTGCTACAATGAACGATTTCACACAAACGTGTTTCGCGACGGTCACATAATTCCTCAATTACCCCACAGTTTATTCCTTTCTGGGCCTTGAAGATATCAATTTGTATTATCTGATTCCCGAATTTTAACTCGATGTGGCCCTTTTCACAATTGATATTTGCCATAGCTATGGCTAGGAATGGTCTCCCTAGGATGATTAGTGTGTTCCATAGATTTTCAGGAGTCTCCATGTCTAACACAATGAAATCCATTGGAAAATAGAAATCACGGATCCATACAAGAACATCCTTGAGAATTCCTCTAGGTGACTTGATTGATCTATCTACTAACTACAAAGTTACCTCAGTTAGTTTGAGCTCAGTTTCCTCGAAATGGTCTGGTAGGATGTACGTATCAAATTCATGGAGGCTCCTAACTCCAACAATTCTCGATCGAAGTCTAGATCACCAATTTTGCAGGAGATCAAAGGGATGTCAGGATCTTTTGCTTTTTGTGGGAGCTTGCTCAAAATGATCGAGCTGACTTGCTCAGACAATATGATCAGACTCCCGTCTTTGGTTCGCGAGTTACACTTATGTATACACAAATCCTTCAAAAATCTTGCATATACCGATATGTGGCGGATCGCATCCATCAAGGGGATGTTTATCTGGACTTGCTCAAAGAGCTTGACCAGATCTTCCTCAAGTGCCACGGGTTTGGGTTTCCTCTTTCCTTTGGACAAGGCCTCAGGAAATGGAACCTCTATAGGTTCCTTTAGGATTGGTTCAAGTTCTGGATCTGGGATAGGGGTGTCCTGGATAACCATCCTAGGGTTAGGCTCTGAACTACCAGACTGGGAGTGGCTTGGATAAGGTGGATCCTATGTCATCTTGCCACTACGGGTGGTAATAGAATTAAGTCCTGCCTGGCTCTTGTTTGGATTTGGTAGAAGTGGTGATTGTTGTTGATATCTCGAGTATGATGCTGAAGCTTCCATCCTGTCGGGTGATGGAGTAGAAGGGGCCTGGTAAACAAAGTGAGCTTGGCCCTGATTAGGGTTTATAACATGCCTCTGGTTTAGCATGTTATTTGGATTTGGCAAAGGTTGTGATGGAAGTGCACCAGGCTAGCAAGAATTCGCCATTTGTGCGAGTTGCTTTCGAACCTCTGTGATCTTGTCTTTATGCTGTTTCTGCATAACCGCATTGGATTGTTGAATGTCAATTCGGGTTTGTAGGATGAGAGTCATTTGATCGTCCCTTGATGGCTCGGATTGATAATTTGGATTGGTCCTAGGCTGAGCAGGTTGATAAGGGAGTGGAGCTTGTGGTTAGGGTTGGAATTGAGATCTCGGATTTTAGTTATTCCCTGACCGCGCAAAGTTAGGATGATTATGCCATCCAGGGTTATAAGTGTTTGAGAATGGATCATTCTGGATGGCGTGGAGATCCTCGCAGGTCTAAGGAACTCCAGAGAAGTCAGAATATGAGGGTTTAGAGTTCCCCCAACTAGAGTACATTGGCTCGGAGTTTCCTCCGAAACCAGGATCAAACGGGGGTGGATATGAGTCCATCCCTTGATGAGAGTGGTGATAAATGTTATGGACAACCTCCCTACCAGAAAGTGGTTGCACATACGTGCTCTGTTGTGCTGAGGTGTTTCTCTATAGATGTTGAGCCAATTCATCCTCGATCTTGATAATAGAGACCTTGTCCAGGAGACTGGCCATCAGTTCTAGATCGACGAATACAAAGAAGCCCTGAGTCTCATGTGCCCCCCACATGTTTATCAATGCTCGGGTGGTTGTCCAGTCAGACATACCTATAGATTCATTGTTTATGGAGTTCTCGCACATATTATTGAGAATCTCCCAAAAGGTATCTTCATGGTAACCCATGATGCTTCCACCACAAGTTGCATTGACAAATAGCTTGATCTCGTCACGGAGCCCATGGTAAAAAGGCTGGACTTGTTCCCACTTGGGAACTCTATGGTGGGGGCATCTCCGCATGAGATCCAGAAAGAAATCCCAAGCCTCATGAAGTGGTTCTCCTGGATTTTGCGTGAAGTGTGTGATCTGGTGCCTTAAGGTAGTTGTCCGACTAAAGGTGACAAGGTCGTTTACGTGTGTGTTTTGAAATATGTCATAAGTCATAGTATAGTCACTTGAAACCGTTGATCAAAAATATTTGTAAATTAAGGAGATGGTAAGTCTTAGTCGAACTTAGGGAGGCATTTTGGAAATGCAAATTTTGATTCCAATTTCTCTCTCTCTCTCTACTTGTTAAAACTCTTACCGGCTTTTGATGATTTATGTACTTATGCACGACATGCTGTTGCTAAAGATGCAGAGATTAAAACAGACAACTTTACTATCACAATAAAGATATTTGAAAGGAAGCTTATGGTGATTTCATAACAATCATATATATATATATAATTAGATGATTTTCATTGAATCCAAAATGGGATCTAGCTGAAAGCTTGTACAGAAATGCTTAAACAAAACAACTAGCTCACAGAAAATGAGTGCATGCGTGAATCTAAGAGGAGATTACACATGCATCATTGAGGGGGAAGAGAGCTACACTACTAAAGCAGAAAATTAAAGTAGAGAAAGCTATGAAGAACTATGAGCTACTTATCTATGCTAGCAGAAGGAAGGGCATTTGGATGTGGTCTCCAATGGCCTTTGAGATGGAGGTGGTAGGGAGAAGAAAGAGGGGTGGCTGATGGTCGGCCTGGATAGGTTGTTAATATGATATTTTTATCGTTGAAATGTGTATAGTGGTTAACCTAATTCAGACCTAACCATCTCTTTACAAAATTTTTAACCTGGCCTAATTGATTTTATCTTGTCACTTTTAAGCCCAGGGTCGAACTCAGGGAAGTGGGGTTCAAGTCGAGTTTCTACGTTTTCCTTAAAACGCGTCTCTTCCGTTCGTTTATTCTGTTTTTGGTATTTTTCTTATTTAGGTTTTTTTCTGGTAATCCTTGTTCTTGAGGCACACCCTCAAAATTGTGTCCTTGGCTTTTAGCCAAAACAGAGTTTCAAAACACGTCTTGCTACTTGCAAGACGGGGGTACCTGCAAATCAAAGATTATCTTTTCACTTTTATACCTTTTTTTATCTTTTTACTAAGGAAGCTATCAGATAGAAAGTAAATATAGTAGCTATAGATATATATTTATATGTAGTATACATATAAAGGGGTGGGGGTGGAGGTGACGTTGGAGTGTAGCACTATGTCGAGTCAGCCGACGTCTAGAGAGACGCAACCAACACGACTAGGTGCCGCGTGGAGTGTGGATGGAGGATGGATGATGTATGGGACCACGCTTTTTTGTACGCGTGTATCAGGGAATATCAGCAACTGGTGCAGATATCCCCGCGATACAGCGTATAATAAATAACGTGAAAATATATGTACATATGTATGTATATAAATGTATAAGTATATATGTATAGATATATATAGATATATATATATATATAGGTGTGTATATATATATATATATATATGTATGTATATATGTATATAGCTATGTATATATATATATATGTATATGAGTATGTGTATATATATATATATATATTATATATGTATATGCATATATATATTATATTATATGTATGTATACATAACTATATAGATATACTATGTATATATAAGTATATATATATATATATGTATATGTATGTATATAAGTTACTATTAGTGTGTGAGTGTGTGTGTCGGTGAATGGGTGTGTGTGTGTTGCTGTAAGTGAAAAAAAAAGAGAGAGAGAGAGAGAGAGAGAGAGATAGAGAATACGTGAGAGAGAGAGAGTGGCAGACAGAGAGGGAGCGGGCGGGAGAGATCGCGGACGCGCGAACGATGGCAGCGAGTTAAGGCGTCTGCTCGCGGCGGCGGACGTCTGAAGATCGCGGATGCAGGCGCGTCTTCGCGCGGAGAAGGTGACGCATCTGCAGGCCGGGTGCGAGGACGGAGAGCGGGCGATGGCGCGCTCGGAGAAGGCGGCGGGGAGTCTGCAGTCGGTCGCGGAGGGTTGCAGAGGTTCGCGGGGGTCGGCGCGAGGGCCTGGCCGGCCGCTGCAGTGCGCGCAGCGGCCTGTCGCGGGTGGAATTGCAGAGGCGACAGAGCAGAGGCGGAGACGGGGAAGTGCCCTGCAGGCGCGCGCGGAGAGCTGAGCGCCTGCGGGGAAGGTCGCGGAGGTGCGAGGGGAGGTTCTGCAGTGGTCGCGGAGGGTCGCGGGGGTCGGCGCGAGGCCGTAGCCGGCCGCTGCAGTGCGCGCAGCGGCCTGCTGCGGCTGCAACTGTGGCGTGGACAGAACGGAGACGGAGGCGGGGAACGGGCCTGCAGGCGCGCGCGGAGGGTTGTGCGCCTGCGGGGAAGGTCGCGGAGGAGGCGGGGGTGCTGCTGCTGCTGCTGTCGCCGCTGGGCTGCTGCTGCTGCTGCTTCAAGCTTCGGACCTTGAAGCGGCAGCAATGGCGTGGAGATGCAAACGAAGAGAAAAGAACACACCACGCCCACCGGCTCGTTGAAGAGCTGGGCGGTGGTGCTCCCACTGTGGTGGTGTGCACCACAGTGGGTTCTCCTGCTCGTCGGGTGCCTCCTCGACGGAGGACCGGCGTATGGGAGGGGAGAACGGGCGAGGAAGGTGGTGGACTGCAGCGTGGCGATTTTTCAGCAGCTGCCGCAGCTGCGTATTGCAGCAACGTCCCTCATTTCGTCGCGAGGAAGAGCTGCGGCTTTATAGAGGAGGAGAGCATGGCGGGGAGGCATGGCAGCAGCAGGGAGAGGCGTTGGAGAGTGGCTGCTGCAGGGAGAGGCGCGGGAAGGACAGCAGGGAGAGGAGGGGGTGCTGCATGCGGCTGCGGGAAGAAGGCAGCCGCGGGAATGAGAAAAAAAAGAAAGATGAAAATAAAAATAGAGAAGGGACTTTTGCAAAGAAACACTTGATAAAGAAAATAATTATGCAAGCCATTTATTCCATTCTCTTCTCCTCTCAATTAAATGCATGCATGCAAGCGTTTTTACAAATGCGACTATAGGATTATAATATACATAGTTAATGCTAGAAAATAGCATAAGAAGGCGTTATTATAGGCGTGTTTTGAGGTGCAAACATATACCCCCATGCCTATCTTTTGCTAGTCCCTGGCAAAACCGTATTTAGAAATGATCTTAAGGTGAAGATTTTCTTCTGAGGTGATATCGGTGTGTTTATTATCGAATATTGTGAGAACCAATTGTAGAGAAGATTACCAGTACTTTAAGTCTTACATGACAAAGATCATCTCTCAACTAACCAGGACTCTTGATATTTAAACCTTAAGTACGATTTCCAGGACCCAGGAGGTTTTGCCGTACTCGAGAGCTCAAGAGGTTATGGTTTGTGCATAGTGATGGATCAAGACTAACCAGATGAACCTTAAGACTCACTCCCAGGGTTTCACGAATTTTTAAGTACAGGTTGGTCCCAATTTCAGCTCGTGTTTTCGGATTGACCCTTAAGATGATTACGGAAAACTCAACTCCCATTTTTGATTTTTTTTTTTTTCTTTTTTTTTTGTGGCTCACCGAAAAATAAAGTATACAGACATTTATGAGATATACTGACTCTTTTATATTTTTTTCTTTTCTTCTTTTTTTTTTTTTTCTTTTTTTCTTTTTTCCTTTTTTTTTCAACTCTTTTTTTTTTTTTTGAAACATGTGTCAGTATATCTCTTACAACACATTTTGACAGAGCAGACTTTTTTTTTTTTTTCTTTTTGGTGGGAGAGTTTCTTTTTGGTGGAAAGAGTCGCTCCTAAACACAAGACTAAAGCCTGGGATAAAAAGTCTACCTGCGCGCACAGGTAAGGACTCCACCTTCCCTAATGAACACTAGGGTTGGATCTTATGTTCACCTATTCTTTCCTGATATGTGTAGTGTGAACCAAGTTTACTTAAGCTCTCAAGAAAAAGCAAACCAACGAATCCTGTACTGGTGTCTCAGGTACAAGAAACGTTCTTAGTTAGGAGAGATTTTGATCTATTTCGTCAATGCTTTAAGTGAATTAAGCCGAGCCTGAGCGAATCAAGCTTCTGTGGCCTGGAAATTCTTCAAAACAGAGGTTGAATATCCATAAACACTTATTGTATTTTTGTTTCAGCTTTTAGATCATTACTAAACACCATTTATTACTAATATATATATATATATTTATTTATTTTTTTTTCTTTTCTTTTTTCTTTTTCTTGCATATTTATAAATAGGTGGTAATTGTCTGATACCATAAAATACCCGGATCCTATGGATGCCTATCCACCCCCCCATGCCAAACAATGCTATGTCCTCATATGCATGCAGGGAAAGGCAGAGAACGGACGACAGATCGGGTAACAGGAGCTGAGGTTCAGGGTATAAATCAGGGTGGAAGGGTGGGTGGATGGTGGGTGGTGAAGAGAAAAGCGAAGTAATCGCGATAGAGGCGTGAAAAGTAATGGTGGATGGTGAGAGATTTGGCGTTTTCTGGGACGAGAGTGTCCTAGGCGGATCAGAAAACAGATCAGGAAGAGGAAGTTGGCCCTTAGATTGGCCAAGATGGGGGGCTTTTTGGATAGATGGATCCAAAAGGGAATAGCCCCGGTGAGTAAGATGTGGGCTCAAGGTCCCAGTGTGGATTTGCAAATCCGCCTGATTTAGTGGGAAAGAAAGGGCAATCCGATCTTCCATAGTGTGGACCGGCGGTGAGCAGCCCGGCAATGACTCAGACCACGAGGTATGGGAAGTGGAGAAAACCTCGTCAGAAGTCTAGTCAGGAGAAGGTACAGGAATAGGGAGGGATTGGGGAACGTCACAGTTTGTGTTGGTCAGGCAGTCGTCAGGTAATTCGCAGCAGTCAGAATCGGCTCCAATTAGTTCGATACACGTACTGACAGTCACGTCCTCGTCAGACGTGTCATCCTTGATGTGATCACTATCATCATAAGAGTGCGGTGCTGCAGCGGGATTAACCTGAAATCCCGAAGGAATACTCGGAGCTTGCAGAATTTGATGAACCTGTTCCTGAGAAGGTTGTACCTGTGGTTGCGGACCACAGGGTACAAAGTTTTGCGGGTTTGGAACAGGTTGGGCGGGAAAAGTGCCCTGAGATCGAGTCGCCATGCTTAGTTGATTGATCTCAGCATTCTGCTGCGCCAAATGCTGAAGAGAGGTCATGTTTTCTTTATGGCGCTTTGACATTTCCGTCATCATTCGCATCAATTTATCAAGAGGTTTTGATGCGTGTTTGGTTTTCTGTACACAAGGGCCTGATGGCAGATTTGCCATAGGATTAGACTGGGCCCTTGGGATGACGGGTGCGGACGATCGCATTGGTCCACCAGCGGGGTTTCGACGCTGCGGGTTGTTGGACCATGCAAAGTTGGGATGATTATGCCACCCTGGGTTATACGTGGCAGAAAACGGGTTATTCCCCAGGGTGCAGGCATCTTCTATGCCAGAAGATGTGTCCGCATATGTGTCCGAGTACACTGAGGCTTGGTCCTCCGTGTTGAAATACTTGCTCACAGAAGCCAGTTCCACATGACTTACCGAGTCGCTTGGCGCGACACTCGATAAGGAAGGTCTTGCAGGGTTTCTCGGGATAAGCCTGGTGTTGAAAGAATTGAAATTGTGACGAAGTGGTGAGGCGGGGGTGTGTGCCATGTTTGTGGAGGAGGAGGATGATTCGGTTCTTTTTCTAGATTTATCAGTCAATACAAGCAATTCAGGGTTTTGTGACCTCCTCCCAAACATGCACTACCGCAGGAAGAATTGGGGAGATGAGAAGGGAAAAGGGATGAGAGAAATGATGCCGCAAAGGTACACTTGATTACAAATCAATACAGTCAAGTTCCTAACCTCTACAGTGTGCCCTTAGACCTAAAGATCTAAGTTACCTACTATCACGAACTACGGAACCGAATGCGAGCACCGCGGAACCACCGGGCCAGATTGAAAGGCCGTTTGCCCCAGTCTTAGACACCCGATAGCACGCGGGAACTCTCACCAGCACGTAGCTGCTACACGTAGGTAGTTAGACCTCCAATCCTTAAAAGGGTCAAGTTACTACCAGTTTTAATTAGAGGCTTAGGGTCAAGTGCTTTTGGAATGTGAAGGGCGTTGTTTACGGGTAATGCCCAAGTGATTCATTTTAAGAGTGTGTAAGAACAAGCATGCAACGGGGAAATCTCCCTGAATTGAAGTTTTTATTGGCAAATGGTTTTTAGAGTTCAGCCTTAAGTAGTATGAATTTTAGGGTTTTGCTGAATTACCAATTCAACCAATCTCCGGGTTTTTGCAAAAATACAGGTTTTCCTTCTAAAGCCCAAGAAACCCTTCTTCAATTATCAGTTAGTTAATGCATGCTAAAATGCAATGGGCTACCCTAAATGGAGATTTCTATGTGTGGATGCGCGAATCAATTTTATACCAATGTGAAAGGGAGCCAAAGCACTTCAATTCAAGTGCTCCCAATCACCAGAAAGATATCCACACACAAGGCTTCAACCAACAGATAAAGAAACTAAAACTGTTGGGGTTGAAGTATTCAGGATCGAATCACAGGCAAGTTTGAAAAGTCGTGGTGGGGTTGGAATCAACTCAATTCCAAATCTCTCCACCAAAAATGTGATCCTGAATTAAAGATAATTGAGGCAAAAGAGGGATACAAGCAATCTTTTTCTTTGCCTCAAAGAATACTTCCCATGGCGAAAAATCTAAGAATCAAGATTCTAGAATTTTCGCTATGCGAAGTAAGGCGGGAAATCCCGGGGCAGTGGGAGTGAAGACAACCAATCAATCAAGTGAATTTTAATCCACTTGCCCTCAAGAAATCCCAAGAAGTTTTTCTAATTTTTAGTTTTAAAATTTTTTTTTTTTTTTTTTTTTTTTGTGTGTGGTGGCAAGTTAACCCTAATTTGATGAGAAAAGAAAACCTACTTGTTCGGCAACGTGTGCGAAGTTCCAATGCGATGTCGGCGTCTTCACGCTCTCGTTCCCGCCTTGGATCTGCTCACGTCCTCGACTTCGTCAGCCTTCTTCTCCTTCCACCAGGTTCACCTGCACACCAAAAACAACAATACCCCTGAAGAGAGAAGAGACAAATTTAAAGGAATTGGATAGAAACTTACTCGAAAGTGCACCTCCCCGGCAACGGCGCCAGAAAAGTTATGATGGTCGGCCTGGATAGGTTGTTAATATGATATTTTTATCGTTGAAATGTGTATAGTGGTTAACCTAATTCAGACCTAACCATCTCTTTACAAAATTTTTAACCTGGCCTAATTGATTTTATCTTGTCACTTTTAAGCCCAGGGTCGAACTCAGGGAAGTGGGGTTCAAGTCGAGTTTCTACGTTTTCCTTAAAACGCGTCTCTTCCGTTCGTTTATTCTGTTTTTGGTATTTTTCTTATTTAGGTTTTTTTCTGGTAATCCTTGTTCTTGAGGCACACCCTCAAAATTGTGTCCTTGGCTTTTAGCCAAAACAGAGTTTCAAAACACGTCTTGCTACTTGCAAGACGGGGGTACCTGCAAATCAAAGATTATCTTTTCACTTTTATACCTTTTTTTATCTTTTTACTAAGGAAGCTATCAGATAGAAAGTAAATATAGTAGCTATAGATATATATTTATATGTAGTATACATATAAAGGGGTGGGGGTGGAGGTGACGTTGGAGTGTAGCACTATGTCGAGTCAGCCGACGTCTAGAGAGACGCAACCAACACGACTAGGTGCCGCGTGGAGTGTGGATGGAGGATGGATGATGTATGGGACCACGCTTTTTTGTACGCGTGTATCAGGGAATATCAGCAACTGGTGCAGATATCCCCGCGATACAGCGTATAATAAATAACGTGAAAATATATGTACATATGTATGTATATAAATGTATAAGTATATATGTATAGATATATATAGATATATATATATATATATAGGTGTGTATATATATATATATATATATATATGTATGTATATATGTATATAGCTATGTATATATATATATATGTATATGAGTATGTGTATATATATATATATATATATATATATTATATATGTATATGCATATATATATTATATTATATGTATGTATACATAACTATATAGATATACTATGTATATATAAGTATATATATATATATATATGTATGTATATAAGTTACTATTAGTGTGTGTCGGTGAATGGGTGTGTGTGTGTTGCTGTAAGTGAAAAAAAAAGAGAGAGAGAGAGAGAGAGAGAGAGATAGAGAATACGTGAGAGAGAGAGAGTGGCAGACAGAGAGGGAGCGGGCGGGAGAGATCGCGGACGCGCGAACGATGGCAGCGAGTTAAGGCGTCTGCTCGCGGCGGCGGACGTCTGAAGATCGCGGATGCAGGCGCGTCTTCACGCGGAGAAGGTGACGCATCTGCAGGCCGGGTGCGAGGACGGAGAGCGGGCGATGGCGCGCTCGGAGAAGGCGGCGGGGAGTCTGCAGTCGGTCGCGGAGGGTTGCAGAGGTTCGCGGGGGTCGGCGCGAGGGCCTGGCCGGCCGCTGCAGTGCGCGCAGCGGCCTGTCGCGGGTGGAATTGCAGAGGCGACAGAGCAGAGGCGGAGACGGGGAAGTGCCCTGCAGGCGCGCGCGGAGAGCTGAGCGCCTGCGGGGAAGGTCGCGGAGGTGCGAGGGGAGGTTCTGCAGTGGTCGCGGAGGGTCGCGGGGGTCGGCGCGAGGCCGTAGCCGGCCGCTGCAGTGCGCGCAGCGGCCTGCTGCGGCTGCAACTGTGGCGTGGACAGAACGGAGACGGAGGCGGGGAACGGGCCTGCAGGCGCGCGCGGAGGGTTGTGCGCCTGCGGGGAAGGTCGCGGAGGAGGCGGGGGTGCTGCTGCTGCTGCTGTCGCCGCTGGGCTGCTGCTGCTGCTGCTTCAAGCTTCGGACCTTGAAGCGGCAGCAATGGCGTGGAGATGCAAACGAAGAGAAAAGAACACACCACGCCCACCGGCTCGTTGAAGAGCTGGGCGGTGGTGCTCCCACTGTGGTGGTGTGCACCACAGTGGGTTCTCCTGCTCGTCGGGTGCCTCCTCGACGGAGGACCGGCGTATGGGAGGGGAGAACGGGCGAGGAAGGTGGTGGACTGCAGCGTGGCGATTTTTCAGCAGCTGCCGCAGCTGCGTATTGCAGCAACGTCCCTCATTTCGTCGCGAGGAAGAGCTGCGGCTTTATAGAGGAGGAGAGCATGGCGGGGAGGCATGGCAGCAGCAGGGAGAGGCGTTGGAGAGTGGCTGCTGCAGGGAGAGGCGCGGGAAGGACAGCAGGGAGAGGAGGGGGTGCTGCATGCGGCTGCGGGAAGAAGGCAGCCGCGGGAATGAGAAAAAAAAGAAAGATGAAAATAAAAATAGAGAAGGGACTTTTGCAAAGAAACACTTGATAAAGAAAATAATTATGCAAGCCATTTATTCCATTCTCTTCTCCTCTCAATTAAATGCATGCATGCAAGCGTTTTTACAAATGCGACTATAGGATTATAATATACATAGTTAATGCTAGAAAATAGCATAAGAAGGCGTTATTATAGGCGTGTTTTGAGGTGCAAACAGTGGCCAATGGTGATTAGGTTGGCCCTTGGAAGGAGGAAGGAGAGGTGATCTTGGCTCTTGGTGTAGAGGTGGTGATGGCCATGGTGGTGGAACTCGTGGAGGTGCACATGAAGGTGGAGGTGAAAGGCTATGGTGATGGGTGGATGTTTTTAGAACCAAGATGGGTGGCAAGTGGCTATCTAAGGGCCTTTAAATGACCCAAGGGAAGCTCTCTACAGAGGTGTAGAACTCTCTAGAGAGTGCCCCAAGGTGGCCGGCCAAGATGAGGTGGCTTTTAGATGTGGATCTCAAAATTTGAATTACTCTTGGTTGCTATTTTTAGCAACCAAGGTAACAACACATGGAGAGAGTTCTAGAGAACTCTAGTTGAGTGCACGGCTAGGTGAGGGTGTGTGCGGGTGTGTGTGGAGACATGTGGGTGTGTGGCTAAGTTGTTTAGTGGTCTAGGTTAAGTCCTAAGGGTTTGGGTTAGGTTAGGTCATAGAATTAGGGTTAGAAACCCTAATTACTAAGGTAGATGTGCAATTAAACTTGTAATAAGTTTAATTGAAAGAGTACAAACCTAATTGAGAGTGAGATTACTCAATTAGGTTGGACTTAGGTCAATTGGACTCTCATTGAGTCCAATTGAACTTGTGTGGGTTGAGATCTGAGCTCAATTGGACTCTATGAGTCCAATTGACTAGGCAATTGTAATTGACTAAGATCCAAGTCAATTGGGTTTAGTGAGAACCTAATTAGGTTCTCATAAGGGTTTAGGGGTAGTGTACTAGGCTTAGGATACCTTAATTTAGGTTCCCTGGGGTTTGGAATTGGGTTTAGGGACTTAAGAAATCAAGATCCAAGCTTGATTTCCAAAATTGGGTCTGGAGAGGGGTATCAGACATCTAATCATAGTGTCAGAAATCTGGACATCTTGTCTAGACATCCAATCAAAGGTCAGGGTGGATTCAAGGTCCTGTCTTGGAATTCTGCAGAAATTGGAAGCCTGACAACTTGTCTGGACATCTAATAACACTGCAGACTTGAGTTCTAGGTCTGCGGGTTGTGCCTAAGGGTTCTGGTGTCCAATAACTTATCTGGATGTCTAGATAAGGGGTTGAACTATGGTTTTGAGGTATCCTAGGCTAAGGTGACCTAATCTAAGGGTGGCTAAGGCTTAGGATGGTCTCTAGGGCTATCCTAGGGCTAGGATTGGTCCTAAGTCCTTCATAATTTAACTTTACATTAAATTCTACAAAGTAGAGTAGCATACCTCAACCCTACATTAATTTTCTACTTTATTCCTATGTCTTCTACTCTAGCTCTCCTGCAACACCAACTTATCTTTATTCTTCAAATCCAGCTTCACATCTAGCTTCAGATCTTCTTATTACCTACAAACCATATAATGCACTTAATCAGCACATTATAACATTATTCTATGCATAGCTAAAATAAAGTAGTAAGATGGAAAGTATGCTTATGAATGCATGGATTACACTAAGTTATGCTAAGTTCTAACTTAGTTTAGGTCATTTAAGACCTATGATTGCTGCGCAATCATACCCCCATGCCTAAATCTTGTGAGTCCCTAACAAATGCAAAACTAAGTTGTTTAAGGACCCTAAAGGATTGATTATTATGAAATGTATGACTAGAGATTCTTTCCTTTTCATTTTCAACCTACTTTCTAGAAATCCAGACAATCGTGAAAGTGCAACTATGTAGCCTTTGCAACGGATTCGAGTGAAAAACCTGATTTACCTCTAAAGCTTCTACTTGACCTCGAGTAAAAATTCTAGTAGGATAGGCAAACTTCTTCCCTCGGGGTATTCAAGATATTCTATGAATTGCACCCTAGCTTTAAGCTTGGGTAGAGAATGTCTGAGGAAAATAGGTGTTTACTTGGTAGCTCACTCTCATTTGGTGCTGCATAGAGATTAGTACTGCAGAATTTAGATTTCCAAATTATTAAGTAAATCAACTCAGAGAAAGATGAAAAAGAAACTATGCTCTCTTTTAGTTCCTTTGTATTCATTCTCTCTGTTGAATGTCGGAAGACTACGCTGCCGAAGTTGGTTTTGAAAACCTGTCGTTGTTGTTTGAATAGCGAAGAACTCGGGTTCAACAAATAAAATTTATATCGGAAAAGAAATCTTAGGTCGAACTCAAGGAGGCTACGTCGATCAAAATTCATAATTATATTTTTTTGTATTTTTGTTTAAAAAGTAGAATAATCACAATGAAATGAAATAAATATAGACAATAAGAGAGAGAGAAAACATTCACTTGATGTTGCAAAATGTTTGTACAACTAAGAAAGTGAGAAAAGATTATACTAGAAAGCGAGAAATTATGACACTTGAAAGTAGGAAAATTCTACTCTAGAAAGCAGGAAAAAGGAATGGGAGAGAGAAGTTATCCTCCTCGACGATCGCTTGGAGGACGAGCTGGATGAGACAACACCTGGAAGACGAGGAACGGAGCAGGAAGTAGGAGGAATGGGAATGGGGCAGCACATCATCGTCGTTGCGGGATCTACTTTTGGAATGGGGGTAAAAAACTAATTTTAGCTCTTGAGGAGCATCCCGGGTGTGGGACAAGCTTTTCTTGAGCTTTGGAGAAGGAGAGAAGAGAAGGAAGGGATGAGAAATTCGTATGGAGGGGGTTTCCTTTTATAGATGCAACGAGTGGGGGCATTTTGGACATTACAATTTGAAAAACATTAATTCAGGACCTTTAGTGATTGAAAAATCCGTCACTAAAGGCCTGAATGTGGCTGTCGTTCCCATCGCTCGTGCGTCACCTCACCTTTGTGTCCTTCAACGCGTACGCATGTCCGTGCGCTCACAGTTGTTTGATCAAGAGATTGGACGACATAAACATCCTACGCTCGCATCGTACTCCTGTGTGCGATCACGCGTAAGCGTCACGCGTCTGATTGTGCATGGGCGCTATTGCTCGCTCAGCGCTGTCCGATCTTCATCGCACGACCCCACTTGCTTGCTCACCCATGCCCGCTCCTCAATTTGAGGTGCAGCGCAGCTCGAACGTGCGCCCGCTCTTCTTGCGAAGGCGCTGGACCAATGCGCTACTTGTGGCTTTGTGTCGCATGGTGAGTTTGAGCGCACGGGTCTGCAGTCGTTGGATGGGCATCCAATGGTGGAGAATCATCGATCAGATGAAGAGGAAAGGAAAAGGTAGGTCCTTGGGGCTGTTGGGTGGCTGAGATGGTGCCACGTAGCACCATCTTGGCTGTCCATTTTTTAGTATTGTAGACAGTGCCACGGGTGTCGGATTGGACCGATTTTCATGTCATTAGGCTATGATCGTCAATCCGAATCCATCCATGCGGTCGGATTTGTCCTCTGAGGTGTGGATTAATACCATCTTGGCCCTTGATCTTTAGGATTCCTCGATCTCTATCTGGTGCTATGAACGTTCGATTAGGGCGATCTTGGAGTCATTGAACTCCAATCGTCGCCCTGATCAGATCCGTATGGTTGAATCTTCGATCCAAGGCCCCGATAAAAAGTCACCCTATCCCTGACCATAAAATGGAGACAATTACTATACAATTTATACAACTTGATCTAAATGCATAATTATGCATGTTATGCACTATTTACAATGTATGATGCTAATGTGACACTAATAACATGCATTAATAGACATTTTAGGTTAATCAGATGTATGCACATCACACCCCCATGCATATCTTTTGCTAGTCCCTAGCAAAAACTACATGTTATTTATAGAAGAATTAAGTTGGATTACTTGTGCATAAGTTATTTTCAACATTAAGATTTTTTTTTACTCAAGATCTAAACTTTCAAAGACACAACAGCGCCCGGGTATCTGCCAAAATGCAAACCACCTCAAGCCCTCTCCTTATTCAAAGAAAATTTTCTTTTTCACTTTTTCTTCTTTTCTAATTTTTTTGGATTTTTGAGTTTAGGGTTAAAGAGTGGCTTTCTACGGCCACTCAACCCACTCAAGATTTAATGAGAACCTTAAGTTCTAAGCATCTTATTGTGAATGTGATAGACTCATTGATCAGCAATTAGAACGGACTTCGAGTTTCTACACCTCTAGGTGACCTTAAAGAGAGAGTTCTACCTAAAGGTGTATCTTTACAACTGGTTGCTTTCTCCCTACTTTTATTTTTTCGGGGTAAACACAAAGGTGAATCCAATGTATATCTCCCTTGCTTATTCTGCTTCTTCATTTCTTCCTAAGTGTTTTGGGAATTGTTAGTGCATTTCTTGAGCTGGGTTTTGGACAACCTGTCGATAAGTTGTTACCACCGACAACTTGCCAGCCATACTTGTGCGGCGAAGTGTGGCTTATTTCTTTTGTTTTCTCCCTTTCTTTTTCTTTTCTTTTTGACCTTTTTTTTCTTTTTAAGTTGGTAGCTTCCCTGGTCTAAGATTTACCTAAAGGCAACAAGAAGAGAATGGTCCAATGACTAGGCTCTAGACAACCTATCTATGGGTAGTTACCCACGATAACTTGCCAGCCATATCACCTTAGAAGATTCATTAGCTACCTAATTTCTGTTAAAACCGCCGATCAACAAGTCAGTGAAAAGATAATGTGTAAATGCTTAGACTTAAATTTCCCTCAAATCAGAGGGTAAGTTGATAAGTCGTGTACTTATCACCCAAACTTATTTAACCAAATTACAATAGAATTTAGGATGGCGAGGACTCGAAAAACAAATCCACATTTTAGTGGATACCTGGGTTGATTAAGCCCAAAGACCTGAAGGGTCTTAGTGTTCAGATCCTAATGTAATATTTCCTAAGATTGAAAAGTCCTATTGTCCAGGTATTCCTTCCTATTCTTTCTTTATGTATATATAAGAAGAGAAATAGAATTTACAAGAATTTCATAGAGCTGACAAAATGATTCAAAAATGAATCCACCCCCCTATGCCTAGCTGATGCAATGTCCACATTAAGAAAAAGAGACATGAAAGGAAGGGTAGAGTATGGAAGATATCACCTGAATATGAAGCTCGGGTCAGCTCTGAGTCATATGTACAACTGCTAAGTTTAATGCCATCAGTTTGGTGAAGTCCAGCCAAAGAAGTCACAACATGGCTAAAGAAACCGTGTCTGAGATGGGTTCTGGAAGAGTTCAGTCAATAACAGGTTTCAGACGTTGACCGTTAACTTTGAATGAATTACCAGTCTTTGGGTCAAAGATCTAAACAGCTCCGTTTGGAAAAATCTGATCGATAATGAATGGGCCATTCCATTTCGACCTAAGTTTGGTAGGAAAGAGCTTAAGTCGAGAATCGAATAACCAGACCTTTTAGTTCAGCTCAAAGCTCTTGTGGGAAATCAATTGGTCATGTAGAGCTTTGGTCCGAGCCTTGTAGATCTTGGCATTCTCATATGCATCATTTCTAAGCTCCTCCAATTCAGATAGTTGGAGTTTCCTAGTCTTCCTGGCTAAACTCAGATCTAGATTGCATTGCTTGATTTCCTAGAATGCCCTATGTTCAATTTCTACGAGTAAATGGCATGCCTTTCCATACACCAGACGAAACAGAGACATGTTGATGGGCATTTTATACGCCATACGATAGACCCAAAGAGCATCCTCAAGCTTTTGAGTCTAGTCTTTGTGATCAAGCCTAACTGTTTTTTGCAGAATATTCTTGATCTCTCGATTGGAGATCTCAGCCTGTCCATTTGTCTTGGGATGGTAAGGTGTGGAGATTCGGTGATTAATCCCGTATTTAGCCAGTAAATTATGGAACTGGGCATTAGTGAAATGAGTTCCACCATCACTGATGATGGCCCTCAGAATCCCGAACCTGCTGAAGATGTTCTTCTTAAGAAAATCGATGACCACCTTGTGGTCATTAGTTAGGGTGGGAATCGCCTCAATCCATTTGGACACGTAATCAACAACGACGAGAATGTATTGATGTCCAAATGAAGGGAGAAAGGGTCCCATGAAATCAATGCTCCAAATGTCAAAGATTTCGACAGGAATAATTGGGTTTAGGGGCATCATATCTCTCTTAGTTATGCTCTCGAGTGCCTGGCATCGGGAACATGACCTTAAGAAATCCTGGGCATCCTTGAATAAAGACGGCCAATAGATGCATCTGCGTCGGTCATGATCCCAAAAGGGGCTATCCAAACTGGTGGTTGTATCACCGTAGCATAAGTGACTGCCATTTTAAGAAAATCAAATGCCTTACGGCATGATTCATCGAAATCAAACGGCGTTTCTTTGGCGAGAAGATTGCTCAGAGGATGAGCAACCTTTGAAAAGTTCTTGATGAATCTCCTGTAGAATCCCACATGACCCAGAAATGATCAAATTTGTTTAACAGATGTGGGAGGAGGAAGTTTAGTGATAGCATCAACCTTAGCTTTATCCACTTCAATTCCCCATTCAGAGATTACATGACCCAAGACAATGCCTTCTTGTGTTATGAAATGACTCTTTTCCCAGCTAGGAACCAATCTTGTTTTGATGCATCGTTTAAGAATCATTTCAAAATTAGCTAGACAAGAGTCAAATGATTCTCCAAAAATAGAGAAATCATCCATGAAGACTTCCATTAACTCTCCCACCATGTTAGAGAATATGGCTAGCATACACCTTTGAAAAGTCGAAATCATCCATGAAGACTTATATAAACTCTCCCACCATGTCAGAGAATATGGCTAGCATACACCTTTGAAAAGTCGCAGGTGCATTGCATAAACTGAATGGCATCCTATGGAAAGCAAAGGTTCCATAGGGATAGGTGAAAGTAGTTTTTTCCTGATCCTCAGGATGGATAGGAACTTGGTTGTATCACGAGTAGCCATCAAGAAAATAGAAGTACTTCTGCCCAACTAATCTTTCCAAGATTTGATCAATGAAAGGTAGAGGGAAATGATCCTTTTTCGTGGCCATGTTTAGCTTCCTGTAATCGATACAAACCCTCCAAGAGGAAGCTGAACGAGTTGTGACAGATTCTCCTTTCTCATTAGTCTCAACGGTAATCCTGGCTTTCTTGGGAATAATCTGCACAGGACTTACCCAAGGACTATCAGAGATCGGATAAATGATTCCTACATCGAGCCACTTAATAATCTCCTTCTTGACCACTTCTCGCATATTTGGATTTAATCTCCTCTACATCTGGCAAGAAGGGTGGGATCCATCTTCCAAAAATATTCTATGATTTGCAATAAGATGGCTCGATCCCCCTAAGGTCATGAATGGTCCAACCAATTGCCTCCTTGTGTTCCTTCAGGACCTTAATCAGTTTAATCTCTTGCTCCTTTGTTAATTTAGCACTGATAATCACAGGGAGCATCTTGTGTGGTCCTAAAAACTAATATTTCAGATTCTCAGGCAATGGTTTCAGTTCAAGTTGGGGCGGGTTAATGATTGAAGGTAAGGAAGATGCTGATGAAGATTCATCAAGAGGAAGAGGTTGAGAGTGAACAAAATCAATAACCTCTTCAAAAGATGGCGGGTCTGCCATAGAAGGTTGCGGGTCCAATTCATCTTCAGAGGAGGAACTTTCAAATGCAGGAACCATCATACATGTTTTAATATTCACATTATCATCCTCAAGTTCCTCAATAAATCCACAATCTTCGAATTTATTAATCACCTTAAAAATATCCAATTTCATTCTTTGATCCCCAAAGGCGATTTCTATGCTACCGCTTTCACAGTTAATGTTGGCCTTAACGGTAGCCAGGAACGGACGCCCCAGAATGATGGGCGTGTTCCTCAAATTTTCAGGTACGTCCATGTTAAGGACAAGGAAATCTACAAGAAAATATAAATCCTTAACCTTAACAATAACATCTTCAATAACGCTTCGTAGATTTGTGACCGAACGGTCCCCTAACTGCAGCGTTACTGAAGTCAGCCGAAGTTCACCTAATCCGAACTTCTCATAAAGAGAAGTTGAAATTAGGTTGATGGATGCACCCAGATCCAATAGTGCTCTATCAAAAGTGTAATCTCCGATGACACAAGAAATCAAAGAAGCACCTGGATCTCTCTTTTTCTGAGGGAGGTGGTGCAAGATAACAGAACTAGCCTGCTCGGAGAGTACCACCTTCCTCGGAATAGATTCTCTCGACTTACACTTCTTTGTACATAAATCCTTTAAAAATCTCGCGTAAGCCAATATATGCTTGATAGCATCGAGGAGCGGGATATTGATCTCGACATTCTTCAAAATATTTAGAAGCTCCGCATTACTATCAATAGACTTCTTCCTTGATCTGCTCAAGGCTTCAGGAAAAGGAACATGAGTCAGATCTTTGGAATCAGGTTCTTGAGCCTTGATTTCTTCTCTAGAGTTCTCCTTTCTCTCCTCAGGTTCTTCAGGATTCGGTAAATCAGAACAGTGTGGTTGTGGATCCTGAGTTTGTTTACCACTCCTCAAGGTAATAGAATTTGCGGATGCATACGAGTTTAGGTCTTTGGGAGGGTTAGGAAAGATTGGAGGGCCTTCATTAGCCAAGAATCATTGATTTGCAGAAGAAGAAGAGGAAGGACCCTGCTCAACCACCTGAGCTTGTGCCGGTGGGTCCCCTTGATTTCTGTACCCATCGGCTTGACTGCTCGGATTCAGGATATTTCGTGGGATGGTTACGGGTTGAGATGGTAGAGATCCGGGTTAACGAGAGTTAGCTATGAGCCCGGTTTGCAAGTTGTCCAGCGAGGTTTTCATTTGCTGCATGAGCTGGAGCATGGATCCTTGCATCTCTACCATTTGTCGATTCAAATCAGCCTACCCTACGGGTTGGCGGGCATTCCAAGCTGGCTGATTGACCTAATTCAGGGGCAACTGAGTATAAACATGACCTTGACCCATTGGTCATTGCAGAGCATAGTTGCTGGGTCAGAATTGGGTTTGCTGCCTTGGGTTTTTCCAGGAGAAGTTAGGGTGGTTTCTCCAACTCGAATTATAAGCATTGGAGTAGGGGTCGGATCTAACATTCTCCTATACAGCACAAACATCCTCGTAGGGTGAGGATGGAGAGAAAGAAAGGGAAGGATCAGAGAAACTGGGATCAAAGGCCCCAGTTTGAAACCCATGGGATTCTGAATAATGCTGGCTCGCAAGTTGAGCCACATCAAATTGATTCATGAACTCTCGTCTAGAAGGAGCTCGCAACGAATGGAATCTTGAATTCTGGGATTTAGTGGATCGAGAGTTGTTCATTGAGTTTCCAGCCATCCACTCCTCCATTCTCTTAGCAACCAAGTCCACCTTATCAAGTTTATTACAAATCAATTCCATATCGAATGAATGAGAGTTGTGGACTTCATTAACATTCGATCTAGGCTACTGGGACCAGTTAAATGTATCCATGGTGGCATGATTGATTGAATTCTTGCTCATCTCCTCAAACAAATCGTGCACACTATCTACGTCTTTGTTGAGGAAATTGCCTTCGCAAGAAGTGTCCACGTGATTTCTGAGTTGCTCACTCAACCCGTGGTAGAAGATCTGCACGAGTTGCCATTTCGGCACCTCGTGGTGTGGACACCTCCACAATAGGTCTTGGAATCACTCTCAGGCCACATGAAACTACTCCCCCGGCCACTGAGTAAAGGTAGTGATTGCCCGTCTCAAAGCATTGGTACATTCGACAGGGAAGAATTTCTTTAGAAAGGCTAATTTCAACTCATTCCAAGTTCCAATTGGTCTTCCTATAGTCTTGTACCAATGAGCAGCTTTATCCCTAAGAGAGTGGGGGAAGAGCCTCATGATCATTTGCTCCTCATTCATGTTTCACGCCTTTGTGGTCTAGACCAAAGTAGTCAAGTCCTCCAAGTGCTGAAACGGGTCTTCAGAGCCAAGCCCATGAAAATATTTGATCAGGCTTAACACCCAGGGCTTGATTTCTACGTCTCCGGTAGGAATCTGGACGCTGGGACGTTCCCCATAATTTGAAGGATCATAAAAATCCTTCAAGGGCAGAGTGCAATGATGCATTCCTTACCTCAACTCAGTTAATTAAGTTAATTTTACTTGATTATGAGTAGAGAAAAGTTACTTAGGTTAACTCAAAATTGTGTCAGTTGTGTAGTATAGGGTCAAATTAACCTAACATTTTAGAAAATTTTTACTGGTTGAGTCTAGGTCGTTCGCTGGAAGGTATAATTCATTCTAAATTCACTAGTTACCTTTTACTTTTTTCTTTATAAGTGTAGGAGGTATATTTAATTTAATGATAAAAGCATGACTTTTGCCAAATGATTTAAACTTTAAGGAATGTACAAAATTCCAAATTAAAACATATTTACTCAAATGATCTACTTCATTAACAAGTAAACATGTTAATTTCCAATTTATTTCAAAGGAATTAAGGCAATATGAAGTTCTTCTATTAAAACATGCCTTATTACAACATTTAAGAACAAAAAGAAATTAAAATGTAACAAGAAAATTAACTTCTTCAGCCTTTATCTTTTCTCTTCTCTCTCTCTTTTTCTTCTTCATTTCCTTTTATTCTATTCGTTTATCTTTTTTTTTATCTCTTTCTTATACTTTCTCGAGCCCTTTCCTTTCTTTTCTCTCTTCTGCTCCTGCCTTCATCTTCTTTCCTTAGTCTCTTCCTTCTTAGTTTCTTCTTCTTTGCTCCTTAGTGCTTGTTCAGCCTTCCTCTTTCCTTTAGCTTTTCTCCTTAGTTCCCTTAGCTTCTTCAGCTTCAACACTTAACCTTCAGCTCTTCCTTTCTTCTTCTCTTCAGCTAAATCAGGTTTTTCCTTTAACCAAAAATTAGTTTAAGGTTTGCGGTGAGATCCTTTCGAGGATACACAACACCTTGAGACCAGGGTGGGATCAGACCCTACTCGGTCCTCACCTTATTTGATTACGGTTTATTTTTGGTTTATTTCTTTCTCAAGTCGAATCGGCCCAACCGCCTCCCAGGCCTCGCCCTCCCAGGGCCAACATTGCACACGCCCACTCAAGCGCACACCCGCAGGCACACACATGCCCACACACACAAAAGATCAGATGCTCAGAATGGTCAGGTTCAGATTTTGTGCCAAGCGCTTGATAACTGAATCGCCCAGTGCACAAATCAGTTTTATACCAATGCGCATGCTCGAAAACTTCCGATGTGGGATTATGTTTCCCCCCTCCAGACCCGACTTCAACTGAGGATATCTCCCTACTGAAAGCTCCAAATCAAGCAATTCAAAGCTTGATGGAAAGCTCTAAGGTAGCTCTACAAGGTTGCAAGGTCAATTTTAAGTTAAGAGGATGTTTTCCTCTTCGATTTGAAGAGTGAATCTAAGAGGTTCCTATAGGTTAAACACTACCTGGAAGTGGTATTCAGGTTAACAGAGTCCACAGATGGACTTTCACACTTAACTAAGGTTCTAAATAAGTTTTGCAAGGGATTCCGCAGCTTCAGGTTTGGTTTAAAGCTCTCCAGAGCTTCAGGAAACATGGAGAAGCTCGAAGCTTCTCTGAAAGCTTCAGAAATAGGTTTCAATCTTGAAAAAGATGTAACAGACACAGAAGATCATATCCAATTAATTTAAATAGATTCTAAGGGTTATAACAAATTGATCTGGGTAGCAATCGCATTCAATTCTCAACAAAAGACCATTGCCATCAGTTTGGGTTCAAAAATAATCCAAACTGGCAGTTGGTTAATTCCATCAGTTAAACAGATCTGAGCTCACTTTAATCTCTCTAAAATCATTTAACAAATTCTCAGAAATGATTCTAACTCCTCAATTCCTCAAATTGAGCTCAGAATCAAAATCTCAACCTCAGTTTGACTGTGAAGCTTGGAATTTTGACTTTCTGATTTAAGCTTCATTTCACAAAATTGACACCTTAAATAGAATCCTCTCAGCCTCAGAAGTCTTCCCAATCCCTTAATCAGGTGTTCCAACCTAAAAATCTAGGGTTCTAGGCTTCTCGCTTGAACTCTAAAAGCATTCTATTCGTCAGATTGATTGGGAGGTTTCTACACTAAACTGAGGTCAGGAATAGCTTCAGTTCACTACACTGAAGCTTATAGGTTCACTAAATGCTTCTCAGACCTATCTGTCAGACTTCTCCAACTTCGTCAGAGTTGGAGAATAAGATACCTCTATCTAAGCTCCAGTTATCAAAATTGTAATTAAACTTCCTCAAATTGATCAGTGATCATCATTTCAACATTCTGGAGCTTTTCATCAACTTCTGTAGGCTGAAGAATAGAAAATGACTTGCCCGAGCTCCGGTGAGTCTAGTAAAATGCAAATCGTGCTCAAAGTGGTGAATTTGTGCCATTTTTGTTCTGAAAAAGTTTTTGAGGTTGCAAGGAACCTCAGGAACTCATTAAATTCCTTAATTGTTCATTAGAATTCAGAATTAGTAGTGAATTTAGTTCAGATGGATTTTTAATAGATTGAAGCATAGGACTTGTTCTCCCACTCAGAAGAGTGGTTGAGACAAGTCAAAAAGTAATTGCGATCATAAATATATAGATAATTAATAGTTTTAACTACTCTTGAGCCACCATTGATAGCAAGCTCAGGAGCTTAAGTAGATTTTTGCGTTTAAGTTATATGTGGTAATTATTCAAATTGAAATGATAATTAGGATCCTTAGATTGTGAATAAGTGATGGAGGACCCTATGGAGGTGGATCTAAGCTCAGATGTTGTCGCCATGGATAGCGATAGTAGCTATGAAGGTGAATATGAATTAGGCGAAACAGTGATCAATTTAGTGTTTTAATGGATTAGAAATGGTTGAGTGATAAAGAAGGTGATCAATGAATTTAAAAGATGAAATTAAGGCTCTAGCAGGCTCAAGGAACTCGCCTGAGTGGAAGGAGATGAAGTTTAAAATCTGTAATTAATTCTAATCTAACTAACTATCTAACTAGTTAAGCTATCCTACTCCTACTCCTACTCCTATCTACTGTTACCTGGACAAAGGGGTCAACAGGATTCCGCCGAAGGCTCATAGTGGAAGACGAAATCAGAGAGTATAAGAAAGATCGTCGGCGACGGATGTGAGGTGAAGGAGAGGATCTCCTCAGTCGTCGCCTTTGTCCAGAGACGCGGCTGACCTCGGCGAAGCTCCTTAGCTAATCAGGATGGACGGAGGAAGTCGGAAGATGAAATGAGGAGTTGCCAAAGTTGCAGAGAGAATAGCCTATCGAAGTCAGCTGTAGTGAAGAAGAGGGAAGGGAGCCAACTTGAGAGAAATCAGAGGGGTGAGGGGGTATTTATAGTGAATGGCGACGAAGAAGGTGGCAAGGTCTGGACGAAGAGGAAGCTTGGGGAGCTTAACCGCCGGCATCGTCTCTGATGATGGTGAGGTTAACTCCCACCAAAAATTAGGATTTTCGAGTAATCTAGACCGATGGATGAAGATGGAGTGGTGAGCGCAAGCTCCAAGAGCTTGGAGAAGGAAGGATGATGTCGGCAGGGCAGTGATCGCGCGGTGGAATCACTCTCCGTCGTTAGCCGTTCAATCGGCTGAAGGAGAAGAAGAAGAAGACAAAAAGGGACCTAAGTGCAATGAAACTTAAGGACCTTTATGAAGATTAAGGACCCGATTGCAATGAATTTTAAGGACCAAAATGTAAACCCAGGTTTTAAAGGTTTATTTCTAACTTAGATCTTTTTCAACTTTTTATATATGTTAGTAAATAAGGTAACTATTATGATTAGACCTTGAATTTACATTTTTGATCTTTTTAGGTTAATTTATTAGATTAAGTTATTATATACTTATGTATACATTATGTTTAGGTTACTTAACTTATTAATTAAGAGAATGACTAATAAGATTTCGAGTCCAATTATTAATTAGATTGTTAATTGAATGTTAAAATATCATTTTAAACTTATTTTAAGGTCCTTTACTAAATATCCCTTATTTTATAATTAACCCTTATAAATTCATAACCTTAGCTAATTAACTACGAAGGCTAGTTAATTAGGGGTAATTAGAGATCATGATGAGCCTCTCATCACCCTGCATTCTCTGCATTTGTTCCAGCTGCCTTTGAAATACCTCTTATGGATCTTAAGGTAGAGGAGGCTGTTGATCGGCCATGGGATCAATTTGGCCAAAATCCAATCTACGCCTCTTAAAATACTCTAGTGGTCATTCTAATTGGGGATTCAATGACCTTCTTCCCAGCATAAATTAGGAAAAGGTCAGAAGGATTGGGGATAAGAACCCTGCAGCACAACAAAATAAGCCTGTCCTTAAGTGGGTAGCCTAAGGATCTACAGACTGCCAGAATCCGCCTTAAGATTATAAATGATTTACTTTACTTGTGTCTGCTCAATCCAATCAGTTAGAAAGAGGGACTGGGGAGAAGGTTCTTCCTTCGACTTGCGCCTTCAACTCCTAGTGTACCCCCCAGCCACAGTCGTTTGACGCTACTCCCCTAGATAGACATCAAATTGATCAGTATAAGTAGGTTAATCATAAACGATCTCAGACTAGGCCCCGAAGAGCGAATCAGTCCTTAAGGCCAACATCTACTCGATTTTATTGAGGCCTGGGATTGTAGTGCTTATGGAATGTGGTGGGCCCTTAAAATGGGTTGTGCCCTTAATGATCAATTGAGTATGTGTAAGTGCATGCACAATCAGGGTTTTCAAGCAAGGTTATTTGTGATGAGTAGATTTTAATGGTCAAGTCTTGCTTAAGTAGATTTTAGGGTTTAGAATTAAGTTGATTTCAATCAAGTTTAAGGCAAACTAAGTTTTCAAGCATGGGTGAAGATTGCTTTCCTTTTAAAATCAGAAATAAAGTGGAGTGCCTAGTATGAACCTAGATTGAAAACCCTAAGAGGAAGCTACTTGGTGAGTTGATTTTAGATTGAGTGGTGCAGCCTAAACAACTCAAACAATTGGCCACAATTGCACCACTAGGTTAGGCACACAGAAATGATTAACCTAGAATGATTTCTACTCTTTTATGTGTTGATTTGTGTGTACCGGTTCCATAGATCAGAATCCGATTGAGTAGAAGAAAATCAATTAGGTTAAGTGCCTTGAATGTGGGTGTGTGTTGAATTACCCCACAAAATTATCATTTTGTTTTTTTTTTATATGCGAGAGTGAAATGTAAGTGTGAGTGGAAATCCAAACAACCAAACTAATCCTAGTTTTTATGCAAACACCTAGGTTAATTGGAATTTGAATTTAATGTGATGAAATGAAATCTATGGAGGGTGAAGAATGGGGAGCACTTACAGTCATCTTCAACTGCACTTTACTCCGACCTACCGCTTGACGATTCCCTGATAGAGGTATCTGCAAAACAATAGACATGAGAGAAAGCAAGTTAGATGATAGTAAAGTGCGTGAAATGCGAAAAGATCAGAAAATCATTGCCTCCCCGGTAGTGGCGCCAAAATGTTGAATGTTGGAAGACTACCCTATTAGAGTTGGTTTTGAAAACCTGTCGTTGTAGTTTGAATAGCGAAGAACTCGAGGGTTCAATAAATAAAATTTATACCGGAAAAGAAATCCCGGGTCAAACTTAGGGAGGCTACGTTGATCAAAATTCGCAATTATATTTTTTTGTGTTTTTGTTTAAAGAGTGGAATAATCACAATGAAATGAAATAAATATATACAATAAGAGAGAGAGAGATAAAACATTCATTTGATGTTGCAAAATGTTTGTACAACTAACAAAGTGAGAAAAGATTACACTAGAAAGCGAGAAATTATTACACTAGAAAGTAGGAAAATTCTACTCTAGAAAGTAGGAAAAAGGAATGGGAGAGAGAAGTTATCCTCCTCGACAATCGCTTGGAGGACGAGCCGGACGAGACAACACCTAGAAGATGAGGAATGGAGCGGGAAGAAGGAGGTTGAAGCAGGAGGAATGGGAACGAGGCAGCACGTCATCGTTGTCATGGGATCCACTTCCGGATTGGGGGCAAAAAATTGATTTTAGCTCTTGAGGAGCATCCCGAGAGTGGGACAAGTTTCTCTTGAGCTTTGGAGAGGGAGAGAAGGAAGGGATGAGAAATTCATATAGAGGGGGTCTCCTTTAATAGTTGAAAGAAGTGGGGGCATTTTGGATATTACAATTTGAAAAACATTAATTCAGGACCTTTAATGACGGATAAATCCATCATTAAAGGCCTAAACATGACCGTTGTGCCCGCCGCTCGAGAGCTGCCTCACCTCTACATCCTTCAATGCACACGCACATTCGTGCGCTTATAGCTATCCGATCAAGAGATCGGACGGCTTAATCCGCCTATGCTCACGCCGTGTGCCTGCGTGCTATCATGCGTAAGCACCGTGCGTCTGATCGCACGTGGGTGCTATCACTCGCTCAGCGCCATCCGATCCTCATCACGTGCCCCATTCACACACCCGCCGACGCCCACTCCTTAATTTGAGGTGTAGCGCGGCTCGAACGCACGCCTGCTCTTCTGGTGAAGGCGTTGGACCAACGTGCTACGCGTGGCTTTGTGTCGCGTGGTGAGTTTGAGCGTGCGGGTCTCCAGCCGTTGGATGGGCATCCAACGGTGGAGAATCGTCGATTGGATGAATAGGAAAGGCAGAGGTGGGTCCTTAGGGCCGGTTGGGTAGCTGAGTTGGCGCCACATGGTGCCATTTTGACTGTCCATCTTTTGAGTATTGTAGACGGTGCCACAGGTGTCAGATTGGACTGATTTTCACGCCGTTAGGCTATGATCATTGATTCGAATCCATCCGTGTGGTTGGATTTGTCTTCTGAAGTGGGGATTTACACCATCTTGGTCCTTGATCTTTAGGGTTCCTCGATCTCTATCTGGTGCTATGGATGTCCGATTAGGGCGATCTTGGAGTCATTGAACCCCAATCGTCGCCCTGATCAGATCCATATGGTTGGATCTTCGATCCGAGGCCCCAACAAAAAAGTTGCCCTGTCCCTGACCATAAAAAGGAGACAATTATTATACAAATTATACAACTTGATCTAAATGCATGATTATGCATGTTATGCACTATTTGCAATGTATGATGCTAGTGTGACACTAAGAACATGCATTAATAGACATTTTAGGTTAATCAGATGTATGCACATCACTCTCTTTCTCTATATTTTTTTTTAGAGCTCATAAACTCACCAGATTCACACATATGATCCATATTTGGTGGACTCACATGGCATTAATATTTTAATCAAGTTCCCATAACCCTAACACTAAGTCGGAATTCCTCAGCCAGTATTCGGGTAGTCAGAAACACAGAAAAGGTAGGTTAAGGCCATATTTGGTGGATCTTAAATGTATTTGGTGGTATTGCCTCAATGCAAATGAAATAAGCACTAAAATATTTATAGACTCTCTCTCTCTTTTCCTTTTTTTCTTTGTTTTTTCTTTTCTTTTTTTTCTAATTTTTTCTATATATATATATATTTATATAAATAAACATAATGCAATACAGCACACGACATGCATGACTTTTATTAAAGAGGCATTATTATATTGGTGGTACTCAAAGAGATATTGAGTGGCTTATTTGGTGGAAGTGCCTACTCTCAGCATCGAGAAAGATATGGATAGGATGGTATATTTCTGACCTTTACATCAATACCCTTCTTCAGCCAAGGATTCTGTAAAGAATGACCATAACCATCCACCTTAGCCCTTGTTTTATGAAAACTTGATCTCTGCATATTTACCTTATTTGGTGGCTCTCATAATTCACACAAAAATGTATATGCAGCAATCGAGAGTGGAACTATGCCTAATCTCTGAGTATCTTTACCTAATTATCTAGAATTCCATATTCTTTACACTAATCTTAGAGCACCAGCACTCTCTACTCTCATCTCACACTATTTGGTGGATTTTTAGAGGAAGATTTGCCAGACTCCCAAAACATTGTTCAAGGGTTCAGGAAAAGAAGCACTGCTTCCTCTCGACAGACTAAAGACGACTATCAGTCTTCATAGTGAATCCATTGCAGAATCTACATGTGAGTGTGAAAATTGTACTAGATTCCAGATTATAGGAATCAACTACAGGATAAAATCCCTAATGCATTCTCTTGATAAAATCTTATTCATGAATGCAGTATGTATATATGCTATATACAAGTAACCTCTTATAATTTGTACTTCAATGAAATTCCCCTATCGCGTTACATTCAGCTTGGTCCTAAATTTATAATAGGAAGGGTGAGCGGATGAGTCGAAAGTGGCTGTTGTGGACAATTTCTAGCTCTAATGCGAGCATTGGAGGTGGAGTCGATTGTTCTTAAATTAGGACCCTGAAGTACATATAACATGCTACTCCGAGGTTTTCCTAAGTGTTGGCATAGAAATTTTCAGTTTTGATGTATCTACCCCCCCATGCCTAAGTTCTTGCATGTCCTTATGCATGAATATAAAAGAAAATAAATTACGACAGGGAGTAAGTGGGTAGAAATCACTTGGAATCGCTGCTGAATTTTTACATTCTGCACTGGCCAATCTAATGATATGGAATAGAAAGGAAATATGCTAAATTAAAAATATGTTATATATAAAAAGAATATGTATAATTGGTATTTATAAATGCTGAGTATGCTATGTATAAGTGTTGACTTTGCTATTTATAAGTGCTGAGTTTAACACCTCCAGCTGGACGAAAACTCAATCAGATGGCTTCGTGATTTTGTAAGAGCTGGTTAAGATCAAGAAAAAGATATGTTCGTGTGCTCCCAGAATCAACAATCCACAAATGCCAACCAACTGATTATGTACTCCAACTCCAAAAAGTCTAGCTATAGCAAAATGCAGAGTGAGGGCACTAAACAACGGATAATCAGAGGGAGGATCCTGCTAATGATTCTGTTGATCCAACATGTTCCAGAATTCAACAGGAAATTCCTGAGGGAGTAGTTTGATATCATCCCAGAATATGTTAGAACCAGAGTCTGAATAATAGGGGTTTCAATAATGGTAATTAATGTCAAAGATCATGCCCTCTCCAGGCTCTAGGTCATATGGGGGTATGTGTGAAAGTAGAAGTTCTGTGGAGGGGTCACTGAAATCCTCGTCTGAAATCACTTCACCCTCATCGAATTCATCTCTGATTCCTCAGAAGTTGACTCAGTCTCTGAGTCGAGCCATCCATTAGATTGACTAGGATTGTGAGCCCCCAGTTCATTCTGCTCAAGGTTTCCCCCTCATATGTAGCGGGTTCCTCATTATTTCCTGCTTCAGAAAGCATATTCATTTCCTCCAACAAGGCATCCATAGCTATTTCCAATCTTTGGATATCAGAATCAGGGATAGAGAGTAGCATCTCAGAGTCTCCAATATCAGAATCAGGGATGTAGGTGAAAGAAGAAGGATACAGTCAGATGGTGTTGGATTGAAAATAGATTCACCTACCATGGGAAGTGGCCTAGATTGATCAGTAGTGTCACATGGAATACTTGCCTCAAGATCCATATCCTCAAGTGGATCTACTTCCTTAATCTCAATTGGGTTGTCCAACCCATGAGGTATCTCCCAAGATTTAGGGTATTCATATTGGGAATCAGTCTTGGAGATACTAATCCTCTCATTCTTTTCACGAATGGAATTCTCAGATGAATCCATCAAGGATACTTCCCGCTCATGTCCCATATCCACACTGGATTCTTCTTCCCTTGAATCAATTTCGAGTGTTTGCTCCTGAGAATCTTCTGTGTCACCTTCAAGTGTGGTCACTTCTGGTTCTTTGAGGTCCTCAAAGTTATTTTCCACTTGATATCGCAAAAGCAGTATTTCTTGAAGTTCCTAATTTTGTCCAATTATCCTTGTCATCGCTGCTATTTCCTGAAGGGCCTCCATCAAAAGTTCTTGAAATGGAATCCAGCCTAGTCTTTGCTCCAAATCAGTAGTAGCTTGGATTTCATGTAGATAGAATGCGACTTGGTCTTTAGCTTTAACTATAGCTTACTGTATTCTGTAATGTGGTCGCATATATAGTGGTAGTTCTTTCAGGGTTCAAGGGGGTGAATCAGGTCTACCTATATTCCATGGGTAAGATGAAGTAGTATGGAAATCGTAACTAGGGTCATAAGATTGGGTCCTTTGCGGAGATGATTGGTATGGGTCATAGTATCCAGGGTCAGGATATGGGTTAACCATTTTGGCAACCTAAGAAGAAGGATCATGAAAAATGAAAAGTCGTCGTCACCCCCTTGGGTTCAGATCCCAAGGTTGTGTTGATTCATTGACCCAGGCTCCCAGATGAGCCATAGGGTCCAAATTCCTTGGATCCTGATCAGGTCCAGGTCTAGGGTTAGCCATCCTGGTTAAGAAGATAAAGGATGAGGGGTGAGAAGATAGTTGATAGTCTTGGAGAGGTGACTCGCCTCCTTGAGAGTGGCTCCCAAGGTCCAACCAGACGAGGTCTAAGTGACCTCCTCCCTTGCATTCACTAACCAACCCCTGGGTTGGTGTAGCCAACCCAGATAAGGCTAAGGCCTTGTCAATCAGATGGTCCTTATGATCAGATGACTAGATTTTTCGTTAAGATTCTTATTCTTGAAGAAAAATTCATTGTTCAACAGACTGAAGGTAATTCCCGCCTCTCAAGCTAACCCGGCTAGTCTGTGTATGAGGGGACTAAGAGGAAGGTTCTTCCTTCGACTTTCACCTCTGGTTCCTTTGTACCCCTTAGCCACGGTCATTTGACACTACCCCACAGGCTAAGTCACTAAGTTTTGCAAAAGAGGTTAAAATCACTCATTAGAATGACAATGAATTTGGGTTGATTTACGTATTTTAACAATGTTCTTAATCCTTTTCCTTCAGCTGGGTTTGTGGTGAGTGGCCAACAAGGTGACCAATCTCACCGGCTAGCCACTAGACTTGATGTGTGGTCTCTAAAAATTTAACCCTAAAGGTGTAACCTAGGGTTCATGTAGTTCTAGGGTTTTAGAAGACCAACAAGAGTAAAATAGTTCTCTGATATGCAAATGGAATCCAAATAATTTGAAATTCGACAGGCAGATTCCTTATTTAATTATATTTGCAGAGTTTTTTTTTTAATTTTTACTATTTCAATCGAAAAAATAAGAATTTTTAAATGTCAAGGGGTCAGACTTGGAATTTTGACCCCTGGTCGATTTTCCAATTTGAAATAGTATAAAAAACTCCAAAAATTTAGGAAAAATATGAAAATTAAAGCTAATTAGATCAGCTTTCAAACCACACCATATTTGGTCAAATCAGATACAAGGATTGTTTGGAATTGCTATTTGAAATTTGAAAATTTTTGAATCTGAGTCAGTTTAACCCCCTTATATTTCATGAATTTTTAAAAATTATACAATCTGAATTTTCTAAATATACGAAGCCGTTTGAAAGATGGCTTGAAAATGAAGCTCTTTCCTGAATTTTAAAATTTTTCGCTCAATATATTTTCAGCAATTAAATTTTTAAATTGCTCCTTGAGATCAGGGATGTGGTGGAAAGGCTTTTGAAAGGTTTGAAATTTGAATTTCAAACCTTCCCACCAAAATGATTTTTATTTTTTTGAATTTTTTTTTAAATTTTCAATTTAGTTTTTGGAGGGAAAAACCTTTTCAAATTTTTCTCTCTATTTTTTTAACAAACTAATTCTCACCTAAGATTCAAAAGAAATCGTAATCTAACTACCTTTTTTTTCTTTTTATTTTCAAGAAAATAAACCTAATTTTTTTTTCGGAAATAAAAAATCTAACTAAAAGTTAAATCTAACCTAAGATTTAGAAAGAACCTAAAACTAAGGTAGAAAATATGTGCACCTGATTTTTTTAAAAAATTTGTGCTCGATGTGTGCGGAAATCCGGTTCGTCCTATTTTCCTGCACATCAAAGAGAGCAAGAAGATAAAGATTTGTTACTATAAAGTTCAAAGAATAAAAGATCAGAACTTTCATTGCCTCCTTAGCAACGACGCCATTTGATAAGGTCATTTACATGCATGTTTTGAAATATATCATAGTTCGTAGTATAATCACATGAAACCCTTGATTAAAAATATTTGTAAATTAACAAGAAGGTGAATCCTAGTCGAACTCAAGGAGGCATTTTGGGAATGCAAATTTCAATTCTGATTTCTTTCTTTCTACTTGCTACAACTCATGCTGGCATTTGATGATTTACGTATTTATGCACGACGTGCTATTGCTAAAGATGTAGATATTAAAATAGGAAACTTTACTATCACAATAAAGATTTTTGTAAGAAATCTCATGTGATTTCATAACAATCATATATATATATATATATATATAGATATAATCAGATGATTTTCATTCAATCCAAAATCAGATCTAGCTAAAAGCTTGTACAGGAATGCTTAAACAAAACAACTAGCTAGCAGAAAATGAGTGCATGTGTGGATCTACAGGGAGATTACACATGCATCTTGAGGGGGAAGAGAGCTACACTACTAAAGAAGAAAATTAAAGTAGAGAAAACTATGGAGAACTATGAGCTACTTATCTATGCTAGCAGAAGGAAGTGCATTTGGAGGTGGTCTCCAATGGCCTTTGAGATGGAGGAGGTAGGGAGAAGAAAGAGGGGCGGCCAGCGGTGATTAGGTCAGCCCTAGGAAGGAAGAAGGAGAGGTGATCTTGGCTCTTGGCATGGAGTTGGTGCTGGCCATGGTGGTGGAACTCATGGAGGTGCACATGAAGGTGGAGGTGAAAGGCTATGGTGATGAGTGGATGTTTTTAGAACCAAGATGGGTTGCAAGTGGCTATCTAAAGGTCTTTAAATAGACCCAAGGGAAGCTCTCTAGAGAGGTGTAGAACTCTCTAGAGAGAGCCCCAAGGTGACTGGCCAAGATGAGGTGGTTTTTAGATCCACAAAATGTGGATCTCAAAATTTGAATTACTCTCCATGTGTTGTTACCTTGGTTGCTATTTTTAGCAACCAAGGTAACAACACATGGAGAGAGTTCTAAAGAACTCTAAGTGAGTCCACAACTAGGTGAGAGTGTGTGTGGGTGTGTGTGGACAGGGGTGGGTGTGTGGCTAAGTTGTCTAGTGGTCCAGGTTAGGTTCTAAGAGTTTGGGTTAGGTTAGGTCATAGAATTAGGGTTAGAAATCATAATTACTAAAGTAGATGTGCAATTAAACTTGTAATAAGTTTATGAAAGAGTGCAAACCTAATTGAGAGTGAGATTACTCAATTAGGTTGGACTTAGGTCAATTGGACTCTCACTGAGTCCAGTTGAACTTGTGTGGGTTGAGATCTGAGCTCAATTGGACTCTATGAGTCCAATTGACTAGGCAATTGTAATTGACTAAGATCCAAGTCAATTGGGCTTAGTGAGAACCTAATTAGGTTCTTAAGAGGGTCTATGGGTAGTGTACTAGGCTTAGGATACCTTAATTTAGGTTCCCTAGGGTTTAGAATGGGATTTAGGGACTTAAGAAATCAAGATCCAAGCTTGATTTCCAAAATAGGGTCTAGAGAGGGGTATCAGATGTCTAATTATAGTGTTAGACATCTTATACTAAAAAATCAAAAGTCCAGACATCTTGTCTGGACATCCAATCAAAGGTCAGGGTGGATTCAAGGTTCTATCTTGGAATTCTGCAAAAACTGGAAGCTTGACAACTTGTCTGGACATCCAATAACACTACAGACTTGGGTTCTAGGTCTGCAGGTTGTGCCTAAGGGTTCTGGTGTCCAATAACTTATCTGGATGTCTAGATAAGGGCTGGAACTAGGGTTTTGACGTATCCTAGGATAAGGTGACCTAATCTAAGGGTGGCTAAGGCTTAGGATGGTCTCTATGGCTATCCTAGGGCTAGGATTGGTCTTAAGTTCTTTATAATTTAACTCTACAATAAATTCTACTAAATAGAGTAGCATACCTCAACCCTACAATATTTTTCTACTTTATTCCTAAGTCTTCTGCTCCATCTCTGCTGCAGCACCAGCTTCTCTTTATTCTTCAGCTCTAGCTTCAGATCCAGCTTCATATCTTCTTATTACCTACAAACCATATAATGTACTTAGTCAGCACATTATAAAATTATTCTATGCATAGCTAAAATAAAGCAGTAAAGATGCAAAGTATGCTTATGAATGTATGGATTACACTAAGTTATGCTAAGTTCTAACTTAATTTTGGTCATTTAAGACCTATGATTGTTGTGCAATCAAACGTGGAAAATTTTCTATAAGAATTCATTTTTTAGTCCACCCCAGGAGTTAATTGGATGATTCAGAATTTGGAACCAGTCAACAACTTTACCCATTAGTGAGAAGAACATCTTCATAAGTAGGATATCTCGATTTTGTATAGCAGGCCCGAAGGTTTGGGCCAAATGTTTTAACTGCTTGATGTGCTGGAAAGGATCTTCGGAGTTTGAGCCATGGAAGTTAGGAATAGTATGAATCATATTTGGCTTGAGTTCAACATCAGGTCCTCCAGCAGGGATTTTTACTCTAGGTTCGATCTCTACCGCGGCGGGATTGTAGTGATCTCGCATTTGAGGATGCAGCGGTGGAATGAAATGTGCATGGAATAGATCATTGAGGTGCTGAATCTAATCTTGGACATTGGGTTCTTCTTCTACTTGGTGTTCCATGGCTGTGGATGAAGGAGATCGAGGCTCAGATGAATTAGAGGAGATATCGATGTAGTTGGGAGGTAGCACAAACAAGTGAGTCGAGGCTTGACCTTGACGAGAATGAATAGCTAAAGGAGGTCTCAAGGGTGGTCTTAAGGATCTCATCCCGAACATGCACTAGTGAGCCAAATGAGGGACAGAATACATGATGGACCCAATCGAGGTGCCCAAAAACTTTTTGATGACTAAGGAGGTTCGAGGTGGATGATACCTCTTGATCAGAAACTCATCCACCCGAGAAATACTTGGGCAGCCAGGAAGGGAGAGTCCCGCAAAGACCCCTACACGATAGAGCATCCCCAAGGGTTGCAGGGTTTCCCCCACTTGACCTTCCTTGTCACCGCGGATACAAGTAGACTGGAGTGAATAACTTGACCTTTAAGTCTACCAAATTTTAAACTTGAATTAAGATGCTTAGAATTTCACTTGAACTTTAAAGTTGATTATGATTTGTGACTTAATTTGAAGACTGGTGATGAGACCACATGTGTGGGCTAACTAATTACATAAGTGCCTAAATATTATGATAATATTTACATGTACATAGCATACTTTAATATGTAAATAAATTAATTTATAAAATCGCTTGCATAATTCATACATGGCAATGATATGTAAATGAAATAGAGGATAGCATATAGAATAATTTAGTTGACAAGCATACATGTATACATTACATGCATTAGACAAATAACCAAGTTTTATTATTTTTCCTGCAGAGCGCACACGTCGACGCACGCGCTGGCGCCAATAAACCTACTCTGCTATCGCACCGAGCTTCTCACAACCGCCTTGAGATCTTTGTCATGCTGTTGCCGAGACTTCGGGCAGAAGAAACCAATGGTGAGTGTTTTAAAAGATGAAGTGTAGCAGTAGCAAGGGGAGATCCATCACCACCATGGTCTGCTTGCTTGCACTATGTCAAGGGCCAGCACCATGAACCAAGCTTGCACCATACCATGGTAGAGGCATGCACTGTGGCCTAAAGTGTACCTCCATCTCCTCATCCTCCCTCTCGTCGATCGCACAATGATAGCGTGCGGCCACAGCACCACTGATTGCATAGCAATCATGGGTCCTAATCAACCTAAATAATGTCTGAACCTAGCTTAATTTGTTGCATTCATATCTTGCATATCATGCATTGCATCAGTCTATTTAGAATAAGATGAGATATCCTTCTATTTAATGATTTTTATTACTATTTGTAGGAATAAAGTGATCCAGGATGAAGGAGATAGTGGAATAAAGCAATCAAGGAAGAAGACTGATCCAGATAAGAGGAGTGAGGAGGATAGCCTTATCCCTACCCTTAAAAACTTTAGGACGGCCTTCCCAAACCCAAAACCACCTCCATTAGGACACCTCAACCTCAAAACCCAAACATGGATAGCACTATCCATGTTCTTATCCACCCTATCCCTCTCCCAAACACTTAGGAACCAAAACCCACCTTAGAAAACCTAAAACCTACTCTCCAGCACCTTTTAAGATGTCCAGACATCTGGCTGGATGTTTAATTTCTGCAGAATAACAATCCAGGAAGGCAGAACTCATACTGACATAGAATTGAACTTCTAATTTAATGTCCAGACGTTCAATTTTGTAATATAAGATGTTTGACCACTATTCTGGACATCTGATACTGCTCTTTGGTTCTTGATTTTAGTGTTGGAAGCCCTAGCTTGCCTATTTTGACCTAGGAACTCCACCAGACACCCTAGGAAACCTAATTAGAGCCCTCCTAAGCCTAGTCCACTATCCATAGCCCTACTTATTCTATCCCTAACCCAATTGAACCATCACATACCTAATTGGGTGCATCTACAGTTGATTGGGTGCACTTGAGCCCAATTAGATCCATGTAGGATCTAATTGACCCGTACCTATTAGGGTTACCCTAGCCTAATCACATGCACACATCTAATTAGACTTGACCTAGACCTAATTAGGTTCACTCCTATCCAATTAGACTTTCCTAAGCCTAATTAGGTCCATTCCCACCCAATCTAGATTGACCCAACCTTTTTAGCACCTAATCCTAACAAAACTCACAACTTAGCCCTACGAAAAACACACACCCACACACACACACACACACACCTTCCTGTTCTACCCCTACCGAACCCACGCACACTCTCTTGGAAACCCTAAAACTTGTGTCAAACCTAGATCCTAAAAAGGTGACATTAGCTATTTTTGGAGCCACCAAAAGTGGCAACCAAATGGAGCCTTCCCATAAGGACAAAGAGAGAGCCACAACATGGCAGCCCATTTTCCTCTCTCAAAACTTGTGACAGCCTCCCTTCCACTCTCCAAACCCTAAGGTTGTCCTCCTCATCGTCCTCCAAGGCTCCATGGATAGCTAGAAAGAGCTCTCCTGCAAGCTTCTTCAAGGCCAGCAAGAAGAGGAAGAGCATGAGGATGCAACACTATGTGGGCGTGCATTCTTCCTCCACCATAAAGGGTCCCCCCACTTGTTTTCCTCTTAAACGGCCATAGAGGAGACCATCTTCAAGGTCTTCTCAAGGATGGCCATTGGTAGAGAAAGGGTGCAACACCCTCCTCTCTCCAATTGGGTGTACATGCCCCCTCTCTTTCTCCCCCTCCTTCATCTTGGTCAGCCAAAAGGTTTCCCATACCTTGCTTGGCCATCCTCTCTTGTTGGTAGGCGTGTAGATGAGTTTGCATACCCAAGGTCTAGCCTACACCCTGACACAAGGCCGATGGCCCTAGTGGCAACTTTCTGGCGTGAGGGATTTTCTCTATTTATATGCTTTCTAGTGTAGATGTGTTGACATTTTCATGCATAAATGATATTGTGTGATCATCGTTCTATGATTGATTGTCTTTGTCTTCATGATACTTAGGTTCGTTCACACCATGCACGGCCACCATGGCCTCATTTAGATGCACATAGTCACTTAGGTTTTTGCTAGTTTATCTAGATCTAGGTTTCATTTTGCTTTTCAAAATAAAAATTAAAAACACAAAAAAAAGGCGCAAAAGACAAAAAGATCAAAAATATTAAGTTAGATTTGGGTTAGAAAAGCCGATTCAAATCTCGACTTATTTTTACACTTCCCAGAGGCGAACGATCGGGACTCAAATTCTAAAAAGAAAAGAAATCTACTTGAGTTCCGTAATTAATTAAATATTGTGATCAAGGGTTTAGCGCAACTATACTACGATTTCTGAAATTTTCAAAATGCGTGAAAACGGACTTGTCAACCACCATCGGCAACTTCAACCCAAACCCAACATCACCACTTTAACCCCCCTCGCAGCCAAACCCCATCCACCTCTTCTTCATCTTCTTCCTCTTCTCCACCTGCAGAGCAACCCACCTTCACCACCTTCTCCCTTCCCATGCATACACCACCACTCTCGACCTTAGGACTCACCTCTTCATTCCTCCCTCTCGCTGCAGCACACACCCACCATCACCACCAACACCATAGCCACCACCCACCCTCTCCTCTAATGTGTCTTCCTCTTCTCCTTCTTCCTCTCCTCCAACCCATCCTCTATCCCAAAAGAACCCAACGCACCCAATCCAGCAGCACCTCCTCTAAGCCTCCTCCAACCGCCAAACATGGCCACAAGTTAGCTTCGGCGATCTCAAGCACCGACGAGCCTCCTCAATAATCACAAGCACCTGCCAATGCCTCCATGATTTACCCACAGCCACCCACCACCACCAGCATCTGATCCGTCGCCCGGCCACATCCACCCATCCCATGCTGAGTTGCCACCACTAGCATGCTCCTCCCCACCAATGGAACCCCTCCACCAAAGCAAATGGTCGGCGATCCCCCTCCTTGCACGCACAACCCTCCGTAGCAAATGCTCTGTTTCGGGTTGAATTTGTTTTTACATTTTGTGCCATTGCCAACTGAATTATTTGATTAGTTTAGGTTAATTGGTGGTTTTTCTCTCTGGCCCCCCTTGTTCCCTCGATTCTTCAAAATTTGTTTTTGCTGCCGGCAAGCTCTCTCTCTATCTCTCATGACTAAGATAATCATGAAGTCAGGAAATACTTATTAGGATTTCTGAGGTGTCAATTGCATGCAACATCATTTAACTCTCTCATCCGTTATTATTTCATCCAATGAAAGAATTCATTGGAACAAGAAATTCATTTAAGAAATAATCTTGCCAAGCATTTTTCTATGGAATTAAGATTAATGTGGAAATATTTGTGAGTTTATTTGGTTTGTACCTCCCTGTGGATGCGACATCTTTATTGTGTTCAATTTTATCTATTTTAATTTTTTATTGAGAGATTTTCCACCACATAAGACACAACGACGAATCATTTTATTACGACTATCTTAATTAAGTGAAAATCTTTTCATCAAATGGCACCATTGCCGGGGAGGCAACAGGCCTAGTAAACTCACGAGTATTTTTTCTTATGTACATTGAGTTCTGATTGAGGTTATACATCCATTGATATTTCATTTTTTGGTGTGAGGTACATTCATGAGGAGGAGGAGCACGCAACGGAAATGATACATTTGGTGGACCTTAACGCCACCTACAGGACAGCAATAAGAGTCTGTAGGCCTTAATCCCAAGCATTTGAAGACCCACGGAGGAATGCCTAGGAGGATTTTTCCTCTTAGATTTCTGATTTAGCATTTTAGAGTAGACTCTTAGGATTTAGTTGTAATTATACATTTTCTAGCCCTTGTAATATGGAGCCAGTTTTTGGGGGAGTGTCCCCGATTATGTAGATTCTAGGATTATTCTGTGTGTGCTAGTTAGTTCTTCTAATTGTGCATTTATTCTTTTTTAAAAAAAAATCCAAGCTGCCTGATAGAAGCTACATATTCATAGGTCAACCATCTAAGACTACTTGAGCAGCATCTAGATTTTCTTACTGCATTCCGTACATTTTTGCATCGAAGAGTGCTAGAGCAAGGTATGTATTTCCTATCTTTCTACATTAGTTATCTACACATGCATTGCATTTGGACAAAATTAAAGAAAATCACTTAAGCTGACTTGAAAAGATTAATCAAGTGGTCACATTACTTCTTAAAAGAAAAGTAAAATATACAGGAAGTGTTTGAATAACTTGATTGCGATTTTCAAAAGAAAAATCACTTTTCATGGTGTGATGCACACTTCCTGCACCAAGCACGCACTATAGGCACTGCATTAGGTTTTGGACCCTTAAAGCTATAGGCATCAATCTCTTTATCAGTGCAAACCCTCCTATCTTGCTTTGTGATGGTGATATTAACTTTTGCTCGAGTGATTTGATACTCTAAGGAGGGGGACACTCTACAAAGGAATTCGAGGGTAGTTAAGAGGCACCGCTAATGCATCTCCTTAAAGGAAGGGTTAGTCCTACTTGCATCCCTTGGTTCCATCCTTGGAGTACCTTTCTACTTGAGCATTCGAGAATATCATTGCAACAAAATGTACGTCTCTAGGGCACTCGAAGGTCAATTTAGGGTGTGTAATTGATTGACAACTTGATTGGTCACCCAAAAGAACTAAAAGTAACCTCAACCTCCTTAACAATCATTGACCAGGAATCTCAAGTGCCTCATTTCTCTTATGCCACTTACGTGGGAATGGAGAAACATTGCCTTGACTCTATTTGGCCAAGCTGGAGAGTTGGAAGAGGACTTAAAGTACTTTAAATCAACAAAAGACCTATTACCTTATGTTTGCTTGGTGTATGCTTGGTAGGCGCTCTCTTAGGAGTCTTGTTTTCAACCTGGAACTTGAGAGAATTATTAGAGAAGCCAACCAAGAAAGAAGAAAAATGGCAGAAGAAAGACCTGAAGAAGAGATTAGGGTTGGTGAAAACCAAAGAACCTTGAGAGACTATTTCCTTCCTACCACTCACCAAGCCCTACCTATCCAGAGGCCTGGAGTGGATAATCCTTATAAGATCAAGAGCAACACCATATCTTTGCTCCCCGCTTTTTATGGTACTACTAGGGTGGATCCCTATAGGCATCTTAAGGAATTCATCAAGGTATGTTCCACGGTGAAGCTCCAGGGCTTTACTAGTGAAGCTCTAATGAGAACTCTATTTCCTTTCTCCCTAAGGGATAAGGCCAAGCACTGTTATCATACCCTGGATGCAAGGGGAAATGATTGGGCCACCCTTAAGGGAGAATTCTTGAAAAAGTACTTTCTTATGAGTAAGACCAACCATTATAGAAGAGAGATTATGGGTTTTACTCAATAGGAAGGGGAGCAATTTCATGAAACTTAGGAGTGTTTTAATGACCTTCTTAGGTTATGCCCCCACCATCAGGTGCCAAGATGGCAATTGGTCGAAAGTTTCTACAGCGGATTATCTTAAAGGCAAAGGCAACCATTGATGCAGCCTGTGCAGGAACCTTCATGACCAAAATTGAGGATGAAGTCTAGGCATTATTTGAAACACTAAGTGATAATTCCATACACATGTCCTTTGCTTATCAAGAAAGGAAACCATCAATCTTGCAGAGGAAGATAGAGGCCCATGAAGCTAGGGCTACTCAGGATTTGGCTTATCAGATTCAATTGTTGAACAAAAATTTTGATAGGCTTTTAGCAAACCCCGGCATGAACCTGCAAGCAACCTCTATCTTTCAGGCTTCAAGTGAATGCTCCATTTGCCAAAGCACGACACACGCCACTGTGGAGTGCACACAGGCAAATCAATTCCTTGAGTTGATTCAGGCCAACCTAAACGTGGCCCAAGGTTTCCGACCACCCCTTCGTAATAACCCCTATTCCAATACCTATAATCTGGGGTGGCGGAACCATCCAAACATCTCATGGAAGCAAGGTGATGCTTCCAACTCAGGGAATGAAAGACCCCAACCTCCTTAACTTGTATATCAAACTTCCTATGCAAACTCTCCTTAGAATAAGCCTTCTAAGATGAATGAACTAAAAGCCATGATGAAAGTGATGTAAGAGCATCAGAATATGGTCATCCGATCTCATAGTAAGATGATCACTAATATGTAATCTGAAATTGCTCATCTTACTGAGGTAGTTAGGCAGCCAGATCCGGGGAAGTTGCTTAACTTTTCTGAAGAGAACCCAAAGGGTAAAGGGGTCATATTCAGGGAGCATGCTCAAGCTATGACCGTGCTGAGGAGTGGAAAAAAAATTGACAAACCTGATAGCACTCCTACGGTCACCTCTCAGGATTCCCCTCCTATATCAAACCTGACTTCCATCCCCACTGAGGAGGAGCCACATTGCTCTCCCTTGTGTGAAATCACCCACCCAGAGGATTTCATCATTCCACCACCCATTTCCCGCCATGATGACCCCTCTACCCAGAAGCTGAGGGTGCCTTATCTAGAGCGCCTATCCACTCCTGGAGAATCTTCTGTTGGCTCATCTGGAGCTAAAGATAGGATAGATGAGATTATGGACACTTTTAGGCAAGTCCATATTAACTTGCCTTTATTGGATGTTATAAAACAGATTCCGTCCTATCCAAGTTTCTGAAGGACCTGTGCACCCAGAAGCACCAATCTAGGAGACAGGTCCAAGCTAAGGTCATCCTACCGACCATGTTAGCTCAGTACTCCAACATGGAACACCTCCCAAGACGAAAGACAACCACGGGCCCTGCATATTTCAGTGGTTATAGGTAACCAACACATTGACAAGCTTTGCTCGATCTGGGCGCGGGGGTGAACATTTTATCAAGCTTTGTCTATGACCTTTTGGGAGGAGGCAATTTAAAGCCTAGTCCAGTCATCCTTCAAGTCGCAGACAGATCACTTAAGACACCACTGGGATTGCTGGAAGATGTCCTAGTGAGAGTGGATGACTTCTACCCTGTTGACTTTCTCGTATTAGATACTGACCCAGCTAATAAGCCCACCAAGCTATCCATTATTCTGGGATGCCCCTTCTTCGCCACAGCCAATGCCTCTATCAATTGTAGATTAGGGGTACTTAAAATGGGCTTTGTGAATAAGAAGATCTGGTTGAATATTTTTGATACCCACAAGCAATTCGGATTTGAAGATTGTTCCCAGATTAAGGTAGTTGATAAAATTATTGATGAGACTACTCTAAAACTCTTATGTAGAGATCCCCTTCAAAAGGTCATATCTAAGGACCATCCTCCGACTATTGAAGAAACTGAAGGGGATATGCCCGAATTAGAAGAGCTACTAGGAGTACACACAAAGTCTCTGTCCCCACCCTGGACCCTGAAAGTAGATCCGCTACCTGAGGCGGGGACATCTCAACTTATACTCTCAATCCATAAGGCTCCTAAGTTGGAGCTTAAACCCCTCCCGAGCACATTGAACTATACTTTCCTTGGCTCTAACGACACACTCCCTATCATTATCTTATCTGCATTATCTGAATCGCAAGAGGGAGCTTTTCTTGAGTGTTTACAAAGGCATAAGGGAGCTATTGCTTGATCAATAACTGATATTAAGGGTGTTAATCCCTCCCTCTACATGCATCATATATACACGGACGAGCCTATGAAACACTTTCGAGATAGGCAGAGAAGGCTCAACCTTAATATGTGAGAGGTTGTTAAAAAAGAGATTCTGAAATGGCTGGATGTAGGAATTATCTATCCCATTTCAGATAGTAAATGGGACAGTCCAATACATGTGGTGCCCAAAAAGGCAGGAATCATTGTGGAAGGAAACGACCAAGGAGAGTTGGTGACCACTAAACCCTCAACTGGTTGGAGGGTCTTCATTGATTACCGCCATTTGAACACGGCTACCCAGAAAGACCATTTCCCCTTGCTGTTTATTGATAAGATTTTGGAAAAACTGGCAGGGAACAAGTACTTTTATTTCCTTGATGGGTACTCTGGGTATAATTAGATAGCCGTCTTTCCTGATGATTAGGAGTGTACCACCTTCATGAGTCCATATGGCACATTTGCATTCCGTCGAATGCCATTTGGGTTATGTAATGCTCCTGCCACATTCCAATGATGTATGATGGCTATCTTTTCCGACATGATCGATGAATTTGTAGAGATTTTCATGGATGATTTCTCCATTTACGGCTTGTCCTTTGACCTATGCCTTTTGCACCTTGATAGAGTCTTAACCTATTGCGAAGAGCCAAAGCTGGTGCTTAGCTGGGAGAAAAGCCACTTTATGGTCTAGTAGGGCATTGTTTTGGGGCATGTAGTTTCCGAGAGAGGATTAGAGGTGGATAAAGCTAAAATTGAATCCATCTCTAAACTTCCATCGCCCACCAATGTTCATCAAGTTAGATCTTTTCTTGGCCATGCTGGATTCTATAGGTGCTTCATTAGAGATTTCAATAAAATCTCTAAGCCACTTTGCGACCTGTTAGCGAAGGATGTTTCCTTTGATTTTGATGACAGATGTGGCAAGGCTTTCCAAGTCTTGAAGAAAGCCCTTATTACCACATCGATTCTCCAAGCACCAGATTGGGCCCTCTTATTTGAGCTGATGTGCAATGCTTTTGATTTTGTAGTGGGAGAGGTCTTAGGTCAAAGGGTTGATGGTAAACCTCATGTTCAGCATTATGCCAGCAAAACCCTTACGGATCCTCAGCAAAACTACACAGCCATTGAAAAGGAACTTCTTGCTGTAGTGTTTGCTCTGGAAAAGATTTGGTCTTATTTATTTTGACCCAAGGTTGTGGTATTCTCTAATCATTCTACTTTAAAGCACCTTCTTACTAAGAAGGATACCAAATCTCATTTAATTCATTGGATTCTACTACTCTAGGGGTTTGACCTAGAAATAGAAGATAAGAAAGGAGTTGAGAATGTGGTAGTAGATGATCTATTCAGGATCCCTATTGAGGCATCAACCCCTACTGGCGATATCCAAGAGACTTTTCCTGATGAGTCTCTAATGACTATGGAGGCCAAAACTCCTTGGTTCGTTGACATAGTGAACTATTTGCTCACGAGCATTACCCCCAGTACTTGAGACAAGCAGAAGCGAGACAGGTTTCTTGCTGACACTAAATTTTATCACTAGGAGAACCTGAGCTTTTTAGAATAAGCCCTGACTAGTGATTCCGCCGTTGCATCCTTGACAAAGAACAAAGGAGTGTTCTAAGTTTCTGCTATGACCTCCACTGTGGAGGGCATTTTAGTGGGAAAAAGACTGCCCATAAGGTTCTTCAGTTTGGCTTTTGGTGGCCCACATTAGTTTGACATGCACATACATATGTAGGCATATGTCTGTGTTGCCAGTAGACGGGAACCATCGGGAAAAGGGATGAGATGCCCCAGCAACCTATTCTCCCCATTGAGATCTTTGATATTTGGGGCATCGATTTCATGGGTCCCTTTCCTGTGTCCTTTGGATATGAGTACGTCCTTGTGGTCATGGACTATGTATCAAAATGGATAGAAGCAAAACCCATGCGGACCAATGACCATTCTGTGGTCTTGGATTTTGTTAGGGCTAATATCATTTCTCGGTATGGGTGCCTAAGGACTATCATAAGTGATGGAGGAACTCACACTTTAAGAATGTGCACTTCACAAGACTACTCCAAAATTTGGGAGTGAACTACATGATAGCCACACCTTACCATCGCCAAACGAGTAGACAAGTTGAAGTGTCTAATAAACGAATTCTAGAAAAAAATGTTAGGCCCGTCCGAAAGGATTGGTTGAAAAAATTAAATGATGCTCTTTAGGCCTACAGAACAACGTATAAGACTCCCTTGGGCATGTCTCCTTTTCATCTTGTCTATGGAAAAGCGTGTCACCTTCCCGTTGAAATCCAACACAAAGCTTACTGGGCTATTAAAAATGTTAACTTAAATTTGGATAAAGCAGGTAAGGCATGCATGTTGGAGTTAAGTGAGCTTAAGGAGTTTTGCAATGAAGCATACGAAACCTTTCAATCTTACAAACAACGTAGAAAGGTCTTCCATGATAAGCACATCATTAAAAAGATCTTTGAACCCAACCAGTGGGTTTGGTTTTTCAATTCCAGACTTAAAGTATTTCCTGGAAGGCTCAAGTCTCGCTGGTATAGGCCATATATTGTTATCAATAACTTCCCTCATGGAGTAGTAGAAATTCGGAACCCTACTGGTGCGAGCTTTAAGGTAAATGACCAATGACTTAAACCTTACATTACTCTTTCAAATGGCCAAGTTTTGGATGCACTTTGGCTTAAGGAGCCTTAGCTCCTCCCACTCTCCTCCTCTAGTGATATTCTTCTATGTCTTTATTTCTCCAATGAGGACATTGTAAATCTTAGGCATGGGGATTATAATTTGAGGATGTTTATAGCATTTATAAATATTTGCATGTATTTAGGATAGGTGCAATAGTAAAAAGTAAAAAAAAGAAAAAAAAACTTTTTTGTTTTCTTGAGCTGAATTGGTTAATCCCTAGCAGAAGATTTTTATCAAGGAGGTTTCATTAAAGATTTTCTTCTTAAATTATTTCTAAGTTTAGAATCTAGTACAATTACTTCACTTGCACATAGACTAGGTAATGGATCTTTGTAGAAAATCAATAAGCATTTTTAGTCTGCTCAATCCTTCGACAGTTTGAAGGGAGTCAGGCAAACTATCTTCTAGATCTACCCAATATTTGTAAGGAGAAAGTAAAGAGACTACTAGTATGCTAAGTTTAGTGCAAGGACTCTTAAGTTCTGGAGAATTAGATGATGATACCTCAGAGTCAGGCATAGTTTTTGCTTTCTGTTTCTGTGTGCAAATATTGTGTGAATTCCTGAGAGTCACCAAATAAGGTAGATACACAGAGATTGAGTCCTGATAAGACTATGACTATGGTGGATGGTTATGACCGTCCTTCGTAGAGTCCTCAGCTGAAGGAGGGTAGTACTATTAAAGGTTAGAAATATACTTGTCCTATCCATTCCTTCTCGGTGTCGAGAGTAGGCACTTCCACCAAATAAGCCACACAATATCCTCTTGATCATCATTTTCTCTAATAATGCCTCATTAATAAAAGTTGCATCATTTTATGTCGATAGTCAAAAAAAAAGAAAAAAAGAAAAGAAAAAAAAGGAGGGAAAAGGAAAAGAAAAAAAAATATATATCTTTAGAAAAATATAGAAAGGAAAAAAGTTCAAGTTTATAGTTTTACCTTCGTATCATTTTTCATAATGTGTCAAAGTTTTTGAGACAACAAAAACACCCATTACATCCACCAAATATGACCCATACCTACTTTTTAGTATTTCTAATCACTCGAATACTATCTGGGAACTTCTGACTTAGTTGTAGGGTTATTAAGACTTTAATTGAAATTTGAATGCCATGCGAGGCTACCACATACTGAGTACATGGACAATACCTGGTGAGATGTGTGATCTCAGAAAGGGAAAAAATATATATATATATCTATAAATAAAAAAGAGAGAGAGAAGAGCGTGTGCGCAAAGGGAGCACAGTTTTTAGCCTCTCTATGGGCTGACTCGATTGATAGTTTAGAGATTTAGAGTCTGCAGTACTAGACTACATGTAGCACCAGATGAGTGTGAGCCACTCAATAAAAATCCATCCAACTCAGTTTCTCCTACATATGCCAAAAAGCCAAGGTCAAATTATAGATCAATTTTTCCTTTATCCCCGAGGGATGTAGTTGCCTATCCCGATAGAATTTTATCAAGGGTAAAGCACGAACTTTAAATGTAAGTTGACTTTTCTCTTAGATCTGTTACCTAGGCTACTATCACTTCACCTTTATTTGGATATACTAAATTTTTGAAATACAAAAAGAAGAAATCTTTTGGTCACTTCCATCACTTTTCACTTTTGCTAGGGACTAGTAAAAACTAGGCATGAAGGCAATTGATGAGACTATGTGTGTGGGATAACTAATTACTTAAGTGCCTAAATATTATGATAATATTTACATGTACAAAGCATACTTTAATATGTAAATAAATTAATTTATGAAATTGCTTGCATAGTTCATATATGGCATTCATATGTAAATGACATAAAGGATAGTATATAGTATAATTTAGTTGACATTCATACATGTATACATTACATGCATTATACAATTAACCAAGTTTTATTATTTTTCCTATAGAGTGCATGCATCGATGCACACGCTGCCACCAACAAAACTACTCTACTATCGCACCGAGCTTCTCGCAACCGCCATGGGATCTTCACCAAGCTGTTGCCGAGACTTTGGGCAAAAGAAACCAATGACAAGTGTTTTTAAAAGATTAAGTGCAGTGGTCGCAGGGGGAGATACATCACCACTGTGGTGCACTTGCTTACACTATGTCGGGGGCCTACACCATGAACCAAGCTTCCACCATACCATGGTAGAGGCGACAACTGTGGCCTAAAGTGTACCTCCATCTCTTCGTCCTCCCTCTCACTGGTCGCATGGTGACAGCGTTGTTGAACGTATAGATCCCTGGTAATGGCACCAAAATGTTGTAGTGGGAAATCGTCACAAATACAGTTGATTTTTGAAAACCCATTGTTGTAGCCTGATTTGCGAGAAAAAACGTCAACAAATAATTTAACCAAAACTCAAAAGGAATTCTGGGTTGAACATAGGGAGGCGGGCGCTTGATTAAAAACTGCATTTGTTTTATTGTCACGAAGCAGATTAACTCGTCGAATTGAATCTAAACTAGCTATCTACTTAACGATTAATGAATAGAAGAGAGAGAGAGAATATTACAAATAAAGATAAAATAGAGATAGAATAAACATGGATTTCATAATCATCAAGTGATGTTCATTACAACTAATCATTACACTAAAAAGCTGGAAAGATTACAACTAGAAAGTGGTAAATCTACTCTAGAAAGTAGTAAAGAGAAGGTGGAGAGAAGTTATCCTCCTCGATGGCTGCTTGGAGGATGAGCTGCCTTGACAGAGTGCCCAGACGAAGGTGGTGAGATGCTGGACAAAGAAGAATGACAACGGATGACAGAGAACGGGGCAGGGCAACGTCACAGTGAGATTTGCTTCCTGAATGGTGGTAAGAGGACAACCGCGGGATGCTCCTTGAAGGAGGTGAGAAGGTGGAAAAATTAAATTTTTAACTCTAATGGAGCATCCCAGGTCTAGGACAAGCTCGTAAAGCCTTTGAGGGGGTGAGAGAAGAGAGGAAGGGATCAGGAACTTGAGTGGTAGGGGTCTCCTTTTATAGTTGTAGGGATTGAGGGCAATTTGGTCATTTTATGCTTTAAAACATTAATTCAGGGTCTTTAGTGATGGATTTAAGCATCACTAAAGACCCCAAACGTGCTCTTAGTGTGTGTGCATTCATCGCCTCCTCACCTTCAATGTTCAAAACGCCTGTGCATGTTCTAAAATCCTCAGTCATCCGATTGCATGATCGGATCGCTTAAAGTGCGTGCGTTCGTGCCTTCATCATGCGCCTATGCATGCGATGGCGTGTTGGCATGCACGTGTGATCATGCATGCAGCGCTCGTGCAATCTCATGCGACCATGTGGCCCTTCATCTGACCGTCTGCTCGCCATCCAATGGCTCATTTGAGCCCGCGCCAATACTCGTAGTCGATTTGAGCACTCAAAGAGGCTCGAACCCTTGCCTCCGCCTCTCTGTAGAGCCTTCGCACAACATGCTGCATCCGCATTTGAGGTGGTGCACGTTTTAATGCACACACGACCATGGCCGTTGGATGGAGATCCAACGGCCTAAATCTGATGGCTGGTTGAGAGAAAGAGCAATGCAGGTCCTTGGGCTGGTTGGGTGGCTGGGATAGCACCATGTGGCACCATCTTGGCCATCCATCTTCTATGTCTTGTAGATTGTGCCACGAATGTCAAATTGTATCGATTTTCACGTCGTTGGGCTGCAATCGTCGATTCAAATTCATCCGTGAAGTTAAATTTATCATCTGAAGTATGGATGTACACCATCATGGCCCCTTGTCCTCTTATCTTTCTCGGGCTGCATCTAATGCTTTGGAAGTCCAATCTGGGCGATCTTAAAATCGTTGAACTCCAATCGTCACCCTGATCAGATCCATACGGTTGTATCATTAATCCAAGGCCCCGATCAAATATTGCCCTGTCACCTAACCATAAAAAGGAGGAATTGATGGCAACACCATCATGAGCCATAGCTAGCTCATTTTGATCTAATTAAGTCATTAAATGCTCCTACATAACTGCTAAAGAGCCATAATTCACTCCAAATCCATTTTGAGGAAGATACAAGAAACCCGGGTTAAAACTACAATTTTACTAGCATAACTTGAATACAGTACAACCACAGGTTTTCTCAAGGGTTAATTAAGGGTCAATTGGTCTTAAAAGGACAACAAGTGGGTTAGAATAGTTAGAAAAGGGTTTTTGCGTGTTTTGAGAATTAAATGACTTTTGAAATCCTAAAACAGACCTGCTTAATTAACTGAAGTTCAGGTCAGGATAAAATTCATCTAAACACTCTAAAATTCATAGAAAAATATTCTCTAGGGTTTAGTACCTTTAAATTGACCATCATAACCCGTTTTGGCCCAAAATAGAGTCTCAGACAGATATTTACCCTAATTTTAATTTTTGTATAAATTAATCAGTCAAACAAGGTCAAAACAAAAGTCCAACTTCACCATTGGATTCCTTAGGTCCAAATTAGATTTGTATCAAAATTTAGGCCCAATCTGAGATTATTTCGACCTAGTTTGCACTTTGGTCCAAGTCTGACTTTCTTTATCTCCAATAGCCCCTCAGCTTTTGAACTTCTTATAAAAAGCCCCCCAACTTATTTGTCTTCTTCACAAAAAGGCCCCTGCCGCAAAGAAATCCTAATGCTAAAGCTCTGGCGACAATCAACCAATGATTTCTCCTTGATTGATGAAACCTCCTCAAATTTGAACTGGGGATCCCTCTTGAAATTCTCTTTCAATTAGACCGATTCTTGAGCTTCAATTATTTCCCAATCTCTCATGTGAATGCATGAGAGAGTTGAGTTTCCAACTCCGGCAACCTTCTAAGCTTGGGAAGCTTGCTTCCCAAGCTCTAAGCACCCTTTAACAGCCTATATAAGACTCCCTAGGGCAGAGCATTCAGGGCACGCTCAAATTCGACCGGAGTAACCCCCAATTCTTCTCTCCTCCTTCGGTAGAAGTGCTCTTCATGCTCTGATGACTCTCCTTGCCTCTTCTCATCGTCTGACTGCAATGCCAGCGGCAGATCCTCCTTCCTTGCCTTCTGCGTCGAGCAAAACCAGCCAGCATCCCTACCCCCTTCATCCTCGCCATCCAACCCTTATCAGAGCCAACTTCATCTCTAGCACCGGCCATACCACAACCGGTGCCATCTTTACCTCCCATTGTCTACTACATGCCTCAATCGGATCCTTAGCTTTTCTACGTCACGCCAATACCTCCAACACTCCACTTCGACATCTTCGACGCCCTCCACGACTCCGTCTTCCATCTCGCTGGCATGCCTCTGGCAAGTGCTAGCGGCCACCACATATCACCTACGTTGCCACTTCCATGCTCCACACCTCCACCTCGATCTTAGGAGCAAAAGCCCTAACTTCATTAGGCCAATTGCTCCTCCAAACCCTCTGCCAAACTCACGCTTCTCTGGCCACCCTTTGCGAGGTCGATAGGCCTCTTCACACATGCTCACTGCACAACACTACCACCGTCACACTCGCCGTGCTTCGGCGATCATTCCTGAGCCTTCTGACGTGGCCAAAAGGCCTTGTGATTTCAGGTACCAGCCCCCCTCCACCATTAAAGTCAAGCTTCAAGCAAGCTTCAAGCTCGCTCCAAGGCACATTCACTCCAGGTCTAAGCTCCAGGCCGTGTGGATTCATCACACGCACATGCCTAGGTCTCCAATTGAGGGAGATACCCTTAGCAGCTGACCCAATTGAGTAAGAGTTCCCTGCTGCTGCAACGCGTAAAGGCGAGGTGGGACTTTAGTCCCACCTCGGAAGTTGAAGAGTGCGTGTGGACGCATAAATTGAATTTGTGTGTGGCTTATTGCCTCTGACACAAGGGGTGAGGTCCCTCACATCCCTCATGTACCTTGTCTGCGATATCTCCTCCATGGACCTGGTACATCCGACCCGTCTAATCCCACACCTCAGCTACCACCCAGACTGGAAGCCCTAGTCCTAGTTTTGCTCTTGCCTGAATCCGACTACCCGATACTGTGTGTGGCCTTGGGAAGACAAGAAAGAGAAGAGCCCAGAGAGAAAGGATAGAGAGCGCAAGGTTGGGGGGTTTTGCTACAGAGAATAATGGCTGGCACTTAGCCATTTGAAGAAGGATCCCCCTCTGTGTGTGAAGAAGAGAAGAAGAGAAGGAAAAGAAAAGAGAAGTCAAGGCAAAAGAAGAAGAGGCACGTAAAGCTAAGGAAAAGAGACAGAAACCAAAGAAGAAGGGGAGCTACACAAGAAGAAAGGCAGAAGAAGAAGTAAAGTAGAAGAATAGAAAGACAGAGAGGCAAAAGAAAGAAGGAAAGAAGAGGAGCCGCACAAATAGAGAAGCAGAAGAGTTTAAAAAGCAGAAAGAGATTTCTTTAGATTGTTAATTGATATTGTGTTTGATTTATGCATCTCTTAACTATCATTGTACGGAGTAATTGGTGATTCAAATCACCATTTCACTCCATTCTTTTTACAGTATTGACATTAGCTTTCATTGATATATCATTATTGCTTGAAGTTTCATTATAAATTGCTCATACTGTGTTTAAATTGCAATTTTGAGATTGAATTCCATATTGCTCCCTATGTTCGACCTCGGACTTCAAATTCGAGTAATAAATATTATTTGTTTTCAAAACGATTTCAGCTATACTACAACGCAGCTTTTAAAACCTTGATTTCGCTTGTAAATAGGAATTATCCTAAAATTTGTACAATCTAACCTAAATGCAAGATGATGCATGTTATGTAATATTTATAATGTATGATGCAACTTTATGTCTAAGAACACACAAAAATAGATGATCTATGTGATATAAACGTGTTTACATCACACCCCCATTCCTATCTTTTGCTAGTCCTTAGCAAAACTGCATGCTATTAATAAGAGAATTAGGTTAGATTTCTTGGGCAAAAGTTATTTTTCTACTCTTAAGAATTTCACTAAGACCTGAACTACTGAGACACAACAGTGTCCGGGTGACTGCCAAAATGCAGACCGCCTCAAGCCCTTGCTTTATTCAAAGAATGATCTTTTTTTACTTTTTCTTCTTTTCTATTTTTTTTTGGATATTTGAGTTTAGGATTTCAAAGTAGCTTTCTATGGCCACTCAACCTACCCAAGACTCGATGAAAACTCTAAGTTCTAAGCATCCTTTTCTATGAAGTGCTAGACTCATAGATCGATAATCAGAACGAACTTCGGGTTTCTACGCCCCTAGGTGACCTTTAGAAAGGAATTCTACCTAAAGGTGTATCTATTCGACTGGTAGCTTTCTCCCTACTTTTATTTTTATGGGGTCAACAAAAGGGAGAACTTAGTGTATATCTCCCCAGCTTATTCTACTTCTCTGCTTCTTCCTAAGTGTTTAGGAATTATACGTGCATTTCTTGAGTTGGGATTTGGACAACCAACCAACGGGCTATTACCCACAATAACTTACCAGCTACACTCGTGCGGTGAAGTGTGGCTTATTTCTTTTTTTCTTTTCTTTTCTCCTTTTCTATTTTTTTTCTTTTCTTTTTGGATATATATATATTATATATATTTTTTCTTTCTTTAAGTAGGTGGCTTCCCTAATCTAAGATTTACCTAAAGGCAGCAGGGAAAGAATGGTCATGTGATTGGGTCCTCGACAACCTACCAATGGGCTGTTACCCACGATAACTTGCCAGCCACACTACCCTAGAAGATTCATTAGCTACCCAATTTCCATTAAAGTCATCGAAAAGTGAGTTAGTGAAAATAGTGTGTAGAAGCTTAGACTTAAAATCCCCTCAAATCAGAGGGTGGGTTGATAAGTTGTACACTTATCACCCCAACTTATTTAACCAATTAAAAATTGAATTTAGAATGGTAGGGACTTGAGAAACAAGTCCACATTTTATTGGACACTCGAGCTGATTAAGCCCGAAGACCTGAAGGGTCATAGAGTTCAAATCATATAGTTATTCTCTAAGATTGAAAATTTTCTAAAGCCCAAGTTCTCTTTCCTAATTCCAAATTTTTTTTTAATCAATCAAAAGAAAACAAAAAGAATCTATGGTGCTAACGAAATAATTCAGAGATGAATATCCACCCCTCCATGCTTATCTAATGCAATGTCCTCATTGTATTTACAAGACATGACAAAGAGTGGAGTAGAGAAGAAAGCACTTGAATTGTATGACTATTCGGTCAGCTTCGAAATAAAACAAACTGTATACATGCTGAATTTAGTGTCTCCATCTAGGCACACTATATAAATAAAGAAGAAATAAAGAATTCACAGGTGCAGGTCAGAGTTAGGATAACAAGATTCACCTCATGACTTGCCAGCAGATGTCCACAGATGTGGACTAGATTGTGGTGCAGACCTATACCCCATGGTCAAGTATATCTATGGTTCTGGATAAATATTATCCAAAACCTAAGATCCGCATGCAAGCGGGGTCAGGCCTGAGATTTGTGAGCATGTAGCCTAAGACCAAAATGTCATATTACAGAGAAATTAAGCTCACAAGGATAATCAACGAATGTGCGCTTGGGTTGAACATCCTCTGAGTCAAAGATGTCATAAGGGTCCTGGTAGAAGGTTGGTGGTTTCAGACAAATAGGCACCCTTAGACTTGGTCTTTTGCTTCCTCCGGAATTGGCTTCCCATATCATCATTTCCCAATTCCTATCCTCCACAGTCACGATTTTAGATTCCGAAACCTCTTGCATGATAATCACCCCATTTAAAATTTCCAAGTCCAAGATTGATGGTTGAATCAAAATTGATTTGGGTCTAGTGATCTCAAAATTGAATCGTCATTTTGCTAGAAGGGGTGTAATTGAGGAATAGGGCTTTGAATTGAATCCTTAATAACAGGATCTGAATCTGCCATGCGAGCCCCAACAGGATCAAATTCCTTAATTTATGGCCATCAAGTGATTCATCGAATTTGTTAGGCCCAGTCGTCTCATTGAAATCATGTGCTATAAACTCAGGTGAGGCTTTGCATAATGATCCTTCACCTTCATAATCATAGAATTCTAAATCCCCATTAACGTATGTCTCAAAATCATTAATCACTTTCTGTTCCATGGAGACATCCATTTCCTCGTTCCTCGACTCAGGGATCTTAGGTGAAGAATCCAATTCATCCTTATTTGAATGCTTTAGAATAACCTAGTCAACCTTGGTCTCATAAAATGTGTCCCCCCTACAGGTGCCTGAGTGGATTTTGACATTGACTCTCCTATCAGGGGTTCATCCTGGGAATCCTCCCAAAATTGGACTAAAGCAATCACAAATCTCATCTTCAATTTTGATAACTTCCCAAGTAAAAACTCACCTGGGTCCTTATCCTTAACATCCTGGGAGCCAATCCAACAAATACTTGTTAAGATTGTCAATCATTTCAATTAAAGGCTCCAATTCTTTAGAGCTACATGTTGGCTGAGCTTCTAAAGATTGTATGATATTCCTTAAGTTAGCCAGCACCTTATCTTGGACCTGGTTAACCTGAACCAAATGGTTTGGTTCAGGGTTGGGCAGGTTTGGGTTCAGTGCAAAGGAGTTAATGAATTGAAGTTCTTGATACCTTCCCTAATAATAGGTCATTTTAGGTTGTCCATAAGGAGGTGATGACCTATATGCAGTGTAATCTGGGGAAGGGTAAGGATTAGCATATCCTTCTTGATTGTAGATCATATTAGGTTGTCAAAATGAGGGCGGTGATCTATAATCGATGTAGCTCGGAGAAGGATAAGAATCAAGATCATGGTGTCCAGGGTTAGACCCTGAACATAGAGGTCCAGAACTGCATCCCCAATCAGGATTATTCCAACTAGAATATGGATGAGAATAAGCCTGGTTGGAATAATAATCATTTTGGGAATAAGTAGTGGTAGGAGGGTAGGAGTGGAAGTGTGAATAGGATGTGGAAGGATCCATGACAAAATGGGAGGAAGAAAGGTGCCCTACAATACAAATAATTAAACCTGTCCTTAAGTGGACTAGCCTAAAGACCTACAAACTCCCAGAACCCATCTTGAGATGTAGAAATGATTTGATCTATTTCTTTCCAGTCAATCCAACCAGTTAGAGGGAGGGGCTGGGGAGAAGGTTATTCCTTTGGCTTGTGCCTTCGGTTCCTAGTGTCTCCCCCAACCATGATCATTTGATTCTGCTCCCTTAGCTAGACATCAGATTGAATGGTAGAAACAGACTAATTGAAAATAATCTCAAGCTGGGCTCCGAAGAATGAGTCCAATCATTAAGGCCAATGTCTACTCTATTTTAATTAGGGTTAGGTTTGAATGTGCTTTGGAATGTGATGAGCCATTTATCTGGGTTGTGCCCTTAATGATTGATTGATATGTGTGTGCGTGCACAACCAGAGGTTTTCAAGTAAGATTATTTTTAGATGTGGTGAATTTTATGGTTTAAATCTTACTTAATAGCTTTTAGAATTCATCTTTAGGTGTATTCATTCAAGTTTAGTTGACACACTTGGTTTTTAAAACACAGGTGAAGATGTTTCCCTTTAAAGCTTAAAAGAATGTGGAGTTCCTGGTAAATCTCTAAAAGTTGAACCTATTTGGCAGCTACTTGATGAGTTATTTTTAGTTGAAGTGGTGTGGCCCAAACAACTCAAACAATTGGCTTAATGCACTACTTAATTAGGCACACAAGATATTACCTAATCTAATTTCTACTCAATTATGTGTTGATAAGTGTACCTGTCCGAAGATCACGTTATCGGTTGAGTATGAAGAATCAGAAGAGGTTGTGTACCTCTATGAGATTTTTGAAAAAAAATTTTCTTTATATGTGTTGGGTGAGGCAGGTGGAGATGACAAACAAGCAATTAAAACTACCCTTAGAGTTTATGCAAGCTCCTAGGTTAATTAGGGTTTGTTTTATTAGTTGATGGAATGAAATCTAGTGGGTGGGGAGGTGGGGGTAAACTTACAAACCCTTCAACAGCATTTTAGTCCATTCTATCGCTTTTGCCTGTCTCGAGAGAGTACCTGCAATCACAATAAGAAAGGGGAGAAGTGAGATAAAGGATAAGTAAGGCGAGAAAATGAGAAAAATCAAAGAGCGTTGCCTCCCCGGCAATGGTGCCAAAATGTTGTGGCAGGAAATTGTCGCAACTAGAGTTGAGTTTTGAAAACCTGTCGTTGTGGCCCGATTTACAAGAAAAAACTGTCAACAAATAATTTAACAGAAACTCAAAAGAAATTTCAGGTCGAACACAGGGAGGCAGACATCTGATTAAAAATCGCATTTGTTTTATTGTCATGAAGTAGATTAACCAGTCGAATTGAATCTAAACTTGCTATCTACTTAAAGAATAATGAATAGAGGAGAGAGAATATTATAAATAAAGACAAAATAGAGATAGAATAAACATGGATTTCATAATCATCAAATGATGTTTATTACAACTAATCATTAAACTAGAAAGCTGGAAAGATTACAACTAGAAAGTGATAAATCTACTCTAGAAAGTCGTAAAGAGAAGGTGGAGAGAAGTTATCCTCGATGGCTGCTTGGAAGATGAGCTGCATTGACGGAGCGCCTGGACGAAGGTAGTGAGATGCTGGACGAAGAAGAACGATGATGGATGATGGAGAACGGGGCAAGGTGACGTCGCAGTGGGATCTACTTCTCGAATGGTGGTGAGAGGACAACTGTGGGATGCTCCATGAAGGAGGTGATAAGGTGGAAAAATTGTATTTCTAACTCTAATGGAGCATCTCGTGTTTGGGACAAGCTCGTAGAGCCTTTGAGGGGGTGAGAGAAGAGAGGAAGGGATCAAGAATTCAAGTGGTAGGGGTCTCCTTTTATAGTTGTAGGGATTGAGGGCAATTTGATCATTTTATGCTTTAAAACATTAATTCAGGGTCTTTAGTGATGGATTTAAGCATCACTAAAGACCCCAAACGTGGGCTTAGTGTGCGTGCATTCGCCGCCTCCTCACCTTCAATGTTCAAAATGCCCGTGCACGTTCTTAAATCCTCAGCCAACCGATCGCAAGGTCGAACGACTTAAGATGCATGTGCCTGCACCTTCATCGCGTGCCTGTGCGTGCGATGGTGCATTGGCATGCGCATATGATGGCGCGTGCAACGTTCATGCAATCTGGTGCGACCACGTCACCCTCCATTTGACCATCCGCTCACCATCCAATGGCTCAATTGTGCCCGCACTAGCGCTCGCGATCAATTTGAGTGCTCGAAGAGGCTTGAACCCGTGCCACTACCTCTGCGTAGTGCCTTCACCCAATGCGCTGCATCTGTGTTTGAGGTGGCACACATTTTAATGCACAAGCGGCCATGGTCATTGGATGATGATCTAACAGCCTAGATCTGATGGCCGGTTGAGGAGAGAAAGACCAGCGGTGAGTCTTTGGGCTGGTTAGGCGGCTGGGATGGCACCATGTAGCGCCATCTTGGCCATCCATCTTCTATGTCTTTTAGATGGTGCCACGGATGTCGAATTGGACCGATTTTCGTTATGTTGGGCTACGATTGTCAATCTGAATCCATCTGTGTGGTTGGATTTGTCATCTGAAGTACGGATGTACACCATCATAGCCCCTTGTCCTCTGATCTTTCTTGAATTGCATCTGATGCTACGGCAGTCTGATCGGGGAGATCTTGAAGTTGTTGAACTCCAATCATCACCTTGCTCTGATCCGTATGTTTGGATCTTCAATCCGAGGCCTCGATTAAATATCGTCCTGACCATAAAAAGGAGAAATTAACCTAAAATTTAAACAATCTAACCTAAATGCAAGATGATGCATGTTATGCAATATTTATAATGTATGATTGATGTAAACACATTTATTTAGGGTAAAACGCCTATTCATGCATGTTCCTAGGCTTAGATTTGCATTTCATGTTATAAATATTGCATAGCATGCATCATTCTGCATTTAGAGTAGTTGTATATAATTTAGGTTTATTGCATCCTTTTTGTAGTCAGGAGAGAAGGATATTTATTTTGGAGCCTCGGATTGACGATCCGACCGTACATATCTGATCAAGATGACGATCGGAGTCCAACGCCTCTGAAATCGCCTTGATCGGAGTCCCGTAGCACCATATGCAGTCCGAGGAAGATCAACGGCCAAGGGACTAGGTGACATAATTCAAAGCTTCAAATGGCAAATCTGACCACGCAGATGGATTCAGGTCGACGATCGCAGCCTAACAGAGCGAAAATCGACTCAATCAGACCTTTGTAGTAGCCCCTACAACAAAAAGAAGATGGACGACCAAGATTGCACCACGTGGCGCAGCCTAGGCCACCCAGCACACGCATGCACCATCGCACCCGTGCAGCAGCGTAGGCACGCATGCGCATAGTTCAGTGCTAACGCGTGAGCGTGTGAGGTAAAGAGAGGACAGCGCGCGCCAGGGGTGCATGAGTTGGCCTACAGCGACGCATGAGCTGGACCTACAGCGACGATTACAACCGTCGCTAATTCTTCGCATGCCAACAAAGCCAGCTGTGGGCGTCAGCGGACATGAGCTACCTACAACAACGCTTCCAGCGATGGCTTGGATGTCACTAATGATCCCATTCCTATTTTTGCCTCTTCTCTTGCACTATAAAAAGACCTACATGTCCTCCCTTCCAAGCCATCTCTACCTACTCTACTCCCACCTACTCCCAAGCTCTAGCAAGCCTACCAATGCTCCATTAGAGCTTGTTCTCAAGCTTCCAAGGCGCCTATTAGTATAGTGAACCTCTGCCCCATGAAATATTCCTCCAACTTCCCATCCCCATTAATAGGTCGCCTTGGAGCCATCCTCCCACCTCTATTCCAGTAGCTGATCATCTTCGTCTTCTCACCTCCATTCCGGAGCCATGCCGAAGCTTTCCTCAACCCGACGTCCTCCTGCATCTCACCTCCATCGTCCTGCTTCTCACCTCCTTCGTCCGAGCTTTCGCTAAGCACCGTCGTTTCATTGAACAACCGATTCGGGAGGTTTCCTCTCACCTCCCTCTCTTTTTATGCTTTCGTAGATTATTGTAATAGACATTAATGCAATACATCACATTTGATTCCATCTCTATCTTGTGATTGCTTGTCTTTTATTTCAAAAGCACAAAAAATAACAAAACCCTAAAATGCCAAAAGGAAACAAATCGAAGCGCGGTTTTCAACTAAAGTAAACATCGCCTCCCTGTGTTCGACCTGAGACTTCCTTGGAGTTTCGGTATAAATTTTATCTGATCGACGTGTTTTGCAACTACGACAACGGGTTACTTGTAACCCCGATTTCTAACATGCAAAACACGCGTCTAATCATTTTGGCGCTGTTGCCGGGGAGGCAACGGAATTTACTTTATTGTTTTCTACGTTTCTTTGCATTTACATAGCACTAACCCTACTTGTCTTTGATCTACTATCTTGTAGGGACCCTAGCATGGAGATCCAAGTGTGGTAGACCGGAGAAAAGTGCGGGTAGAGTGTTTTGTAAGTGTCCCCCATACCACCCCCACGTTAGTTTTCATTCCATAACCTAATAACTCAAACCCAAATCAACTTAGGTGCTTTGCATAAACCCTAGGGTAGATTTTGGTTGTTTGATTGTCACTCCACTCACCTCACCCACCTGCATATATAAATAAAAAATAAAAAAAATATTCTTCTCTTGTGGGATTTAACTGAAAGCTACACACTTAACACCCACAACTTCTTATCATAAGGCGCACAATCACTTTGATTCTACCACTTAACCAGGATCTGACCTATGGACCTGGTACACTTCAACTCAATACACATAAGTGAGTAGAAATCTGAATAGGTTAAACATTCTTGTGTGCCTTAACTAAGTGGTGCAACAGGCCAATTGATTTAGCTATTTGGGCCGCACCACTCAATCTAAAACTGATCCATCAAGTAGCTTGCCACTTAGGGTTGATTCTTAGGGCTTAACCAGGCACTCCACATTATTTTTTATTTTTAAAGGAACATATCATCACCTGCGCTTTCAAAACTTAGAGTGTTCTACTAAACCTTGATTGAACCAACCTAAGAATTAAACCCTAAAAGCTACTAAACAAGGTTAAATCCTAAAAGACACATCATCAAATAACCTTGTTTGCAAACCCTGGTTGTGCTCGTACACACATTTTAACTAATCATTAAGGGCACAACCCATCTAAAGGGCCCATCACATTCCAGGAGCACGATCATCCTAAGCCTAACTAAAACTGAGTAGATGTTGGCCTTAAGGATTGATTCGCTCTTCGGGGCTCAGACTAAGATTTTTTTTGATTAATCTGCTTTTGTTGGTCCATCTGATGTCTAGCTAGGGGAGTAGCATCAAACGACCGCAACTGGTGGATACACTAGGAACCGGAGGTGTAAGCCAAAGAAAGAACTTTCTCCCCAGTCCCTCCTTCTAACTGGTTGGATTTACCAGATAAAAGTAGACCAAATCGTTTATAATCTCAAGACGGGTCCTGGGAGTCTGTAGGTCTTTAGGCTTCCCACATAAGGATAGGTTTGGTTGATTGCATTGCAGAGCACCTTTTCTCTTCTACATTTTCCCTCGTTTTCTACCATGTACCCTTCAACATCCTATCCTCCTACCACCACTTATCTCCAAGATGATTACTATCCTGACTTGACTTGTAATTACCCATCCACTAGCTGGGATGACTTTGATTGGGGAGATGAATCCATACCTCAGTGTCCAGGGCCTAACCTTGGACAACAAGACTATGATTATTATCCTTCTCAGAGGTACAATGATTATGGATCTCCATCCTTTGATGACCAAACCAACCCGATCTACAATCAGAAATGATATCATGATTATAACACCTAACCTCCCCAGTATTCCACTAAATATAGGTCGCCACCATCCTTTGAACAACCTAGAATGACCTACTTTCAGGGAGTGACCCGAGAGCCTCGACATCTTGACTTCCCTAGATTTAACCCAAACCCACCCAAACCTGAATCAAACCAGTCGGTTCAGGTGGACCAAATCCAGGATAGGGTGTTGGCTAATTTGAGGAACACTATACAATCATTAGAAACTCAGCCAACACCATGCACTGAAGCATTGGAGACTATGACAAAAATGATTGACGAGCTGAATAGCTCTTTATTGGATTTGCTCCAAGGTGTTAGGGATAGGGACTTGGGTGAGTTTCTTCTTGGGAAATTGTCGAGGTTGAGGATGAAATTTGTGGTTATCCTAGTCAAATCTTGGGATGATTCTCAAGATGAACCTCCTTCAGGAGAGCCAATGTCAGAACCTACTCAGGCACCTGTCGGGGGGGATACATTTTCTGAGATCGAGGATGACCAGGTTGGGCTAGAGCAACCCATTGAGGATGAATCGATTGATTCACTCGAGATCCCTGAGCCAGGGAGCGAGGAAAAATATGTCTCTTTGAACCAGGAAATGACAATCGATTTTGAGACATATATAAATGAGGATCATGGATTCTTTGATTCTGAGGGTGAAGAATCTCTTAGTGAAGTCTCACTTGAACGTAAGGAAGATGATTTTGGTGAGACAAATGTGCTTGAGGAATTTAACGAACAATTTGATAGCCCAATTATTAAAGATTTGGATTCAGTTGGGGCTAACTTGGAGGATTTGAATCCTCATTTACTAGAAGATTCAATCAATAGCCCCATTCCTCAACCACACCCCAAAGGGATTGATTTTGATTTGGAAGTCATTGTACCCAAGTCAATTCTGAGTCAACCAAGATTTCTGGACTTGGGTAAATCTTATGGGGTGAATGGTATGCTAAAGGTCCCGGAACTTGAGCACTTGATGTTGGAGGATAAGAATGTTGAAATCAAAATTTAGGAGGTTAATTTTGAGGGAAAAGCAAGTTTGGATCTAAGGGTTCCTATTGACCTAAAATCACCTACTTTCTACCAGGACCCTTACGATATCTTTCACGTGCAACCCAAGCTTGAAATAACTAATTATTTTTCTGAGCTAGATGTTAAGTGGACAACTGCACCTATTGAACCATCTTTACCCATTGTTCGAAACTTTGGTCTTGGGTTGCACGCCACTAAATCGCAAGCACGGCCCCGCAAACACAACCTTCGATTCTGGGTGATTTTCATCCAGAACCTGAGAACCACTCGACCATGGAGCATGGGTTTGCATCATAACTTGGTCCACATCTATGGACATATTCTGTTGGCGGGTTTGAGGATTAATATTTTTATTTTGATTTTAACTCGCACTTGTGAATTCTCAATTTCTTCTTTGTATGTATGTTATGCCTAGCTGAAGGCATTAAACTTGGCGCCTGTGTATACACTCTTCTCTCTGCGGAGCTGATTGGATTTTCACGACACTCAGGTGATATTCTATTTACTCTGCCCTTTTCATGTCTTTATTTTTACAATGAGGACATTGCATCATTTAGGCATGGGGAGTCGATAATCAATTCCTGAAATCATTATGTTAACTCCGTAGAATTTCTTTTAGTTTCTTATAAAATTTTTAAAAAAAATTGAAAATTTGAAAAGGATATAAAAAGAAAGAAATTAGGAAAAGAGAACTTAGGCAGTTGGAAGTTATTAACTTTAGGAAATGATACGAGACGACTAAACACTTAGACTCTTCAGGTCTTTGGGCTTAATAAGCCCGGGTGTCCACTTGAATGTGGACTTAGTCTCGAGTCCTCGCCAATTCAATTTCATTTTTAATTTGGCTAATAAATTGGGATGATAAGTATGCGACTTATCAACCCGTCCTCTAATTTGGGGGGACTTTAAGCCTAAGTATCTACACACATTTCTTCACACTGACTCACTTTTCGGTGATTTCTTCAGAAATTGGGTAACTAATGAACTATTTAAGGTGGTATGGCTGGTAAATTGTCAGTGGTAACAGCTCATCGGTCGGTTGTCCAGAGCCCAATCACTAGACTATTTTCATTCTACTGCCTTTAGGTAAATCTTAAATCAGAGAAGCCACCTACTTAAAGAAAAAAAATAAACAAAAAGAAAAAAAATAGAAAAAGGAGAAACAAATAAAAAATAAACAAAACCCAATTCACAGCATGAGTATAGCTGGCAAGTTGTCGGTGGTAACAGCTCATTAGCCGATTGTCCAAAACCCAGCTCACAAAAAAATGCACAATAATTCCCAAAACACTTAGGGAAGAAGCGGGGAAGTAGAATAAACCGGGGAGATATACACTAGCAAGGTCACCTAGGGTCGTAGAAACCCGAAGTCAGTCTTAATGACCATTTTTTAAGTCTATCACTTTTTCACAAAGATGCTTAGTACTTAGAGTCCTTTTTTAGTCTTAGGTGGGTTGGGTAGCTGTAAAAAGTTATCCTAGAACTCTCAAACTCCAAAAGTACAAAAAAATTAGAAAAGAAGAAATAAAAAAAAAAGTATCTTCCATTTTCAAATAAGGTGAGGAGTTGGGTGGTTTGCATTCTGGTAGACACTCGGGTACTGTTGAGTCTCCGTAGTTTAGGACCTTAGTTGAAATTTTCTATTGTTAATAAATGACTTAGGCCTAAGCGATCTAATCCTAGTTTTGATGTTATACATAGCATGTAGTTTAATTTTGCTAGGGACTAGCAAAAGATAGGCATGAGGGTATGATGTAAACACATTTATTGAGGGTAAAATGCCTATTCATGCATGTTCCTAGGCTTAGATTTGCATTTCATGTTATAAATATTGCATAGCATGCATCATTCTGCATTTAGAGTAGTATATAATTTAGGTTAATTACGTCCTTTTTGTAGTTAGGAGAGAAGGATATTTATTTCAGAGCCTCGGATTGATGATCCGACCGCACAGATCTAATCAAGACGACGATCAAAGTCCAACGCCTCTGAAATTGCCTCGATCAGAGTCCCGTAGCACCGTATGTAGTCCGAGTAAGATCAACGGCCAAGGGACTAGGTAACATAATTCAGAGCTTCAAATGGCAAATCCGACCGTGCAGATGGATTTGGGTCGATGATCGTAGCCTAACAGTGCAAAAATCGACTCAATCCAACCCTTGTAGCAGCCCTTACAACAAAAAGATGGACGGCCCAAATTGCGCCACATGGTGCAGCCTAGGTCACCCAGTGCACGCACGTGCCACCGCACGCGCGCAGCAGCGTGAGTGCGCGCGTGCATGTGCAGGCGCGCATGCGCATAGCGTAGCACCAACACGTGAGCGTGTGCATGCATAGCAAAGAGAGGTAGTGCGCGACAGTGATGCATGAGCTGGCCTATAGCGACGCATGAGCTGGACCTACAGCGACACTTTTAGCTGTTGCTACTTCTTTGCATGCCAGCAAAGCCAACTGTGGGTGTGAGCGGGCATGAGCTGCCTATAGCGACGCTTCCAGTGACGGCCTGGATATCACTAATGGTCCCATACCTATTTTTGCATCTTCTCCTCCACTATAAAAGGACCTACACCCCCTCCCTTCCAAGCCATCTCTACCTACTCTACTCCCAAGCTCTAGAAAGCCTACCAACGCTCCATTAGAGCTTATTCTCAAGCTCCCAAGGCACCTATTAGTGTAGCGAACCTCTGCCCCTTGAAATATTCCTCCAACTTCCCATCCCCATTCATAGGTTGCCTTGGAGCCATCCTCCCACCTTCATTCCGATAGCAGATCATCTCCATCTTCTCACCTCCATTCCGGAGCCACAACAAAGCTTTCCTCAACCCTACGTCCTCTTGCATCTCACCTTCGTCGTCCTACTCCTCACCTCCTTCATCCGAGCTTCCGCCAGGTGCTGTCGTCTCACCGAGCAGCCAATTCGGGAGATTTCCTCTCACCACCCTCTCTTTTTATGCTTTCGTAGATTATTGTAATAGACATTAACGCAATACATCACATTTGATTCCATCTCTATCTTGTGATTGCTTGTCTTTTATTTCAAAAACACAAAAAATAGCAAAACCCTAAAATACCAAAAAAGAAACAAATCGAAGAGTGGTTTTCTACTAAAGTAAACGTCGCCTTCCTATGTTCTACCTGGGACTCCCTTGGAGTTTCGGTATAAATTTTATCTGATCAACGTGTTTTTCAACTACGACGATGGGTTACTTGTAACCCCGATTTCTAACACGCGAAGTACGCGTGCGATCAATGATGCAACTTTATGTCAAAGAACACACAAAAATAGATGGTTTATGTGATATAAACGTGTTTACATCAAGCGTGCAGCCACAACACAACCACCAGCAACTTCACCCTAAACCCAACATCACCAATTTAAACCCCCTTGAAGCCAAACACTATCGGCCTCTTCTTCATCTTCTTCCTCTTCTCCACCCGCAGAGCAACCCACCTTCACCACCTTCTCCCTTCCCATGCCAACACCACCGCTCTTGACCTCAGGACCTACCCCCTCATTCCTCCCTCTCACCGTAGCACACACCCACCAGCGCCACCACCCACCCTCTCCTCTTCTCTATTTTCCTCTTCTTCTTCTTCCTCTCCTCCAACCCATCCTCTATCCCAAAAGAACCCAACACACCCAAACCTGCAACACCTCCTCCAAGCCTCCTCCAACCACCAAACTCAGCCCCAAGCTAACTCCGACAATCTCAAGCATCGAAGAGCCTCCTCATTGATCATAAGCACCTGCCGACGCCTCCACGATTCACCCATAGCCACCCATAGCTGCTGGCATCCGATCCGTCGCCCGGACACATCCACCTGTCCCGCGTTGAGCCGCCACCACCAGTGCTCTCCTCTCCTTCGATGGACCCCCTCCTCCAAAGCAAACGGTCGGCGATCCCCCTCCTTGCATGGACAACTCTCCACAGCAAATGCTCTATTTCAGGTTGAATTTGTTTTTACATTTCGTTCCATTGCCAACCAAATTATTTAATTAGTTTAGGTTAATTGGTGGTTTTGCTCTCTGGCCCCCTTGTTCCCTCTATTCTTCAAAATCTATTTTTGCTACCTGCAAGCGCTCTCTATCTCTCATGACTAAGATAATCATGAAGTCAGGAAATACTTATTAGGATGTCTGAGGTGTCAATTGCATGCAACATCATTTAACTCTCTCATCCATTATTATTTCATCCAATGAGAGAATTGATTGGAACGAGAGACACATTTAAGAAATGATCTTGCGAAGCATTTTTCTATGGAATTAAGATTAATGTGGAAATATTTGTGAGTTTATTTGGTTCGTACCTCCCTATGGATGCAACATCTTTATTGTGGTTTAATTTGATATATGTTTTAATTTTTTATTGAGAGATTTTCCACCACATAAAATTCAACGATGAATCATTTTATTATGACTATCTTAATTAAGTGAAAATCTTTTTGTCAGTTGGTTGACCGACAAGGTGGATCAACTTCACCTAATCTGCCCTAAGGTTTAGGATGAGTTGGGTAATGGACCCAAAATCACCCTAAGTGGTTTGCAAGGAGGTTATTAAGTCAAATTTTAAGGATTCAAGTGAATGATAGAGCCTTCTTTTAGGGTTTTCTTAATTAGGCCCATCCAAGCAAGGGTTTGGGTGACACACAATGCGAAAAAGTCAATTGTATTTTTTTTCAGACAGGTGTGTTTTCTTAACCCTAAGATGGAAACCCTAATTTGGCACTTTTTGTCCAATCAGTTCTTTCCAAATGTAGCACCTAGGGCTCAATCAAGAAGGTGAATAGCCCTAAATACCTTCACTTCTTAGTAGGTGCAGAAATCTGGATGAGGATGTCTAAAATGAATCAAATCAGGCAACTCAAGTGATTAAATCTAATAATAAATGCGAGTTGATCCTAATTGATTTCTCTTTTTAATTCTTTCCAGAAATAGGGGCTTGAGAAAAAGGAAATGAGATTACCTACCCTTGGAGTGGCTGTCGTGCGCCTAATCTTCTCCGTGTGCCTCGCATAAACATAGCAGAACAAATAAGACAAGTTTGTATCAGATTAGAAATTATAATTAGTGAAATCAAATTGTGCGTTGCTCCCCAGCAATAGCACCAAAATGTTTAGGTGAATTTGTCATTGTTTAAGAGATGTGTTGTAGTATAGGACAAAATTGTTCAAATCATTTAAATTTATAACTTAGAATTACAATAGTTTGAGGTTGAACATAGGGAGCAATTAATGGTAATTCAATCTCACTAATCACAAGAAATATAAGCAATTATGACCAAATCCTTATTTAGAATAACTCAAAATGAAATATATATGAAACCAAGTATCATAGTGCAAAAAGAATGGGTTAAATGGTGATTTGAATCACCAAATTAACCCTTCAAATTAAGCTCAAGTATCTTAAATAAATGAATAGTAAATCCAATCAAATATTCCACGTCAACCAAGTTAAATGATCCAACAGTAGATTCAGAACCAGCAATACACAGGTCCATAAAAGAGGCAAAGGCCTCCTCTCTCCTTCGTGCATCAAGAGAGTGACTACCACAGCACATCACAGAGGCAAAGGCCTCTCAGAATCTACTAAGTGTAGAGAGGCACGAAGGGCAAAAATCCCCCTCTCTCTTTCCTCTTTTTTTCTCAGAGACACGACCTTAATCGAGTAATCAGCTTGGTAATCGGACATAAATAGTGGACCAGGCTTGTAGGCGTGGTCACAAGGGAGGAGTACACAGAGGCAGGTAAGTGAGTGAAGGTGGCTGGGGACCCGACCCCCATGTTTTGGGCGAGGGGTGGGGGAGACGAAATCAACTATGTCATACAATCAAATACTAAGTCCACGATGTGGGACTATCTTGTCCCTTCTTCATCGCACGCAGCAGCTGTTAAAGACGCCTCTGATTGAGGCTGAGAAAAGCACCTGTGGATTCAATTGGGAGCCTGGAGAGAAGATTGGAAGTCAACCATGAATCCTGGGAGTGGATCCTGGGGGGATCGTGGCCAGAGTGGTGCTGCCGAGGTTGGAGAAGACGAGGGTGGCAGCGGAGGTCTGGTGGTCACCTGAAAAGCAGAGAATGACCTCATGACCATGTCAAATACGATCAAACGAACGCCGTGGAACAACGAGTGCGTTGGTGGGTGTGGCGTGCGATGCGAGTGGGTGTGGAGGTCTGATGACCTTGAGAAGGTGGAGCAAAGGTGCGTGAGTTGGGTGGAGTATGTGAGTAGCCAATCCCCTCAATTACTTGAGGGGTTTTGGTCGTAAGGACACGACGAAAGTTTCTAGACTGGTGGGGGGTGGATTGGTGTAGTGTAGCAGATTTACGAAGTTGCCAGAGGTACATCGGAGACGAGGGAGACGATGGTGGCACTGGCGTAAGGGCATTCTGAAGCGGGTGTCGAGTGTGCGAATGAAATCAGTGGGAGATGAAAAGTTAATGCGGGCGGTTGCAGACAAGGGGGAAGTGGAGGTGGCACCGGCTATGATTGGCTTATGCCAAAGATGAAAGTGGCTCCGGTAGGGAGGACGATGATGCTTGAAGGGAGAGGAAGCTCCTTGTAGGTACGGCAAGGTGTGGAAGAAGCTGGGGAAGATGGACCTGCTGCCTATAGTATGTGGCAGCAGGCAAGGAGACCAGAGGGAGGAGGTCATCGGAGTGGAGTTGGAGCCGGCTGGAGGTAGAGGAGAAGCGGGACTTTTGGGCCTAAACTCGCTAAGGAGTTCAACCTGACGAGGGGGAAGCTTTTGTAGATCTTCAGGCAAGCTTCCAAGCTTGGAAACAAGCTTGAGAAGCTCAAATTTTCAGGGAGAAAGATCCTTGAAATCCATGGGTTTGTACGAGCAACATGGAGGGATTTGGAGTCAAAATTTAAGTTTAGGCGATCAAGGATTTCCTCAGGATCATCCCTTCCAATTTTGGAAGGGATTGGCCAAGCAATCAAGGCGGAATCCTTGAGTGAAAGCTCAAGTCTGTGGGTTCACACCTTCCATGGTGCCAGGGATCTGTTTGAAGAAAACAAAGAGAAGTTTGGGGGCTAAGTGCAAGGATTTCGAAAGCTAGGGACTAAAGTGTGAGAAATAGAGTTTAAATGGACTAAAATGCAAAATAGGTCAATATGAACTTTGATTGGGTCCAAATTTTAGTACAAACCTAATTTAGACCCAAGGAATCTGATGGTGGAGTTGTATTTTTGTTTTTACCAAGTTTGACTAGGCAATTTGCGTAAAAACCCAAATTATGTTAAAATTATGTATGTGGCTCTATTTAAGGTAAACATGGGTTCCAAAGGTCATATCAAGGGTTCCAAGCCTCATAGAATATTTTTAAATTAATTTTAAAAGTTTGATATGAATTTTATCCTAACCATAACCTTATTAATTTAAGCAGGTCTGAAATTAGGGTTTCAGGTTGCTATTAATTCTCAAAATGTGAGGAAACTCGTTTCTGTCTGCATGGACCTACTTACTAGACTTTAATGTTCATTTGACCTTTATTTTATCCCTACCAAACCCCTTGGTTATTCTGTGTTCATGATATGCTGTTAAAATTACAGAATTAACCATAGTTTTCTATTTTCTTCTCAAAATAGCCTAAAGTGGAGTTATGACCCTTAGATGGATATGTGGGAGCTTTTATCTTTTATTCTAGACTAAAAGTGTCCAGTTAGGGACTATGATGGTGTTCCCATCTTGTATAATTTAAATCAAAAGTTAGAGGGCCCTTTGTAATGATTAGAGAATCTTGGACTAAAATGCAAACTTGGTCAAGATGGACTCTGATTGGGCCCAAATCTTGGTATTAACCTAATTTGGATCCAAGGAATATAATGGTGAACTTATATTTCGATTTCTACAGTGTTTGACTGGATAATTTACACAAAATCCCAAAATAGAATAAATTCCCACCCGAATCTCTATTTTTGGTCAAAATAGGTTCCGATGGTAAAAGTGAAGGTATCAAACCTCTTACAATTTTTTTAATGATTTTTAGGAGGTTCAGATTGAATTTATTTCTATCAGAACCCTTTCAATTTGAGTGAGGCTGTTAATTAGTGTTTTTCTATAATAATCTTTAAAATGCAGAAAACCTTGATTCAGTTAGCTTACGCCCACTTCTTGGACACTTAAGTTTATTTGACCTTTGATTAACCCCTTAGTTAATCTACATTAGCGATGACATGTTAAAGCAACAGAATTAGCTCATCTTTTTATCTTTTTTTCTCAAGTGCAATTCAGATAGAGTTATGATCTTTTGATGAATATCTAGAAGCATTTGTTATTGTAGTTAGGCTAATTTAAGCTTATTAACACCAATTATGATGCTACCATTAATAGGAATCCATCCCCTAATATGAGTGATGGTGAATGTTATGCACGACCTCCCTCCTTATGGGCGGATGCGCGTGCATGCTCTATTGAGAAGAAGTGGCCTTTTGGAGTTGGCGAGTCAAATCATTCAACTTCTTTCCAATAATGGAGACCTTATCCAATCAACTAGCCACCAACTCCAGATCAATGGATGCAGATAGGTATCGTGTCTTATGTGTCCCTCTGATGTTTGTTGATGCATGGGTAGTCTTCCTGTTGAACATAGCCATAGACTCATTGTTTATGGAGTTCTCACACATGTTCTCGAGAATCTCCCAAATGGCATCTTCATCTTTACCCATGAAGTTGCCTCCATAGGTTGCATCAATAAATAGTCTGATATATTCATGGAATTCCTGGTAAAAAGGTTGGGCCTATTCCCATTTAGGAACTCCGTGATGAGGGCATTTCCGCATGAGATCTACAAAGCAATCCCATGACTCATGAAGTGGTTCCCCTGCATTCTGTGTAAAATGCGTGATTTGGTGCCTTAGGGCATTCGTGCAACCAATTGGGAAGAATTTCTTGAGGAATTCAACTTGTAAACCCTCCCAGGTGTTGATCGCTTGAGTTAGAGACTGATACCAGTAGGCAGCCTCATCTTTCAAAGAAAAGGGGAACATCTTCTCAAGCAAGGTGTTCCAATTTTGAACAATTGGCCTGAGACTTTGAGCCAAATGTCTTAACTCTTGGATGTGTTGTAAAGGGTCTTTAGAGCCCAATCTATGAAAGTGGGGGACTACATTGATGATATTTGGCTACAATTTAGTTTTAGGTCCCCCAACCAGAATTTGCACCTTGGGTTCTATGGCAACATGTGTGAGATTATAATGGTCCCGCATCTGAGGACGTGCTCGGGGATTGGCCAATGCATGGATCAAATTAGTAAGAGTCTGCAACTGGTTTTGCAAGTTTTGAATCTCACCCCCTCCTTCAAGATCTTGATTCTCCATGGAAGCGGAGGATGGAGAACCAGGTTCAGATGTAGATGGATCAAAAGAGAGATCAAGTGGATCTAAAATGACCCTAAACAAGTTGGTCGAGGTTTGACCCCAATGAGAATGAACCGCTAATGGAGGTCTTAAGACTGGTCTTAAGGACCTCATCCCATACATACACTAAAGAATCAGATGAGGGACTGGAACTGTTCTGGACCCAATCAAGGCACCCAAAAAGATTGGATGACTAAGGTTGTTTGAGGCAGATGAGCCTCAGGGTCAAAAATCCACTCACCTAAGAATTACTTGGGCAGTCAGGAGGAAAAGTCTCTCAAAAACCCCTACGCGGTAGAGTGTCCCTATGGGTTACAGGGTTTCTCCCACCTAACCTTCCTTGGCATCGTGGATCCAAGTAGACCAGAATGTATGAATTAAGCCTAAGTCTACCAATTCTAAACCTAATTTGTGCCTTGAATTTCACTTGAATTTAGAATTGATTCAAATTGTGACCTAACTTGGAGGTTGGTTGATTCACAAAATAAACCAACTTCATCTGGCCTACCCTAAAATTTAGGATGGAATTCAAGTTAAGTCACCCAAATCACCCTGCTTCGATTTTTCAAACATGTTATTAGGTCTCAATTTTTAAGATTCAATAATCTTAGAGCGTGACTTTTATGGTTTTGATGATTAAACAATTCAAATAGGGGTTTAGGTGGCACACAAAGCAGAAAGATTTATTTCCTTTTTAGCAGAAAAATGTGTGCTAATCCCTGAAGCCCTAATGTAGAAACCCTAATTTGTCTCTATTTCCAAATCTAACTACTCCCCGATATGGCACCTTGGGCTCAAAAAAGAAGGTGAATAGCCCAAAGAGCTTTATGTCCCTAATAGGTGCAAGAATAAGGATTGAGGATCTCTAATCAAATTAGTCAAATCTGATTGCAATCAAAATAAATCAGGAAAACTATTTCCTTGAATGATAATTACTAAGAAAGTAAGGCAGATTCATTTCCTAACTCTATTATTTCCCTTTTTGATCTTTCCAGGAGAGGAGGGGATTATGGAAGAGGGAATAGTGGTTACCTACCCCTAGTGTGGTTGCTTGAGTGGCCAGTCTTCATTGGTGATGCACCTTGCAACAACACAACAAAACAAATAAAGAAAGTTAGTATTCAATTCACGAATGAATGTGACTAGTGGTCAAAAAGCTCGTTGCTCCCTAGCAATGGCACCAAAATGTTATCTCATTAAAGTTGGGTTTAAAATATGCATTGTAGTATAGGAAACCAAAGTGACGAAACACTTAAATTTATATGCTACTAAAAGAGTTTCGAGGTCATTCACAAGTAGCAATAGATCGCAAATTAAACACTAAGCAAGCAATCAAGCAATGCTCAAGAGATGGATATTCAATGAAGAGCAAAAATATATTTATCAAACTCAAGGTATCAAGTGCTGAAGGAAAAAAAAATATTTTTGTAACTATGAAGCCTTTTCAACACTTAGGCATTTTTTTCAACTCAAATCTGATGCCTATCAAACACTTCAAACGACATAAGATGTGAAATCAAAGACAAGCTTGGTCATCTAAGGTTTAATTTAGAGCAAAACCCTCCTTCTCTTAGCCCAAACCTTCCTCTATCTCTTCCTAATCGAACCCTAATCGGATCCGATTCTGTTCAAACCCACACAGCATGAGAACGGGCGAGGGTGCGTGCAATGCTCGTGAGTGGGGGACCTGACCCCCCGTGTGCTTGGGCAAGCAGCTATCGAGCGTGAAACATTATAAACGGATTTCCAAATCAAATTTCCTTGATGTGGCACAAAAGTATGCGCCTCCTCCTTTGTTCTTTTCTTCCTCTTGCAGTACGCAGCCTTGGAGATGAGGCTACTCAATTGAAGGTTCAACTAGCCTTGCTTCGACAAATCACGAACATGGGAAGCTATGCCACGCAAAACCACAACGATTGAGGATAATCTCGAGGTCATTCGCTCACCGGATCTCGTAGACGACATCAGAGGAGGGCATGGTCCGCATATCACCTAAAACAAAAAATGAACCCTTGGCTCCGATTAGACATATAGGAGGCTCCGCCGTGGTGTGAGGAACATGGTGGTGGCGATAATTTGGTGAACGGTGGCTTGTGGAGGGCGGACGATGGTGGGAGGGACGACGCCGTGATGGGCTATTTGGTGGAGCTTGAGGGGCTTCAAAACCCTTAATTAGTTGAGGGCTTTTGTTCATGGAGGTGAGACAGAGGTTGTGGTGTAGGTGGATGTGTGTTTGGTAGAGTGTGGTGGCCGTGCGAGCTCGCTGGAGCTTCGTTGGCTATGGAGAAGGGAGGAGAATGGCTAGGAGAGAAGTCAAGTGGATGTGTGTTTGGTGGAGTGTGGTGGCCGTGCGAGCTCGTTGGCGTTTCGCCAGTCATGGAGAAGAAGGAAGGAGAATGGCTAGGAGAGAAGTCAAAACCTAAGTCTAAGGTCTAGAATGAAGTTAGGAAGGATGAGGAAGAGATTGTGGGTCTTATCAAAGTGAGGGGAGGCGAGACCACGTCTGGCATTGGGGACGGAGGAGAAGGAGAATGGGTCCAAAAATCTACCTAAGTCTAATTGGGAGGATAAGGAAGAGAATCCCTAGTTTAATTTGGTAAGAGAGGGGGAGAATATGCTCACCAGTTGTTGATGCGTGAATTCGTTGAATTATGAGGAAAGAGATTCTTGCGTTGTAGTATAGTCGACAAAACTGCTTTACAACATTTAAATTTACAAAGAGAGTGCTTGAAAATAAGAAATGAGTTCAAGGTCGTTCGCAAGGAGCAAATATGGAATTCATGTATTAATCGCAATTTATAATTAATGAGCACAACAATAAAGATATGCAATGAATAATCAACTCAAAATGATATTCAATGATAAACCAATGTATCTTGAGAAATCAGTGAGATAAAAAGAACATCAAATCCTAAAAATGGTGATTTAGATCACCAATTATATCCCACATTTAAGAATATGTTCAATGTAATCAAATTTCTCAAATAAGCCAACAGTGTTTAGAACCAAATCTCGGCCAATAGCCACAAAGTAGATGCCTCAGATAATCCAAAAAAATCAGATCAGATGTCGGGTACCCACGTCAGACGCCTTAAACATCACCAACCCTCAGCAACACAAGGCACAAGGCCTCCAGTAAGGCACAACACAACCTCAAAAATGACTAAGTGTTAGGCATGAAGGCACAAATCTCAAGGATGAACAATGCAAAACCTACCCCTACCCCCTTCAGAATTTCTTCATGATAAAGTTAAAAGGGTGTTTTGTTTAGGATAAGTCTAATCAATGATCTATTTTGGATATAGCAAGTAGTGTTTACAGCCTCTGCCCAAAAATATCGAGGCAGCTTTGAGTAGCACAACATTGTGCGGGCACACTATTGTAAGTGGAAAATCTACACAAATGGAGTTGAGTCTTGAAAACTCGTCATTGTAGTGTGATTTGTGAGAAAAACCGTCAACAGATAAATTTAACCAAAACTCAAAAGGAATTCTGAGTCGAACACAAGTAGGCAGACGTTTGATTAAAAATCACGTTTGTTTTATTCGTCACGAAGTAGATTAGCTGATCGAATTGAATCTAAACTAGCTATCTACTTAAAGAATAAATAATAGAAGAAAGAGAGAGAATATTACAAATAAAGAGAAAACAAAGATAGAATAAACATGGATTTCATTACCATAGAGCAATGCTCATTACAACTACTTGCTACAACTACTCACTACACTAGAAAGTAGGAAATCTACACTAGAAAGTGGTAAAAGAAGGTGGAGAGAGGTTATCCTCCTCGACGGCTGCTTCGAGGAAGAGCCGCAATGACGGAGCGCCTGGACGAAGGTGGTGAGATGTAGAACGGAGAATGATGAGGGACGATGGAGAACAGGGCAAGATGACATGATAGCGGGATCTGCTTCCTGAATGACAGTGAGAGGACCACCGCGAGATGCTCTACGAAAGAAGTGAGAAGGTGGAAAAATTATATTTTTAACTCTAATGGAGCATCTTGAGTTTGGGACAAGCTCTTAGAGCTTTGGTGCGGGTGAGAGAAGAGAGGAAGGGATGACAAATTCAAGTGGTAGGGGTTTCCTTTTATAGTTGTAGGGATTGAGGGCAATTTGGACATTTTACACTTGAAAACATTAATTCAGGGTCTTTAGTGATGGATTTAAGCGTCACTAATGACCCCAAATGTGGGCGTAGGTCGCGGGCACGCTGCGCCTCCTATAGCTCAAGTTCTCTTTCCTAATTCAACTTTTTTTTTCAAAAATAAAGAAAAAATAACAAGAATCAATGGTGCTAACCAGATGATTCAATTAATGATATCCACCCCCATGCCTATCTAATGCAATGTCCTCATTGTATTAAAAAGACATGAAATAGAGTAGAGTAGAGTAGAAAGCACCTATATGCATGAATAACAGGTCGGCTTCGAGATGAAAAGAAACTATATACGTGTTGAATTTAGTACCTTCAACTAAGCACACTATACAAAGAAGAAGAAACAAAGAATTCACAAGTGCAGCTCAGAATGAAAATAAGAAAATTTAGCTTTGGACTTACCAGGAGAAAATGTCCATAGATGTGAACCATATTATGATGCAGACCCATGCCTCATGGTTGAGTATATCTATGGTTCTGGATAAACTTTATCCAAAACCTGAGATTAGTATGCAAGCGGGGTCGGGCTTATGATTTGTGAGGATGCAACCCAAGTCCAAAAGGTCAGGTTACAAAGAAATCAAACTCAAAAGGATAATCAATGAATGTGCGCTTGGGTTGGACATCCTTTAAATCAAAGATGTCATAAGGATCCTGGTAGAAGGTTGGTGGTTTTAGACAAATAAGCACCCTTAGACTCGATCTTTTACTTCCTCTGAAATTGGCTTCCCAAATCATCATTTCCCAATTCCTATCATCCTTAATCAGAATTTTGAATTCTGGTACCTCCTTCATATTAATCACCCCATCGAAAATGTCTAAGTCCAAGATTTGTTGCTCAATCAAAATTGACTTGGGTCTAGTGATCTCAAAAACAAAATCATCAATATATTCAAAGGGGTGTAATTTAGGAATGGGCTTTGAATTGAATCCATCATGGAATCAGGATTTGAATCCACCATACGAGCCCCAACAGGATCAATTTCCTCAGTTATTAGTCCATTATATGATTCATTGAGTTCCTCAGGCCCAGTCGTCTCACATAAATTGTGTGCTGTAAACTCAGGTGAGACTTCGCATAATGATTCTTCACCTTCAAAATCAAAGAAATCTAAATCTGCATTGATGTATGTCACAAAATCAATCACTTTTTGATTCATGGGGGCATACGTTTCCTCATTCCCCGGCTCAAGGATCTCAGGTGAAGAAATAAAATTATCCTTATTTGATTGCTCTACAACAACCTGGTCAACCCTGGTCTCGTAAAATGTGTTCCCCCTACAAGTGCCTGAGCGGATTCTGACATCGGCTCTCCCATTAGGGGTTCATCCTAGGAATCCTCCCAAGATTGGACTAAAGCAATCATAAGTCTCATCCTCAATTTAGATAACTTCCCAAGTAAAAACTCACCAGGGCCCTTATCCTTAACATCCTAGAGCCAATCAAACAGATGTTAAGATCGTCAATCATTTCAATCAAGGGCTCGAATTCTTCAGGGCAAGGTGTTTGCTAAGCTTCTAAAGATTGCATGGTATTCCTTAAGTTTGGCAACACCTTATCTTGGACCTAGTTTACCTGAACCAAATGGTTTGGTTCAGGGTTGAGCAGGTTTGGGTTCATTGTATGGGAGTAAATGAATTGAGGTTCTTGATACCCTCCCTGATAATAGGTCACTTCAGTTGCCCATAAGGAGGTGATGACCTATAAGCAGTGTAATCTGGGGAAGGGAAAGGATCAGCATATCCTTCTTGATTGCAGATCATATTAGGTTGTCCAATTGAGGGCAGTGATCTATAATCGATGTAGCTCAGAGAAGGATAAGAATCAAGATTATGGTGTCTAGGGTTAGATCCTGAACATAGAGGTTCAAAACTGTATCCCTAATCAGGATTATCCCAACTAGAAGATGGATGAGAATAAGTCTGGTTGGAATAATAATCATTTTGGGAATAAGTAGTGGTAGGAGAGTAGGAGTGAAAGTGCTAATAGGATGTGGAAGGATCCATGACAGTACAGAAGGAACAAAGTTGCCCTGCAATACAAACAAACAAACTTGTCCTTAAGTGGGCTAGCCTAAAGACCTACAGACTCCCAGAACCCATCTTGAGATAAAGAAATGATTTGATCTACTTCTTTCCAGCCAATCCAACCAGTTAGAGGGAGGGACTGGGGAGAAGGTTCTTCCTTTGGCTTGCGCCTCTGGTTCCTAGTATACCCCCAACTGCGATCGTTTGATTCTGCTCCCCTAGCTAGACATCAAATTAAATGGTAGAAATACACTAATGGAAAATAATCTCGATCTAGGCTCTGAAGAGCGAGTCCAATTCTTAAGGCCAACGTCTACTCTGTTTTAATTAGGGTTAGGTTTGAATGTGATTTGGAAAGTGGTGGACCCTTTATCTGGGTTGTGCCCTTAATGATTGATTGATGTGTGTGTGTGCGCAATCAATTTTTTTCAAGCAAGATTATTTTTGGATGCACTGAATTTCAAGGTTTAAATCTTGCTTAGTAGCTTTTACTATTCAATTTTAGGTGTATTCAATCAAGTTCAGTTGGCACACCAAGTTTTGAAGGCACAGGTGAAGATGTTTTCCTTTAAAGCTTAAAAGAATGTGGAGTGCCTGGTAAATCCCTAAAATTTGAACCTATGTGGCAACTACTTGGTGCATTATTTTTAGTTGAAGTGGTGCAGCCCAAACAACTCAAACAATTGGCCTGATGCACCACTTAATTAGGAACACAAGTGATTACCTAATCTGACTTATACTTAATTATGTGTTGGTGAGTGTACCGGTCCCAAAGATTAGGTTACAGGTTGAGTATGAAGAATCAGAAGAGGTTGTGTACCTCTGTGATATTTTTTTAATTTTTTTTTTAATATGTAGAGGGTAAGGCGAGTGGAGGTGACAACCAAACAATCAAAACTAACTTTAAGGTTTATGAGAACTCCTTGGTTAATTAGGGTTTGTGTTATTAAGTGATGGAATGAAATCTAGTGGGTGGGGAGGTGGGAGTCAACTTACAAACCCTTCAATGGCACTTTACTCCAATCTACCGCTTTTGCTCGCCTCGTAAGAGTACCTGTAATCACAATAGGAGAGGAGAGAAGTGAGGTAAAAGATAAGTAAGGCGGGAAAGTGCGAAAAATCAAAGAGAGTCACATCCTCGGCAATGGCGCCAAAATGTTGTAAGCAGAAAATCTACACAAACGAAGTTGAGTTTTGAAAACCAATCGTTGTAGTGCGATTTGCGAGAAAAACTTTCAATAGATAAATTTAACCGAAACTTGAAAGGAATTCCGAGTCGAACACAGGAAGGCGGACATTTGATTAAAAATTGCGTTTGTTTTATTTGTCACGAAGCATATTAGCTAGTCGAATTGAATCTAAACTAGTTATCTACTTAAAGAATAGATAATAGAAGAAAGAGAGAGAATACTACAAATAAAGAGAAAATAGAGATAGAATAAATATGGATTTCATTACCATAGAGCAATGTTTATTACAACTACTTACTATAACTACTCGCTACACTAGAAAGTAGGAAACCTACACTAGAAAGTGGTAAAAGAAGGTGGAGACAAGTTATCCTCCTCGACGGCTGCTTGGAGGACGAGCTATAACGACGGAGCATCCAGACGAAGGTGGTGAGATGTGGGATGGAGAACAATGAGGGACGGTGGAGAATGGGGCAGGACGACATCGTAGCGGGATCCGCTTCCCGAATGGCAGTGTGAGGACCATCGCGGGATGCTCCACGAAGGAGGTGAGAAGGTGGAAAATTTGTATTTTTAACTCTAATGGAGCATACTGGGTTTGGGACAAGCTCTTAGAGCCTTGGAGGGGGTGAGAGAAGAGAGGAAGGGATGACAAATTGAGAGAAGAGAGGAAGGGATGACAAATTCGAGTGGTAGGGGTCTCCTTTTATAGTTGTAGGGATTGAGGGCAATTTGGACATTTTACACTTGAAAACATTAATTCAGGGTCTTTAGTGATGGATTTAAACATCACTAAAGACCCAAAATATGCACGTAGGTCACGTGCACGCTACACCTCCTCTCCCCGATCCTCAGCACCTACACATGTTCAAAAATCCTTGGACGGCTGAGAATCCATCTCGCCCGCACCTTGATAGCGCCTCATCACGCACCTACATGCTATCGAGCATTTAAACACGCGTTCGATTGCGTGTGCATGATCCGTGCACCCAGGTTGCGCCACATCACTCCTTAATTTCCATCCATCACGCATCTCATGACTCAATTTCATCCGCACCTCCTTCTCGTGGATGGAGTTTGCCCGCTGCAGCTTGATTGCATGCCTTCGCCTTTGCGTAGTGCCTTCGCCCAACGAGCTACGTCTACGTTTGAGGTGTGTGCATGAATTTAGGCGCGAGCTCTCTCAGCCGTTGGATCTTGATCCAACGGCTGAGATCGTCCGAGCGGTTTAGGAGAGAGAGGGCAGCGGCGGGTCCTTGGGTCAGTTGGGTGGCTAGTTTGGTGCCATGTGGTGCCATGTTGGTCGTCGATCTTCTATATGTTGTAGATGGTACCACGGATGTAGAATTGGATCAATTTTCATGCTGTTGGGCTACGATCATCGATCTAAACCCATCTGTGTGGTCGAATTTGTCATTTGAAGTGCCGATTTACATCATCTTGGCCCTTAATCTCTAATCTTCCTCAGATTATATTTGATGCTACGGAAGTTCGATCAGGGCGATCTTGGAGTCGTTGAACTCCGATTGTCACCCTGATCAGATCCATATGGTTGGATCTTCAATCCAAGGTCCCGATTAAATGTCGCCCTATCAACTAACCATAAAAAGGAGAAATTAATCTAAAATTGATACAACATAACCTAAATGCAAGATGATGCATGTTATGCAATATTTATAATGTATGATGCAACTATATGTCTAAGAACATGCAAAAATAGATGGTTAATATGATATAAACATGTTTACATCACACACTCTTGCAAGGTTCTATTTTTCCTTTCTATTACACCATTCTAGGGTGTGGCTCTAGGGAAAGTAAATTCATGTTTTATCCCATATCGATCACAAAAATTGGTAAAGGATTCATTCTCAAATTCTCCACCGTGATCACTCCTAATCCTAATTACTTCAGACCCTTTGTCATTCTATAGTCTTCTAACTAATTTGCTAAAGGCATCAAAGGTTAAGTCTTTACTTTTTAGGAATGATGCCCAAGTAAATCTAAAAACATCATCCATTTTGACTAGACAATATTTGCACCTGCTTAGGCATCGGATTTGGTTGGTTCGAACAAGTCTAAGTGAAGTAACTCCAGAGGTTGTGAAGTGCTGACCATCCTTTTCGATTTGAAGGGATTTTTAGTTTGTTTACCAACTTGACAAGAATCATAAACTTTGCTTCTCTTAAAGTTGATATTTGGCAGACCTTTGACAAGTTCATGTTTCATGAGTTTATTAATGTTTCTCATGTGAACATGACCTAGTCGTTTGTGCCAAAGTGTTGCTTCTTCATCAGATATGACAAGACATTTAACATTGTTGCATTTGTTGAAGTTACCAATGTAGATATCTTTATGCCGATTTCCTTTGAGAAGTGTTTGTTTTTTTTCTTTATCTTGTATTTTAAAACCATTTGAAGTGAAAGTGATTTTGTATCCTTTATCACATATTTGGCTAACACTTAAAAGGTTATGTTTTAATCCACTAACTAAGTGTACCTTATCAAAAGAAGTAGGAGAGTTACCAATTTGGCCAGTACCAATAATATGGCCTTTGTGGTTGTTCCCAAATGTGACAGTACCACCATCCTGGCAGTGAAGTTGTAGGAATAGGTCTTCCTCCCAGGTCATGTGCTTTGAACATCCACTATCCATGATCGATCTCTTTTCTTCTCGTTCATGTCATTGGTTTGTGTTTATGAGGTCTTGATTTGGCTGTTCTATAGAGTGGCTTCAATTTTTCATTGATTTGTTAATATGTCTACTTCTTATAGTCTACTTGACCTACAAAATAGGATTGCAATAATGTTTTTGGTACCCATTTTTGTCTGGTTCCATGGTGGTTAGATGTTGCCTATTTAGGCAAGTTACCCTTCTTTTCATTTTGGCTAGAACTAGATGCTTCATGATCATTTTTAGGTATGTAGCCTAACCCAAATTTTGTGGTGCTCTGGGTTTGTGTTCCTAATAGTTTATGCAAGTTTCTACTTCCCTTAGTAAACCTAGTTAGATCATTCACGAGAATCATAGAATTTTCTTTTAATTTGTTTATATCCATCTTTAAATTATCTACGTGTTATTTTAATTAGGTGATCTCTTTAGATAACTCTTTATTTTGTTGAGGAAACATATCTTTTTTGTGCTTTTTCTTCCCCTAATGACTAGGTTTTTATTTTCTAGTTTTAGTGACTTAGCTATGTCATGCATCTCAAAAAATGCTTCTAATAGTTCATCATGTGAAAAAGAGGTTACCTCATCTTCTAGCAGCATTAGTCCTAGGAGAGCTTCTTCTCCGGAGGTTTCTTCTTCTTTTGAACTTGAATCTGATTCATCCCAAGTTGCTGCAAATGCCTTTTTCTTTCCTTCTTTTCTGGGAAACTTCTTTTCGACTCCTTTTTGAGATCTGGACAATCCTTCTTGATGTGTCCTTTTCTCTTATAGTTGTAGAAAATAATTGCGTCAGCTTTGGCTTCTTCTTTCTTCTTTCTCCAGCTTTTTTGTTCTTGAGAAACTTTTTGAATTTTCTTAAAAGGAGGGCTATATCTTCCTCTTCGTCTTCACTCGAGGAATCTTCTGTTTATTGATTGGCTTCAAGAGCCATAGTTTTCTTCTTGATTTCTTCACCTTCATGCTCCTTCATGTGTTGGAGTTGAACTTCATAGGCCATAAGACTTCCGATAAGATCGTCTAGTTTTAGGGTAGACAGATCTTTCGACTCCTATATGGCGGTGGTCTTGGTCTCCCAATCCTTGGTGAGTGACCAAAGAATCTTTCTTACCAAGGCTTCATTCTTGATCTCTTGATCTAGATTTCTTAAGGAGTTTATGATGTCCATGAATCTTGTGAACATCTCCTTAATTGATTCTCCCTAATTCATCCTAAAAACTCATAATTCTGTGTTAGTAAATTTACCCTAATTTCTTTTACCTTCGATGTCCCCTCATGGGTGACATCGAGGATGCTCCAGATCTCATAGGTTGTCATGCAAGCAGAAACATGATTGAATTCTGCTCTTGAAAGCCCGCAGAAGATTGCATTCATGGCTTTAACATTGTGTGTTGCCATCTTCTTTTGATTTGGTGTCACCGCCACTCCTTCCTTTATTTCAAGACGTGTGTACTTTGAGGAGATGACATCCCACACCTCGAAATCCATAGATGCTAGGAAGATCTGCATCCTAGTCTTTCAATATCCGTAGTTCATTCCGTCAAAGAAAGGAGGTCGAATGGCAGATTGCCCCTCAGCATATGTGTCGACAGATGAGTTTTACATCTTTTGGACAATGAGGCTCTGATGCCAAATGAAAGTTTTGCCTGTGGATCGAACGAATACTAGAGGGGAGGGGTGAATAGTATCGCTTCTTGAAACAGTAAATGAGAAACATAAATTCATAACAAAAGTCAAGCACAAATTACACCTGGATTTAGAGTGGAAACCCAAACCGGGTGAAAACCACTACTTAAGTCTCTCAACTTAGGATTTTTCTGACTAGTCAAGACTAGTCAATCTACTATAGTACCACTTGAACGAGGGCGGCACAACCTCCTTACAACCACTTCTCTTTCTATCCTAAAGAGAACAACAACAACAACAACACGGATCTTTCCAACACCTTGAATCTGTTAATCAAAGACAACAAAGTTGAATAACAAATAAAAATATCTATGGAACCTCAATAAAAGATCAAACCAGGATTTTGGTAGAGGTTCAAAATGACATGCTTTTAAAAAACATGAATAGCAAAGCGTAGAACACTTGAAAGAAGCACGAGGAGCTCTGACTTTTTAGTGTATTTCTATTGAAAGTTGTAAATTGAAAGGGTTGCATACGACCTCTATTTATACAAAAAAATTGTCTTCAAAAGGAAATGATATTGGTTGATCAATTAAGGTATTTTGGTTGATCAAAAAGCTATTTGGTCAATCAATTAAGTTGTTTGATCGATCATAGGTTGGTTAATTAATTAGCTTGGTTGGTCAATCAATAGGATTTTAATCAACTTCCTAAAAAGGATTGGTTTGATCGATTAGCGAATTTTGTTGGTCGATCAACTTGTTTTGGTCTATCAAAAAGAAATATTGGTCAATCAACAACTCTATCAAAAAGAAATATTAGTTAATCAATTACCCTAAAAGATGGTTTTCAAAGAAGTGTGAAAAATTGTTTGATTGCTTTATTTTTTAGGTTCCTTACAATGTTATCTTAGACTCAAATAAAAAGGAAAATGACACATCAGCAATCCTTTGAACTTGATTCAAAAGAGAAGCTTTAATCCAGAATGGTCCTGAAATATTAGTGTAGCAATAAACATAATTTTGGTGTATCAAAACAGCGGTGCTTACAGAAGTCGCAACGAAGCTTTTGGGAGTGGTGGCAAGGCATTTGGTGGATGGTGATGATGGCGTAGGCTTGTCAGAGCCTCTACCATAGGCGAAGAAGATGGAGAGGGAGGCTGTGAATTGTTGATGGAATTGGGCTACTAAGGAGTTAAATGGAGTCTAGAGAGAGAGATAGAGAATTTGACCTATCTAGCAGATGAAAGGTGAATTTGACCTCGATAATTTCCTAAGAAGAAACTCACCTAGGTCCCTATCCCTAACACTTTGGAGCAAATCCAATAGAGAACTATTAAGTTCATCAATTATTTTGATCATAGGCTCCAGTGCTTTAGTGCATGGTGTTGGCTGGGCTTCTAAAGATTGTATGGTGTTCCTCAAATTAGCCAACACTATATCATGGATCTGGTTCACCTGAACTGACTGGTTCGATTCAGGTTTGGGTTGAATCTAGGGGAGTCAAGATGTCGAGGTTCTCAGGTCCCTCTCTGAAAGTAGGTCATTCTAGGTTGTTCAAAGGATGGTGGCGACCTATATTCAGTGGAATACTGGGGAGGGTAGGTGTTATAATCATGCTATCCTTCCTGATTGTAGATCGGGTTGGTTTGGTCATCAAAAGTTGGAGATCCATAATCATTATAGCTCTGGGAAGGATAATAATCATAATCTTGTTGTCCAGGGTTAGGACCTGGACATTGAGGTCCGGATTCATATCCCCAATCAAAGTCATCTCGGCTAGTGGATGGATAATTACAAGTCAAGTCGAGATAGTAATCATCTTGGGAATAAGTGGTGGTAGGAGGATAAGATGTGAAATGTGTGTAGGATGTGGAAGGGTACATGGTGAAGTAAGGAGGGAAATCAGAAGAGAAAGGATCCCTGCAATACAAAAATACAAGCCAGTCCTTAGGTTGGGTAGCCTAAAGGCCTATAGACTCTCAGAATCCGTCCTAAGATTATGGACAATTTACTCTACTTATGTCCAGGCAATCCAACCAGTTAGAAGGAGGGACTGGGGAGAAGGTTCTTCCTTTGGCTTGCACCTCCGGTTCCTAGTGTACCTCTCAGCCGCGGTCGTTTGACGCTACTCCCCTAGCTAGACATCAGATTGACTAGTATAAGTAGGTTAATCGTGAACAATCTCAATTTGGATCCCGACAAGTGAACTAGTCCTTAGGGCCAACGTCTACTCAATTTTAGTTAGGCTTGGGACAATGGTGCTTGTGGACTGTGATGGGCCCTTTAGATGGGTTGTGGCCTTAATGATCAGTTAAAATGTGTGTGTGTGCACAACCAGGATTTGCAAACAAGGTTAATTGATGATGTATCTTTTAGAGTTCAACCTTGTTTAGTAGCTTTTAGGGTTTAATCTTAGGTATATTTAATCAAGTTTAGGAGAACACTCCAAATTTTGAAAGCATTGGTGATGATATATTCCTTTAGAAATCAAAGAAAAAAAAATGTGAAGTGCCTGGTCCAACCCTAAGAATCAACCCTAAGTGGCAAGCTACTTGATGAATCGCTTTTATCTTAAGTGGTGTGGCTCAAACAGTTCAATCAATTGGCCTATTGCACCACTTAGTTAAGGCACACAGAAATTTTTGACCTGTTCAAATTTCTACTCACTTATTTGTGTGTTGAATTAAGTGTACCGGGTCCACAGGTCAAATCTCGGTTAAGTGGTAGAATCGATGTGATTGTGTGCCTTAGGGTGAGAAGTTGTGGGTGTTAAGTGTGTAGCTTTCAAAAATCCCACAATCAGATAACACTTTTTTTTTTTAATTTATGTGGATGGCGAGGTGAGTGGAGGTGGAAAACAAATAACTAAATCTATCCTAGGGTTTATAAAAAGCACCTAAGTTGATTTGGGTTTGAGTTATTCAGTTATGGAATGAAAACTAAGGTGGGGGTGGTGTGGGGGACACTTACAAAACACTCTACCTGCACTTTACCCCGGTCTACCACACTTGGATCTCCATGCTAGGGTACCAGCAAGATAGTAGATCAAAGACAAGTAAGGTTAATTGATGTAAACACATTTACACTACTTAAAATCTCTATTTATGCATGTTCTTAAGCATAGGATTGCATTTCATGATATAAATATTGCATAACATGCATCATCTTGCATTTAGATTAGTTTGAATAAAATGGAGGTTAATTATTTCCTTTTATGTGCTTGGACAGAGAAAACATTTTATCAGGGCCTCGGATCAAAGATCTAACCGTATGGATGTGATTAGGGCGACGATTGGAGTTCAACGACTCCAAGATCGCCCTAATCAGGCATCTGTAGCATTAGATAGTGATCGGGGAACCCTAGAAGATCAAGGGCCAGGATGATGTAAATCCGCACTTCAAATGACAAATCCGACCGCACGGATGAATTTGGATCGATGATCGTAGCCCAATAATGCAAAAATCGAGTCAATCCGACATCCGTGGCACCATCTACAACATCCAGAAGATGGATGGCCAAGATGCGCCACGTGACGCCATCTCAGCCGCATACATTCTCTAAAGACCCCGCACCCGCTCCCTCTCCACCGTTGGATCTCGATCCAACGGCTGTGGATGGCTGTGCCTAAAAGCGCCCGCTTGACCATCCGTGCCTCGTAGAGCAGCGGTCGAGCACGCTTGCGCAAGCTGCAGCCGCGGGTTCGAACCGCAGTGAAGGGGAGAAAGGCGTGGGCGTCCGAGCGATGGAGGGCGTTGGATCGTCATCGGATGGCCATTTGCGCTCAATTGAGATCACGTGCTATTGCACGCGTGGCGTCACGCGGCATCGCACGTGCCGGGTAGGCGCGCAGCAGTGAGCGGGTCAGGCGCATCTTAAGCCGTCCAATCTCGCGATCGGACGGCTGAGATCTGATGAACGTGTGCGGGTGTTGAGAAAGAGGGTAGCTGAGGAGGCGCACGTGGGTGCGGGTGCTACGCCCACGTTGGGGCTTTAGTGATGGATTTATCCGTCACTAAAGACCCCTCATTTATTATTTTAAAGATGTAATGACCATTTTGCCCCCACTCCTTGCAACTATAAAAGGAGACCCCCTCCACATGAAATTCTCATCCCTTCCTTCTCTTCTCTACCTCTCCAAAGCTCAAGAGAAGCTTGTCCCACACCTGGGATGCTTCTCGCGAGATAAAGTCCAAATTTTCGTCCCCCTTCGGAAGTGGATCCCACGACGATGATGGCGTGCTGCTCCGTTCCCGTTCTTCTACTTCGTTCTGCTTCGTCCTCCTTTGTCTAAGCGTCGTCCTATCCAGCTCGTCCTCCAAGCGACCGTCGAGGAGGATTTCTCTCTCCTATTCTTTTTACTGCTTTCTAGAGTAGTTCTGCTCGTCCTCCAAGTGATCGTCGAGGAGGACATTTCTCCCTCCATTCTTTTAATGCTTTCTAGAGTAAATTTATCGCTTTCTAGTGTAATTGTTTTATGTTTTCTAGTTGTAATGAACAATCTCCTTAATGATAAATTCTTTGTTTATTCTACATCTCATTTTGATTTCTATGTGTAATATTCTCTCTCTCTCTTACCCTCTCTCTCTTCTATTTATTGTAAATAATTAGATAGTTTTAAATTAAATTACTTCGTGACAAATAAAAAGAAACGCGTAGTTTTTAAATCAAACATCCGCCTCCCTGTGTTCGACCCGAAATTTCATTTCGGTATAAATTTTATTTGTTGAACACGAATTCTTCGCTTTCAAGCTACAACGACAGATTTTCCAAAACCATACACGTTAGCGTAGCAATTCGAGAGTTCAACATTAATGCTATGTAAATGCAAAGAAACGTAATAAATAATAATGTAAATTCTGTTGCCTCCCCGGCAACAGCACCAAAATGGTCGATCATGTTTCACGTGTTGGAAATGGAGGTTACAAGTAACCCATCGTCGTAGTTGCAAAATATGTCGATCAGATAAAATTTATACCGAAACTCCAAGGGAGTCCCGGGTCGAACACAGGGAGGCGACATTTACTTTACTTGAAAATCGCACTTCAATTCGTTTCTTTTTTGGCATTTTGGGGTTTTGTTTTTTTATTTGTATTTTTTAAATAAAAGAAAACAAGCAAATGTATCACAAGATAGAGATGTGGAACAAATATGATATATATTACTTCCAATGTCAATTACAAGAAACTATGAAAGCATATAAATAGAGGGAGGTGAGAGGAAATCTCCCGAATCGACTGTTCGACGAGACGATGGCGCCTGGCGGAAGCTCAAATGAAGGAGGTGAGGAGTAGGACGACGGAGGTGAGATGCTAAAGGATGTTAGGTTGAGGAAAGCTTCGGCGTAGCTCCGGAATGGAGGTGAGAAGACAGAGTCAATCTACTACTGGAATGGAGGTGGGAGGACGACTCCAAAGTGACCTATGAAAAGAGATGAGAAGTTGGAGGAGTATTTGCTGGGGCAGAGGTTCGCTACACTAATAGGCACCTTGGGAGCTTGAGAACAAGCTCTAATGGAGTGTTGGTAGGCTTGCTAGAGCTTAGGAGTAGGTGGGAGTAGAGTAGGTAGAGATTGCTTGGAAAGGAGGGGGCATAGGTCCTTTTATAGTGGAGAAGAGGCAAAAATCAGTATGGGACCATTAGTGACATCCAGGCCGTCGCTGGAAACATTGTTGTAGGCAGCTCATGCCCGCTGGCACCCACAGCTAGCTTTCCTGGCATGCGATGAATTACCGACGGCAGTAAGTGTCGCTATAAGTCCAGCTCATGCGTCGCTGCAGCCCACCTCACGCTGTGCTGGCGCCGCGCTCCTACGTTGTCGTGCGCACGCATGCCTACACGTTGGCACTGCACTGCGCTAATGCACGCCTGCACGCCCACATGCGCACCCGACTTGCTGCACATGTGCGGTGTTGTGTGCGTGTGCTGGCGGCCTGGGCTGCACCACGTGGCACAGTCTGGGCCGTCCATCTTCTTGTTGTAGGGGCTGCTACAGAGGTCGAATTGAGTTGATTTTCATGCCATTAGGCTGCAATCATCGACCTGAATCCATCCGCATGGTCGGATTTATCATTTAAAGCTCCAAATTATGTCTCCTAGTCCCTTGGCCGTTGATCTTCCTCAGATTGCATATGGTGCTACGAGACTCCGATTTAGGCGATTTCAGAGGCGTTGCACTCTGATCGTCATCTTGACCAAATCCGTACAGTCAGATTGTCAATCCGAGTCTCCAAAATAAATATCCTTCTCTTCTAACCACAAAAAGGACACAATTAACCTAAATTATATACAACTACTCTAAATGCAGAATGATGCATGCTATGCAATATTTATAACATGAAATGCAAATCTAAGCCTAGGAACATGCATGAATAGGCATTTTACCATTAATAAATGTGTTTATATCATCCTCTCATCGCCATTCGGGAAGTGGATCCCACTGTGATGTCATCATGCCCAATTCTCCGTCATCCATCATCGTTCTCCTTCTTCCCGCATCTCACCACCTTCGTCTGGGCACTCCGTCAATGTGGCTCGTCCAAGCAGCCATTGAGGAGGATAACTTCTCTCCATCTTTTTTTTACCACTTTCTAGAGTAGATTTATCGCTTTCTAGTTGTAATGATTAGTTGTAATGAACATCACTTGATGATTGTGAAATCTATGTTTATTCTATCTCTATTTTTTCTATTTGTAATATTCTCTCTCTCTTCTATTCATTATTCTTTAAGTAGATAGCTAGTTTAGATTCAATTCGACCAGTTAATTTGCTTCATGATAATAAAACAAATGCGATTTTTAATCAAACGTCCGCCTCCCTGTGTTCGACCCGGAATTCTTTTCGAGTTTCAGTAAAATTTATCTGTTGATGGTTTTTCTCACAAATCATACTACAACGATGAGTTTTCAAAACTCAAATCCATTTGCATATGTTTTTCGACGCAACATTTTGGCACAGTTGCCGGGGAGGCGATGCTCTTTGATTTTTTGCATTTTCCCGCCATACTTATCTTTTACCTCACTTTTCTCCTTTCTTATTGTTATTGTAGGAACTCTCTCGAGATGGGCAAAAGCGGTAGATAGGAGTAAAGTGCTGTTGAAGGGTTTGTAAGTTTACCCCCACCTCCCCACCCACTAGATTTCATTCCATCACTTAACAATGCAAACCATAATTAGCCTAGGAGCTTGCATAAACTCTAAGGGTAGTTTTGATTATTTGTTTGTCACCTCCACCCACCTCACCCTCCTAATATAAAGAAAAATTTTAAAAAAACTCACAGTGGTACACAACCTCTTCTGATTCTTCATACTCAACCAGTAACCCGATCTTTGGGATCGGTACACTCACCAACACATAATTGAGTAGAAATCAGATTAGGTAGTCACTTGTGTTCCTAATTAAGTGGTGCATCAGGCCAACTATTTGAGTTGTTTGGGCCACACCACTTCAACTAAAAATAACTCATCAAGTAGCTGCCACATAGGTTCAGCTTTTAGGGATTTACCAGGCACTTCACATTCTTTTAAGCTTTAAAGGAAAATATCTTCACCTGTGCTTTCAAAATCTGGTGTGCCAACTGAACTTGATTAAATACACCTAAAGTTGAATCCTAAAAGCTACTGAGAAAGATTTAAACCCTAAAATTCACCACATTCAAAAAAATAATCTTGCTGAAAATCATTGGTTGTGCACGCACACACATATCAATCAATCATTAAGGGCACAACCTAGATAAAGGGTCCATCACATTCCAAAGCACATTCAAACCTAACCCTAATTAAAACAAAGTAGACGTTGGCCTTAAGGATTGGACTTGCTCTTCGAAGCCCAGATCAAGATTATTTTCGATTAGTCTGTTTCTACCATTCAATCTGATGTCTAGCTAGGGGAGCAGAATCCATCGATCACGGCTAGGGGGTACACTAGGAATTGGAGGCATAAGCCAAAGGAAAAACCTTCACCCCAGCCCCTTCCTCTAACTAGTTGGATTGATCGGAAAGAAGTATATCAAATCGTTTCTTCATCTCAAGATAGGTTCTGGGAGTTTGTAGGTCTTTAGGCTAGCCCACTTAAGGATAGATTTGTTTGTTTGTATTGTAGGGCACCTTTCTTCCTCCTGTTCTGTCATGGATCCTTCCACATCTTATTTGCACTTCCACTCCTACCCTCCTACAACTACTTCTTCCCAAAATGATTATTATTCCAATGAGACTTATTCTCATCCATCTTCTAGTTGGGATAATCCTAATTGGAATGCAGTTCCGGACCTCCGTGTTCAAGGTCTAACCCTGGACACCATAATCTTGATTCTTATCCTTCTTCGAGCTACATCGATTATAGATCACCACCCTCATTTGGATAACCCAATATGATCTACAATCAAGAAGGATATGCTGATCCTTACCCTTCCCCTGATTCCAATGCTTATAGGTCACCACCCCTCTTTGAACAACCTGAAATGACCTATTATCAGGGTGGGTATCAAGAACCTCAATTCGTTGACTCCCCTGCACTGAACCCAAACCTACCCAACCCTGATCCAAACCATTTGGTTTAGGTTAACCAGGTCTAAGATAAGGTTTGGCTAACTTAAGGAATACCATACAATCTTTAGAAGCTCAGCCAACACCTTGCACTGAAGAATTGGAGCCCCTGATTAAAATGATTGACGATCTTAACAAGTATTTGTTGGATTGGCTCCACGATGTTAAGGATAAAGGCCAGGGTAAGTTTTTACTTGGGAAGTTGTCGAAATTGAGGATGAGATTTGTGATTGCACTAGTCCAATCTTGGGAGGATTTCAAGGATGAACCCCTAACATAAGAGCCGATATCAGAATCCACTCAGGCACCTGTAGGGGGACACATTTTACGAGACCAGGGTTAACCAAGTTGTTCTAGAGCAATTAAATATGGTTGAATTGATTTCTTCACCTGAGATCCCTGAGCTAGGGTACGAGAAAACGTATGTCTCCATGGAACAAAAATTGATAGATGATTTTGAGATATACATTAATGCAGATTTAGAATTCTTTGATTCTAAAGGTAAAGAATCATTATACAAAGTCTCACATGAGCTTACAAAACACAATTTTAGTAAGGCAACTGGGCCTGAGTGATGGGAACACCATCATGAGCCCTAACTAGCTCTTTTTGACCTAATGAAGAGAATAAATGCTCTTACATAACCAACTGAAGGTCATAATTCACTGCATAACCTTTCTGAGAGAAAAATAAGAAACTAGGGTTAAAATTGTAATTTTACCAATGTAGTACAACCATGGATTTTCTCAAGGGCTAAACAAAGGTCAAATGGCCTTAATAAGATTATAAGTGGGTTGGATGAGACAGAAAAGGGTTTATGTGTGTTCTGTGAATTAAATGACTTCTTGAAATCCTAAAACAGACCTACTTGATTAACCAAGGTTCTGGTCAGGATAAAATTCACTTAAATCCTCTAAAAATCATATAAAAATATTCTTTAGGGTTTAGTACCTTCAATTTGGCCATTAGAACCCATCTTGACCTAGAATGGGGTCTCAAGCAGATATTTACCTTAAATTGGGTTTTTGCATAAATTTCCCAGTCAAACATAGTCAAACCCAAAATCCAACTTCACCATTGGATTCCTTAGGTCCAAATTAGATTTTTACCAAAATTTTGACCTAAGGGGAATTCATCTTGACCGAATTTGCAAAAAGGTCCTATCTGATTACATGTCTACCCCTAACTTTCAAAAATCCTTGCAATCAGCCCCCTAGCTTCTTCATCATTTTCACAAATAGGTCCATCCACCATTTTAGAAGAGTAGTCCTACTCTGGCAAGCTTTGAAAGGAGATTTCTCATTGATTGCTTAGAGAATCCCTTCCAAAATTGGAAGGGAGATTCTATGAGTAATTCCGGCCAATCTGAACGCAACTTTGACCCCTAATTCTTTCCCAATCTCTCATGCGAATGCATGAGAGAATTGGGTATCTTGAGGGATTCCATCTCCGGCATGAAACCCTCTCTAGAGCTCTATTTAAGAAGCCCCAGATCCTCCCGCATTCTCCCAGCTTGGATTTGGGCCAGATTCCCTCATATTCTTCTCTCCCCTCCGGCCACAACCCTCTGCAAGCTCCGGCGGACTTTCTCTCACTCACTCATCACCCAACCACAATACCAGTGGTTGGGTTATCTCCACCAAAGTCCTCCACGTCGCGCAATACCAGTCGACGTCACCTCTGCCCCGTCTTCGCCGCCGCCTCACCTACGAAAATATTTGTCTTCCCCACGTCCGGCAACCATACCAGCATGGTATTCCCTTCCCTTTCATCCTTAGATTAGGTTTCTTAAGTTCCCTCTTTCCCACACTTTCTTTCCCTCTCTTTATTTCCCAAAATCATCCATCGACGCCACTGACCACCGTCACCTTCTCCATCTCTGGCAATACATCCGGCGAGGTGCTCCGATCGCTCCGCACCTCCATCCACCTTGCCAACCACCTTACGACCTCCACCTCATCTCCCTGATCACTTCCCCTCACTCCACTCACTGCGCCACTCACCCAAACACCTCACTGAACACACCCACACACACACACGTAGTGTGCCCTAGGCATGCCACCACAGCCACCCACACGCCACGAAACCACTCCCATCACATCCGCCGTGCTCTGGTGTCGCTCCCTGAGCAATTTAACGTGGTCGCGAGGCTGTGCTATTGATTTCAGGTCCAAACACCCATCCTCCATTGCTGCCAAGCGTGAAGCTTGCTTGCTGCAGCTCTAGGTGCTGCCAATCCTAGGAAGACACTCCCAGGATGCACGGAATACTCTCACGCACCGTTCCAGGCCTTCGATTGGAGTTGAGAGACTCAGTAGTTGAGGCAATTGAGAGGGTCACCCTGCTGCTATGCACGCAAAAGGAAGGTGGGACATTTAGCCCCACCTCAGAAGTGGAAAGCCACCCAAAGTTGCATAAATTGCAAAAGTGCCAGAGGCTCTTCACATCCAACACTGAGGGTGAGGTCCTCCTCCCCCCTCTCACCGGACTCGTCCGCGACACCTAATACGCAAACCTGGTCGACCCGACTGCCTGACTACCCATACACTCACCTCACATGCCGATGAGCCTAGACCCAGGTATGCTTTAGGTCCGATTACCCAACCGGTTAAGGCTCTGGGAGAGCAAAGCTGAAATAGAAAGAGAGAAAGAGAGAGGAGAGCTATACGAGGGAAGGGGGTTTTTGCTCTGAGGAGTTTGCCTTCGACACTTAGTCGGCTTTAGAGGGCACAGCAGGGCTGAAGGAAGAAGATAAGAAGAAGAAGAGAAGGTAGATGGTAGAGAAAGAGAAGAAGGAAGAAGCTGAATAAGAAGAGAAGGTCAAGCAGAATAGAAAAGGCAAAGGAAGGAGAGAAGGCCAAAGATAGAGAAAAAGAAGAAGAGAGGGCTTGCAACGGCAAAAGAAGAAAAGAGAAATCAGAGAAAGAGATCAGAAGAAGAAAAGAATGAGAACTATAGCACAAATCATTTAAGATGTTTGATTGCAAAATCAAACATCTGAATTCCTATTTCTTTCCTTCTTTAGTCAATTTGAGTAACTATTATTTTGTCTACAATTATTTTTGCTCTTCATATACTCATGCTCTACATTCTTAATTAGTTTGTGAGTAGTATACGTGTTCAATTTGCATCTATTGTTGAGATTAGTGTGTGAATTCCATTTACTCCCTGTATTCGACCTTGGAAATCTTTTCAAGTAATAAAATTGTATTTGTTTTGAACGCTATTTCAGCTATACTACAACGCAATACTTTTAAAACTCGATTCAACGATCCAAACATTTTGGCACCGTTGCTGGGGAGCAATGCACAATTCACCACTATTCTCTGCATTATTTGATTATATTTGAGGACTAACTTCCTTATTTGCTTTATTGTGATTTTGTGAGGTACTTTATGAGGAGATCTTCCGCGTAAATCAACCACTCTAGGGCATGTAACTTCTCCATTCTTTCCTAATCAACCTCCTAATCTTGGGAAGACAAAAAAGAAAACAATCAATTAGGAATCACTAGCCTTATTTTTCATAGTAATTATAATTTAAAAGGCAAGTTTTCTTATTTGCAAAATTTTTTTCAAATCTCATTGAAGTTGAAGTGATTTTGTATAGAGATCTTACCCCAAATTTCTTGTGCCTATTAGGGACTACGCTTAACTTATAATCTTCTTGTACTATGCACTTCTTGTTTGAAGTCCAAGGAGAACATTTTTAAAGATCAAAGTGGACTTGGAAATAGAACCAATTAGGGTTTCAATTTTTAGGGTTTTGGAGTGCTAGTTCACACTTGCTTGCATAAAAGGAAACAAACCCGCCTGCATCTGTGTGCTACACAAGCCCTTGATTGAAAATATCTAATCAAGAAAAATCCTAAAATCAGGCTCTAAAATCACTTGAACCCTAAACTCCTTGGACCTAATAAACTGGGAGTCAAATCAAGGTGATTTCTAGGTCTTGACCTAGAGTCATTCTACCATCTTTAGGACAGGTCAGGTAAAGTTGGACTACATTATAGGCAAACCAACCTCCAAATTAAGTCACAAGTCAAAATAACTACTAATTCAAGTGAAATCAAAGGCACAAATTAGGACATAAAACTAGTAGACTTAAGAGGTCAAGTTATCCATTCTGGTCTACCTGGACCCTCGGTGACAACGAAGGTCGGGTGGGGGAAACCCTGTAACCCATGGGGGTGCTCTACCGTGTAGGGGTCTTTGCGGGACTCTCCCTTCCTGGTTGTCCAGGTAATTCTCAAGCAGATGACTTCTGATGCAGGGGTATCATCCGCCCCGAACCTCTATAGTCATCCAAAAATCTTTGGGTGCCTTGATTGGGTCAACATCACATCCAATCCCTCATTCCTTCTATTTAAAGCACACATACATATTTTCATTGGGATTCTCTTGTAGATCAAATCATTTCATTCTAAACCTAAATTTGATTCTACATCTTGATTCCACCATCTAATTCAAACATGCAGCTTGGCTACTTAGGAAAACCATTAAAGAAACCTGAATCACAAAGATTCATGAGAGATAGAATGGTTGAGGATGCCCTTAAATTTTATGAGATTGATTACAAAACCTCAAAACCAGTAGAATACATTCAGGTTAATGTATCAACAACAACAACCTTCATCACAAACTGTGCCCAATTATTATTAACTGAAGCAACAAAGGAATCAACTCAGGATATTCTCATAATAGGATACATCGAGATAGAAAAATTGCATAACTTTGAATATCTCTAATGCACGACAAATTATGTACTTTGGGAAAAACACCAAGATGATCTTGAAAAATGGGAAGAGATGATGAAATTGTTAAAATAAGTTATCGATCACAAATACCCGTACATGCCCCAAACAGTTAATGAAACATCTTGGAGTAATATTGAGGATCAACGTGATTTCCCAAATCCCAGGTGTGAGACATAAGGTTGTTGGGGATTCCCAACCCAGATGACATATGATATGCCTGATCTTGAAATTGGTTGGGAAGTCCCAATTGCAGAACACAATTTTGAGCCACCCCTAGAAAAACAAAACCCTGGTTCACCAAGCATAGAATTCCTAGACTCTTGTAATAATGTGATTAAATCAAAACCTCTCGAGGGTGTAAATACCGCCCCTTATTCTGATAAGGTGACCCCCGAAGGCAATTCTAACCTAGATCCTAGTAATTCAACCCACATCCTTATCCTAAAATCTGGATCTGAATCTTATTGGGATGAGTACAAGGCCCCGTATGGCGACAATCAAAGTTTGAATTGGGATGATGATTCTGGGCCTTTAGTTGATGAATATCCCTCTCCAACATCCTCAGAAATACAGATTGATTTTTCAGAAGTCACGCCAATCTACGATACAGAAATCGAAGAGTTGGAAGAGTGGGGTTTTGATTGGGTCTTTCCTACAAGCCTAGAACTCTAGCCTAGACCCAATATGGACACCTTTTTAAGCTTAGAATCTACAAATAGGCTAGACCCAAGTCAGGTTGCTAAGTCTACGTCTTGTGATTTAGTCTATGGTGGAACCTCTAATCTTGAACCAAATTCGGAACTTGATTCTCACAAGTTCTCCGACAACTTCAAATCTTACTATATTATGAAGAACCATTGTTTCCTGACGACTATGAGCCAATCTACGACCTCAGCACACATGATCCAGTCTTTGACTCTAACTCTGAGGTTCCTAATCCTGATATCATTGATTCAAGTTCCATCGAGATGGAATCATTTCTTTTCAATCCTCAGGAATCAAAACCAAAAAGTGCCGAGAGTGACTACAACCTAGAATTTGAATATTTTCTTGACTCAGATTTTCTTCATCCTATAAAAACTCTTCAGGAATTTACCTTTGAGTTTGCTGGCTACTGTGAGGACTCTCTAAATGAACCCACCTTTAATTCTTTTTTAGATGAGCCCTCATACATAATTCTTATTGATGACACTTCCTCTACAAATACAAAACCTATTCGAACCTGTTTTCAACCCTGACCCCCAACCAGACTCAATTTCTATTCTGATTCCCCTCTTACTGAGCTGATTGCAGATGATTCGCCTCCACATTTGTATCGAGTTTCGGACCTCGATCAGACTACAAAACACGCCCTATCCTTCTCTGATCACTCCTGTAGGGTTCCTACATCATCCACTGATTCTTTTTTTATTTAAGGATCCCTACTCTGATCAGGCTGATTCGACTCAGCCAAACCCTAGATTCACACTTCCGCATCATTCCAATATCCACAGTATATGGTGGGTTCCACATCTCTTGATCTACCTTTATCAACCCACTAGATTGATTGGGTTTAGGCTGCATCATTAGCCTATTGATCTGAACAAGCACCTATTGGACCAACTAGGCTTTTGATCAAGGTGCTTGTTTTACAAAACTCAGCTGATTTGACCACTCCTTCTCCAGACCATTTCCCACTTGGCTGTAGGCGTTGAATTTAGCACTTAACGGGAGGCAACCCATCATTCCAAAAAACCTGAGATCCTTCTGATTATCCTTTTGTACCTCACGTCTACTGCAACCTGAGTTTAATTTTAGAATAGTCGATCCCACCTCTGGTACATGTTCGCCCACCCGATAATCCTATTCTAAATTCCTGAACCCAAAACTGTTTCACACCCTCCGTTTACAATGACATTACAAAACTTAGGTATAGGGGAGTAGTAAAGTGTAAACATACAAAAATCAAAAGTTCAGAAGGGTTCTCACAAAAAAATCTCATATTCCAAAAGTACCAAAAAAATAGAAAATTGTGAAAAAGAACAAAAAAAAGAGAGAAGAGAAAATTTCGAGGCCATACAAATCTTGAGGAGAAAAAGGGGAGAAGTTAAAAATGTCAAAAAGGAGCACAAATTGAGAAGAAAAGAAAAGAGATAGTCATTAGTAAGAAATTAAGGAATTGACTTAGTTCTAGACCATATCAAAAGAAAGAAAATGAAAGGAAAAAAGTGCTAATGAAACACAGAAGAGATTAGTAGGAACGTTGATCCTAGGCCTTTTGGGCTATGACCATAGGCTTAAAAATTCAAGTATCTGCTAAGGTCTGGATAGTCCTCAAGAGGTTGAGGAATATGCAAAGATTAAGTATTAAGTCTAAGGCTTAGGGAGTACTCGACCTCGTTAACTGACCTTTGGTTTGCAGGACTCGATAACTTAAGCACCCCAATCCACACACAGTCTAGTTCAGTGTGCTTAAGTATCAAAATCATGCCAATGCGTTTAAATTGTTCTGAAAAAGTTGCCTAGATTAGGAGCGACTGATCAACACAAGTTGATTTAGACGAATTCCCAGCGTAGAGAGGAGGGAAATTCCCCTTGAAGATGTGCAATAACATATCGTCTCCTCGGTGCTTGTCTCCTAGGATATCTACATATCCTACCAAGGGCATGTAAGCACCCTATGCTGGTTCAGATGCCATGGGTAGCATTATCCCAAAATGTTGATTACCAGGGTCTCGATTTAGCTATAGAACACCATGAGCAGGATTATCCTGAAATCTCGAAAGCCAGGGTTCTGGGGGTTTCCATGAGCGATGCTATCTCGAAGCATCGATTGCCAGGGTCCCTTCGAGGATTGATGATGGGGACTAGGAATCCGATACAGACCGTGTTGTGAAGCAAATCTAAAGCTAGAAATAAAAAGAAAAGAGAGAGAAAACTCTCCAAAAAGAAAATTCCTCTGTCTCTCTTTTACAAAAACTCACTGCAAACTAAACCAAGGCTAAAACATGTTACAAGCACGGGTGCTTTAACCATGGAGTTCAACGAACCTTAGGATAGTTCCAGTGGGCCTTAAAAACCTTCACGGCAAACTAAGGCTAAAGTTGGTCAGGTTGAATCTTGGTTGGTACTTGAGTACCTTTAGGCCAACTATTGGCATTCTGACCTAATCTACAAAAGAAAGCGTACATCATAGTTTTTTTTTAGCATCAAAAGAGTACATGGTCGAGAATCAAGGTTGAAACCTTAAAATTTTTGCTAAGGGACTAGCAAAATATAGGCATGGGGGAATGTTGGGAACACCATCATGAGCCCTAACTAGCTTATTTTGACCTAATGAAGAGAATAAATGTTCCTACATAATCAACTGAAGGGCATAATTTACTACATAACCTTTCTGAGAGAAAAATAAGAAACTAAGGTTAAAGCTGTAATTTTACCAATGCAGTACAACCATGGGTTTCCTTAAGGGCTAACCAAAGGTCAAATGGTCTTAATAAGATTATAAGTGGGTTGGATCAGATAGAAAAGGGTTTGTGTGTGTTCTGTGAATTAAATGACTTCTTGAAACCCTAAAACAAACCCACTTGATTAACCAAGGTTCTGGTCAAGATAAAATTCACTTAAATCCTCTAAAAATCATATAAAAATATTTTCTAGGGTTTAGTACCATCAATTTGGCCATTAGAACCCATCTTGACCTAGAACGGGGTCTTAAGCAGATATTTACCCTAAATTGGGTTTTTATATAAATTTTCTAGTCAAATGTGGTCAAAACCAAAATCCAACTTCACCATTTGATTCCTTAGGTCTAAATTAGGTTTGTACCAAAATTTGGACCTAAGGGGAATTTACCTTGATCAAATTTGCAAAAAGGTCCTATTTAATTACATTTCTACCCCTAACTTTCAAAAATCCTTGCAATCAGACCCCTAGCTTCTTCATCATTTTCACAAATAGGTCCCTCCACCATTTTATCGAAGGAATCCTACTCCGACGAGCTTTGAAAGGAGATTTCTCGTTGATTGCTCAAAGAATCCCTTCCAAAATTGGAAGGGAGATTCTCTGAGTAATTCCCGCCAATCTGAATGCAACTTTGATCCCTGATTCTTTCCCAATCTCTCATGCAAACGCATGAGAGATTTGGGTATCTTGAGAGCTTCCATCTTCGGTGAAGTTTTCCTTGCTTGGAAGCTTGGCTTCCAAGCACGAAACCCTCCCTAGAGCTCTACTTAAGAAGCCCCAGATCCTCTCGCATTCTCCCAGCTTGAAATTGGGCCAGATTCCCTCTTATTTTTCTCTCCCCTCCGGCCACAACCCTCCACAAGCTCCAGCAGACTTTCCCTCACTCACTCATCTCCCAACCACAATACCAGTGGTCGGGTTATCTCCACCACAGTCCTCTACATCGCGCAATTCCGGCCGAAGTCGCCTCTGCCCCGTCTTTGCCGCCGCCTCACCTATGGAGGTATTCGTCTTCCCCACGTCCAGCAACCATACCGGTGTGGGATTCCCTTCCCTTTCATCCTTAGATTAGGATTCTTAAGTTCCCTCTTTCCCACAATTTATTTCTTTCTCTTTATTTCCCAAAATCATCCACTAACACCACTGACCACCGTCACCTTCTCCATCTCTGGTGATACCTCCGGCGAGGTGCTCCCGTTGCTCCACACCTCCATCCACTTTTCCAACCATGCTACAACCTCCGCCTCATCTCCTTGATCACTTCCCCTCACTCCACTCACCGCGCCACTCACCTAAACACCTCACCAAACACACCCACTCACACGCACATAGTGTGCCTTAGGCACACCACCACAGCCACCCACATGCCACAAAACCACTCCCATCACATCCACTGTGCTCTGGCGATGCTCCTTGAGAAAGTTAACATGGCCACGAGGTTGTGCTATTGATTTCAGGTTCAGACACCCACTCGCCATTACTACTGAGAGTGAAGCTTGCTTGTTGCAGCTCTAGGTGCTGCCAATCCCAGGAAGACACTCCCAGGATGCACGGAAGACTCTCACGCATAGTTATAGGCCTTCGATTGGAGTCGAGAGACTCTATAATTGACGCAACTGAGAGGGTCACCCTGCTGCTGTGCATGCAAAAGGAAGGTGGGACATTTAGTCCTACCTCGGAAGTGGAAAGCCGCCCAAAGTCGCATAAATTGTAAAAATGCTAGAGGCTCTTCGCCTCCAACATTGAGGGTGAGATCTTCCTCCCCCCTCTCTCCAAACTCGTCCGCAACACCTAATACGTGGACCTAGCCAACCCGACTACCCTTACACTCCTCGCTCACCACACACACTGGTGAGCCTGGACTCGAGTATGCGTTAGGTTCGATTACCCGACTGGTTAAGGTTCTGGGAGAGCGAAGCTGAAATAGAAAGAGAGAAAGAGAGAGGAGAGCTATGCAGGGGAAGGGGGGTTTTTCTTTTAGGAGTTTTCCTTCGACACTTAGTCTGATTCAGACGGCATAGTAGGGCTGAAGGAAGAAGAGAAGAAGAAGAAGAGAAGGTAGATGGCAGAGAAAGAGAAGAAGGAAGAAGCTGAAGAAGAAGAGAAGATCAAGCAGAAGAGAAATGGCAAAGGAAGAAGAGAAGACCAAAGACAAAGAGAAAGAAGTAGAGAGGGCTCGCAAAGGCAAAAGAAGAAAAGAGAAATCAGAGAAAGAGATCAGAAGAAGAAAAGAAGGAGAAGAATTGTAGCACAAATCATTTAAGACGTCTAATTGCAAAATCAGACATTTGAATTCCTATTTCTTTCCTTCTTTAGTCAATTTGAGTAACTATTATTTTATCTACAATTATTTTTGCTCTTCATATACTCATGCTCTACATTCCTAATTAGTTTTTGAGTAGTATTATGTGTTCAATTTGCATGTATTGTTGAGATTAGTGTGTGAATTCCATTTGCTCCTTGTGTCTGACCTTGGAAATCTCTTCGAGTAATAAAATTGTATTTGTTTTGAACGTTATTTCGACTATACTACAATGCAATACTTTTAAAACCCGATTCAGCAATCCAAACACTGAGAAATTTGATAAATCATTTGATGGCCCTAAAATTGAGGAACTTGATTCTATTGGGGCTCGCAAGGTGGATTCAGATCCTCATTACATGGAGAGTTCAATTCAAAGCCTCGATCCTCAATCACACCCTATTGAGCTTACTGGGGAGTTTGATTTTGTGATCACTAGACCCAAGTCAATTCTAATTCTGCAACAAATCTTGGACTTGGACATTTTAGATGGGGTGATTAATATGCCGGTGGTCCCAAAATTCTAAATTCTGAATAAGGAGGATAGGAATTGGGAAATGATAATTTAGGAAGTCAATTCCAGAGGAAGTAAAAGACTGAGTCTAAGGGTGCCTAATTGTCTGAAACCACCAACCTTCTACTAGGACCCTTATGACATCTTTGACTCAGAGGATGTCCAACCCATGTGCACATTCATTGATTATCCTTCTGAGCTTGATTTATCTGTAACCTAACTTTTTGGACTTGGGTTGCATCCTCACAAATCGTAGGCCCGACCCCGCTTGCATACTGATCTTAGGTTTTTGATAATTTTTATCCAAAACCTTAGATATACTCGACCATGGGACATGGGTTTGTATCACAATATGGTCCACATCTATGGACATCTTCTCCTGGCAGGTCCAAAGCTAAATTTTCTTATTCAGATTCTGACCCGTACTTGTAAATTCTTTATTTCTTCTTCTTTGTATAGTGTGACTAGTTGAATGCACTAAATTCAGCATGTATACAGTTTCTTTTTATCTCGGAGCTGACCTATTATTCATGCAATTCAGGTGCTTTCTACTCTACTCCACTCAGTTCATGTCTTTTTAATACAATGAGGACATTGCATTAGATAGGCATGGGGGGTGGATATCATTATTTGAATCATCTGGTTAGCTTCATTGATTCTTGTTATTTTTTCATTATTTTTGAAAAAAAAAAGTTGAATTAGGAAAGAGAACTTGGGCTTTCGAAAATTTTCAATCATAGAGAATAAAACTGTATGACTTGAACACTTAGATCCTGTAAGTCTTCGGGCTTAATTAGCCCAGGTGTCCACTAAAATGTGGACCTGTTTATCAAGTCCTCACCATTCTGAATTTACTTCAATTTGGTTAAATAAGTTGGGGTGATAAGTATATGACTTATCAACATGCCCTCTGATTTGAGGGGATTTTAAATCTAAGCATCTACACACTATTTGCACCGACTCGCTTCTCGACGATTTTAATGGAAATTTGGTAACTAATGAACCTTCTAGGATGGTATGGCTGGTAAGTTATTGTGGGTAACAACCCATTGGTAGGTTGTTTAGAGCCCAGTCACACGAACATTCTTTTCCTGCTACCTTTAAGTAAATCTTAGATCAGGGAAACTACCTACTTAGAAAAAAAATAGAAAAAATATCAAAAAAAAGAAAAAAAGAAGAAAAAGAAAATATAAAAAAGGAGAAAAGAAAAGAAAAAAAAGCCACACTTCACCACAAGAGTATGGCTGGCAAGTTGTCATGGGTAACAACCTATTAGTAGGTTGTCTAGCTCAAGAAATGCACGTATAATTCTAAAACACTTAAGAAGCGGAGAACTAGAATAAGCCGGGGAGATATACACTAGGTTTGCCCTTGTGTTAACCCCATAAAAATAAAGGTAGGGAGAAAGCCATCGGTCGAATAGATACACCTTTAGGCAGAATTTCCTTTGAAGGTCATCTAGGGGCGTAGAAACCTGAAGTCTGTTCTAATCGCCGATCAGTGAGTCTATCACATTTCACACAAAGATGCTTAGAACTTAGGGTTCTCTTTGAGTCTTGGGTGGGTTGAATGGCCGTAGAAAGCTGCTCCAAAATAGTAACTCAAACATCCAAAAAAATTAGAAAAGAAAAAGAATAAAAAGATCCTTCTTTGAATAAGGTGAGGGTTTGAGGTGATCAGCATTTTGCCAGACACTCGGGCACTGTTGTGTCTTTATAGTTCAGGTCTTAGCTGAAATTCATAAGTGTTAAAAAATAACTATTGCCTAAGAAATCCGACCTAATTCTTTTATAAATAGTATGTAGTTTTGCTAGGAATTAGCAAAAGATAGGTATGGGGGTGTGATGTAAACATGTTTATATCACATAAACCATCTATTTTTGCATGTTCTTACACATATAACTGCATCATACATTATAAATATTTCATAACATGCATCATCTTGCATTTAGGATAGATTGTATAAATTTTAGGTTAATTTCTCCTTTTTATGGTCAAGTGATAGCGCGACATTTAATTGAGGCCTTGGATTGATGATCCAATTGTACGGATTTGATCAGGGCAACGATCAGAGTTCAACGACTCCAAGATCGCCTCGATAGGCCTTCCGTAGCATCAGATGTAGTCTAAGAAATATCAGAAGTCAAGGGGCCAAGATGGTGTAAATCTGTACATCAGATGAAAAATCCGACCACACAGATGGGTTCAGATCGATGATCGCAGCCCAACGGCGCAAAAATCAGTCCAATTCGACATTCATGGCGTCATCTAGAACTTATAGAAGATGGATGGCCAAGATGGTGCCACGTGGCACCATCCCAGCCGCCTAACGCACTCCAAGGCCTTTCGCTCCACCTCTCCAAGCGAACATCAACACTTAATCTCGACCGTTGGTTGAAGATCCAACGACCGAGATTGGCTGTGCACAAAAGCTTCCGCACGCTTCAAACACACGCGTAGCGCAGCGGTTAAGGCACTGCATGAACAGAGAGTGCGCGTTCCATTTGCGGTGCTATGCTCTCCTCGTGCGCGGGCATGAAATCTAGTCGTTCGATCAGACGCCAACAGTCTAGATCTTTAGATCGGACGAATGCGCGATTCGACGCTCGACGCTCACGCCCGATCTCACGCACGGGTGCACGACGGAGGCACAGGCGAGATTGATTTTAAGTCGTCCGATCTTGAGATCAATTGCCTAATATTACGTGTTCGTGCGTAGGCATTTTGTGAGTAGAAGGAGAGGAGGTGGGGGCGTGTTGACATCCTTTAGCAACTTGGGGTCTTTAGTAACGCCTAAATCCGTCACTAAAGACCCCCATTTAATGTTTTAAGAAACAATGGACCTATTTACCCAATCAAACTTCACTTATAAATAGCCCTACGACCCCCACACTTTTATGATCCCTTTCTCTCTTCTCTCACTCCCACCAAAGCTCTAAGAGCTTGTCCCAAACCCAAGATGCTCCTCTAAAGTTAAAAGTATAATTTTTCTACCTTCTCATCCCATTCGTGGAGCATTCCGTGGTGGTTCTCTCACCGTCATTCAAAAAGTGGATCCTGCTGTGACGTTGCCCTACCCTGTTCTCCATCGTTCATCGTTGATAGCGATTTTACGCGGTTTGTTAAATACGTCGTTGTAACGCACAAAATCGATCAACTCCTAAATTTATATTCCTAGATAGGAGAGTATCTAGGGTCGTCCAAGGAGGTCAAATGTTTGCAAAAGTGATTCTCTTGCTTGGAATACAAATCTCAACTTTCTTTTTGGTATTTTTCAATATATCATTTTTTTGTTTTTGAATTAAGACAACAAGCGAAATGGTGGTGGGAAGGTGATTTACACTTCAAATTTAATAAACTACTTCTAAAGTGGCAAGTAGAACCTCTCCCTAAGCTCACTCTAGGCAAGTGGAGGCCTAGAATAATTAGGGAGAGGGAGTGAAGACTGCTAAAAACAAAGCAAGTAGAAATGCAAATAAGAAATTGCAAAGAAGGCAACTAGATTAATGAAAAGTGTTCTACAAAAAGGCCTAGTAGAGGAATGCTTCTACTACTAGAAAAATTAAAATAAAGAAAAGCAAACACAAATCCTCTAGATAGATGGTGAAGAAGAGGGCTTCTTGCTCCAAGTTTGGTAGCTCCCAAGCTTGAAAAGAATCCTCCAACTCCTTCCTTGCTGTGCTCCACCAAGGTGATGTCCTCCAAGGCAAGCCCTAAGGGGGCATGCCCTAAGCTTCTCTCCAAGGGTGGACGTCCACCCTAGGTCCTTCTCCCTTTCCTAGCCATCCTCCTTGAAGTGGAAGAGTCCTCCTTAGCGTGGCCCAAGTTGAAGAGATGGGGAGAAGAAGGCACCAAAAGGGCTGGTGATGTGCCCCTTTAATCTCCTTCTCTACTCCTTCTTCTTGGCCGTAGGTATAGGTGGTATAGGTAGAAAATTACACTAATGGAGGATGCCCCAAAATGGTGGTAGGTGGTGGGTTTTTATAGAATAGGAAGGGGGCTAAGGTGACCCTTGAACTGGAGGGCTAGGATGGGGAGATGGAGGTGGTTAAGGATCCAATGGCCAAGGGTTTTTGGCACCACCTTAAGGGACTCCTAAGGGGTGGTTATGGTGGTTGACACCCCTTGATGTTGGTGCCAAAATGGCTTCTAGAAGAGGGTTTAAGTTGGCACCAAGAAGGATTCTAGAAGGAGGGTTAGGTGGATGGCTAGGATGGATTATGTGGGCAGGTGTAGGGTGGATGAAGGGCTGAAAGTTGGCGCCAAAATGGAGGTGTTTAGGGGTAGTTTTTGGCGCCAAATTGTAGTGTCTTTTGGTGGTGATAATGGGGTGAAGGGGTGGCCAGGAGGTGGCGCCAACTTGAGTAGGGTAGCTAGCTTAGGTAGGCTTAAGTTGGTGGAGCTAGCTAGGGTTGAATTTGAAGGTGGTGGATGGCCAAGGAGCTGGTTGCTAGCTGAGCTAAGCTAAGCTAAGCTAAGCTAGCTTAGCTAAAGGTGGAGTAGAGGAGAAGGTGTTGGAGCTAGGGTTTGGAGGGAGGAGCTGAGGAGGAGAAGTCTAGAGCTGGAGCTGGATTTAGGTGCTGCTGAAGAGGCTGGCATGGAGCTACTCTAGCTGGCTTAGCTTGCTAATTCTTTGCTAGTTGCTAAGCCAAGCTAAAGTAAGCTAGGTCTGGTGCTCCTGGGGAGAATCAAGCTGGTTGAGGCAGCTAAGGTAGCTTAGCTCAACTAAGTTGAGCTAAGCTAAGTCCCTGGGAGCTGGACTTGAGCTTCCTGAGCTGGGATGAGTTCTTCTTCAGCTGGCTGGAGTTGAGTGGAGCTAGATGTAGCTGGATCTGAGCTGGGGTAAACTCCTATCAACTCAGCTGAGCTAGCTAGAGCTCCCTGTGGACTAGTGGGAGCTGAGATGAGCTAGACTTAGCTAAGTTGAGCTGGATCTGAGCTGACTTGAGCTAGGGTGAGCTAAGATGAACTCTCTTGAGCTGCCATTCAGCTGAGATTAGCTGAATGGAGCTGAATTATGCTAACCCTAGTTCAAGTAAGCTAGGTTCCAGCTGTGGTGAGCTGGATCAAGCTGAGTTCCAACTAGTCTGGGCTTCTCCTTCACCATTTGCCTTCTTGAGTGCTAGGGTTTTAGGGATCTGTATATCTGTACATCCTTAACACTCACAAAAACATATTAAAAAGACAACAAAAAATGTAATGCATGCCTAACCTAATTTATGCCTAAATGCAGCCCAAAAACCTATTTACAGAGTAAAATCCTAAGAGCTATGTTTGTTTTAATGCATAAGAATGATGATAAACTGGCGTTCATCACACCCCCATGCTTATCTTTTGCTAGTCTCTTAGCAAAACTTTAATTTTTTTGGGAAACGAAATTTTTTGGGAAATCTAATTTTTTTGACTTTTGAGAAGAAAAAGAGAATAAGGGACCTTGGTAGATTAGAACACAAGAGGTACGGGATTTGTTAAAGATAAACATCGAGATTTGTTTTTGGATTCAATCATTAGACAAAACGGGATTAATATATCCTCCAGAAAATTCACAAATTAACCCCTTGTTAATTCAGATGACTTGAAATGTTTGTTTTTAGGATTTTTCTGGCTCATGAATCTGATTCGTAACTTGTAAAATCCTTTAAAACCTTGTGTCTATGCTTGTGAAAAGCCAACATTTATAAGGGCATGTTAATTAATTAATTTATTTTTTTTCTCCCCCATGCTTATTTTTAGCTTAGTCTTACAACAGATGTGTCAGGATCATCATTCCCGTTACCATTCCTCGAGGGGGCTCTGGCGCCAGTACTTCGGGATAGCACTGTCCATGACACCACCCAGGAGCTCACAACCTCAAAATACGATGCGGTGTAAAGAGGCGCTCCAAGCAAACTCAAGCTCTTGCTCCGACACTATAGGTAGATCACCATCCAAGACACTTGAGTTGCTAAAATGCGCTTTAATGCTTCGTCTAAAGATGTGAAATATAGATATGGAGCAGCGTCGAGGCGGTAACATGTTGACATCGCATCCTTAAAGGAGGTATTTTCCTCCTCGGCGGTGGGAACTCAAACCAATAATCTGCTTCAGACATTCACTAAGTCCAAACAAGGGAGTTTTTCAAATTTTTAATTATTTTTAGGTGTTGGCTTGTGTGTGAAAATTGACACAAGAAGTTTCTCAAGACACGCAAATTTTTGAATCATAAACTAAGTCAAATACTTTCCGTATTACAAAATAGGATCAAGTCACCTGAACTATCATGAGTTCAGGTGGAATTTTATAGAAGGATATCTGATCTAGTCTAAAATAGACCCTGGAATTCTAATGATCAGATCCATATCCTTATCCTTAGTTTGTTAAAGATTAAATCCCATTGTACCAAAAGTAAATTTTTCAACCTTAGTCCCGATTTCAAAATTTTTCCTCAAAAATTTTTCAACATTTTTTATTTTTTTCGGTATGCAAGCAGGAAATAAATTAAAGAAAATTGCATGTTATTTATTTATTATTATTATTATTTTTATATAGGTTTTGAAAATCCTAAATCGATCGTCAAATTTGAAAATCCTAAAATGATCGTCAAATTTAAAAACACCCCCGCATGCTTAAGATATGCCATGTCCTCATGCATTAGGTGGGAAAAGGGATCACCTTAGTGAAGAACGGTCGGGTTTAGGAGGAACAAAACCTGGAAAAAGAAGAAAAAAGGGAAAGCAAGAAAAAATGATGGGTTACCTCCCATCTAGTGCTATTTTTTACGCCATTCAGCCGGGCGTGAAGGTATGCACGGAAGACGTAAAATCATATAGATAATTGGACACTTGGATGCCCGCAAAAAAGGTGTCTTCTTCTAGATCCCTAGAAAATTGATTAGAAATAATATCGGGATCAAAGTTGGATGGAAAATGATAAGTGTAGCCCAAGTCTGGCCATGGTTTTAAATCAGGTTGGATGCCAAACTCGGGCGGGGTTGGTGGTAGGTCAGTAAGGAGTCGGGGAAGGAATGGTGAGGATTGGGGGAAGTTAGTGTGGAAGAATTAGGTGCGTGAATAGTGGGTGGGTTAGGGGGTGTATCAAGAATAAGTTTGGGGTCAAGCAAGTTTCTGGATCACAGATTTTGCCGACCACTGATTCTTAATCAGAGTCCTCAAAAAAATTATGGTCGATAAGGGTATCTATTAACATTGTCTCCACCATATTGGAAATTTCAGTATCTGAGTCCTCAAAGAAGTTATCATCATGGAATCTCCTGGAGGATTTGAAAATATCTAAAGTGAGAGTTTGGCCTGCACAAGTGATATCCATTTTTCCTGTGTGGCAATTGATATTTGCCTTTGCAGTGGCCAAAAAAGGGCATCCAAGGATTATTGGGGAGTCCAGTAATGATTCAGGTGCCTCAATGTCAAGAACCAGAAAGTCTGCAGGGAAGACACAATTCTGGACCTTGACCAAAACATCCTCGATAATCCCACGAGGTTTGATTGTAGATCGGTTGGCTAATTGCAGGGTAAACTCGACGGGTTTTAATTCACCGATCTGAAATTCTTCAAATAAATTTGTGGGAATAATATTAACTGAGGCACCAAGATCAAGGAGGGCGGGATTAAATGTAGTGTCATCAATAATTACAGAAATTAAAGGCGCCCCCGGATCTTTCATCTTAGGAGGCAGCTTACTCTGTATGACAGAGCTTACTGTCTCCGAAAGATGCACCTGTCCTAGATTTTTGGCCTACCTTTTAGGAGTACAAATCTCCTTCAAAAATTTAGTATAGGCAGGTATATATTTGATGGCATCTAGGAGAGGAATATTGATATGAACTTGCCTAAAAAGATCCATGAGTTCTTCTGTAGTGGGCTCAAATTTCTTTTTTTTGTTGGTGGTGGGGAGGAGAGCTTGTGGAAAAGGGATAGGAATCTTGTCTTGAGATTTGGGCATTTCTTTTTCTTCCTGATGGGGAGGTGGGGAGTCAATTTGCATAGCTATTTCACCAGGTTTGTGTGAGGGCCCAGGGTCAGTGGTGGTTTTCCCACTCCTCAAAGTAACTGCATGTGTAGTCGGATTATTATTTGGAGGAGGTGGGGGGGCCTGTGATTGCAGAAACCTGGGCGGCTGCTGAGGTGGTGGATTAGGAGGAGGCTGATTCGGATAGTGTGGAGTTCTGCCCATATAATGGTTCCCTTGGTGATTAGGGTTGGGCATGGGTTGGGACGGAAGATGTCCTGCAGGTCTTTGCATGGGAGTAACCCCAATCTGATTGTTCAGATTTGTGATGGTGCGGGTTACTTCCGTCATTTTTGTTTGCATTTCCTACAGGGTTTGCATCATCTGGGCATTGATGTCTTGTTGAGATGGCCCAAGATGGAAGTTTGGATTCGGACCACACCCATGATATGGTTGGGAGGAAACTTGATTATTCTAGGAGTAGTTCGGGTAATTTTTCCAATTGGAAGAATTTTTAAAGGGCTCCTGGATGGCAGAAATATGTTGAGTGGGGTTAAGATCTGGATAGTCGTAATTCCCCAATGAATCATGGGCAACCTCAGAATAATCAACAAGAGTAGTGTTGAGATTGTGCAAATTTTCTCTTCGTGGAAAGTTTGGTTGGGTTAGATGTGGGTGTGGAGCTTGAGTTGATGTGGCCAGTCTTTCCTCAATTTTCTTTTGATTAATATGCATCTGGTCGAGTTTTTGAGCGATCAATTGAAGATCGTCTTGGGTGACAGGGATAGATTAAGTACCTATTTCATGAACACTGAACTGCGGGTTTTGGTTTCTGCAAAATGTGTTCATGGAAGCTTGATTAAATGAGTTTTCACTCATTTCTTCAAACAGGTCATAGGCACTTTCTGCATCTTTATTTAAGAAGTTGCCACCACACGTGGCATTGACAAAATGTCGAATTTGATCTTCTAATCCATGATAGAAGATTTGCACGAGCTGCCATAAAGGGATCTCGTGGTGCGGACAACTTCTTAAAAGATCTTGAAATCTTTCCCAAGAATCATGGAAAGTCTCACCAGATTTTTGGTGAAAGGTCGTAATAGATCTTCGCAAGGAATTGGTATGACCTATAGGAAAGAATTTCTTGAGGAAGGTGCTCTTGAGCTGAAGCCAAGTTGTGATGGGTCGGCCAATGGTCCTGAACCAATAAGCGGCCTTATCTTTAAGAGATAATGGAAAAAGCCGCATCAGCCATATGTCTTCTTGCACATTTCGGGAACGGGTTGTCTGTGCAAGAAGAGTTAGCTCTTCAAGGTGGCTGAAAGGGTCTTCCCTAGGAAGGCCATGAAAGTGTTTAATTAGGTTCAGGACCGCAGGCTTGATCTCAAAGTCCCCCTCTGGTATGACCACCCCTGGTCGTTCCTCATAATAAGACGGATCATAGAAATCTTTTAGAGGAACAACAGGCTGTTGACGGGGTGGTGGGTTTGGCCTTGATTGGCTAGGTTATGGATGTTCCTAGTCAATGTTTGTTGATTGGAATTTAATTTATTAATCTGATCGGCCATCAATTTTAAAAGATCAGGTAGGGGGTCTTGATGTTGTGTGTGGGGCAACTCAAGATTAGGGAGCTCCAAGTGTGGGAAGTTAATGGTGGGTGGGTTTTGGGTGGAAGGGTTAGAATTAGGGTTAGTGGTGGGGTTAGAGGTGGAAGTGGAAGGGTCAGTGGACCTATTTTGTTGTGTTTCCATTTTTTTAGGAGAAGAAAACAGAAAAAGTGGTCTTTTTGCGTGGAGGGCGAAATCAAATGGTCCTTCCAAGTGCGGATTTTGAGACCGTCACCCGTGCATAAAATGGAAGAACGGGAGGGGAGAAGAGAAAGAGATGAGAGAAAGTGTGCAATTCAAACAAACAAAACTAGACCTAACTTAAATGTGACTCCCTAATAATAACCTAAGACTTGGTCTATTTAGGAAATAAGTAGTCAATAGTGAATACCCGTTCTATCAACAAATCTGGCCAAGTTGCTTAAGGGGAGGTTTGGGCCCAAACGTTTCCCAGGGAAAACCCCAGGTGCTTGTACAAACCCGCGCCTGGTCGTTTGACACGGCCCCTCAGCCTGAACACCAGATATAGATGACAGAATTGGTACTAACTAAAGAAAACTTAAGACCTAAATAGCAAGCCTAAGTTGATAAAGCCTTAGGGGTCAAGTTGCTACAAATTTTAATTAGGTCTAGGATGCTATAGTGTACACAGAATGTGGAGGGCGTTTATTGGGATGTTGCCCTGTTATTTTGATTTTTTTGTGTGTGTGCAGGAATTGGAGAGTGGCTCCAATGAAAATCAAGTTGTCACACAATTTTTTTTTTGTATTTTTGTCTTTTAGGATTTGATTTAATTAAATGTGTTTTAGGGTTTTTCTCTTTAAGTTTTCAAACAAGTTTGAAATTTCACAATCAAAGGAAAGACAAGTTGTATGGGTGATTGTATATTTCCTTTAAATTGCGTCTCTAAAGAGAAAGAAAGAAACCCTAAGCCAATTATCCCTAAGACAGAAATTTAACTACCAATGAGTTATTTTTAGGCTTTATGAATAGATAGTGGTCCAATCAATGCAACCAACACCACTACCTTGATTGAAATCAAATAAGGATTCCAGAAAATATTTTTGTAAGATTTTAGAAATTTTTTTGATAATTATTTTGAATTTTTAATTGTACTAATGTTAAAGTCTAAAAATGATACCAGTGGATATTTTAGACATTTTAGTATTACCACCGACCTCAGAAAATTTTTGTGATTTTATATGATGTGTAAAATTTCGCAAGGATTCCAGAAACCTAAATTCCACAAAAATTGGATTAGTATAAAAATTCTAAAAATTCATGGACGGTAGCAAAATAGGAAGATGAGAGGGTGTGAACCCTTTTCAGTCCACGAATTTTAAAAAATTAAATACAAATCTAATTGATCTGAAATTTGGAACAGATGTTCCTAACTTAATTAGGAATCACTTTATGAAATTTTATGATTTTAGGAAGCCTGTGGTGTTAGGAATCGATTTTTCAATTTCGGATAGAAATATGGACTTGAAAAATAGAACACCAATACTTGAAATGGAGTGGTGTTAAAGAAGCATTCAAGTAAATAATGGATTTTATATGGTCACCACTCCACTTAATTAAATTGTTTATGATCCAGAAAGCCAAGTTTAATATTTTTTTGGTAGTCTTTTAGCCTAAATGTGACAAGAAAGGGGAACCAACCTGAATTTCACGAGAAGAAAAGGATCTTTGAGCCCTCACTTCCAGATTCCCGCCTTCCCGCTATAATTCCTGCACACACAAAAGAAAGAAAGAGAAGGGGATGAGATCCACTTCAAGTAAGAGAAAATTAACTAATGCAAATCCATTGCTTTCCCAGCAGCGGCGCCAAAAGTGATTGCGATTTTACGCGGTTTGTTAAATACGTCATTGTAACGTGCAAAATCAATCAACTCTTAAATTTAAATTCCTAGATAGGAGAGTATCTAGGTTTATCCAAGGAGGCCAAATGTTTGCAAAAGTGATTCTCTTGGTTGGAATACAAATCTCAACTTTCTTTTCAGTATTTTTCAATACATCATTTTTCTGTTTTTGAATTAAGACAACATGCAAAATGGTGGCGGGAAGGTGATTTACACTTCAAATTTAATAAACCACTTCTAAAGTGGCAAGTAGAACCTCTCCCTAAGCTCACTCTAGGCAAGTGGAGTCCTAGAATAATTAGGGAGAGGGAGTGAAGACTGCTAAAAATAAAGCAAGTAGAAATGTAAATAAGAAATTGCAAAGAAGGCAACTAGATTAATGAAAAGTGTTTTACAAAAAGGCCTAGTAGAGGAATGCTTCTACTACTAGAAAAATTAAAATAAATAAAAGCAAACACAAATCCTCTAGATAGATGGTGAAAAGGAGGGCTTCTTGCTCCAAGTTTGGTAGCTCCCAAGCTTGAAAAGAATCCTCCAACTCCTTCCTTGCTGTGCTCCGCCAAGGTGATGTCCTCCAAGGCAAGCCCTAAGGGGGCATGCCCTAAGCTTCTCTCCAAGGGTGGACGTCCACCCTAGGTCCTTCTCCCTTGCCTGGCCGTCCTCCTTAAAGTGGAAGAGTCCTCCTCCTTAGCGTGGCCCAAGTTGAAGAGAGTGGGGAGAAGAAGCACCAAAAGGGCTGGTGATGTGCCCCTTTAATCTCCTTCTCTACTCCTTCTTCTTGGCCGTAGGTATAGGTGGTATAGGTAGAAAATTACACTAATGGAGGATGCCCCAAAATGGTGGTAGGTGGTGGGTTTTTATAGAATAGGAAGGGGGCTAAGGTGACCCTTGAACTGGAGGGCTAGGATGGGGAGATGGAGGTGGTTAAGGATCCAATGGCCAAGGGTGTTTGGCGCCACCTTAAGGGACACCTAAGGGGTGGTTATGGTGGTTGACACCCCTTGATGTTGGCGCCAAAACGGCTTCTAGAAGAGGGTTTAAGTTGGTGCCAAGAAGGATTCTAGAAGGAGGGTTAGGTGGATGGCTAGGATGTATTATGTGGGTAGGTGTAGGGTGGACGAAGGGCTCAAAGTTGGCGCCAAAATGGAGGTGGTTAGGGGTAGTTTTTGGCGCCAACTTGTAGTGTCTTTTGGTGGTGATAATGGGTTGAAGGGGTGGCCAGGAGGTGGCGCCAACTTGAGTAGGGTAGCTAGCTTAGGTAGGCTTAAGTTGGTGGAGCTAGCTAGGATTGAATTTGAAGGTGGTGGATGGCCAAGGAGCTGGTTGCTAGCTAAGCTAAGCTAAGCTAAGCTAGCTTAGCTAAAGGTGTACTAGAGGAGAAGGTGTTGGAGCTAGGGTTTGGAGGGAGGAGCTGAGGAGGAGAAGTCTGGAGCTGGAGCTGGAGTTGGGTGCTGTTGAAGCGGCTGGCATGGAGCTACTCTAGCTAGCTTCGCTTGCTAATTCTTTGCTAGCTGCTAAGCCAAGCTAAAGTAAGCTAGCTTCTATCATAATGAGCTGAGGTGAGCTAGGTCTGGTGCTCCTGGGGAGAATCAAGCTGGTTGAGGCAGCTAAGGTAGCTTAGCTCAACTAAGTTGAGCTAAGCTAAGTCCCCAGGAGCTGGACTTGAGCTTCCTGAGCTGGGATGAGTTCTTCTTCAGCTGGCTGGAGTTGAGTGGAGCTAGATGTAGCTGGATCTGAGCTGGGGTAAACTCCTATCAACTCAGCTGAGCTAGCTAGAGCTCCCTGTGGACTAGTGGGAGCTGAGATGAGCTAGACTCAGCTAAGTTGAGCTGGATCTGAGCTGACTTGAGCTAGGGTGAGCTAAGATGAACTCTCTTGAGCTGCCATTCAGCTGAGATTAGCTGAATGGAGCTGAATTGAGCTAACCCTAGTTCAAGTAAGCTAGGTTCCAGCTGTGGTGAGCTGGATCAAGCTGAGTTCCAGCTAGTCTGGGCTTCTCCTTCACCATTTGCCTTCTTGAGTGCTAGGGTTTTAGGGATCTGTATATCTGTACATCCCTAACACTTACAAAAACATATTAAAAAGAACACAAAAAATGTAATGCATGCCTAACCGAATTTATGCCTAAATGCAGCCCAAAAACCCATTTTAACAGCGTTTATCAGTCGTCGTTCTCCTTCTTCCCGCATCTCACCACCTTCGTTCGACCGCTCTGTCAACGCGACTCGTCCTCCAAGCAGCGGTTGAGGAAGATAACTTCTCTCCACCTTCTTTTTACTATTTTCTAGTTGTAATCTTTCCAGATTTCTAGTGTAATAATTAGTTGTAATGAACATCACTTGATAATTGTGAAATCTATGTTTATTCTATCTCTATTTTGTCTTTATTTGTAATATTCTCTCTCTCTTCTATTCATTATTCTTTAAGTAGATAGCTAGTTTAGATTCAATTCGACTAGTTAATCTGCTTCGTGACAATAAAAAAATGAGGTCTTTAATCATATGTCCGCCTCCCTATGTTCTACCCGAAATTCCTTTTGAGTTTCGGTAAAATTTATCTGTTGACGATTTTTCTCGCAAATTGCACTACAACGATGATTTTTCAAAACTCAAATCCATTTGTGTAGATTTTCTAATGCAACATTTACAAAATGTTGAAGCGGAGAATCATTGCAAACGGAAGTTGAGTTTGGAAAACCCGTCATTATAGTGCGATTTGCAAGAAAAAGTGTCAACAAATAAATTTTACCAAAACTCGAAAGGAATTCTAGGTCGAACACAAGGAGGCAGACGTTTGATTAAAAATTATGTTTGTTTTATTTGTCATGAAGCAGAATAGCTGGTCGAAATTGAATCTAAACTAGCTATCTACCTAAAGAATAATGAATAGAAGAGAGAGAGAGAGAAAATATTACAAATAAAGACAAAATAGAGATAGAATGAACAAGAATTTCATAACCATAATATCATGTCTATTACAACTAACCACTACAGCAGAAAGCGAGAAATCTACACTAGAAAGCAGTAAATCTACACTATAAAGCGATAAAGAGAAGGTGGAGAGAAGTTATCCTCCTCGACGAATGCTTGGAGGATTAGCCACGTTGACGGAGCACTCGAACGAAGGTGGTGAGATGCGGGAAGAAGGATAACAATGACGGATGACGAAGAACAGGGTAGGGCGACGTTGCAAGGGGATCCACTTCCTGAATGGCACTGAGAGGACCACCACAGAATGCTTAACGAATGGGATGAGAAGGTGGAAAAATTATATTTTTAACTCTAGAGGAGCATCCCAGGTTTGGGACAAGCTCTTAGAGCTTTGGAGGGACTGAGAAAAGAGAGGAAGGAATGAGAAATTCGAGTGGTAGGGGTCTCCTTTTATAGTTATAGGGATTGAGGGCAATTTGGTCATTTCATGCTTAAAAACATTAATTTTGGATCTTTAGTGATGGATTTAAGCATCACTAAAGCCCCTAAACGTGGGTGTAGGTCGTGCTCAAGCGCCACCCCTCCTCTTCCATGCTCAAAACACATATCCACGATCTCAAATCCTCAATCGTCCGATCATGAGATCAGATGACTTAGAAGACATCGTGCCTCATCGCGTATCTGTGTCAGATCGCGCGTGCATGAAGCATCTGATGGCGCATTCGCGATCTGCGTGATCTGGTGATGCCATGTGGCCGACGCTGCCGTCGTTCATTCTCGATCCAATGGCCGCAATTGGCCCGCCCCTGGTTCTCGCTCTGATTTTAAGCTCGCGGGGGTTCGATCCCTTGCCACTACTTATTTGAGCATCAACTCCACTGCACTATGCACATGGATTGGCGCATGGAAATCTTCCACGCCCATGCTTCATGGCCGTTGGATCAAGATCCAACGGCCCAGATTTGGTGCATGCCTGAGGAGAAAGGGTTGAGCAGAGAGGTGCGGGCGAGTTTAGATGGTTGGGATGGTGCTATGTGGCACCATCCAGGTTGTCCAACTTCATATGCTCATACGTGGTCCACGGATGTCAGATTGGACTGATTTTCACGTTGTTGGGTTGCGATCATTGATTCGAACCCATTCGTGTGGTCGAATTTGTCATCTGATGTACGGATTTACACCATCTTGGCCCCTTGACCTCTGATCTTTGTTGGATTGCATCTGATGCTATGGAGTTCAATCGGGGTGATCTTGGAGTCATTAAACTCTAATCATTTCCCTGATCAGATCCGTACGGTTGGATCTTTAATCCGAGGCCTCGATTAAATGTCGCCCTATCACCTGACCATAAAAGGAAATTAATCGAAAATTTATACAATCTATCCTAAATGCAAGATGATACATGTTATGCAATATTTATAATGTATGATACAATTATATGTCTAAGAACATGCAAAAATAGACGACTTATGTGATATAAGCATGTTTGCATCACACCCCCATGCTTATCTTTTGCCAGTCCCTAACAAAACTATATGCTATTTATAAAAGAATTAGGTTAGATTTCTTGGGCAACAGTTATTTTTCAACACTTATGAACTTCAACTAAGACATGAATTATAAAGACACACAACGCCCAAGTGTCTGCCAAAATGCAGACCGCCTCAAGCCCTCTCCTTATTCAAAGAAGGATCTTTTTCTTCTTTTTCTTCTTTTCTAATTTTTTTGGATTTTTGAGTTTAGGGTTTCAGAGCAACTTTCTACGACCACTCAACCCACCCAAGACCCGAGGAGAACCCTAAGTTCTAAGCATCTTTGTGTAAAATGTGATAGACTTACTGATCGGCGATTAGAACGGGCTTCAGGTTTCTACACCCCTAGGTGACCTTGAAAAAAAATTATACCTAAAGGTACATCTATTTGATAAGTAGCTTTCTCCATACTTTTATTTTTATGGGGTCAACACAAGGGCGAACCCAGTGTATATCTCCTCGGCTTATTCTACTTCTCCACTTCTTCCTAAGTGTTTTGGAATTATACGTGCATTTCTTGAGCTGGGTTTTGGACAACCTACCAATGGGCTATTACCTACGATAACTTGCCAGCCATTTATGAACTCAATTCACTAAATTAAAATAGATTCAATCACAATTGTATCTGAAATCCACCGATCAACATTTAAAACAAATTGTGATCAATTTGGCCAAATTTGGGCAACTGGCGATCAGTGGAGGGCCTTGTGGTCTATGAGGTGGATGATCGACCCTATAAATAATTGGGTGCACCATGAGAGCTGGAAACTAGTTGTCACGCCCTACTAATTCCCTTGGCAGTTCAGGAGTGGATTAATAGGTGCGACGATGCAAGGGTCCTAGTTATTAAGTTAGTTAGTGTTATAATAGTCCGTTTTAAAGGTACAATTAGGGAAAATGTATAAAACTAAGGGGTTGAAATTTGCTGAAAATCTAGCAGAGTGTCCCCTATTTCCTGAACATTTCCCAAAATCCTATACCTGCAACGAAGAGCCTGTGCATGCATACCAATAATAAAATGGGTAGGTACACCCCACCATCTAACCGTATAGAGAAGAATAAAGAATATAATGCAAGCGGGCACATCCTACCACCACAAAGCAGCAAAAGCAAGAAAAACTACAAAAATTTGACATTAGGCATAGCCACAAGCTTTTACCACGTCGATCACCATTTAAAGATTGCATATCCTCCAAGCAATTACATTTAATATTTACAAATGGGGCATAGTTCAATATGTACAAACCTTTTAAACTATCCAAAAGTTATTTATACACCAGTTTAAAATAGAAAGCAAGGACAATCCACTTTAATTACATTGTGAACAAAAGGGGCCTAACAAAAGACAAAAACTGAGTTGTATGAGTGTGATGTTAATTCATAGTAGTATCCTACCCAGCAAATTGCCGAATGGAGGAGGTAGGCCATCGTGACCAACTTAGGTTGGGCCTCCAACCACCCCTCAATGGAGAGGTCTTGTGGTTGGGCCAAAGCCTGAAGCTCCACCATCTGGGCCTTCATGCCCCAAATTGCCTTGCCCAAGTGGAACATAACCCTTCACGACACCGAGAGCTCAAAATGGGTCATAAAATAGGGATGAGACAAGCAACGCAATAGGGATAAAACTATAAGTGTCAACAAAGCAAAAATGGTAGGGACTTAGTAGGGATAGAACTATGTGTCGACAAAGCAAAAATGGTTAGTGTAAGGGTACCACCCCACAGGCTAGCCATCCATTTTAATTTCACCCCCAACTATGATCCCATGAACATTCACAATTTTATTTCATTTGTTCTCTCTCTCACCTTACAGATTAACTTATTAGAAATCTTCCCTCTCTAATAGAGGTGATTGGAACGTTCCCTCCTCTGGAGTCCTAGCCTGGTAGGTTCTCCTTGATCAAGGGAGAGTAAACTAGCACTAGAAATCCTCGAGTGAGATGTACTCATCTTTGCTATGCAAGGACGATGCTGACACTAGTCAGTAGAGTGGAGCCTATTGCGAGAGACCCAGGCCAGATCCTCGAAATTACAAGAAGCAACTCTGCTTGTATCCATCGAGGTACAGTCATGATTATTTGTATTTAGTTGCGGTTGTGTAGGTTGGATGTTTAATGAGCCACACCAGTGCCTCCCACTAGGAGCACATACTTTGGGTGTGCTCTCTCAGCCAGCCATTTGCTTGAGGCTACAACTCTAACTCATTAGGTAGGATTGTCCAGATGTTTAATGGGCCACACCAATGCTCCCTCGTGGAACATGGTTCTTTGGGTGTGCCTTCTCAGTCCGACATCGATACTGAGGCTATGACCAAATCCTACGTCTACGTGTCCGGACCATTCAGGTCAGACTCAGGTACCTGATTGCGCAGCAATCATAGGTCTTAATTGACCTAAATTAGGCTAGGACTTAGCATAAGTTAGGGTTATTCATGCATGCATACGCATTATCTGCATCTTTACTGCTTTCCTTTAGCTATGCATAAAATAATGTTATAATGTGCTGATTAAGTGCATTATGTCGATTGCAGGGAATAATCTGATCAGGAGCTGGATCTGAAGCTGGATCAGGAATAATAGGAGTTGTAGCAGAGCTAGAGCAGAAGGCCTAGTTTGGCTGTAGGAATAATAATGTAAGGGGGTTAAAAGTTTGCTATTCTATTAAGTAGGAATAAAGTAGTAAAATGTGAAGAGCTTAGGTCCATCCTAGCCCTAGGATAGCCTAGAGACCTCCCCAAGCCTTAGCCACCCTTAGATTAGGTCACAACACCCTAGGAAGCCCTAAAATCGTAGTTCCAACCCTTCTCTGGATGTCCAGATAAGTTTTAAGATGACTAGGACCCTTAGCCAACTCCCGCACACTTCAAACCCACTTCTGCAATGTTATTGGATGTCCAGACACATTGTCAAACGTATAATTTCTACAGAATACCCAAAACAGAACCTGGAATCCTTCCTGACTCTGATTGGACATCAAGACAACAAGTCTAGACTTCTGATTTTTGAGTATAAGATGTCTGATTCTATTATGAGACGTCTGATACTGCTCTCCAATTCCTGTTTTGAGATTTAAGCCTTGATCTTGGATCTCTAGGTCCCTAAACCCAATTCCAACCCCATAGGAACATAAATTAAGGTGCCCTAACCCTAGTACATCACCTCTAGACCTCCCTAAGGACCTAATTAGGTCCTCACTAAACCTAATTGACTTGGATCTTAGTCAATTCCATCAGCCTATTCAATTGGACTCATTGAGTCCAATTGAGCCCTGATCTCAGCACACACTGTCCAATTGGACTCAGTAAGACTCTAATTGACCTAGACCTGACTTAATTGAGTTGTTTTACTCTCAATTAAGTTTCAACACACCCAATTAAACTTGTATTAAGTTTAATTATACCTTAGTGAATTAGGGTTTATAACCCTAATTTGAGACCTACCTTGACCTAAACCCACTAGAACCCAACCTAATCAACCTAGCCACCTAAGTTTCAACCCAAACACACCCACACACACCATCCACACGAAAATATCTAGCCTAGAGTTCTCTAGAACTCTCTACAATGTGTGGTTGCCTTGGTTGCCAAAAATAGCAACCAAGAGCCATTCAATTTTTAGATCCACATTTGGTGGATCTAAAAACCACCATCCACCCTCTCTCTCTCACTCTCCCACGAGCTCCCACCATATGCCTCTCTAGAGAATTCCATAATTCTCTAGAGAGCTTCCCTTAGGTCTATAAAAAGACCCCTTGGGTGGCCATTTGCACCCATTCACTTCCTTGGCATCCATTCCACTTAGGCTAGCCACTTCCATCTCCACTCCACCTCCACGAGTTGAGCACCATCATGGAGGCCACCATCTCCATGCTAGGAAGCTGGATCAGCTCCCCAACCTCTCTCCAAGGGCCGACCTAAGTTCCATTGGCCGCCCCTCCTTCTTCTCTCAACCATTCAAAGGCCATCGGGGACCACCCTTGAATGCCCTTCCATTCTGCTAGATTTAGATTATGCTCTTCATATAGTTACTGCTTTTATTTACTACTTAGTAGTGTAGTCTTACTTCTTCCCCAATGATGCATGTGAAATCCCCCCATCGATTCTTGTATGCGATCATTTTCGGGTAGCTAGATTTAATTTTCAAGCATTTATGTACAAGCTTTCCTCTAGATTCCTTGTGCAACAACTCCCAAATGAATGAATGAAAACACATTTATATATATATATATATATATATATATCTGTTTGAAATCACCATGAGCTTAATGATTGCTATTATCTTTTGCGTGATTAATGTTGCCTGTTTCTAACTCTTAATATTCTCGCAACTAGGCATGTCGTACATAAATATGTAATAATCACGAACCGACATGCGATTCTAAACAAAGTAGAGCGGCAAAAAGATCGATTTCAAAAGTAAAAGCAATGCCTCCCAGAGACGAACGACCGGGACTCAAGTCTCATTATCTTTAGAAATCAATTTTTGACGAACATTTTTACACGACTATATTACGATTTCCGACGAATTTCAAATGCGCGAAAATGGCTTTTTGTCAAATGGCACCATTGCCGGGGAGGCAACGTCATTTTTCTTTATTTCGATCTTTTAATTTATCACTGACAAATCTGCCTCTACTTTGTTTTTGATGTGCAGGACAACACGGAATGAAAACGAGATCCGCGCACACATCGAGTGCGGTAAAGAAAAATTAGGTGCACATCATCTATCGTAGATTAGGTTTATTTTCTGAACCCTAGGATTAGATCTACTTTCTGCAATCTCTTTTGAAAAAAAAAAGGAATTTTCTCATTTTCATGAAAAACAAAAAAAAATCAAAAAGGAAAATTTTGAAAAAAAATCTAGATTAGATTTCTTTTCGAGCTTAGGTTAGTTTGAAAAAAAAAATTATTTTCTATGAATCTTTTGAAAAATTCTTTTTGAAAAAAAAAACGTGCAAAAGTTTTGAAAAAAAAAAACATCCTTTTTGGTGGAAAGCCTAGATTTCAATTCAAACCTCTTTAAAAAGCTTTTCCACCATCTCCTAATTTTCGGCCAGATTTCAAGCTTGACTTAAAAATTCGATTGTCGAAAAAATAGTAAGTAAAAAATTCTAAAATTTGGGCTAAACTTTTATTTTCAATCCATCTTTCAAACTCCACCATTATTTTGAAAAAATTCCAAGTATAAAATTTTTAAAAATTCGCGAAGTACACGGGGGTCAGATTGACCTAGATTCAAAATTTTTCAAATTTCAAAAAGCAATTACGAGCAATTTGCAAATCTATTTTGACTAAAAATGGTGGGGTTTGAAAGCTGATCTCATTAGCTTTATTTTCCATATTTGTACCAAATTTTTGAAGATCATTTGATACTGTTTTAAAGCGAAAACTCGACCAGGGGTCAAAATTCCAGATTTGACCCCCTGATATTCAAAATTCCATAAAAATTCGATTGAAATAGTAAAAATTAGAAAAATATGTTCTCTGAAAAACTAATTGAAAAAAGAATCTACTTACAAAATTTCAAATTAATTTGATTCCAATTATTTCAGAGAGTCAACATTATTTTTGTGGTCTGCTGAAATAGAGAAAAACCCTAGAAGTGCATGCAACTTAGGTTGAACCTTTAGGGTCACAACTAGAGACCACACATTGGGCTAACTTAGACTTAATCAAGCCTAGTTAGCCGGTGAACTTGGTCACCTTGTGGGCCACTCACCACAAACCCCACTGAAGAAAACAGGTTAAAATTAACTTTAAAATACGAAATCAACCCAAGTTCGTTGTCGTATTATTGGGAGAGTTTAATCTCTCTTGCCAAACCTGGTAACTGAGTCTGCGGGGTAGTGTCAAACGACCGCGGCTCGGGGGTCAACGGAACCGGAGGTGTAAGCCAAAGGAAGAACCTTCCCCTTAGTCCCCTCATAACCAGACTGGCTGGGTTAGCTTGAGAGGCGGGATTCACTTTCAGTCGATTGTACGACGAACTTATCTTCAGGAATTCAAATCCCTAATGAAAAATCTGGTCACCTGATCTATAAGGACCATTTTATTGACAGGGCCTTAGCCTTGTCCTGCGTGGCTACACCAACCCAAGGGTTAGGCGATGTTTGCACGGAAGGAGGTCACTTCGACCTCACTTGGTTGGACCTTGGGAGCTGCTCCCAAGGAGGCGAGTCACTTCTTCCATCTGCTGAGCCACGACAGCTAACATTGGATCTGGACCTAATCAGGATCCAGAAGAGCTGGACCCACGAGCTTATCTGAGAGCTCGGGTCACTAAATCAGCTCAACCTTGGGATCAGAACCCAAGGTGGCAAAGATGACTTTTCGCTTCGCCTGATCCTTCTCCTCGGGTTACCAAAATGGTTAACCCATATCCTAACCCTGGATATTATGACCCATACCAGTCGGTCCCTCAAAGGATCGCGTCTTATAACCCAGGATATGGATTTCATACTCCTGCTTCTCACCCATGGAACATGGGTAGACCTGATTCACCCCCTGGAACCCCTGAAGAGCTACCGATGCATATGCAGCCACATTATAGAATACAGAGAGCTATAGCGAGTGCTAAGGAAAAGGCCGCATCCTATCTACGCAAAATCCAGGCTATCATTGAGCTGAACCAAAGACAAAGCTGGATTCCGCATCAACAAGCTGTGATGGAGCTCCTTCAGGAAATAGCAGAGATAACAAGGCGAATGGGACAAAATCGGGAAACTCAAGAACTATTGCTTTTGAGATATCAAGTGGAAAATAGCATTGAAGACCTCGAAGAATCTGAAACAACTACGCCGGAAGAACACACAGAAGATTCTCGGGAGTAGATTCCCGAAGATCACTCAGGGGAAAAAGAGTCTAGCGTGGATATGAGATAGGAGCAGGAAGTATGCCGAATGGGTTCATCTGAGAGCTCCATTCAGAAAATTGAGGAAAGGACTGATATCTCTAGGACTGAGCCATAATCAGATTATCCTGAATCCTGGGAGACACCTTTTGGGTTGGATAACCCAATCAAGATAAGGGAAGCGGATCCAATTGAGGATATGGATCCTAAGGTAGACATTACATGCGACACTACTGATCAATCTAGGCCACTTCCCATTGTAGGTGAACCCATGTTAGAGCCAACATCTTCTGATCTGCACTCTTCTTCTTTCACCTACATCCCTAATTCGGATATTAGAGATTCTGAGAGGACACTTTCTATCCCTGATCCAAACATCCGAAAACCAGAAGTAGCTATGGATGCTTTGATCGAAGAAATAAATATGCTACCTGAGGCAAGAATTATTGAGGAACCCAATGCATATGAGGGTAAAGCTTTGAGCAGAATGAGCTGGAGATGCACCTATCATCCTAGTCAATCTAACAGATGGCTCGACTCTGAGCCTGAAGAGTCAGCCTCTGATGAATTAGAGATGGGTACTGGTGAGGACGAAGTAATTTCTGATGAGGATTTCAGTGACCTCCCCACAGATCTTCTACTTTCATGGATACCCCCATATGACCCAGAGCCTGGAGAGGGAATGATCTTTGATGTCAATTATCATTATGAGGATCCCTATGACTCAGATTCTAGTTCTGACATACATGTTGATCTACTCCCTCAGCAACTTCCCGCTGAATTGTGGGACATGATAAATCAGCTGAATCAACATCATGATCCCCCCTCTAATTATCCTCTATTTTCCACTACCACTCCACACTTTCTTATAGCTAGACGTTTTGGAGTAGGGGTGCACAATCAGCTGGTTCGTATCTCTGGACCACTAATTCTGGGAGCATACGAGCATATCTTTCTCTTAATCTTAGCTGGCTACTATGCTAGAAATGACATATTTGATTGAGTGCTCGCCCAGCTGGAGGCGTTAAACTCAGCACATATAGATACCATTCGCCCCACATTCCACCATCATTTATATATAACCATTTTTATACATAGCATATTTTTGTTTTATCATATTTCCCTTTTATATTGCATATTCACAGGTTGGCCGGTGCTGAATAAAATTTCAGGAGCAATTACAGGTGATTTCTACCCATTCTCTCCCTATAGTATTTATTTTCTTTTACATTCATGCATGAGGACATGCAAGAACTTAGGCATAGGGGGGTAGATACAGAAAAACTGAAAAAATTTTATGCCAACACTTAGGAAAACCTCGGAGCTACATGTAAAATGTACTTTAGGACCTTAAATAAAGAACAACCGACTCCACCTCCAATGCTCTCATTGGAGCTAGAAATCGTTTGCAACAACCACTTCCGACTCACCCGCTCACCTTTTGTTCTAAATTTAGGGTCAAGCAGATTGTAACCCGATACGAGAAATTCACGAAGTATAAATTATATGAGGTTACATGTTTATAGCATATATAGATATTGCATTTATGAATAAGATTATTTTATTGAGAGAATGCATTAGGGATTTTATCCTTTAGTTGATTCCTGTAATCTGGAATCCAGTACAACTTTTCACACACACGTATAATTTGCAATGGATTCACGGTGAAGGCTGATAAACGTCTTCAGTTTGTCGAGAAGAAGCAGTGCTTCTTTTCCTGAACCCTTGGACAGTGTTTTGGGAGCAGGTAGATTTTCCTCCAAAAATCCACCAAATAGTGTGAGATGAGAGTAGAGTGTACTGGTACTCTAAGATTAGTGCGAGGAATCTGGAATCCTAGATAAGTAGGTGATGATGCTCTGAAATGAGACATAGTATTCGCTCTCAGTTCCTGCGTATGCATTTTGTGCGAAATTGTGAGAGCCACCAAATAAGGCAAATACGCGGAGAGCGAGTTTTCATAAAACTGGGGCTAAGGTGGATGGTTACGACCATTCTTTACGGAATCCTCGGCTGAAGGAGGGTATTGATGTCAAGGTCAGAAATACACCATCCTATCCGTCTCTTCCGGTGCCATGAGTAGGCACTTCCACCAAATAAGCCACTCAATGTCTCTTGAGTACCACCAATCCCCAATAATGCCTCCTTAATAAAGTTCATGGATGTATGCCAGTTGTGTTATGCTGAAAAAAAAAATTTAAAAAAAATGAGAAAAAGAAAAAGAAAAAGAATGATGAAAAGAAAAAAAAATTAGAAAAAGAAGAAAAAAGAATGAATATTTAGTGTTTATTTCATCGAGGCAATACCACCAAATAAAATTGAGCTCCACCAAATATGGCCTTAACCTATTTTTCTTGTGTTTCTGACCTCTTGAATAATGGCTGAGGAATCCCGACTTAGTGTTAGGGTTATGAGAACTCAATTAAAGTGTTAATGCCTAGTGAGACCACCAAATACAGATCATATGTGTGAATCCGGTGAGGTTGTGAGCTCTAAGAAAAAGAAAGAAAAAGAGCAAGAGAGAATGAATACAAAGGAATCAAAGAGAGCATAGTTTTTCTCGTCTTTCTCTAAGTTACTTAGTAATTCGGGAATCTAGATTCTGTAGTACTAGTCTCTATGTAGCACCAAGTGAGAATGAGCCACCAAATATATAATCCTTTCCCTCAAAGATTCTCTACCTAAGCCCAAATTCGGGGTGAAATTCATAGAATATCTTGAATACCCCGAGGGAAGAAATCCGCTTATCCCGCTAGAATTTTTATTAGGGGTCAAGTATAGGCTTTAGAGGTGTATTAGTTTTCACTCAAATCCATTGCAAAAGCTACATAGCTGCACCTTCACGATTGTCTGGATTTCTAGAGCATAGGATGAAAACAAAAGGGAGAAAAATCTCTATGCAAACACTTGATAAAATAACCAGTCCCTTAGGGACCCTTGCTGTAAATAATTTAGTATTGCATTTACTAGGGACTAGCATGATTTAGGCATGGGGGTATGATTGCGCAGCAATCATAGGTCTTAATTGACCTAAATTAAGCTAGGACTTAGCATAAGTTAGGGTTATTCATGCATGCATACGCATTATCTGCATCTTTACTACTTTCCTTTAGCTATGCATAAAATAATGTTATAATGTGCTGATTAAGTGCATTATGTCGATTGCAGGGAATAAGCTGATCAGGAGCTAGATCTGAAGCTGGATCAGGAATAACAGGAGTTGTAGCAGAGTTGGAGCAGAAGGCCTAGTTTAGATGTAGGAATGATAATGTAAGGGGGTTAAAATTTTTCTATTCTATTAAGTAGGAATAAAGCAGTAAAATGTGAAGAGCTTAGGTCCATCCTAGCCCTAGGATAGCCTAGAGACTTCCCCAAACCTTAGCCACCCTTAGATTAGGTCACAACACCCTAGGAAGCCCTAAAACCCTAGTTTCAACCCTTCTCTGGACGTCCAGATAAGTTTTAAGACGTCCAGGACCCTTAGCCAACTCCCGCACACTTCAAACCCACTTCTACAGTGTTATTGGACGTCTAGACACTTTGTCAGATGTCTAATTTCTGCAGAATACCCAAAATAGAACTCGAAATCCTTCCTGACTCTGATTGGATGTCTAGACAACAAGTCTGGACTTCTGATTTTTGAGTATAAGACGTCTGATTCTATTATTAGACGTTTGATACTACTCTCCAAATCTTGTTTTGAGATTTAAGCCTTGATCTTGGATCTCTAGGTCCCTAAACCCAATTCCAACCCCATAGGAACATAAATTAAGGTGCCCTAACCCTAGTACATCACCTCTAGACCTCCCTAAGGACCTAATTATGTCCTCACTAAACCTAATTGACTTGGATCTTAGTCAATTCCATTAGCCTATTCAATTGGACTCATTGAGTCCAATTGAGCCCTGATCTCAGCACACACTGCCCAATTGGACTCAGTGAGAGTCTAATTGACCTATACCTGACTTAATTGAGTTGTTTTACTCTCAATTAAGTTTCCACACACCCAATTAAACTTGTATAAAGTTTAATTGCACTTTACCTTAGTGAATTAGGGTTTATAACCCTAATTTGAGACCTACCTTGACCTAAACCCACTAGAACCCAACCTAATCAACCTAGCCACCTAAGTTTCAACCCACACACACCATCCACATGAAAATATCTAGCCTAGAGTTCTCTAGAACTCTCTACCATGTATGGTTGCCTAGGTTGCCAAAAACAACAACCAAGAGCCATTCAATTTTTAGATCCACATTTGGTGGATCTAAAAACCACCGTCCACCCTCTCTCTCTCACTCTCCCACGAGCTCCCACCATAGGCCTCTCTAGAGAATTCTATAATTCTTTAGAGAGCTTCCCTTAGGTCTATAAAAAGACCCCTTGGGTGGCCATTTGCACCCATTCACTTCCTTGGCATCCATTCCACTTAGGCTAGCCACTTCCATCTCCACTCCACCTCCACGAGTTGAGCACCACCATGGAGGCCACCATCTCCACACCAGGAAGCTAGATCAGCTCCCCAACCTCTCTCCAAGGGCTGGCCCAAGTTCCATTGGCTGCCCCTCCTTCTCTCAACCATTCAAAGGCCATCGGGGACCACCCCTGAATGCCCTTCCATTCTACTAGATTTAGATTATGCTCTTCATATATTTACTGCTTTTATTTGCTACTTAGTAGTGTAGTCTTACTTCTTCCCCAATGATGCATGCGAAATCCCCCCATCGATTCTTGTATGCGATCATTTTCTGGTAGTTAGATTTAATTTTCTAGCATTTATGTACAAGCTTTCCTCTAGATTCCTTGTGCAACAACTCTCAAATGAATGAATGAAAATACATTTATATATATATATATATGTTTGAAATCACCTTGAGCTTAATGATTACTATTATCTTTTGTGTGATTAATGTTGCCTGTTTCTAACTCTTAATATTCTTGCAACTAAGCATGTCGTACGTAAATATGTAATAATCACGAACCGGCATGCGATTCTAAACAAAGTAGAGCGGCAAAAAGATCGATTTCAAAAGTAAAAGCAACGCCTCCCAGAGACGAACGACCGGGACTCAAGTCTTATTATCTTTAGAAATCAATTTTTGACGAACATTTTTGCGCGACTATACTACGATTTTCGACAACTTTCAAATGAGCGAAAATGGCATTTTTGTCAGTACCCCCTAGTACCTAAATTCGACGACAACCACTTGGTGTGTCATCGTGATAAGGAATCCTCCAAGTTCCAAGGTCAACCATAAGTAACCACTAGCTACTTCAGTTCTTTGGGTCTCCAACCTGAAAATGTGAAGCCTTGGTTCACGTAGTCAATGTGCCAATCCTTACGGGTCCGCCTATCTAGACCTAATCACCATCTTTACTCGATTCCCTGTCCAATACTAGTATCCCACAATCTTATGGACCTATTGGATCTCTTAAGGTTTCCCTTGAAAGCCCTCGGATCTAAGAAGTTTACCTTTTATTAGACTCCGATTGGAGTCAATGATGCAAGGTGCTCAAGTTAGCTTTGTTATTTGTCCAAATTAAATTGGCTTCCATCCCAATTTTAAGGAGCTTACAAGCTCTCTTTATCCTTTTGGTTCAAAGATTATGGCCTTACATAGCCTTCTTTTTAATGTCCAAGATGGGGATAAAAGTCCTCTACCTTTCTCTCCCCAGCTAGGGTTTAATAGTGGTTCATTTGGGTTGACTCGATGGACTAACACAGTTACTAAGCTTTAGTGTCGATATTGGCACTATTGCCCCTATGAATTCTCTTTTTAATTCCCTTTAACCCAAAGGCTCAGTTCCACATGTTTACAACATTTATGTGAAACATGTTGGGCACATTAAACTCTCTCAGGCCTACTGCAATGAAATCACTTTAGATGCTTTTATAAGCTTATATACATGCAATATACCACATACAACTGTTAGTTTAACTACTCATATATAATATTTTGATGATTTTACAAAATGAAGAAAATGAAATAAAAAATAAGCATAGCATATTGTTTCTCTCTGTAATAACATATTTGCAGGTTTCATAAAGTTTTCCAAGATAGGAGATTAAAAGTGTGAAGACAAGTAGCATAAGTATTAGGTCCTAGGCCTTTTCATGTAAACTTTCAAAGGTTGTAATTTTCATTTTATTTGGGTCTAGAAATGCTGTAAAGAGCCCCCAAACATAACCTATAAATAGCTAACTTAGGCTCTCTATACTTTGGATAAATTAGAAACAAAAACCTAACACTTATACTCTTATCAGACATCTAGAACAATGGTCAAACGTCTGATTTTCCACTTTAAGACGTCTGACAAGTGTCTCAAACATCTAATTTCCAATAGTTTTGCCTTTAGTTTGTGTCTTCATAAATATCAGTTGAAGCAATTTTCTATCAGACGTCCATAACCTTATCCAGATGTCCGATACTTTACTTGGACATCCTCAGACTTACTATTAGACTAAACACCTATCTTCGTAGGAAAAAATGTATTTCCAGACGTCTGGACACGCTTCCAGACGTCTACCTTTGGACAGTTGTCCATACATTTCTGTTCGTATCTTATTACGGCCATAAAATCTTTTGTCAGAAATTGTAGCGAAGTCTTTTTTGGTTTCCAGATGTCTGGTGGTTCCTTCAGACGTCCATAACGACGTCTGATCCTCTAAAACTAGAACCCTTTTTGGATCTAATGAAAATAGGAATGAATCCACTCTTTATTAAATGTCCAATAACCTAATTAAACGTCTTATGAAAAAATATCAGACACCCTTCTTTTGATCCAATGGAGTCAGTTCAATATGGCCAATAGTATTAGACGACCAGAATTATAATTAGACGTCCTATAAGACGTCTAATTCAAAAATTAGATTCTGATATAGCTGTTAGACTCATCATTACCCTGATTTGTGGTGGATTTTGTCCTAATCTCTTAGGATTTGTCTCCAACGGCTAGGAGAACTCTCCCAAGTGTTCTTAAAGGTTCCAAACTTTCCTATAAATATACTACAACTCCTTTTAGGCAAAACACACCTCTTGAGATACAATTCCCTTAGAAAAATCACTTGCTCACTACTCTAAGCTTCATCTTCCCTTGTGCTATGCCAACACTCTGATCAAAGGCAAACCCATGCTCCCAGCTCACTCCATTCTGCAAATCCTTAGGGAGTTCTTTTCATGCTTAGTATATCAAAAAGTAATTAAAGTATTGGAGTGCTCTATAGGTGTTGCTTCACTTCTTATTTTTGTACTTTGGGATCCAGCCTGTCGAGTCCAGATAGCGTGCTTTCACTCAACTCAGTAATTAAGTTAATTTCACTTAATTAAGAGTAGAAGAAGTCACTTAGGTTAATTCAAAATTGTGTTGGTTATGTAGCATAGGGTCGAATTAACCTAACATTTTAGAAATTTTTACTGGTTGAATCCAAGTTATTCACTGGGAGGTATAATAATTTTTTTCCAAATTCACCAATTATCTTTTATTTCTTTATAAGTTTAGGAGGTATAACTAAGCTGATTTTTAAAACATGAATTTTGCCAAAATATTTAAACTATAAAGACTATACAAAATTCCATGTGAAAAACATATTTACTCAAATGATGTACTTTATTAACAAGTAAACATGCTAGTTTTCCAATTTTATTTCAAAAGAAATTAAGGCAATTAAAAGTTATTCTATTGAAACATGCCTTTTTACAATTAAAACAAATTCAAAAAGTAATAAAAATGATGCAAGAGAAATAATATTCTTCATTTATTTTCTTTAGCCTCTTATCTTCTCCTTTTTCTTTTATTTTCTTCTCTCTCTCGAGCTCTCTTTTCTTAGCTCTCTTCTTCTGTTCCTGCCTTCTCTTCTTCCTTTAGTCTTCTCTTTTTGTTCCTTAGTCTTTTTCCTTCCTTAGTGCCTGTGCTCCTAGTTCCTTTCGTGCCTTCAGCGTCAACACTTAACTACAGCTTTCAGCTCTTTCCTTAGTGCTTGTTCTCCTTTGTTTAGCTGCTGCTTCTGCACTTAGCTTAACCTTAACATCCTTCAGTGGCTCCTCTTTCAATTCCCTTAGACTTTCAGCTGAACCGGGTTTTTTTTTACTTTTTTTAACCAAAATTATTTTATTTGCGACGAGGTCCTTTCGAGGATACACATCACCCTAAGACCAGGGTTGGACCGGACCCTACTCGATCCTCGCCTAATCTCAATTAGGTTCGATTTTAGTTTATTTCATATCGGTTCATAGTCTCAAGCCAATCCGGCTCAACTCGGCCTCCTAGGCCTCTCGCCCTCCCAGGGCACATTCGCTGACGCCCACAAGGGCACACATTCACAGGCACACAAGCCCGCACACACACACACACATGCACATGCTCAGATAGGATCAGATCGGTAACCGATGCGCCGAGCACTGTCGAATGAAGAGCCCATGTAAGAAAATCATTTTATCCCCATGCGCGTGCTCAGAAACTAGCGATGTGGGACTATTTAACCCCTTCTAGACCCAACTTCAAATGATCATAACTTTCTACCCAGAGCTCCAAATCGAGTGATTTCAAGTTGTTAGGAAGCTCTAAGGTTGATCTATACAATTGCAAGGTCAATTTAAGGTCTAGATGATGTTTTCCTCTTCAAATTGAAAAGTAAAATCAAGGGTTCCTACGGGTTATTTAACGCCTGGAAGTGAAATTATGTCTACAGAGTCCTCAGATGGACTTTTCTATCTTAATTAAAGGTCTATACAGGTTATACAATTAATTCCGCATCTGTTAGAGTAAGTTTTAAGCTCTTAAGACCTTCAGACAGTGTACGAAAGGTTGAAGCTTCTCTGAAATCTTCAGAGTTCGAAATTTCAGACTGAAATAGGTAAACAGACACTTAAGAATGCTTCTAATCAATTTAAACTAATTCTAAGGGTTGTAATTAACTCATCCGGGCAGGATTCAAGTTCATATTTCAATAAAATGCTTCTATTGTTAGTTTGGGTTAGAAAGTAACCCAAATTGACAAGAACTAAACTCCTATCAAAATACATGTTTGAGCTCAGTCAAATCTCCCTAAAATAATCAAACATAATCTCAAAATCTGTTTAAGCCTCTCAATTCCTCAGATTGAGCTCAGATCTCCATTATCAGACTCAGTGTGACTGTGAAGGTACAAAAGTTGACTTTCTATTCAAAGCCTTCTCCCAAGAAATTAAAGCATCAATTAGAGTCTCCTCAACATCAGAAACTTATTCAAATATTCAGGTAGGTGTTCTGACCTTGATTTCTAGGGTTTTAGGCTCGCCGCCTGAACTTGAAAAGGTGTGTTTGACAGAGCCAATGGAAGGTTGTTCAGCATTCCAAGAGTTTAAACAGCTTCAGTGCATTGCACTGAAGCTTCTAGGTTCCTTCAATGCTCTTCAAATCTTTCCTAACAGACATCTCCAACTCCGCCGAAGTTGGAGAAGATGAAGTTCAATCTTTGGCTCTAGACACTAAATCTTTAAACAAATATCCTCAAGATAATCAGTGATCCTCATTTTATCATTCTGGAGCTTCTCAATAGATTCTAGAGGCTGAAACACAGTTTTGGCTCGCCAGAGCTCGCCAGAGCTCCGGCGAGTCCAGAAAATATGAAAAGTGTGTACAGATTGATTAAACTTACCATTTTCGATTTAGAAAGGATCCTGAGGTTGCAGGGAACCTCAGTATCACATTTAATTCCTCATTTATCTCTTTAAATGTAAGATTTGACAGTGAAATCATTTCTTTAAAAATCTGACTTGAAATAAGCTCAGGACTTGTTTAACCACTCAATAGAGAGGTTAAAACAAGTCAACAGATGTTAGCAGTTATAATTATATAGTTAATTAATAGTTTGAATTGCTCCTGAGTCGCCATGGACAGTGAGCTCAGGAACTTAATTATATTTGGGCATTTAATTTATATGTGGTATTTATATGCATTATAGTTTCAATTAAGATTTGAAGAACCCTATGAAGGTGAAATTAAGTCGATTACTCTCACCATGGACAGTGCCAGTAGTCGGTGAAGGTGAAATTTGAATTAGGCGATTAGGTGATTCAATTAAGTGATTTAGAAGTTATTATGGAAGTTAAAGGAAGGTGTACAGTGAATTAAAAAGACAAGATTAAAGCTCTGGCGAGCTCAAGGAGCTCACCGGAGTCGGAGAAGATGAAACTAAAATTCTAAAATTACATCTAATCTATCTACCTACCTACCTACCTAACTAAGCTAGGCTACTCCTACTCCTACTCCTAATCTACTGTTACCAGAACGAAGGGGTCAATAGGGTTCCACCGAAGTCTCATGGCGGACGACGAAATCAGAGGGTGGAGGAAAGATCTCCGGTGGATAGATTTGAGGTGAAGCACAGGGTTCCTTTGGTCGGCGCCTGTGTCAGAGATGCGGAAGACCACGACGGATCTCCTCGGCTGATCAAGATGAATGGAGGAAGTCGGAAAGTGGAATGGGAAATCACCGGAGTTTTGGACGAGTAGCCTATTGGGTCGACTGCAGTGTTAGAAGAGGGAAGGGAGCCAACTTGAGTAAAATCCGAGGGGTGAGGGGGCATTTATAGCAGTTGGCGGCGAAGAGAATGGCGGGGTCTGGCCGAAGAAGGAGCTTGAGGAGCTTAACCTCCGTCATCGTCTCCGACGACGGTGAGGTTATCTCCCACTGAAAAATTAGATTTCCGGTTAATCTAGACCAGTGGATCAAGAGGAGGTGGTGAGCGTAAGCTGCAAGAGCTTGGACAAAGAAGGTTGATGTCGGCAGGGCGATAATCGCGTGGTGGGGTGACTCTCTGCCGCCAGCCGTTCATTCGGCTGAAGAAGAAGAAGAAGAGGGAAAGGGACTTAAATCAAATAAAACTTAAGGACCTGTGTGAGAAATAAGGACCCGATTGTAATAAATTTTAAGGACCAAAATGTAAACTCAGATTTTGAAGGTTTATTTTAATTTAGATCTTTTTCAACTTTTTATATAAGTTAGTAAATAAGGTAAATATTATGTTTGCACCTTGAATTTACATTTTTGACCTTTCTAGGTTAATTTATTAGATTAAGTAAAATCACTTAAGTTATTATATACTTAGGTATACATTAAGTTTAGGTTACTTAACTTATTAATTAAGGAAATGATTAATAGGATTTCGAGTCCAATTATTAACTAAATTATTAATAATGTTAATTGAATGATAAAATGTCATTTTTAACTTATCTTAAGGTCCTTGACTAAATATCCCTTACTCTATAATTAACCCTTATATGTTCATAACCTTAGCTAATTAACTAGGAAGACTAGTTAATTAGGGGTAATTAGAGATAATGATGAGTGCCTCATCATACCCCTAAGCCAAAGTTTTGCTAATCCCTAGCAAAATTAACTAAGACTATGATGATTTAAAGCACTTGGGTTTAAATTATTATAAATAGTAACTATGTAGAGGAAAGCTTAGGTCAGAAAATTTTTTTAAGTTAAATATAAATGATTAATGTATAGAGCATATGTGAAATTTTTCTTACTTATACTTATACTTATAACATTTTCAAAACACACTTAAAATAATTTGTAAACAAGAATTTTACTCAGAATTAGAATTCTTCAAAAATCTCTTAATCTTTGTAACTATTCTTAACTCAAATTAGAATACAAAGTGTTTTAAGAAAAATAAAACTTTAGAATTGAGAATTAAATTTTAACTCAAAAACTCAAAAAGATTTAAGTTAATCCCTTGTTTATGATATTTGACTTTTATCAATATAAGTTTAAGCAAATTAACCAGATACTCATTATTAATCAAACTTAGAGTAGTAAAACTCTAATTTACTAACCTACAACACTAAAGAATAACTTCTAGACCTAAGATTCTGTCAATTCTTCTCCTTTAGGTCTCAACTTAAAATCTTTAAAACCCAATTTCTTAGGCTTCACTGCCCAATACCAAGGTTCAGTAGCTATGATTTTAAAACATCTATGCTTAGTGAAGAGAATTGTCCTAAAGACATCCAAAGTTGCAAAAATCCAGATCTTAAGACATCACTTTCCAATCCCAATTATTCCAATTCAAGCCTTTGGCTTGGCCTTACTCAGGTTTGGTTGCTTTCTCCTCACCAATTTTCTATCCCGAGGTCAACACTTTTTGTGTATATCTCCTCGGTGGACCACTGGGTCTCTTATTCCTAATATTTTTTTCTCCATATATTTTTTTTTCACTTTTTCTATAGGTTAGAACACACATTTGTACCGAGGTGTTCTTTTTATTTGATGGAAGGAAGGGTAGCATCCATTTGTATTGAGATGCTTTATTTATTTGTGAAAAAATTGCATAAGCACCCATTTTAACAAGGCACTTAACTACAGGGTGTTTTATTTATTTTTCTCTTTTTTTTCTTTTCTTTTCTTTTCCCCCTTCTCATTTTTCTTATTAACATTATTCTCCAATTCCTTTTTCTAGGTGAGTGGCACATCCTTCACCCTTTCAAGAACTGCCCCATGGAAATCCATGGACTAAAGAGGATTCAGAATTGATCTCTTAACCTCTGTGTTTTCCCGGTCTCAGATGTCAATAAGACAATTCTATGTGTGTGAATTTAGATGTTTAGGTTACTTAGCTCTCAAACTAGAGCTAGGACAACAAAGCCCTTTACTCTTAGGTTCTTCAAATTTTTAGTTTCCTCCTATAGGATCCATCAAGACAAAATTTACCAAGTCTACTTATTATCTCTAGCTTGTAAGTTTTGTAAACTAAAATTCTACCAACTCTCTATTTAATTAACTCTGAATATCTGGCCTTGTTACTTAACTTTATGATAAAATCAAATTTTCAAAAAGCAAAAGGATTACTTAATCTAATTGATTAAAAAGTTATAATTCAATTCCAAAACTTAAGTTTAAATCTTAACACAGTTTGTTAATTCAAAGTAAGAATAGAAAAATGAATCTTTAAAAAGATTTAAAATATTCCTAATTCAAATAAAATCTTATTTTAAAAATTTTAAACACAAAAGTGTGTTTTTACAAAATGTTTAAGTAAAAATCTAATTAAGAATTGAATGCTCTTACATACTTATATATATTCTATATACATTTTAAATTTCTGACCTAAAAGAAAATTAAGCTCTTAATTATAATATATATATATATTCTTCTTCTTTTCTTCTTTATTAAAATGAATATTCCCCTCTTATTATTTTTATGAATTTTCTTTTTCAAATTTTTGTATTTATATATTTTTATTTTTATGTATATAAGATTTTTCAATTTTTATGATTTTTTCAAAAAAAATTTCAAATTTTTATGAAATTTTTTATTTTTTAAAATTTTTATCATTTTTAGATTTTTATTTTTTTTAATTCCGTGGATATTTAATTTTTATGTATTTTTATTTTTTTAACCCACACTTAAAGTGAAAATTTCACTTCAACACCTCCCAAGCCAAAATTTTACAATGTCCTCATTGTAAGAAGGGTGAAAAATATTACACTTCATTTAGTATAGGGTAATGGAAGGAGTCGAGTAGAGGAGATTAAAAATCTCAGTGTGGACGATTTCGAGTCTAACCAAAGGTCAGAGTGGTCAGTCGAACTAAATGAAGGTAATCAATATGATATGAAGTGAAATTTTAAAATAAGTGTATAGGAAAATCAAAAAGATGAAAAAAATAGGAAACAACTATGTACAAGTGTGGTGGATGGATAGAAAAACCCTAGTGGAGCCGGTAACATTCTCCAACAAGACCCAAAGGATGTGATTCCAAGAAAGGTTTAAGACGTTGACCATTGACTTTGAAGGGTTGATCCTTGTTGGGTTCAGTGATTTCGATAACTCCGTTGTCGAAGAATCTAACTACAATAAATGGCCCTTGCCATTTAGACCTAAGTTTACCAGGGAAGAGCTTCAAACGGGCATCAAATAACAACACCTTCTGACCAGGTGCAAAGGATTTGCGAGAAATGAATTTGTCGTGGAAGGCTTTAAGTTTCTCCTTATACAGCTTTGAACTTTCATAGGAATCATGACGTAATTCCTCAAGTTCGCTAAGCTGCAACCTACGATTTTCACTAGCCTTCAAGAGGTCTAAATTACAGGCTTTAATCGCCCAATAGGCCTTGTGTTCAATTTCTACAGGAAGATAACAGGGTTTCTCGTAAACAAGTCTATACAGTGACATTCCTATTGGTGTTTTGTGGGCAATCCTATAAGCCCACAAAGCCTCATCTAAACGGGAAGACCAATCCTTCCTATCGCGTCAGATTGTCATTTGAAGGATCTTTTTTGATCTCCCAATTAGAGACCTTGGTTTGCCCATTAGTCTAGGGATGATAAGGTGTAGAAATACAATATAAAACCCTATATTTTCTAAGTAAAGTTTTAAATTGGGCGTAAATAAAATGGGAACCGCTGTCAGAAATAATAGCACGAGGTACCCCAAAACGAGTGAAAATGTGACTCTGTATAAAAGGAATGACAACTCGATGGTCGTTTGTGCGTGTGGGTATGGCTTCAATCCAACGAGAAACATAATCTATAGTAAGTAAAATATAATGGAAGCCAAAAGAGGATGGAAACAGACCCATAAAATCTATGCCCCAATTGTCAAAGATTTCACAGACGAGAATTGGGTTCAAAGGCATCATGTCTTTCCGAGACGTGCTACCAAGTGTTTGGCAGCAACTACATGTCTTACAATAAGTCTTAGAATCAGCAAATAATGTGGGCCAATAAAACCTACATTGCAAAACTTTTGCAGCGGTCTTTCTACCAGAAAAGTGACCACCACAGGCCTGGTCGTGACAAAAAGATAGAATAGAATCAATCTCAGAAGAGGTAACACAATGCCTAATGATTTGATCATTACAAAGTCTAAAAAGATATGGATCTTCCCAAAAATAATATTTGGCTTCTGCTTTGAGTCGTGATTTGAGATTCCCGTCCCAGTCTGGTGGGAATTTATGTGTAACCAAATAATTAACAATATCTGCATACCAGGGAGGATCTGTGGATATAGTGAAAAGATGTTCATCAGGGAAGTGTTCTGTGATTGGTGGAGATGATTCGATTGTATCAGAAGGAAGACGGGAAAGATAATCTGCAACAACATTTTACCTACCCGCCTTATCACGAATTTCTTGGTCAAATTCTTGCAAAAGCATGATCCATCTGATTAACCTAGGTTTCGTGTCCTTCTTAGATAGAAGGTGTTGAATAGCTGAGTGATCAGAGTACACTATGATTTGAGATCCGAGTATGTAAGATCTAAATTTTTCTAATCCAAATACTATTGCTAGTAACACTTTCTCCATAACTGTGTAATTCCTTTGTGTCTCATTCAATGTTTTACTAGCATAGTAAATTACCACCGGATTCTTCTCAATTTTTTGTCCTAAAATAGCTCCTATTGCATAATCTGATGCATCACATATGATTTCAAATGGTAAATCCCAATTAGGTGGTTGCAAAATTGGAGCCTGTGTAACTCTGTCTCTCAAAGTTTTAAATGCTAAAATACACTCCTCATCCATCTCAAAAATTGCATCCTTTGTGAGGAGGTTTGTGAGTGGTTGGGCAATTCTTGAAAAATCAAGGATGAATCTTCTATAAAATCCCACATGCCCGAGAAATGATCTAATGCCTTTGATCGAGTCAGGGATTAGAAGATTTGCAATTTAATTGATCTTGGCTCGATCTACTTGGATACCTCACTCAGGTACGAGATGACCAAGTACTATGCCCTCAGAAATCATAAAATGGCTCTTCTCCCAACTAAGGACAAGGTTAACCTCAATACATCTTTTTAGAACCTTTGACAAATTATCCAAGCAAATATCAAATGTCTCCCCAAAGACTGAAAAATCATCCATAAAAACCTCCATATATTCACCCACCATTTCGGTAAAAATGGCTAACATGCAACGCTGAAAAGTCGCGGGTGAGTTGCAAAGCCCAAATGGCATTCTTCGGAAAGCAAAGGTTCTGAAGGGGCAGGTGAAAATCATTTTCTCTTGATCTTCGGGATAAATTGCAACTTGATTATATCCAGAGTAACCATCTAAAAAGCAGAAGAACCTATTACCAGCTAATCTCTCAAGGATCTAATCAATGAATGGTAAAGGAAAATGGTCCTTCTTTGTAACAGAATTCAGTTTTCGATAATCAATACAAACCCGCCACGAATTTGCAATTCGTGTGGGAATGGTTTCTCCAGATTCAGTTTTGATTATGGTGAGTCTTGCCTTTTTGGGTATCACTTGAATTGGACTCACCCAAGGGCTATCAGATATAGGATAAATAATATCAGCATCAAGCCACTTGATTATTTCTTTCTTAACGACCTCCTTTAGATTAGGGTTTAGGCATCTTTGAGCTTCTCTTGAAGGTCGTGCCCCATCTTCAATATAGATGCGATGAGTACAAAAATTGGGGCTAATCCTAGTGAGATCATGTAAAGTCCACCCAATTGCCTTCTTGTGATCTTGAAGAACTTTATCAATTTGGATTCTTGTGATTCAGAGAGATTAGAATTGATTATTACAGGATATGTTTGATCAGATTCGAGATATACATATTTAAGATTATCAGGCAATGGTTTCAATTCAAGCATAGGAGTAGAATCAACAATAGGATTTAGGGTGGGATTTTCAATTGTGAAAAGTGATTCAGATTCAGAGTCAAATTCAGGATTGAGTAGAGATTCCAATAACGTTTCATTGCTTTGAGGATATGGGATATCAAAAGATGTGCTTTCTAAATCTGGAGAACTAATGTCATCCTCAAAAACTTATATTGATTTTGTTTCCTCAATCCATTCACAATCAAATCCACTAGAAGCTCTAAATATATCTAACTTAATTGTCTTCTCCCCAAATTTCAATTAAATCTTTCCTAACTCGCAATCAATGTTGGCTTTTGCAGTACCCAAAAAGGGTCTCCCTAAAATAATTGGGGTGTGGCTAATGTATTCGGGTACTTCCATATCAAGAACAATAAAATCTACAGGGAAGTAAAAATCCCGAACTCTTACAATAACATCCTCCAACATTCCTTTTGGTGACTTAATAGATCTATCAGCTAATTGTAAAGTCACATTGGTAGACTTAAGGTTTTTTATTTGAAAGTGTTTTACCAAAGAGAAAGGAATGAGGTTAATAGAAGCTCCTAAATCTAGGAGAACTCTATCAAAACACTGACCCCCAATTATACAGGAAATAAATGGAGATCCTGGGTCTTTCGTTTTTAAAGAAAACATACTTGAAATAATAGAGCTCACATGCTCTGAAAGTACAACAGTGCTTCCTTTCTTCGACTTACGCTTAGGAGTACACAATTCCTTAAGAAATCTCGCGTAAGTCAGAATGTGTTTGATAGCATCTAGGAGTAGGATATTAATATGTACCCCTTCAAAAATCTTAATCAAATCTTCATCTAATGTAATAGGTTGTTTTTGTTTCCTAGTCTTCTTCAAAGCTTCTGGGAATGGGACGTGGGTTTCTTATTCTACTGAGGTGTTATCCTGATCTTGTGAATTAGCGGGAATTGCAGGATCAGGTTCTGCACCTCTTCCAGGTGTAGAAACAGGGGTTAATCTAGATGTACTAGGGTCTTGGGATAGATTCCTTATAAAAATTGGATCCCTAGTGGAAGTTCCACGGCTGGTTGTAACAGAGTTAATACCTGCATGAGAAGAAGAAGTTGAAGAAGAAGATGCTTGTGAATTTTGGAAAGATAGATCATTAATTAATGGTTGATTCACAACCAATTGCTGTTGATTTGGATATTCAAAATCAAGATTAGAAATAGGTGGATTCAGATTTTGATTCAGATTTGGATTCAGGGGTAATTGATTAAGAAGATGGACATGTCCCTGATTTGATTTTGAACTCCCGGGTGTTGTCTTTGCTGGATATTCCTAGGGTTTGGAATTGGTTGGGATGGAAGGGTCCCTAGCTGACGAGATTCAGCTAACTGCATGATTTGACCCCTAAGATCCGCCAATTCTACCAAACATTGTCATTGGACTTCAGCAAGAGCCTCAGCATTTTGTCGCTGGCTCTCAGTCACAGCTCTCAAAATCTAGTCTAGCTGTGAATCTCTATTTGGCCCTATGGGGTTTTGCGAACCCATGTAAAATGGCCTCGCATTGTGTTGCTGAAACAACAATGTAGGCGGGTTTTGTCTGGTTTGAGTCAGATATGATGGTCTTTGTGTATAGTCAGACCAAGAAAAATTAGGGTGATTACGCCATCCAGGATTATAGGAATTTGAATATGGGTTTGATGCTGGTGTGTATCCCTGAATGGCATTTAAATCAAGAGGATATGACGTGTTTTCTGCAACAGGAAAGGGTGGGGAAAAGGTGGGTAAGATTGTGGGACAAAGGTCCCTCCTTAGGTTGGTGAAGGAGTAGATAGAAAACCCAAGGAAGATGGATCTCTAGAATTCAGATTATTCACAAATTCCCTCCCTGTGGGAATTTGCGAAACAGGTAAATACGTGGGATTCGTAGCAAGTAGAGGCGTAAGAGTCTTCATTGTGTTTATAACCTCATCGAGATGCTTTGCTATGATATCGACTTTGTCCAGTTTTTCTACAATAATCTCTAAATCCTTTGAACTGGACGGATTACTGATCTCGTGAATACCCTTATGCAGATTTTGATGATTCATATTCGCTCCCAGCGTGAATTGCGACATAGATGCATTGTTGATCGAGTTTTCCACCATCTCTTCAAATAATTTTGAAGCGGATTCTGCGTCGCGATTTAGAAAATTCCCTCCACAAGAGGCATCGACTAGATTGCGAATGCCCTCTTGTAAACCATAATAAAAGATATGCATGAGTTGCCAATGAGGGATGTCATGATGTGGGCATTTCCTTTGCAATTCATGAAAACGTTCCCACGCTTCATGAATTGGTTCTCATTGATTTTGATTGAAAGTAGTAATAGCTCGCCTTAAAGCAGTGGTTCGACCAATAGGAAAGAATTTCTTCAAAAATGCGGATTCGAGTTTAGCCCAAGTTGAGATTGGTCTTGCTATAGTTCTATACCAATAAGCTGCTTTATCTTTAAGGCTAAAAGAGAACATCTTCATTAGTAGGATTTCCCTATTTTGATTTCGAGGACCAAGAGTTTGAGATAAATTTTTAAGATCTTCAATATGTTGAAATGGATCCTCCGATGCAAATCCGTGAAAGTAGGGGATTAAACCTATAATGTTTGGCTTTAATTCTGGATCATTCTTCCCAATAGGTATCCTAACATTAGGCTCTACTTGTGCATTAGATGGGTTATAATAATCTCTAAGTAGAGGCCTTGGATGATTGATCGGTAAATCAGGGTTTTCAAAACCCACCTCAAGTCGAGGTGAAGAATGGGTTTGAAGAGTCTGTAAATTATTTAAGGCTGTTGTTAATAGATTGATTTGTCTTATTTACTCTAGCATCCTAAGGTTCTGGTTCAGGAGCGCCTCATGAACATCAAAAGGCGGCATCTCCCCCTAACAAGAAGAAGAAGGGATCTCATGATTTAAATTCTTCATTGGATCCATGGAAGTAGATGGATCAAACGGAAAAACCATTGGTTGCTTATCTACAACCGGCCTAGGATCACCTGTCAATGGTGGTGCAAGAGGTGGATGCAAGGATCGCCTCCCATCCATAAATGGAAAATAATGTGCAAAGGCACACGCACACCACCAATAAGAAAACAGCGGCACAAAAAAACCTGTAAAACAGCGCAAAAGACACGGGTTTTGCTCTTCTTTCAAAGAAAGAAGAAATTCCTAAGATACGCAAAGTAATTTGACGCAAAATAATAGAGTAACAATATCAAAATACGTGTCCTAATTCATGACTACGCAGGTGAGTACCTTAAATCTCAAAGGTCTAAGGTCTAGGATCAAGCCCGCTCACTACTGGCTCCTCGGGGCTCTAGTAGTGAGACAGACTTGTTGATCTTCGGCCAAAGCCCTAAGAGGTGCAAAGAGGAGAGATAGAAAAAATAGACTTGTGTGACTCTAGTGATTGTGCTGTGTGCGCGATAGCATGCAACAGACAATAGCGATATAGAAACCTGCATGCATTTCTACAATCAGATTTAAGTCACCAATTTTACTTCCTCTTTTTAGTTAATCTTTTTCAAAAATATATCAATTAAACTACAATGGCCGCTTTTTATATCTTTTCAAACAAAAATATGTGGTCTTTTAAAATCTGAGAGGACAGGGATCTATGTGGGTTTCTCGTGTTTTCTCGCTGATGCGAGAAAAATAGTTTAAAATTCCTGAGTCAGATCGTACTAATACTAGCAGAATAATGCACTCCTAAGAGTGTATGCTTATGTATATGCTACTGCTAGTCAGATAAAGATGTATTTTTTTGTAATTTTTTATATTTTTTAAATGCAAAAAAACAAAAGAATAGAAATACTTACAAAAACAGCAAAACTATTTCCCGCCTTCTCCTGAGATCACCCGTGAAGGTAAACTTGAAAAGAAGGCAGAAAATAAAAATAAAACAAAAATAAAACAAAATACAACTAATTAGAAAAAATGTTAGTAAAAATAAAAATATTTACAAAATGCCTCCTAATTAGACAATTAATCCAACTAAATTCTAGTGAATCAAAATATTACCTCCCCGGCAATGGCGCCATTAAAATGGTAGCGTGCTTTCACTCAACTCAGTAATTAAGTTAATTTCACTTAATTAAGAGTAGAAGAAGTCACTTAGGTTAACTCGAAATTGTGTTGGTTGTGTAGTATAGGGTCGAATTAACCTAACATTTTAGAAATTTTTACTGGTTGAGTCTAAGTCGTTCACTAGGAGGTATAATAATTTTTTTCCAAATTCACCAATTATCTTTTATTTCTTTATAAGTTTAGGAGGTATAACTAAGTTGATTTTTAAAACATGAATTCTGCCAAAATATTTAAACTATAAAGAATATACAAAATTCCATGTGAAAAACATATTTACTCAAATGATGTACTTTATTAACAAGTAAACATGCTAGTTTTCCAATTTTATTTCAAAAGAAATTAAGGCAATTAAAAGTTATTCTATTAAAACATGCCTTTTTACAATTAAAACAAATTCAAAAAGTAATTAAAATGATGCAAGAGAAATAATATTCTTCATTTATTTTCTTCAGCCTCTTATCTTCTCTTTTTTCTTTTATTTTCTTCTCTCCCTCGAGCTCTCTTTTCTTACCTCTCTTCTTCTATTCCTGCCTTCTCCTCTTCTTCCCTTAGTCTTCTCTTTTTGTTCCTTAGTCTTTTTCCTTCCTTAGTGCCTGTGCTCCTAGTTCCCTTCATGCCTTCAGCTTCAACACTTAACTTCAGCTTTCAACTCTTTCCTTAGTGCTTGTTCTCCTTTGTTTAGCTACTGCCTTCTGCACTTAGCTTAACCTTAACATCCTTCAGTGGCTCCTCTTTCAATTCCCTTAGACTTTCAGCTGAACTGGGTTTTTTTTACTTTTTTTAACTAAACTTATTTTATTTACGATGAGGTCCTTTCAAGGATACACATCACCCTGAGACCAGGGTAGGACTAGACCTTGCTCGATCCTCGCCTAATCTCAATTAGGTTCAATTTCAGTTTATTTCATATCGATTCATAGACTCGAGCCAATCCGGCTCAACCCGACCTGCCAGGCCTCTCGCCCTCCTAGGGCACATTCACTCATGCCCACAAGGGCGCACACCTGCAGACACACAAGCCCGCACACACACACATGCACATGCTCAAATAGGATCAGATCGGTAACCGGTGCACCGAGCACTGTCGACTAAAGAGCCCATGTAAGAAAATCATTTTATCCCCATGCACGCGCTCAGAAACTAGCGATGTGGGACTATCTAACCCCTTCCAGACCCAACTTCAAATGATCATAACTTTCTACCCAGAGCTCCAAATTGAGTGATTTCAAGTTGTTAGAAAGCTCTAAGGTTGATCTATACAATTGCAGGGTCAATTTAAGGTTTAGATGATGTTTTACTCTTCAATTTGAAAAGTAAAATCAAGGGTTCCTACGGGTTATTTAACGCCTGGAAGTGAAATTATGTCTATAGAGTTCTCAGATGGACTTTTCTATCCGAATTAAAGGTCTATACAGGTTATACAATTAATTCCGCAACTGTTAGAGTAAGTTTTAAGCTCTTAAGACCTTCAGATAGTGTACAAAAGGTTGAAGCTTCTCTAAAAGCTTCAGAGTTTGAAATTTTAGACTGAAATAGGTAAACAGACACTTAAGAATGCTTCTAATCAATTTAAACTAATTCTAAGGGTTGTAATTAACTCATCTGTGCAGGATTCAAGTTCATATTTCAACAAAATGCTTCTCTTGTTAGTTTGGGTTCGAAAGTAACCCAAATTGACAGGAACTAAAATCCTATCAAAATACATGTTTGAGCTCAGTCAAATCTCTCTAAAACAATCCAACAGAATCTCAGAATCTGTTTAAGCCTCTCAATTCCTCATATTGAGCTCAGATCTCCATTATCAGACTCAGTTTGACTGTGATGGCACAAAAGTTGACTTTCTGTTCATAGCCTTCTCCCAAGAAATTAAAGCCTCAATTAGAGTCTCCTCAACATCAGAAACTTATTCAAATCTTCAGGTAGGTGTTTTGACCCTGATTTCTAGGGTTTCAGGCTCGCTGCCTGAACTTCAAAAGGTGAGTGTTCGATAGAGCCAATGGAAGGTTGTTACAGCATTCCAAGAGTTTAAACAGCTTCAGTGCATTGCACTGAAGCTTCTAGGTTCCTTCAATGCTCTTCAGATCTTTCCTAACAGACTTCTCCAACTCTGCCGGTGTTGGAGAAGATGAAGTTCAATCATTGGCTCTAGACACTAAATCTTCAAACAAATATCCTCAAGACAATCAGTGATCCTCATTTTATCATTCTGGAGCTTCTCAATAGATTCTAGAGGCTGAAACACAGTTTTGGCTTGCCGGAGCTCGTCGGAGCTCCAGTGAGTCCAGAAAATATGAAAAGTGTGTACAGATTGATTAAACTTACCATTTTTGATTTAGAAAGGATTCTAAGGTTGCAAGGAACCTTAGTATCACATTTAATTCCTCATTTGTCTCTTTAAATGTAAGATTTGACAGTGAAATCATTTCTTTAAAAATTTGATTTGAAATAAGCTCAGGACTTATTTAACCACTCGATTGAGAGGTTAAAACAAGTCAACAAATGTTAGCAGTTATAATTATATAGTTAATTAATAGTTTGAATTGCTCTTGAGCCGCCATGGACAGCGAGCTCAGGAACATAATTATATTTGGGCGTTTAATTTATATGTGGTATTTATATGCATTATAGTGTCAATTAGGGTTCATAAGTGGTGAATAGATGATGAAGAACCCTATGAAGGTGAAATTAAGTCCATTACTCTCACCATGGACAGTGTCAGTAGTCGGTGAAGGTGAAATTTGAATTAGGCAATTAGGTGATTCAATTAAGCGATTAAGTGATTTAGAAGTGATTATGGAAGTTAAAGGAAGGTGTACAGTGAATTAAAAAGACAATATTAAAGCTCTAGCGAGCTCAAGGAGCTCGCCGGAGTCGGAGAAGATGAAACTTAAATTCTAAAATTACATCTAATCTAACTACCTACCTATCTAACTAATCTAGCCTACTCCTACTCCTACTCTTAATCTACTGTTACCTGAACGAAGGGGTCAATAGGGTTCCGCCGAAGTCTCATGGAGGACGACGAAATTATAGGGTGGAAGAAAGATCTCCGGTGGGCGGATTTGAGGTGGAGCGGAGGGTTCCTTTAGTCGGCGCCTGTGTTAGAGACGTAGAAGACAATGGCGGATCTCCTTGGCTAATCAAGATGAATGGAGGAAGTCGAAAAGTGGAATGGGAAATCGTCAGAGTTTTGGACTAATAGCCTATTGGGTCGGCTGCAGTGTTAGAAGAGGGAAAGGAGACAACTTGAGTAAAATCCGAGGGGTGAGGGGGTATTTATAGCAGTTGGTGGTGAAGAGAATGGTGGGGTCTGGCCGAAGGAGCTTGAGGAGCTTAACCTCTGTCGTCATGTCCGACGACGGTGAGGTTATCTCCCACTGAAAAATAGGATTTTCGGTTAATCCAGACCGATGGATCAAGAGGAGGTGGTGAGCGCAAGTTGCAAGAGCTTGGACAAAGAAGGTTAATGTCGGTAGGGCAGTAATCGTGTGGTGGGGTGACTCTCTACCGCCAGCCGTTCATTCGGCTGAAGAAGAAGAGTGAAAGGGACTTAAATGAAATAAAACTTAAGGACCTGTGTAAGAAATATGGACCCGATTGTAATGAATTTTAAGGACCAAAATGTAAACTCAGATTTTGAAGGTTTATTTTAATTTAGATCTTTTTCAACTTTTTATATATGTTAGTAAATAAGGTAAATATTATGTTTGCACCTTGAATTTACATTTTGACCTTTTTAGGTTAATTTATTAGATTAAGTAAATCACTTAAGTTATATACTTAGGTATACATTAAGTTTAGGTTACTTAACTTATTAATTAAGGAAATCATTAATAGCATTTCGAGTCCAATTATTCACTAAATTATTAATAACATTAATTGAATGATAAAATATCATTTTTAACTTATCTTAAGGTCCTTGACTAAATATCCCTTATTCTATAATTAACCCTTATATGTTCATAACCATAGCTAATTAACTAGGAAGACTAGTTAATTTGGGGTAACTAGAGATCATGATGAGTGCCTCATTCTTGTCTCTTCATTTTGAAAGGAAAAACCTCCGTTTAGGGATCAGAGGTGGGATTTGTAATTGAGGTACACTACCCTCGTTTAAGTAGTGTGGTTAGTGGATTAATCACCTTGTGATCGAAAATCCTAAGTTAAGGAATTGGCTTAGGTGGTGGTTTTAACCCATTTTGGGTTTCCACCTAAAAATCTGGTGCCACCTTCTGTGATTGAATTTTTTGTATTACAATATTTTATAATTTCACTATTCACCCCCCCTCTAGTGCAATTTCATTTGGTATCAGAGTAGGTTTTCTGCCTATAGGAGTAACATCCGCAGAAAGATCACATGGAGGGGAGGGTCATCTCCACAGGCAGATTGGAGGGGCAATCCACCACTCGACCACCACTCTTCGAAGGAACAAACTACACTTACTGGAAGCTGAGAATGAAGATGTGGCATCAAACCAATGACTTCTCCATTTGGGAGAAATGCGAATCCGCACACATCATTCCTGAGAAACCAGAAACAGGATACACAGTGGAGCAAATTCATCACCTTGGACTGAATGCCAAGGCAATGAATTCACTCTACTGCGCACTCAGCTCAGAGGAATTCAACTGCATCATCCAATGCAAAACTGCCCATGAGATTTCGAGAACCTTGGAGGTAACTCACGAAGGTACGTCTAAAGTTAAATCCTCAAAGATAAACTTGTTATCGTAGGAATTCGAAGCTTTCTCTATGAAGGAGAATGAAAGGCTTGGGGACATGTACACCCGATTCACGTTAGTCGTGAATAGCCTCAAGTCTCTAGGAAAGACATTTATAAAGGAGGAGCTTCAAGGGAAGCTCCTTCGCTCCCTTTGACCCGAGTGTGAGCAAAAGGTAACAGCAATAGAAGAAGCCAACCAAGTAGAGGATCTAGACATGGAAAATCTACTTGGGAATCTCCTGGCTTATGAATAAAAAATGGAACAAAAGAAGAAATCAATCTCATCGGAGCCAAAGAAGATGACTTTAGCCTTCAAAGCTACTTCGGATGATGAGGTAAGTACCAATGATGAATAATTCATTTTATTAGCTAAAAAGTTTAAAAAGTTTCTCAGAAATAGAAAAGAGATCAAGGGAAGGAAAAGAGAGGAAGAACCTCTAATTCGCTATAATTGCAAAAAGAGAGGTCACATAAGGAAAGATTGTCCCTTACTCAAAAGGAATGATGAGAAGAAACCCAAGAAGTCTTCCCACTACAAGAAGATCTCCAAGCTGAAGGGATTCAAGAAAAAGGTGTTTCAAGCAATGTGGGATGACTCCACCTCTGAAGAAGAAGAGGAGGAAGAAACAAATGAAGAAATGGCATGCTTAGGACTAATGGCAACAAATGATGCTTCTAAGTCTGAATCTGAGGAACCTGAGGTAAACTCCTATTCTTTAGATGAATTATAAGATGCCTTTGATTCACTATATGTAGATCTTAAGAAAACAAAAACCCAAAGAAAGACTTTGAAAGAAGAAAACTTAGAAAATAAAAAATTAATCAATGATCTTGAAGAAAAGAGTCTAATTCTTACAAAAGAAACCACTGCTTTAAATATGCAAATAAGAAATCTAATGATTGAGAAAGAGTCATTAACAAATGATTTGTATACTGCAATGAGTGAACAAAAATTTCTAGATAGAGAAGAATTACTCGACAAAATCCATGTGCTTGAAAAATCAAACTCCTTTAAAAAGGATGAAAATAGCTTACTTAGAGTAGAGATTAGGGCATTAGAAGATAAACTAGACATAATGAAAATAGAGATAAATCACCTCAAAGAAAAGCCAAATCAACTTCTTGAGGACCTAGACAAATTTACAAAGGGGAAAGATAACTTGGACAAACTCATTGCCCATCAAAAACCTTCCTCAAGTAAATTTGGATTAGGCTTTTATGAACCTAATCAAAATGAGCCGAAAAAAGACCCTCCTCTAAAGGAGACCACTAACAAATATGGATCCACATTACAACGGATACCGAAAAGACAACTCTCACTTTATTTTGTAGGGATGAAAGGACATCATAATATCAAAAATTGGATATACAAAATGAAGGATGGACTACTCAAATTAGAAAGACCTATAGAAAATACCAAGTCACCAACGAAGATCTTTTGTAGGAGGAAGGAGGTCTACAAGAAAGAAGACAAGGAGACCACCGCCACCAAGGAGGATGATAGGTGATGGACTCCAGATGCTCCAAACATATGACAGGAGATAAGCACTTATTCTTGGACCTCCAACCTACGGATGGAGGAATGGTTACATTTGGCAACAACCACAAGGGCCATATTATTGGCCTTGGTAAAATAGGTAACCCTCTCTCTCCCATCTCAAATGTTTTTCTAGTTAAAGGACTAAAATGTAATCTTTTAAGTGTCAGCTAAATATGTGATAAGGGCTTTAAAGTAGTGTTTACTTCTAAAATATTTGAAATTATGCATGCATTAACCAATCAAACCCTTCTTAAGGGAACTAGATCTAAAGACATTTATGTCGTAGAATTTGATAAAAATGGCACTTATGAATGTCTTATAGCAAATGATGAGTTAAGTATATGGCATAGAAGACTAGGACATGTTTATATGAAGCTGGTTCAAAAACTAGCTAAACATGAACTAGTCCGAGGTCTTCCTAAAGGAAAATTTTTAAATGAGCCTATTTATGATTTATGTAAATTAGGTAAAATTATGAAATCTAATTTTAAAAGCAAAGAAGTTATATCCACATCAAGACCTTTAGAACTACTTCACCTAGATCTGTTTGGACCTACAAAATATGAGAGCCTCAGTGGATGTAAATATTGCCTTATAATTGTAGATGATTTTTCGAGGTTTTCATGGGTCTCCTTCTTGAGATCGAAAGGAGTGTTTTCCATCTTTTCTGTTTTTTGTAGGAAAGTTCAAACTGAAAAAGGCTACCAAATCACTCGTATCCATAGTGATCATGGGGGCGAGTTTGAAAATTCCTTATTTGATGATTTTTGTCAAGAGCATGGTATTGCTCATGAGTTTTCTTTTCCCCAAACACCTCAACAAAATGAGGTGGTTGAGAGAAAGAACTGTACTCTTTAAGAGTGTGCTCGAACATTGCTCATAGACTTGGGGTTACCAAAGTACTTTTGGGCTGAGGCGGTTAACACAGCTTGTTACATGTTAAATCGCACCTTAATTCGATCCGGGTTGCGAAAAACTTCTTTTGAACTATACTATGGGAGAATACCCAAAATTAGTTACTTTAAAGTTTTTGGATATTGATGTTTTATTTTGAATACCCACTCTAATTTAGATAAATTTGATGTCAAAGGTGAAGAAGCCATCTTTATTGGTTATTCCTTACGTAGTAAGGCATATCAGGTTTTTAACAAGACCACATTAATAGTGGAGGAAACCCTCCATGTTTCCTTCGATGAATCTCCTCACTCCTCCATTGACCGAGTTAATATGGATGATGAAGATGATTCTACTATTGATGTGTCTAACATTCCAAACTCCAATATCCATAATCTTCCAAAAGATTGAATATATCAAAGGGATCATCCCGAAAGTCAAGTCATTGGAAGTGTTTCTGATGGCGTTAAAACCCAATCTCATTTTAGTTGCTCTTTTGGTCTCTCTACCTTTGTATCTCAAGTTGAACCTAAGAGTGTCGAGGAAGCGTGCTCCGAAGAACCTTGGATGATGTCCATGTAGGAGGAACTCAACCAATTTCAAAGGAATGAAGTCTGTGATCTAGTACTTAAGCCTGAAGGGAAAACGGTAATAGGTACCAAATGGGTATTTCGGAACAAGTTGAATGAATCCAGTACGGTCATTCGGAACAAGGCTCGGCTGGTGGCACAAGGGTACAACCAAGAAGAAGGAATTGATTTTGATGAGACCTACGCTCCCGTAGCTCAACTCAAATCAATTCGCATGCTTCTTGCTTATGCCGCTTTTCTTGGCTTTAAACTCTTTCAAATGGACGCTAAGAACACGTTTCTTAACGGATTCATTAAGGATGAAGTTTTTGTAAAACAACCTCCTAATTTTGAGTCTTATTATAAGCCTCATTTTGTCTACAAATTAAACAAGGCACTATATGGTCTAAATCAAGCTCCTAGAGCTTGGTATGAAAGGCTCAAAGACTACTTGTTAAATGCAAAATTCTCTATAGGGGAAGCTGATTCCACATTATTCATTAAAAGAAAAGGAAAAGACATTTTATTAGTTCAAATATATGTAGATGATATTATATTTGGTGCTACTAATGAATCTATGTGTAGAGAGTTTTTAGAAATTATGCAGGAAGAATTCGAAATGAGTTTGATGGGTGAACTCAAGTTTTTCTTGGGCTTGCAAATCACTCAGCTCGAAATTGGAACCTTTGTGTGTCAATCAAAATACACAAAGGAGATGCTGAAGAAATTTGAAATGGCCAAAAGTAAAGGGAATAACACTCCTATGAGTGTCACAACTTCCCTAGACTTGGACGAATCAGGTATTCCCATAGATCAGAAGCTCTATCGTAGCATGATTGGATCTTTACTGTATTTAACTTCCAGTAGACCTGATATTTTGTTGAGCACCTGCTTATGCGTTAGGTTTCAATCAAACCCTAAACAATCACACCTAAATGCTGTAAAACAAATTTTTAGATATCTAGTTGACACATCTGATTATGGCTTATTCTACCCTAGGAGCCCACAATTCAACTTAGTTACATATAGCGATGCGGACTACGTAGGTAGCCGCACCGATAGGAAGAGTACTAGTGGAACGTGCCAATTCTTGGGCGAATCACTAGTCTCTTGGTTCTCAAAGAAACAATCTAGTGTAGCCCTATCAACTACAAAAGCTGAATACATAGCCGCTGCACTAGCATGTTCCCAAGTGCTTTGGATGAAAAATACTTTGAAGGATTTTAACTTGATATTTAATAAGATAAAAATATTATGTGACAATGCTAGTTCTATCAACCTCTCGAAAAATCCCGTACATCACTCTCACACAAAACATATTGATGTTCGACATCACTTTTTGAGAGATAATGTACTTAAGGGAGAAATCGAGGTTGAATTTATCTGTACTGAATTGCAATTGGCTGATATTTTCACTAAACCTTTGAATTATGATCGCTTTAATTATATACGTAGGAAACTAGGCATATGTAAGCTAAGTGATATTTGAAGAATTTAGTGACTTAATGGAACTTCCTTTGTCATGAGCATAGATGGAGCCTTGGCTTTACTAAGTTAAAAGCCTTCATTCTCAGTTCAAACATCAAAATGCACATTCTGTGCAATATTAGACGTCTGATTAATCTATCAGAAGTCTTATACATAAAAATTCGTCATTTGAAGATCTGGGACAGACGATGATGTTATATATCGAAAGAGCTGATAAAAGAGCTATTTCAGACGTCCATCATCATTCACAAACGTTTGGGTCGTTGTCCAGATGTGTTGACAGACGTCTATCTGTGAGTCAGAGCATGTATTATGAGTTGGATGTTTGATGCTATGGTTAGACGTCGTATAGGTCGTCTGACAGTAGAATCGGACGACCCTATAACTTTAGAGTAAAATCCAAGAAGGTCTGTCTGCAGAAATTAGACATCTAATTTTATATTTAGACGTCTTGTACATCGTCTGATATAGAAATCCAATGACAACCTCGAGAATAAATCATTTTCCAGGGAAGGATGCCTGCAGAAATCAGACGTGTAACTTTTGAATTAGTCATCTGATATATCGTATGATGGTTAAAACAGATGACTCCATCGAAAGGGCTAAAATCCTAAAAGTCCAATCCCGATGTCTGACATCATCTCCAGATGTCTGATCTGGGAAAAATCTGCGATTCGCGTTTGTTCTCTAGACGGTTTGAAATGGAAATCTCCCCAACTTCAGGGGGAGACTTGCTCCGTGACCTTGGGATATAACATCCCCTTCGCAAGGTCCCACTCCCCTCTCTCAAATCCCTACCGCTCTCCCTCCCACTAGACGACCCACAGCTGCAGTTGGCGAAGTTCCTCTCGTTGCCAGACGACCGTCGCGCCTCGTCGATGACTGGCAGAGCTGCTGCTCCTCTACGCGTGTCCTCCCTGCCTCTCGATCGCGCATTTGGAGGCCTCCCTCCTCCCATAGGTATACTTTCTCAACTCTTAGGGCATCTCCACATTCTTTTGCCCACGACATTGTCAGCCCTAGCTGCATCTTATTCTCCTTCTTGATTTACTCGGCCTACTTGCGTATTTCATGGCATTGTTAGCCCTAGAACCTAAACCCTTGGTCAAGCCGACATTGTTAGCCGTAGCTGCATCTTCTATGGCAAGGGTATTACCTCACGATATTCAAGCCGACATTTTAGTGGCTTAAATCCAAAGATATATTGCCACAGCTACATGGCAGGTTGTATTGCCTCAGGGCATACTGCCACACGTTTTCTTATCACTGATGATTGCATCTCTATTGTTTGAATCTGTGTTGTTGAAGTCTTTTGGTTGAATGTTGGTTGAATGTTTTTGAATGGATGTTTCTGCGGGTATTCTATCCTCAAAACACTACCCTTTTTCTTCCAAAACCTAACCACCCATTCCACCAAATATGCCTCCCTGTAGGAAGCAAGCTGAGGGTTCTTCCACCTCTTCTTCCACCTATTTGGCAGATCAGCTGCGGGGCGACATCGCTAGGCAGCGATTTCATTGCTTCGCGAATGCTAAAGTTAAATGCCCTGGTTTTATTGTTTGGAATGATTTTTCTCATTTAAACCTTCGAGAACACTTCCAAACTCTCCATCTCTTCCAATATTTTGACTGTCAGTTCCACTCTGGCATTGGAAGTCATGGTGTGTTCCCTGATCTTTGCCGTCTCTGTTTTGCCAACATCGTTGAGGACTATAGCAACGATGAACTTGAACTCCATACCCGCTTATTTGGTCACGAAATCCACATCACATCCGAAACTATTTCTACCCATCCCCAATGAGCGAAATGACTTCAATGACATTCTGAGGCAATACGACCCAGAAGTCATCAATCAAGAGTTAGTCCTCCTTGAAAAATATGTTGAAAATCTTGACACCCTACCTTGCAAAAACCTCAAACCCCTTCCACGTCTACTCTCTCACATTTTTGGGTAGGACCTCCAAAACAAATTGGGAGGTTTTGATTACATCTCGCACCAATACAAGGTGTTCCTTTTTGCGGCCGTCTGTCATATTCCTTTCAATTATTGCCACCTCATTGCTCACGTCATGAATGAAGACCATGGGGCATCACTTCCATTTGGGTCTATTCTATCCAAAATTTTTTCAACCCATCGGATTTCTATAACTGACCAGGCTGTTGACAAGAAAATTGAGCCTTACAATCGAGCCACAGCCGCTAAAATGCATATACTTAGGGAGCATCTTAAGCCCGCCGACGAGCCCATTGAAGAAGAACCCCTTCCACCCTTTCCAAACTTCCATGAACCATGGCCCCTTCAAATAGAAGCTCCCCGCTCGAGCTTTGATGAAGCATGGGATCCAGCCACAGATTCCCTCTCCTCCAGCAACTCCCTCCAGTTGCGTCGAACCGGCGAGATGTACACCTACATGGGAAGCATGCCCCGCGACATCGACGAACTTAGATCAGACGTTCAAAATTTGCAGATGGGACGTGGACCTGCTCGTCGCCGCCATCGCGAAGATCAAGAAGAATAGTTTAGTGATTCTATTTTTCTTTCTTCTTTTATTCCAAGTTTGTATTAAGGGGCCTTGACCCCATACTTAATATTTTTGGGAACAATAGCTAGTTCGTGCTTAAATGTTTCTATTCCTAATCAATTTTCTTTAATGCCTTGTCATCTTTTAAACATGCAATTTTGTAGATGCCACTCTTGTAGTTTGGGTTTCAACTCCTTTAAGTACCCTTCATGATGATATTCAAAAAGGGGGAGAAGAACGTAGGTAAGAACCTAGGGAATAATATAAAAACACAAATAGATATAGACTACTAAGTACAACCTTTAGGGAGAGAAAATAGGAACTTACAGCTATATTTTGAAAATCATCAAAAAGGGGGAGATTGTTAGCTCAACTACTCATATATATAATATTTTGATGATTTTACAAAATGAAGAAAATGAAATAAAAAATAAGCGTAGCATATTGTTTCTCTCTGTAATAACATATTTGTAGGTTTCATAAAGTTTTCCAAGATGGGAGATTAAAAGCGTGAAGACAAGTAGCATAAGTATTAGGTCCTAGGATTTTTCATATAAACATTCAAAGGTTGTAATTTTCATTTTATTTAATTCTAGAAATGTTGTAAAGAGCCCCCAAACATAACTTATAAATAGCTAACTTAGGCTCTCTACACTTAGGATAAATTAGAAACAAAAACCTAACACTTATACTCTTATCAGACGTCTAGAACAATGGTCAGACATTTGGGTTTCCACTTTAAGACGTCTGACAAGTGTCTCAGACATCTAATTTCCTATAGTTCTGCCTTTAGTTTGTGTCTTCATAAACATCAGTCGAAGCACTTTTCTATCAGACGTCCATAGCCTTATCTAGACATCTGATACTTTACCTGGACGTCCTCAGACTATCCGTTAGACTAAACACCTATCTTCGTAGGCAAAAATGTATTTCCAGACGTCTAGACACGCTTCCAGATGTCTACCTTTGGACCGTTCATACATTTCTTTGCGTATCTCATTACGGCCATAAAATCTTTTGTCAGAAATCGTAGCGAAGTCTTTTTTGGTTTCCAGACGTCTGGTGGTTCCTTCAGATGTCCATAACGACGTCTGATCCTCTAAAACTAGAACCCTATTTGGATCTAATGAAATAGGAACCAATCCACTCTTTATTAGACATCCAATAACCTAATCAGACGACTTATGTGAAAATATCAGACATCCTTCTTTTGATCCAGTGGAGTTAGTTCAGTATGGCCTACAGTATTAGACGACCGGAATTATAATCAGACATCCTATAAGACGTCTGATCCAAAAATTAGACATCTGATATTGCTGTCAGACTCATCATTACCCTGATTTATGGTGGATTTCATCCTAATCTCTTGGGATTTGTCTCCAACGGCTAGGAGAACTCTCCCAAGTGTTCTTGAAGGTTCCAAACTTTCCTATAAATATACTACAACTCCTCTTAGGAAAAACACACCTCTTGAGATACAATTCCCTTAGAAAAATCACTTGCTCACTACTCTAAGCTTCATCTCGCCCTTAAGCTGTGCCAATACTCTGATCAAGGGCAAACCCATACTCCCGGCTCACTCCGTTCTGCAAATCCTTAGGGAGTTCTTTTCATGCTTAGTAGATAAGAAAGTAATTAAAGTATAGGGGTTCTCTATAGGTGTTGTTTCACTTCTTATTTTTGTACTTCGGGTATCCAGCCTATTGGGTCCCCGTCTCTTCATTTTGAAGGGAGAAGCCTCCGTTTAGGGATCGGAGGTGGGATTTGTTATTAAGGTACACTACCCTCATTTAAGTAGTGTGGTTAGTGGATTGATCACCTTGTGATCGAAAATCCTAAGTCAAAGAATTGGCTTAGGTGGTGGTTTTCACCCATCTTGGGTTTCCACCTAAAAATTCGGTGCCACCTTTTGTGATTGAATTTTTTGTATTACAATATTTTATAATTTCACTATTCACCCCCCCTCTAGTGCAATTTCAACAACCACACCTTACCATCCATAATCTATTTAGCATCCTAACTTATACATTGGGCTGGCCTCCGTTCATCATTTCCACAACGAATACCATTTGAATAAAAATTAGATTTGGCACTTGATCTAAATACCATCTATCCATCCATCTTCATTGATGATTTTCAGAGGGAGGGGAAAAAGTCCCTACCTTAGAGTTGAGGTGAACACCTCAAATGACTTCTCGTTGTGCATTCACCTCCTTCTTACTAGTGGCAGCCCCCCTTCGTTTCCTTGTTGAGATCGAAGCTTCGTTGGGGCCTAAACCCCTTATCTTTCTGTTGAGATCAACCACAACAGTAGTAATAGTGGAAACCATATCTGCAATACAAGCAGCAGTAGCAGTTATTGCGTGAATGGCACCACAGTTGTAGTAGTAGCAACAATAGTTTCAACACCGGGAATAGCTGCGGCTCTGGCAAAGAAACTGCAACAGTAGCGATAACAGTCGCAACTCCAATGATGGTGGCAACCCCAGCAACGACAGCAGTAGCTACAACAATAGAGGAGCCTACAGGGGAGGGGAGAATGGTGGAAGAAGAGGGGTGGAGTGATTGACAAGTGGAGGAGGAGAGGGAAGTGTCGGTGGAGGAGGTGGAGGCCTTCACCTCTCTCTTCTTCTCTCTTATCCCATGATGGGAACAAATGAAGGTGAGGTGGCTTCTCAAACAAGTCACCTAACTCTTATTTTAGATGGTAAACAAAATTATCAGAAGACCCTCAACTTTTTTTTTCCCGAGCTCCAAGAAAAGAACTATACTATTTTCCTCACATAAAGCCCCTTCACCAATTATGTTAGGTCCTAGAAGGGGGAAGCTCAAGGGGAAAATTTTCTATTTCCCAATTTATGGGAATTAAATAGGCCTGCATGATTATTAGAGTTACCTATAAAAATTCCAGATCCTTACACTAGTGATCTTCAGTTCTCATGGCGACAATGGTGGAGGAGATGAATTGGCGATAAAAACATCGAAGAAATTTGTAGAAGGTAATCGTGAGGTGTAGAGGGAAGTTAATGAATTGACATGGTTGTGTGAATTACCCTCCTTGATAGGAATTTATCAACAAGGGGTGGATCAAATGAAAGGGTTAGAGAGAGAAGAATTGAGCTACACTAAGCTACAATAACAAAATTAAAGTGCTAATTCTACTCTAATCTATCTAATTGAGCCTACGCTACACTAATCTAAGAAAGCAAATAAATTTAAACTAAGGGACAAAGGAGACCTCAGGGACTACAGCAAGTTGCTGTAGCGACGAAGAGGGAAGGAGTGCTTCTAGATGAAGAAAGCTCCAGATCAAAAGAAGCTCAGGGACCTCCTCTGGAGTTATGTGATCCATAGAGAAGTGGATGATTTGAGGAAGAAGGAGCGACCACTATCACTGGTCATAGATGAAAGGGAAGAAGAGCTGGAAGTTTGTAGATGATGATCAACTCAGGGGAAGGGAGTTAATGTTGGTGCCAGAGCACCACGATCATTTGTTTTGATGATAACAAAACATGCATCATTTAACATTTGCACTTGGAGTATTAGATTTCAGGACAATTGCAAATGGAGACGTGATTAGACAGAGTTCGAGCTCGCATCCAGGACGGATTGGAGGAGCTTGATGGAGAACAGAGGAGATTCACGAGGAGCGATGGATTGAAGTAGGAAGGAGATGAAAAATAGGATAGATTTCCTTCACTTGTACTCATTGTATTTTTCGTTTCTTTTGTTGCTCTTTATTTTTGTTACTTAGATTCTTGTTAAAGAGCCTCAAAATACCCTAACAGCAGTCCTAAGAACACCAGCGCAACCCTAGGATACTTAGGTTTTCTGTAGAGAACTTAGAAAACTAATATAGGATTCAAACAGCATTTTCAGACGTCAAATTCCAAAATCAGACGTCTGATAATATGTTTTAAGACATCTGACTGTTGATTCAGAGGTCTGATAACATTTAGGCTGGACTTGTTGTTCTGTCTGATGAAATCAGATGTCCAGACCTTAGACCAGAAGTCTTAGAAGATGTCTGATGACTTTGCCAGATGTCCAATTAGTGGACCGTTGGCTGGCTTAGCAAACACTCAAGGATATGACTGTTAGAGCCTTATCAGACGTCCTTAGGCCCTTCCAGACGTCTGATAAATGATCGTTTTGCCTCGGCTGACCCAAAATCTCTTCTCAGAGATTTTCTAGCCGTTGCACTCTCTTTGAAATCCATTCCCACAAAAAAGTAGGTTTCCAGACATCCAGACATAGTGCCAGACGTCCTGTATGTCGTTTGATCGACTTGCACTAGAACCCTGTTTAGATCTGATTCAAGTCAAGAAGAAACCACCTAAAATCAGACATCTGACCTTGTTTTCAGAGGTCTTAAAGTGATCTTCCAGACGTCTGATGCCAGGATCAGACGTCTGATAACCCTGTCAGTGCAATCATTGTTCCTGATTTCGGCCTGATTCTCTTGGGCTTTGCTCCCAACAACTATGGAAGCTTTCCAAAGCCTTCCAAAACCTTCCTAAGGCCTCTATAAATAGAGAGGAACCTCTTGCACATTAAGATACACCAAGAGACACTAAGACACACCCAAGCAACATACTTTCTACTCTTTTGTGTCCAAGAGAAGCTCTTGCTCTCCAAGCTCAAGTTCTACATCTTGAGAGCATCAAGCCTTTGCGCACCCGCTCTCCCGCCGTAGTTCACGAGAGCGACGTTGTGTCGTCGCGTGGCTCACGCACCTGCATCATCGATTCGACGCACTCCTTGCAAAGGGGAGTTTCCTAATTCCTATAGAAGCTTAGGTTAAAAATTATTTTGTTGGCTCTATAGGATTATTTGTTATTTTATCTTTATTATTTGGTTGGATATTCGCTTTGCGAATTCCCATCTCCTTCGAGGGACAAAATCCTTCTCGTGAAGAAAAGGGGTTGAGGAACGCTACCCTCGCACTTGTAGCTTGGTTGTAATTGAGGTTGAATCACCCTCGTTTAAGTGATTCGTTTAGTGGATTTGATCAACTTGGTTGATCGAAAAATCCTAACTCGAGAGGGTTAGGTGGTGGTTTTCACCCGGTTTGGATTTCCACCTAAAAATAATTGTGTACTTTGTGTGTTTGTCTGTTTTGTGAGATTGGTATTTTTTCAATTCCGCATTTTTTACATCACGCTGATCTCACCCCCTCCGAGTAGGGAACTACAATTGGTATCAGAGCAGGTACTTGCTGTTTCGGCTTAACAACCAGGCAAGAAGATCATGGAGGGGAGCAGTTCCGCGTGTAGGATTTCCGAGGGCCAATCTACGACTCATCCGCCGTTCTTCTACAGGAGAACTACCCTTACTAGAAGCTGCAGATGAAGACATGGCTTCAAGCCACCGACTTCACAATTTGGGCTAGGTGCGAGACCCCCTTCGACATCCCAGAAAAATCCGTCGCAGGATACTCGCAGCAGCAGATCCGGGAACTCTCACTCAACGCGAAAATAATGAACGCGTTGTATTACGCACTCAGCCCGGAGGAGTTCAACAGAATCTCGTAATGCACCACCGCATAGGAGATCTGGCACACACTTGAGGTAACTCACGAAGGGACCTCTAAGGTAAAAACTTCTAAAATTAATTTACTTTCACAAGAATTTGAATCTTTTTCTATGAAGCCTAACGAATCTTTAAGTGAGATGAACACTAGGTTCACTCTCATTGTAAATAATTTGAAAGCCTTAGGGAAGACTTTCATCAAGGGGGAGCTTCAAGGGAAGCTTCTTTGTTCCCTCGGACTAGAGTAGGAATAGAAAGTCACCGTCATCGAAGAGGCGAACAAAGTGGAGGAGCTCAACATGGAAGATCTCCTAGGCAATCTAATGGCCTACGAGACTAAGTTGAAGTAGAAGAAGGATACACCAGAGCCTAAATCGAAGAAGACTCTTGCCTTCAAAGCTGCGTCGGATAGCGAGGTAAGTTCTGACGACGAAGACTTTAAATTTTTACTTAAAAAGTTTTCCAAGTTGTGTAGGGAATTGAAGAAGGATAAGAAGGAGAGCCCTAGACGTTGCTACCACTGCAACGAGAAAGGGCACCTGCGACCAGAGTGCCCTCTTCTCAAAAAGGAGAAGAAGAAGGAAAAGGAGAAGAAATCTAAGAAGAAGGTGTTCCAAGCCACTTGGGACGATTTGAGCTCGGAGGAAGAAGAAGAAAAAGAAGAAGAAACCGCTTGCTTTGGTTTCATGCCCAGAGGAAGCAATAGCGACAGCGAAAGCCGAAGCGACTCCGACAACGAGGTAAATTTCGATTTACAAGAAGCTTTTAATGAACTATTTGATGTTAGTAAATCATTAAGAATAGAAAACAAAAGCATTAAACAGAACCTTAGTTTTCTTAAAAATGAAAATGATAGGTTAGAAAAATAACTTAAGGACATAGAAGCTAATCCTAAAATTGATAACCTATTATTAGAAAATCATAACCTCATCAATGAAAATAATAAATTAATTGAGGAAAATGATAGTTTAAAGTTACAAATTTGTGATTTAAAAACTAAGATGCATACTATAGAAAAAGAAATTGCATGTCTTAGGGAAAACTCTAACAAATTAATCAACAAAGTAGATAATTTTTATAGCCCTAAGGTTGAGAAAGGATCTTCGTCAAGAAGACCCGCTAATAGATCCGGATCCAAGCCCACTAGGATACTGAAAAAAGAATTGGAATCTTGTTTTGTAGGTTTCAGGGATAACTACAACACGAAGGACTGGACCTACAAGCTCAAGGCTAGTCAACTCGAATTTGGAGGACCAAGGAGTAGACCAAGGAGGAGAAGACCGACGAGGCGGCGAACAAACAATGATCCCGCCGCATGTCGACCACCAGACTGGAGACCGGCACCAATGCCTAGGCCTCCAAGCTACGAATGGGAGCCCCATCCGATGCAGCACCCACCACCACCATTTGGGTCATTTTATTGGCCATGGTAGGTGAGGTAAAAATTCTTCACCCTATCTTTTTATCATTAGCATTTAGATAGGGGGAGTTAAAAAAAATTTATGAGCTAATTGTCAATTTTTAAGGGGGAGATGCAAGTTAGCTAAATTTCCTTTAGTAAGGGGGAGAAAATAATAGCTATCTTGTTGTTACAGAAAGGGGGAGAACATTACTTTTGAAATTCATAGAAGAGCATGTTTTAAGGGGGAGTTATAGGAAATGTAAAATCAATTAAACCTTTTTGATAATGTCAAAAAGGGGGAGGATTTTTTGCATTATTATTTATGGTTTTGTCATCATCAAAAAGGAGGAGATTGTTGGTGCTAGAGCACCACGATCATTTGTTTTGATAATAACAAAACACGCGTCATTTAACATTTCCACTTGGAGTCTTAGATTTCAGGACAATTACAAATGGAGACGTGATTAGACAGAGTTCGAGCTCGCATCCAGGACTGATTGGAGGAGCTTGATGGAGAACAAAGGAGATTCGCGAGGAGCGATGGATTGAAGAAGGAAGGAGATGAAGAATAGGATAGATTTCCTTCTCTTGTACTCCTTGTATTTTTCGTTTCTTTTGTTGCTCTTTATTTTTGTTACTTAGATTCTTGTTAAAGAGCCTCAAAGTACCCTAACAGTAGTCTTAGGAACACCGGCACAACCCTAAGATACTTAGGTTTTCCGTAGAGAACTTAGAATACCAATATAGGGTTCAAATAGCATTTCCAGACGTCTGATTCCAAAATCAGACGTCTGATAATGTGTTTTAAGATGTCTGACTGTTGATTTAGACGTCTGATAACATTTAGGCTGGACTTGTTGTTCTGTCTGACGAAATCAGACGTCCAGACCTTAGACCAGACATCTTAGAAGACTTCTGATGACTTTGCCAGACGTCCAATTAGTGGACCGTTGGCTGGCTTAGCAAACACTCAAGGGTATGGTCATTAGAGCCTTATCAAACGTCCTTAGGCCCTTCCAGATGTCTGATAAATAACCGTTTTGCCTCGGCTAACCCAAAATCTCTTCTCAGAGATTTTCTAGCCGTTGCACTTTCTTGGAAATCCATTCCCATGAAAAAGTAGGTTTCCAGATGTCCAGACATAGTGCCAGACGTCCTGTATGTCGTCTGATCGACTTGCATTAGAACCCTGTTTAGATCTGATTCAAGTCAGGAAGAAACCGCCTAAAATCAGATGTCTGACCTTATTTTCAGACGTCTTAAAGTGATCTTCCAAACGTCTGATGCCAGGATCAGACGTCTGATAACCCTGTCAGTGCAATCATTGTTCCTGATTTCGGCCTGATTCTCTTGGGCTTTGCTCCCAACGACTATGGAAGCTTTCCAAAGCCTTCCAAAGCCTTCCTAAGGCCTCTATAAATAGAGAGGAACCTCTTGCACATTAAGATACACCAAGAGACACTAAGACACACCCAAGCAACATACTTTCTACTCTTTTGTGTCCTAGAGAAGCTCTTGCTCTCCAAGCTCAAGTTCTACATCTTGAGAGCATCAAGCCTTTGCGCACCCGCTCTCCCGCCGTAGTTCACGAGAGCGACGTTGCGCCGTCGCGTGGCTCACGCACCCGCATCATCGATTCGACACACTCCTTGCAAAGGGGAGTTTCCTAATCCTATAGAAGCTTAGGTTAAAAATTACTTTATTGGCTGTATAGAATTATTTGTTATTTTATCTTTGTTATTTGGTTGGGTATTCACTTTGCGAATTCCCGTTTCCTTCGAGGGACAAAATCCTTCTTGTGAAGAGAAGGGGTTGAGAAACGCTACCCTCGCACTTGTAGCGTGGTTGTAATTGGGGTTGAATCACCCTCGTTTAAGTGATTCGTTTAGTGGATTTGATCAACGTGGTTGATCGGAAAATCCTAACTCGAGAGGGTTAGGTGGTGATTTTCACCCGGTTTGGGTTTCCACCTAAAAATAATTGTGTACTTTGTGTGTTTGTCTATTTTATGAGATTGGTATTTTTTCAATTCCGCATTTTTTACATCATGTTGATCTCACCCCCTCCGAGTAAGGAACTACAGTTAATAGCTCTCTCAAGGTCATAGGGGGAGCTTTATATATAGGCAATTAGTGCTGGGGTCACTGGGAATCAGAGGTGTGGGCCATTAGGAATCCACGGCTCTCAAGCGATCTAAGAGCTGCAAGATGAATTAGATGGAGTGTCAGCCCTAGGATGAGATCTAGACGTAGGTCTTGAGTTTTGGAGCACCAGTGCCAATCAGTTAGATCTAGGTTTCACTATAGGATCAGATTAGGTTGATGGATGGACAATCTGGATTAAGTGTGTTCTTCATGCTATAGTGTTCAAGTGTCGCTGTAAGTCTTTTGGGAATTGTACAACGAAGACCCTTCAGCTATCCGATACAAAAATTGCATCATAAACCCTAAGCGCCAAAATTTTATAACAAAAAGGTCCCTGGTGTTTGTATTTGAAGAAATAAGGTGTATAAAAAATATGAAAGGACCTAGATGTAATGCATGATTTTCAAGGTCCAAATGAAGTCAGAATGCAATGATATTTTTATGGCATGATATTTGAACTTTTAGAAGTTATTCCAATAATTGATTTGTGATTTGGAAATCATTACCCTATTCAATCATTAATAAGATCTAGAATCTCTTTTGTTGACCTAATTTTGCCTTTTTAACACAATTTAGATGCTTTAGGTCATTTTCCATTGATACCACACTTTACCCTTGCCATTGAGTTAATATTAGGTTTTTGACTAAGCTTCTAGCTTAACTTAAGCTTGTTAGCTATGATGAGGCACACCTCATCAGATAGTCCACTAGATTTGGGTCTGGTCTGATTCTTGTTGATAAGCTTTTTGTCAATGTTAGGGAAATGCATTGTCATACAATTGACAAATCTCTCTCAAACAAATAAAATTTATTACTCAAATATCTAGAAATGAAGTTCGAGGTATAACACAGGGAGCAAGTATTATAATTCACACGCTAATCTTGATTAAAATATAAATGAGCACAAGAAATAAGTCAAGAATAATGATATTCAATGAATGTTAATCTGTCACATTAGATATTCAATGTATAACATCAGTATTTCAAGACTTTAAGAGACCAAAAAGATATTTAAGGCAAAATAATGGTAATTTGAATCATCAATTATTAGTCTAAGCAAATATTATATCATCTACTCAAATATATGAAATAAATGAACAGTAATCAGATGTCTGGATCTCAAGTAAAATGACTTACATGTCGAATGCTACAGTGCTTTTCTTTCTGATCTTCAGTTCTTTTTCTCTTCTACTTTCTTCTTCTTTTAGCCTTTAGCTTCTTAGTCTTCTCTCACAAGCCTCTTCAGCCTCAACTTCTTCACAGAGCCACTTTTTCCTTTCACTTTCTATCTTAGCTTCTTCTTCATTCTGCAAAACTCTTCCTCCTTCTTAGCAACTAAGTGTCGCACATCTACACAGAGGAGCAAAACCTCCCCTCTCCCGCTCTCTCTCTCTTTCCTTCCTCTCTTCTTCCTTAGATATCCGAACTTTAGTCAGGTATACAGGTATGCAGCAACCGGGTCCAGGCTCACTGGGGGTGGTGATGAGCAAGGAGTGTACAGGTGGGTCGAGTCATGTGAAGGGTGAAGGGACCTTACCCCTGAGTGTCTAAGGCAACACAACCTTAGCACAAAATCATAATAAGCGATTGCGGCACTCTCAATTCCCATGATGTGGGACTATTAGTTCACCTTTCTTCACGTGTGCCTACAGCAAGGAATTCTCTCCGATTGCAACAACTGCAGAGGGCATGGTCTTTGATTGACCACTAAGGCAAGTTCCTGGAATGAAGGCGCGTGTCCTGGAGGTAGCACCTGGGGCTTGAGTGGCCTCAAACTCGAAGAAAAAGGTGACAGTAATGGTGGTGATGGCAGGGCGATGGTGAGACTTGAAAAACACACAAATGGCCTCATGGCCACTCAGGAGGTTCGTCGGATGTTGGTGAATGTAGTGGCAGTGGTTTCGTGGAGGATGGCGGCATGTATTGGTCAAGTGAGGTCGAAGATGGTGCGGCAGTGGGTTGTTCGGTGGACCTTTGGAGGGGTGAATAGCCCTAAATAGGAGAGGGCTTTGGTTCGAGTGGATGAGGTGGAGGTGTAGAGGGTGTTGGCGAGGTGTGAAGTGCAGTGGAGTGATAGGAGAGCCTCACCAGAGGAGTGGCCTGAGCGAAGGAAGAAGGTGGTGTGCGGTTAGTGATCGGGAGTTTTTCGCTTTGCATATGATGTTGTATCAGAAAAATATGTCATCACAGTGAAATTGCATGGTGGAAAAGAAACCTGAATAAAAATATTTATCAATAAAACTAACCATGGTGGATTAGGTCGTATCCACATGGAGGAATAGATGCAATAAATTCAAGAATATTTCCCTTATATCTACCCAATCAGGCATGGAATCTATGCCCAAATCTATTACGAAACGAGATGAGAAGAAGGATGCACATACTAACTAGAGAATGTAAGGTTATGGGTGTAGTTTTTCCTCAAAAAATAGTAATTAAAAGATGTGATCATTAGTGGCATCTCATGTAATTTCCAACGATATTCGTATGAGAGAGGAATGACACAAATCTGAGTCACAATTTGATGCAATTGCAAGTGACAAGCATGCATTGAATGATGATGAGAAAGTATAAGTGTGCTGATGTAATTTCATCTCAATAAAATATTCAAAATCAAATTTAAGAAGTTGGCAATGACATCAGATGTAAATATTAATGTGACCCAAAATAGGGGATTCCTTCCCCTTGTGCGTATGCGAAGAGGGAGTGATGGAGGAGGATGAGGAGCTTGAGGAAGGTCGAGCACAACGAGAGCTTTCCGATGGTGGTGGTGGCACTCTGAACAGCGGCCAAAGTTGATGCTGGTGACGAGGAGCGGCGGAGGTCCTGATGGCTCGTTGGCGGGAGTGGTTGCTGTTGGTGTGTCTGAGGGCATTGCCGAGCTCGTGAGGTCGAGGAGAGCTCGACGGAGGTGACGACGTGGAGAATGGTTGCATGTAGAGGTGGCTGCGTGGAGGGAGATTGGCAACGATGTTGGGTTTCTATGTGGTCTGTTGGAGGGGAAGACAAAGAAGAAGGTGAGGAGGTCAGGTGTTTCCTCTTGATATGGGTGGCTGCGTGTGGAGGCGCACATGAAGGCTGGAGCATGCATGGGCTGCTGCGTGTTAGGCAGAGTGCGTGACGAGGGAACGGCTGTGTTTGCGTGGAGGAGAGGGCATGCTGGAGAGGATGAAGCATGGTGGTCACGGGTGGAGTTGCTGCTGTAGCACGGTGCAAATCTTCAGACATCTGGGATGGGTTCCTGGATGACTTAACTGAAAGGTAGGTGTGCAGTTGAAGGCTCTGATGGTGGCTCGCGGTGATGGAGTTGGACACACGATGTAGGCTGAGAGAGGAAGGATATGGAGCACGGTGATGAAGTCGGAGACGTAGTGTGGATGCGGTTGCAGGTGTCGGTGCTGTCACTATCGACCGCAGTGATGGTCATTGGAGGGGAGATGTGGTGGTGGTTGTGGCGTTGGCGGTGGAGTTGCCTCCTTCCTCTAGAGAGGGAGAGAGTTGGAGAGGGAGGACCTCTCATAAGAGAGGAGATGGATCTACCAAGGGGACCCATCCTTGCATTTAAATAAGGAGAGAGAGAGAGTTAGAGAAGGAAGGAGTCAAAGAGAGAATATTCGTGCGAGAGAGAGATTGGAGGAGAAAAAGAGGAAGGTTATTTTTTTCTCCTTTTTCCTTTTTCTTTCTTTCCTTTCCTCTTGGCGTGGCTTCCAACTCTCCAACTAGGATGAAGAGATTATGGGAAGAGAAAGATTCGTGAGGGAGAGAGAGAAATAAGGTTTGTTTTTTTTTTCTTTGTTTCTTTCCTTTTTTTGTGTGTGATTTCCAATCACTCCTATGGGAAATTTCCTAATTAGGATAGAGTCCACTCCTTCCCAAAATTGGAGATGGGAAGTGGAGAACTCTTTCTGTTCTTATATGTAACAAATTAAATATCTGGCATTCTAAATTGAAAAGGATTCCACCCAAATATCCTTTCATAACGATGTAATGCATGAAATGATGATTTTTCCTCTTACATAATTTTGTTAATATGATGGATACTCTAAATTCGCTTCTTATCTCAATGACCATGTACTTAGGCTCTAATTTTGTCCACTAAAGTGGACCTATCAGTTAGGTCGAGGGGGTATTTTTGAATTTTGGATAGAGAGAATTAACCTAAGAATCTAAAGGAACCTAACTACCTAATCTAATTGGTCGAAGGGGGTAGGATGGCACTGGTTATGGTATGGCTGACACCGGAGAAGGGAATACCTCTGATGAGGGAGAACAACGAGGAAGAGAGGGGAAGGCAACCCTCGCTGGTATTGCGAGCTGCAGAGGAGCTTGAGGAGGAGAGATTGGCTAGCTATGGTCTATGATGGCCGGCGAAGAAGGTAAGAGAAGAAGCTCACCGGAGCTTGTTGAGGGATTGGTCGGAGAGAGGGGAAGAACGTGGAGAACCGGTCCAAACCAATCTAAGGATGACGACCTTGCATTATAGGTCCTTTTATAGGGTTTAGAGTCAAGTTTCAAGCTTGGAAACAAAGCTTGAAAGCTCAGAATTCATGGAATAGGTTTAGGACTTCCAAGAGTTCTCATGAACTCTTGGACAAAAATTGGAAGTCAAGACTGGTCTCAGATTGAAGAGCAACTCTTCATGATTCTTCCTTCTAAATTTGGAAGAGTTTGGCCGTGAAATCAGGGAGTAATCCCTGATTGAAGCTTGTTGGTGATGGGTTTAGGAGTTTTAAGGTGGTGGGGACCTATTGGTGAAGAAGATGATGAAGTTAGGGAGTATTTGCAAGGATTTCAAAAGTTAGGGGCATATGTGCGAGAGAAAAGAGTTAGACAGGACTAAGATACAAACTAGGTTAAGATGATCTTTGATTGAGCCTAAATTTTGGTACAAATCTAATTTAGACACAAAAAATCTGATGGTGAAGTCACTTTTTTTTGGATAAGTTTGACTGGGTAATTTATGCAAAAACCCAAATTAAGGTAATTGTCTATCTAGGACTCTATTTCAGGTCAAATTGGGTTCAGATGGTCAAATGAAGAATACCAAACTTTAGAGAATATTTTTCTATGAGTTTTAGAAGGTTTAGGTGAATTTTATCCTAACTGAAACTTCAGTTAATTAAGCAGGTCTGTTTTTAGGGTTTCAGATGTCTATTAATTCTTGAAATGCGTGAAAACCCATTTTTGTCTCCATGAACCTCTTATTAGACATTTATGACCATTTGACCTTTAATGAACTCCTAGGAAACCTCGTGATTACTCTGCATTTAGGATATTCTATTAAAACTACAGTTTTACCCCTATTTTAATGCATTTCTCTCAAAATGGATATGCACTGAATTACGATCTTTTGGCTGTTATGTAAAAGCATTTATCAATTGATTATGACTAAATAAAGTTAGTTATGGATGATGATGATATTATCATCATCTCGATGAATCTGTCTAGTCGAAACCAATGCTCTAGAAGTAAGAAAGTATAAGGCTTGGCTATCCACTCTCTAGTTTGAAAGCTAAGTAACCTAAGAAGTCCAAACCTTACATACATTAGAATTGACTTTGAGGCATCTGAAATTATGAAAACACAGATATCACTAGGATCAAGTTTATATGCTCTTTTCACTCCAAGGATCTCCACGGGGCAGTTCTTGAAAGGATGAAGGATGAGCCACTCACTGAGAAAAATGAGTTAGAGAAGAAAAAAAAAGAGAAGAAAAGAGAAGTTGGGAAAATTTCAAGTAAATAAGCACTTCATTACAAATGGGTGCCATTCCACCAAATAAAAGCATCTCACTATAAATGGATGCTAACCCTCCAATAAACTTACACCTCGCTACATATGGGTGTCTTGTTCATTCCAAAACTAGAAAATAAAAAAATATGTGAAAAAAGAAAAAAATGCAAAGAAAAAATTAGGAAAAGTGGACCAAAGGGTTTAGCCGGGGAAATATACGCCAATGAGTGTTGACCTTGGGATAGAAATCGGTGAGGAGAAAGCTACCAACTCTGACTAAGGCAAAACCAAAGGTAAAAATTGGGTTGACTATGTTTGCGCATGAAAGAGGAGATTTATGATGTGGTCATCGTAGTACACTCCTAAATCACATAATAAAACATTTAAATTTATAAACTCGAATTCTATTTGGAATCCGAGGTTGTTCACAGGGAGAAAATATGGAATTCATGCATTAATCTCAATTTACAAATGATGAGCACAGTAAATTAAGCACAATAAAAGATATGCAATGAACAAACTGGTCAAATTGATATTCATTAATAATCCATGTATCTCAAAAGATTCTTGGGATAAAAAGAATTAGAGAAGAAAAACAATGGTGATTTGAATCACTAATTAAATCCTCTTAATTAATCATGCATCCCAGCTATTTAATTCATTCAAATAAATCAAGAGTGTTTAATCAATTAATCCACATCAGTCTTGAGCACTTAAATATTCCCACAATAACCAAAATGCCTCTAACGACAAAATAAGGGATCAAATGCCTTATCAGAAGAGGCACAACACCACGGAAGGCACACGAGGGTGCCATAGCTTCTCAAGGCATAACAACACAAGGCTAACCTTCCTTAGAGGCTAAGTGTTAACCTCCTCTTCAGCACACACCTTGAGGCTGATCAACCATGAAGCAAAACCCTCCGAATTCCTCTCACAAAACCTCCTCTTATTTCTCTCTCTGACCTAAGGCTAATCAGGTATATAGGTGGGTAAATGGGTCGCGTATAGGGCCAGACCTGTGGGAGTGATCGTGGGTGAGGAGTGTGTGAGGGCATGAGTGGGAGGGACCCCACCCCTCGTGTTCTTGGGGGGAAAGCTAATGTCACTTTTTCCTTTTGTATCCAGTCGTGAGCATCTCAGCGCATGATGTGGGACTAAAGTGAGGTGCTCCTCTTTCACACAACAGTAGCTGATGCTACTTCTGATTGAACTAGAGAACATAGCCTACAGCCACAATTAAGGAGCTGGGAGGAATCCTGGAGATGTTCTGCGTCACCTGTGCATGGTAGCAAGGCCAGAGTAGGTCGAAGCAAGGCAGTCGGAGGTGGAGATGATGACGGCGATGGTGAGACCTGCAATTAACAAGTACGAGCTCAAAAGCCCCAATTAGATAGCTCCTGAGCTTCGCCTAGTTAGGGCAAAGGTGATGGTAGGGTTCTTATGGCGTGTACATGCATGTGGAGGGCGTGCGAAGTTGAAGGTGTACGGTGAAGGGTGAGCTCAGTGGGGTGATTAAGTGGATGGAACAGCAAATAGGTATGGGATTTTGGTCGTGGAGGTGTGGAGAAGGTTTTGGAGGTGATGCAAGGGTGTTTGGTGGTCTGTGGAGTGCGAAAGACTTCATTGGAGGCTTGGCTGAAGCGGAGGAAGATGAAGGGGGAGAGGGTGATTAGTCTGTTGAATTGGGATAGGAAGGGGTTGGAAAGGATTACGAGAGGGAAAGGAAGAAGATTATCCAAAAATAAGGATGAAAAGGATGGGGATTTCCACGCCGGTGTGATGGCCGAATGTGGAGAAGATGAATTCTCCATTGAGGGAGGGTAGTGGCGGCGATGAGGAAGGTGGCTCCCACTGTGGCTGGCGAGGAGCGAAGGAAGGCAAGGAAGAAGGAGGGTCACTTGATTTGCCCATCTAGTGGCCAAAGGAAGTAGGTCAAGGAGGCTCAGTGGAGCTAGGTCAGAGAAGACTGGGGAAGGAGTTGAAGAGGGATTTTGGCCTCAAACCTAGCTAAGGAGCATGATATGACGAGAGAAACCTATTAAAAAGCCTCAGGGTGGCTTTCAAACAAGCTAGGAAGCTCAGTGAGCTCAAAAACTCAGGGAAGAGGATCCCTAAGATTGTGAGCATTCGCATGAGGAATCTGGTGCAAATCAAGGTCCAAGACCTGGTCCAATCAATAGAGGATCTCTTGAGGATTCTCTCTTCCAATTTTGTTTTTTTTGAAATAGTGAGGAAAGCTATCATAAGATGATAGCAATCTGGAGGGTAATATATTTCAAATTAAACAAACATTACAAAATAGATCCCCAACTATGTATGAGAGACTAGCACTCATTTACAATTATCTCACACACCACAAGGTCTCTCCTGAAATAGCTTTTCATTTCTTGCCCTCCACGCACACCACAAGGTGGCGGCCATACACCTGTACGATCGTCCAGGTGTATTAAACCTCTGCCAAAGGGAATCCTAGGTAGGTAGAGGCTCCTGGCAAATTTTCCCCCAAAGCTTGTCTGTGACCAAGCATGAAGAAAAGATATGAGGCGCACTACCAGTGTGTAATCTACAAAGATGACAAGCGTTCAACATTGTTCCCATTCTTCTATGTCTAAGGTCACTCGTGATCAGGCCTTCCCTCCTGCAAAGCCACAAGAAGATTTGTACTTTCAATGGAATCTTCAATAGCCAAATCTTCTTATCAATTGGGTCACTCTCCACATTTGTGTTTGACCTGATAATCCTTTCATAAGCCTGCTGCACTGAAAATTTCCCATTCAAGCCATAAGTATCAGCCGCACCTTGTCTGGGATGTATCTGTTGCAATGCAAATAACAAGTTCTGCCTGTCCTCCCATTGCCGTGTACCTGTTCTACATAAATCAGACCCTTCCAACCTCCAGCAGTTCCCTACAGTAGACGACAGGCTGCTGACAGTAGCATATTTGTCTGCAGCTGCAGCATGTGCTCTTGGGTAAGATCTCTTAGCATTCCCATAGTTGACCATTACTCATTCCACAAGCTGAAGTCACAGCCGTCTCCAAGCCTAGGTTGCATCAAGTGCTAGTTGCTTTTGATTGCAAGGATAATCGATCTCCAAAAAGGGGATGGTTTGGTTGGATGTAGCCTCTTCAGTGCACTATTAGAGTCACCATAACAGTCTCTGATCAGGTTTGTCCAGATTTCATCCTTGCCCTCAAAGATCTTGATTGCCCAATTGATCAGAAGAGCTTCATTGAATTCCTTAAGTGCCTTAATCCCCAGTCCACCTATATCCTTTGGCCTGCAGATCTTTTCCCATTTCACCGGCTGCATGAAACTCCCCTCATGACCTACCCCTTTCCAAAAAAATTTCTTCCGCATTACATCCAACCGTTTCCAAATAGATTTTGGGGCCTTAAAGATGCTAAAATAGAACACCGGGATGGAAGTTATGACTGAGTTTAGGAGAATTAGTCTCCCACCCTTAGACAGAAATTTGCTACTCCACCCTTTCAGTTTGACAGATACCTTATCAAACAAAACATTCCAATCATTCTTCTTCATTTTTGCAGCTCTTAATGGTAGTCCCAGATACTTAATTGGCAACTTAAACCGAGGTGTACCCAATGTAGCCTCAAGAGTCTTCTGTTCCTGCTCATTCATGTCAAAGCATATCAAAGTAGACTTTTCTCTATTCAATTTTAGACCTGATATATCTCCAAAAATCTTCACCATATGCCCTAAAGCATGGGCAGAAGAATTGGACCCTTCCACAAAAAAAACTGCGTCGTCTACATACTATAAAATAGGAGCCAAGGACCTGCTCTTGGAAAGTGAGTACCCTCTAATGACCCCCACCTTTGTCATTTTACATGCATATCTTGCGAGCCCATCAACTGCAAGGTTAAAGATCAAGGGGGCTAGAGGACATCCTTGTCTAACCCCACATAGAGGTTGAATCCAAGCACCACATGGTTTCCCATTGATCAACGGGGAGAAGGAAGTAGTTGTGATACATCGCTTCATCCACCGGATCCATAGAGGGGGGAAACCTCTCCTTTTGAATACCTCCCAGATGTATGGCCATGAAATCGAATCATATGCCTTTTGGAAGTCAACTTTCCACATAAATGCCTTACATTTCCTTCTGTGCCATCCACTCACCATTTCTTGGGCCATAATGAAAGATTCTTGGAGGGATCTGTTGGGTAAATAGGCAGACTGCACAGGGTGAATCAAGCTTTGTAGAGCAATTCTCAGTCGGTTTGCCAATATCTTACTCACCACAAGGTAGATGGAGTTCGATAGGGAGATCAATCTGAAGTTTGAAAACTTCTCAGCTCCCATAGTCTTTGGCAGTAGGAAAAGATATGACTTATTGATCTTATTGAAACCTGCATTGCCCTTCTCAATTTCTCTTATGACTTCCATCACCTCCTTGCCAATCACGCTCCACATTTCTTTATAGAAGAACACTTGTATCCCATCAGGTCCTGGGGAACCTTCCATATTAAGCTTTTTAATAGTATTCAAGGTTTCCTATTCAGTGATGGTTGCTGTCAATTGAGAGGCTTGATCACTTGTAACTCTTGGTGCATCATTCACAGCCATCCTCCATTCCCCTCTCTTTGTTGCCCGAGAGGCCCCCTGTAGTACCTAATAGTTTCAGTCCTAATTTCCTGCATAGAGGATAGTATGTGTCCATCTTTGAGAATGGAAGAGATATAATTTATACGCCTCCTAGAGCTGGCCGCAAGATGAAAGAATTTAGTGTTGGCATCTCCCTCCTTGAGCCATAATTATCTTGATCTCTCCCTCCAATCAACCTCCTGTTTGAAATCTTCCTCCACTACCACCCCCTGCCACATTTTTCTATCTGCAAGCTCCTCATCAGATAGAGGACCTGCTGCTTCCTTAGAATCCAACTTCTGGATGTTGTTCAGAGCCTCTACCCACCTTTGTTGCCTCAATGTGTTCATAGTATCACCATACTCTTTCAGAACTGTACGTAGGGCTGCTAGCTTGGATGCCAACCTGATAGAAGCTGAGCCCTCCACCTATTTAGCCTACCACCATGAGCTGATCATCTGATGGAATCCAGGTTCTTGATGGCGGTTTCACGCGTGATTGTTAATTACGTCGTTGTAACGTGCAAAACCGATCAACTCTTAAATTTATATTCCTAGATAGGGGAGTATCTAGGGTCGTCCAAGGAGGCCAAATGTTTGCAATAGTGATTCTCTTGCTTGGAATAAATCTCAACTTTCTTTTTGGTATTTTTCAATATATCATTTTTTTTCATTTTTCAATTAAGACAACATGCAAAATGGTGGCAGGAAGGTAATTTACACTTCAATTTAACTACTACTTTCTAAGTGGCAAGTAATCCTCTCCCTAAGCTCACTCTAGGTAAGTGGAGACCTAGAATAATTAGGGAGAGGGAGTGGAAAATGCTAAATAAAACAAGTAGAAATGCAAAATGGAAAATTGCAAAGAAGGCAACTTAGATTGGTGAAAAGTGTTTTACAAAAAAGCCTAGTAGAGGAATGCTTCTACTACTAGAAAAATTAAAATAAAGAAAAGCAAACACAAATCCTCTAGATAGATGGTGAAGAAGAGGGCTTCTTGCTCCAAGGTTGGTGGCTCCCAAGCTTGAAAAGAATCCTTCAACTCCTTCCTTGCAGTGCTCCGCCAAGGTAATGTCCTCCAAGGCAAGCCCTAAGGGTGCATGCCCTAAGCTTCTCTCCAAGGGTGGATGTCCACCCTAGGTCCTTCTCCCTTTCCTGGCCATCCTCCTTGAAGTGGAAGAGTCCTCCTCCTTGGCGTGGCTCAAGTTGAAGAGAGTGGGGAGAAGAAGGCACCAAAAGGGCTGGTGATGTGCCCCTTTAATCTCCTTCTCTACTCCTTCTTCTTGGCCGTAGGTATAGGTGGTTTAAGTAGTGAAATACACTAATGGAGGATGCTCGAAAATGGTTGTAGGTGGTGGGTTTATATAGAGTAGGAAGGGGGGCTAAGGTGACTCTTGGAATGGAGGGCTAAGATGGAGAGATGGAGGTGGTTGGGGATCCTAAGGCTAAGGGCAATTGGCGCCAACTCAAGGGGTGTTAAGGGGGTGGTTATGGTGGTGTTGGTGGCTTTTGGTGGTGGAGAGAAACCACCATTTTGGCGCCATCCTAGGGTCTTCTAGAATGGGGGTTAGGTGGATGGTGGAGATGGATTTAAGGAGAGGTGTATGGTGGAGATGAAGGGAATTTTCAAGGGAAAGTTGGCGCCAAAAGGGAAGGGTTATAGAAGGTCATTTTGGAGGGAAAATAGGTGGCTTTTGGTAGTGGTGATGGGGTGAAGGGGTGTGATGGTGGTGGCGCCAACTTGGAGTAGGATAGCTAGCTTAGGTGAGTTTAGTTGATGGAGCTAGCTAGGGTTGACTTTGAAGCTGGTGGATGGCCAAGGAGCTGGTTGCTAGCTAAGCTAAGCTAAGCTAAGCTAGCTTAGCTAAAGGTGGAGTAGAGGAGAAGGTGTTGGAGCTAGGGTTTGGAGGGAGGAGCTGAGGAGGAGAAGTCTGGAGTTGAAATTGGAGCTGGCTGCTGCTGAAGAGGCTGGCATGGAGCTACTCTAGCTGGCTTAGCTTGCTAGTTCTTTGCTAGTTGCTAAGCCAAGCTAAAGTAAGCTAGCTTCTACCATGATGAGCTGAGGTGAGCTAGGTCTGGTGCTCCCGGGGAGACTCAAGCTAGTTGAGGCAACTAAGGTAGCTTAGCTCAACTGAGTTGAGCTAAGCTAAGTCCCCGGGAGCTGGACTTGAGCTTCCTGAGCTGGGATGAGTTCTTCTTCAGCTGACTGGAGTTGAGTGGAGCTGGATGTAGCCGGATCTGAGCTGGGGTGAACTCCTGTCAACTCAGCTGAGCTAGCTAGAGCTCCCTGTGGACTAGTGGGAGCTGAGATGAGCTAGACTCAGCTAAGTTGAGCTGGATCTGAGCTGACTTGAGCTAGGGTGAGCTAAGATGAACTCTCTTGAGCTGCCATTCAGCTGAGATTAGCTGAATGGAGCTGGGATGAGCTAACCCTAGTTCAAGTGAGCTAGGTTCCAGCTGCGGTGAGCTGGATCAAGCTAAGGTGAGCTGGATCAAGCTGAGGTGAGCTGGATCAGGCTGAGTTCCAGCTAGTCTGGGCTTCTCCTTCACCATTTGCCTTCTTGAGTGCTAGGGTTTTAGGGATCTATATATCTGTACATCCCTAACACTCACAAAAACATATTAAAAGACAATAAAAAATGCAATGCATGCCTAACCTATTTTATGCCTAAATGCAGCCCAAAAACCCGTTTGCAGAGTAAAATCCTAAGAGCTAGATTTGTTTTAATGCATAAGAATGATGATAAATTAGCGTTTATCAGTTCTCTCAGCCAAGATTTTTTAAGTTTGAAGTATGAGCCTACTTGGATCTCTTCACCACTATCCCAAACCAAAGGAGTATGGTCAGAGAAAGGGCGGTCCAAGCCAGCAACCCTCGACATTTGAAATCTATCAAGGATAGTCACATTACCAAAAAATCTATCAATTTTAGATAGTAAACCATTACCATTACACCAAGTAAACTCAACTCCTGATGATGGATATTCATTCAGGTCAAGGGATTGAACCACCAACTAAAAAACCAACAGCTGAACTGTATGTGGTACCATATGGCCTGTCTGTCCCTGTGAGCACACAATTGAAGTCTCCTCCTATCAGCCAAGCTTCCCTTTGCACCAATTCAGCTGCAGCAGCCCAATCCTCCCATAGTTCCTGTCTCGCAGATGCAGCACAAGGGCCATACACACCTGTAACCCAGATAATGTCATGCCCCTGGTGAGTTTGGAACTTGCAAGTCATCAAATGTCTAGCCTTGTGTACTTCCAAAATGTGTGCCCAAGCCTTTCTCCACCAAATACCAATGCCCCCCGACCTACCATGTGCATTGATCATCACACATTCATTCGCCCCCGCAGCCATCAAGTCACTCCATACTATATCCGACTCATTCTCAATGTGAGTCTCTTGAATGATTGAATAATCGATCCCCCACTCTCTCAAGTATCTCATCAAAGAAGCCCTCCGGTTTTTGTCGTGCAACCTGCGCACATTCCATGTGAGGATTCTCATCTTCCTTCACTAGATCCCTTCCCCCTTTGATTCTGACATTTACATACCTGCATAATCGCTACAACCTTGTTTTCATCCAGAAGTAGATCAGCCTTTGATTTCCTCTGCCTGAGGCTATAGGGTGACCTGCCCTTGCCAGTTTGGTACTAGATCCAGTACCAAATTTTAGACCCTCCACCTCTTGCAACCTCTGTTGGACCTTCAAGGAGTTAGGCAAGATCTCTCACAACACCTGCAACTCACTATCAATAACATTTAGCTGTACACTCCCTGCATCTTCAATCACAGGCTTTGCTATTTCCACCCTTATTGATTCCTCCTTATCCTCAATCATCATCTCCCCCTTTTCCTCCAGGTGATGGTCCTTGCGCTTTTTGATAGATGGGGACTCTTTAGGAGAAAGCCTACGCAAGACCTACAAGTTCACCTCTTCAACAGCTTCTAAATCAGACGGCTTATCCTGCATCTTCTTCGTAACAATGTCACCCACCGTGAAACTCAGCAGCAACAGCCAAGAACTGCCCCCACATCTCAGAATCAGTCTGTCAGGGATCGAACCTAATTTGAAAACATCAACCATCACATTCAGAGTCTGTTCATCACCCTCCATCAGTCCTACTTCCACATCTTTTGTCATTAAGGTAAATCCAGATATCATGGTTGCCACCACCTCCCTGGACCTCAGGTGTAGCGGTAGACCCTTGATCTCAAGTCTCCCCGACCTGGATCCCAATCTCTGAGGTGGCCTCTCCGGCAAGGCTCCATCAAAGGGAGAGACTGACTTCCAAATCACCGTTAGGCAATCACAGAAACTTGATTGAAAATGCAATCTTTTGACATCCATCATCCCCAATACAAAAAGCACAAAACGTGTAGGTGACAGGGAAGCGATCTGCCATGAGTTAGTTGATGGGGAAAGAGAGCTTACCAGATTGCGTAGGTTTTCTGAGGTCGGGCTATCGGTCATTACCTCTCCAATCAACGCCCCTCTCAATATCAACTCTGCCGCTCTAATGTTCTCTGGCATAGGGACCTCAACGTCGACCGTATGACCCCCATAGGTATGAGGGGGCGGTGGTGGTGGCGGCTGTGCCCTAACATTCAAATCTCCAGAGCGCAAATAAGGATGGCCTTTCATTTGCCCACCAGATATCTTACATGAATCCCGCTTGTGGCCGTAACGACCGCACGCCAGGCACACAATGGGAGAATGACAAATAGCCGCCATATGGCCCCACCGCTGGCACCGGGAGCACACGGTCCTTCTGTTATCCCTTGCGCTCCTTCTATCAGTCCTCCTCAAATCCACCTCCTTTCTGCCAGATTCGTCAGATTCTCTCCTCTCCTTCCGCCTCCACTCCCTAGACCTCCATGTAGTCCAACACTCGTCTTCCCTAAATCTACTGCCAGTTGTCGTCAGCATGGTCTCCCCTCCTTGATTGAGGTTTCACTTTCTTTCTTCCAATTTTGGGAGGATTTCGCTGAGAATCATGCGAGAAAACCTCGCTCAAGTCTCGGTAGAGGAGCTCCGTTCACACTAATGGCGGTAGGGACCTTTGTTAAAAAATGATGATAAAGTTAGTGGCCTGATGGCCAATATTTTGAAAGTTAGGTGCTTAATTGAGAGGACTCTGATTGGACCCAAATTTTGGTCTTAACCTAATTTGTACCCAAAGAATCTAATGGTGAAGCTAGATTTTAGTTTTGACCAAGTTTGATTGGGCAATTTGCATAAAAACCTAAATTAGGGCAAACATTTGTCTGAGACTCTATTCAAGGTCAAAATAGGTTCAGATGGTAAAAAAAAAAGTTAACAAACACTTCAGAATATTTTTCTATGAATTTTAGGTATTTTATAAGAATTTTATCCTGATTGGAACCTCTGTAATTCAAGCAAGTTTGAATTAGGGTTTTGGGTGTTGTTACGATTCTCAAAATGCAATGAAATCCCATTTCTGTCTGTGTGGATCCACTCATTGGACTTTAATGCTCATTTGACCTTAGATTAAACCCTTGCAAACCCTGTGGTTACTCTACTTTCATGATGTGATGTTAAAACCATAGAATTAACCTTGATTTAATGTTTTCTCCTCAGAATGGATTTGCATGGAATTATGACTTGCAAGCGATTATGTAGGAGCATTTGTCAATTAATCTTAACTAAATAAAGCTAATTATGGCTCATGATGATGTCATCATCATATCCTTATGCCTAACTTTTGCTAGTCCCTAGCAAATTCCTATGGAAAGAACTAGATCTCTAGATCATGCTTTGATGTTCAGAGGCCTGATTTGTGCCTCTCTAGAAATTAGGTTAGAATGCCAACAATAGGCCTAGAGGTACTCAAGTACGAATCAAGATCTAAACATAACCAACTTCAGCCTGGGTCTGCCATGAAGGTTTCTAAGGCCCTCAAAAACTACCTAGAGGTTCGTTGAACCTAGCAGTTAAAGCACCCATGCATAGACATAACATATCCAAGTTTAGTTTGCCCATGCATTTTATAAGAGAGATAGAGAAGGATTTTTCATTTTTAGAGTTTTCTCTCTTTTCCTTTTATATTTCCCTAGATCTAGCCTTAGATTGGCCCTAAACACAGTCTGTTTCGGATTCCTTGTCCCCACCATCAATCCTCGAAGGGTCCCTAGCTTTCGATGCTTCAGGATAGCATGACCGCTGGCAACCCCCAGAACCATTATTGAAGTGGAGAATTGTTGCAAATAGATTTGAGTTTTGAAAACCCATCCTTGAAGTGCAATTTACGAGGAAATCCATGCAAAAATAAATGTTATCAAAACTCGAAAAGAACTTCAGGTCAAACATAGGGAGGCTACGTCGATTTGAAATCCGTGATTATATTTTTGTAATTTTTTTTAAAGGTGAGATAATCACAGTGAATCGATATTAACTGAGAAAGAGAGAGAGAACAAAATACTTTTATAATATGGATAATGTTTTTACAACTAGAAAGCGGGAAATATTACAACTAGAAAGCAGTAAAAAAGAAGGTGGAGGGAAGTTATCCTCCTCGTCAGCTACTTGGAGGATGAGCCGAAACAGGCAATGCTTGGAAGACGGAGAGAGGAGATGGAAGATGGACAACGAAGTGGGAAGAAATGGGGGCGAGGTAGGGCATCATCGTCGTGAGATTCACTTCCAGAATGGGGGTGAGAAGATGACCATGGGAGCTCCATGAACGGGATGAGAAGTGGACAAAATTTTTGCTTTTATCTCCATAGGAGCATCCTAGTTTTGGGACAAGCATCTTTAGAGCTTTGGAGAGGGAGAGAGGTGAAGGAAAAGATGATTGAAATGTAGGAGGCATAGGCCCTTTTATAGGTGTAGTGGTTGAGGGCAAATGGGTTAATTCATGCTTAAAAATTTAATGCACAGGTCTTTAGTGATAGATTTATTCGTCATTAAAGACCTGAACATGGGCATAGGTCCACTCACGCGTCGCCTTCTCTCCCCGCATGCTTAACACTTCTCCCACGATTAGATGATCTTAGTCGTCCGATCGCTAGATCGGACGGCCGAGAGATGCACGTGCCCACTTAAACTTTAGTGCCACTAATGCCTGCAGTTTGATCACGTGTCGAATTCCGCGTGAGCTTGGGAATCCAATCACATGTGCGCTTGATTGGTTGATCTGGGCCATTCGTAGCTGATCGCGTGGCCAAGATCGCTCTCATCCATGGAAGGAGAGGCGCGCCGCAGGCGACTCTGATCGCGTTTTTGCGTGGTTTGTTAATTTAGGGTTTTAAGTCGTTGCAACGCACAAAAATGGATTCGCTTTTAAATTTATATTCCAAGATAGTGGGATATCTAGGGTCGTCCAAGGAGACAAGTTTGCAAAAATTAAATCTCTTGCTTTGAAAATAAATCTCAACTTTCTTTTTGGTATTTTTTAATATATAGTTTTTATGATTTTTGATATAAAGGCAACATGCAAGCTTTTGTTGAAAGCTAGAAAATAACTAATACCTAATTCAAGAAACCTTCCCTAAGTCGACAGGTAGAGCCTCTCCCTAAGCTCACCCTAGGCACGTGGAGGCCTAGAATAATTAGGGAGAGGGAGTGAAACAATTGCTAGGCAAAATTTGTAACAAGCTATGCAACAGAAATTGAAAGAAGGCAATTTGCATTAAATCAAAATTGTGCACACAAAACCTATAGAGGAATGCTTCTATTCTACTTGAAAATACAAGAAAAATAAAACACAAATCCTCTAGACAGATGGTGAAGAAGAGGGCTTCTTTCTCCAAGCCAAGTAGCTCCTTGACTTGAAAAGACAACTCCTACTTGGCGTGAGATGCTCCTCGAAATGATGTCCTCCAAGGTGGTAGCTACCACCTTTAATTTTCCTCCTCCAAGGGTGGACGTCCACCCTAGGTCCTTCTCCTTTGTCTGGCCGTTCTCCTTGAAGTCGAATGCTCCTCCTCCTTGGCGTGGCCCAAGCTGAAGAGAGTGGGGAGAAGAAGGCACCAAAGGGGCTGGTGATGTGCCCCCTTAATCTTCTTCTCTACTCCTTCTTGGCCATAGGTATAGGTGAATGTAGGTGGAAATAAACACTAATGGAGGATGATTTTTATGTGGTGATATGGTGGGTTTATATAGAGGTGGAGAGGGGGGTAGATGGCGTGAATAGGTAGAGGGCTAGGATGGAGTTTGGTGGTGGTTATGGGTGGTTAGAATGATCCTAGGGCTAGGGTTAGTTGGCGCCAACTAAAGGGGTGCCATGGGGTGGTTATGGTGGTGAAAGGGCACCTATATTTGGCACCAACTATGGGGCTTCTAGAAAGTAGGTGAGGTGGATGGTGGAGATGATTTTAAGGAGAGGTGTATTGTGGAGACGAAGGGAATTTTGGAGGGAAAGTTGGTGCCAAAAGGGAAAGGTTCTAGAAGGTTATTTTTGAGGGAAAATAGGTGGCCTTTGGTAGTGGTGATGGGGTGAAGGGGTGTGATGGTGGTGGCTCTAACTTGGAGTAGGATAGCTAGCTTAGGTGAGCTTAGTTGATGAAGCTAGCTAGGGTTGAGTTGAAGGTGGTGGATGGCCAAGGTGCTGGATGCTAGCTAAGCTAAGCTAGCTTAGCTAGCTATGGAGTAGAGGAGGAGGTATTGGAGTTAGGATTTGAAGAGAGGAGTTGAGGAGAAGAAGTCTGGAGCTTGAACTAGAGCTGGCAGCTGCTGAAGAGGCTGTCATGGAGCTACTCAAGCTAGCTTAGCTTGCTAGTTCTTTGCTAGCTGCTAAGCCAAGCTAAAGTGAGCTGGCTTCTACCATAATGAGTTGAGGTGAGCTGGGTCTGGTGCTCCCGGGGAGGATCAAGCTGGTTGAGGTAGCTAAGGTGGCTTAGCTCAACTGAGTTGAGCTAAGCTGAGTCCCTAGGAGCTAGACTTGAGCTTCCTGAGCTGGGATGAGTTCTTCTTCAGCTGGCTGGAGTTGAGTGGAGCTAGATGTAGCTGGATCTGAGCTGGGGTGAACTCCAGTCAACTCAGTTGAGCTAGCTAGAGCTCCTTGTGGACTTATGGGAGCTAAGATGAGCTAGACTCAACTAGGTTGAGCTGGATCTGAGCTGACCGCCATTCAGCTGAGATTAGCTAAATGGAGCTGGGATGAGCTAACCCTAGTCCAAGTGAGCTAGGTTCCAGCTGTGCTAAGCTGGATCAAGCTGAGTTCCAATTAGTCTGAGCTCCTCCTTCACCATTTGCCTTCTTGAGTGCTAGGGTTTTAGGGATCTGTATATCTGTTCATCCCTAACACTCACAAAAACACATTAAAATGACAAAAGAAAATGCAATGCATGCCTAACCTAGTTAATGCCTAAATGCAACCCAAAAACCCGTTTGCGGAGCAAAACTCTAAGAGCTAGGTTTATTTTAATGCATAAGAATGATGATAAACTGTCGTTTATCAGACTCGAACTCGCGCTCCTTGCGTAAGCAGTGCCTTAACCATTGCACCATGCAATAGTTTGAGGGGCATAGATTTTCTTGTGCACGACTGATCTCGGTTGTTGGATCTGGATCCAATGATCGAGATCAAGAATTGATGATTGCTAGGAGCAGTGGAGTGGGAAGCCTTGGCAAGCAATGGGCAGTTGAGATAGCACCACGTGGTGTCATGGTCGTCCATCTTCTGTGAGTTGTAGACGGTGCCACGGATGTTGGATTAGGCTGAGTTTTGTACCGTTGGGTAGCGATTGCCGATCTAAATCCATTCATGTGGTCAGATTTGTCGTCTAAAGAATGGATTTACACCACTTGGCCCCGTGACCTCTAATCTTTCTCGGACTGCATCTGATGCTACATAAGTACGATCAGGGCGATCTTAGAGTTGTTGAACTCCAATCGTCACCCTAATCAAATCCGTATGGTTAGATCTTCAATCCGAGGCCCTGATTAAATATTGCCTATCCCTGATCTCCTAAAAGAGTAAATTAGTATATAATTTATACACTTTGACTAAATGCATGATGATGCATGTTATGCAATATTTATAATGTATGATTCAATTAAACGTCTAAGAACACGCAAAAATAGACGGTTTATGTGATATAAACGTGTTTACATTACATCCCCATGCCTATCTTTTGCTAGTCCCTAGCAAAAGTACATGCTATTGATAAGAGAATTAAATCAAATTTCTTGGGCAATAGTTATTATTCAACTCTTATGAATTTCAACTAAGACCTGAACTACATAGACACAATAGCACCTGGGTGTCTACCAAAATGCAGACCTCCTAAAGCTCTTGCCTTATTCAAAGAAGGATCTTTTTCTTCTTTCTCTTCTTTTCAATTTTTTTTGGATTTTTGAGTTTAGGGTTTCAGAGCAGCTTTCTACGGCCACTCAACCCACCCAAGACTCGAAGAGAACCCTAAGTTCTAAGCATCTTTTTATGTGAAATGTGATAGACTCACTGATCGGCGATTAGAATGGACTTCGGGTTTCTACACCCCTAGATGACCTTGAAAAGAAATTCTGCCTAAAGGTGTATCTATTCGACAGGTAGCTTTCTCCCTACTTTTATATTTATGGGGTCAACATAAGGGTGAACCCAGTGTATATCTCCCCAGCCTATTCTACTTCTCCGCTTCTTCCTAAGTGTTTTGGAATTATACATGCATTTCTTGAGCTGGGTTCTAGACAACCTACTAATGGATTGTTACCCACAATAACTTTTCAGCCATACTCATGCTGTGAAGTGCGACTTATTTCCTTTCTTCTTTTCTTTTCTCCTTTTCTTTTCTTTCTTTTTTGGATATTTTTTTATTTTTTTCTTTTTTTCTAAGTAGGTGGCTTCCTTGATCTAAGATTTACCGAAAGGTAGCAGGAAAAGAATGGTCGTGTGACTGGGCTCTGGACAACCTACCAATGGGTGTTACCCATGATAACCTACCAGCCATACCACCCTAGAAGGTTCATTAGCTACCAAATTTTCGTTAAAATCGTTGAAAAGTGAGTCAATGCAAATATTGTGTAGATGCTTAGATTTAAAATCCCCTCAAATCAGTAGTAGCCGCCCAGCCCTTTCCGCGCAAGCCTGCAAACCGCCCTCACCTTCCGCGCACACCTGCAGGCACCATCGCCTCCCACTTCTCCACCTTGTCGTGCTCTCTCTTACGCCTGCAGCCGACCTCTGCGTGCCCTTGCCAACTCCCGCAAGCCACCGCGTAAGTAGCAGGTCGCCCTCGCCCTCCACCGCGCATGCCCACTCCCTCTCTGCTCGCTCTGTCGCAAACTCCTCCGCGCCCGCAACCGGCCGATGCAGACCTTCTTCCTAGCGCGCCAGCCGCAAGCCACCCGCACTCACAGCACCTACAGCAGGCGGTTGCGCGGCTCGCTCGGCCATTGTAGCCATTGTTCACGCGTTTCTATGAAACACTGTGGCTATAGTGGGGTTACCAGTGGGTTTCTCACTTAACCAGTCACCTGGCGCGCCCCTACCGTCGTTCGCCCGAGCGCGCGTCTCGCCCCGCGTTGCCCGCACCCGCCCCACTCGCCCGTGTGCACCCGCGTATGCCTCTCTGCGCAGCGCTATGCATTGCGGCCCCTCCTCTCCGCGCCCAATCCCCCAGCGCGCTCCTCTCTGCGTGTAGACGCGCCTACGCATGCCCGCGTGGAGCCTCCAGACGGTGCTTAGAAGCTACAGACGACTTAACTCCAACCCTCAGCAGTGCCCTCTCTCTCTCTCTCACAACAACCTCTCACTCTCTTTACCGACGCTTGCACACACATACACTCACACTTTCATACACACACACGCCTATACACTATCCTATACATATATATATAAATGTATAGATATATATATTGATATATTGACATATATTTATATATATATATTCTTATATCTATATATATAGTAGTATTTATATAACTAAGTATTTGTATACATATATCTATATACTTATATATATATATATATATACACACATATATATTTACATTAATACTTATACTTATATACATATATATATATATACATATATTTATATATATCTATATATATATATATATTAGTACTTATATAACTATGTATTAGTCTATATACATACAAACATATATATATATATCTATATACTTATATATATATACATATATATCTACATATATACATATACTTATGTACTTATATATATATATATATCTACTTATCTACATATATCTATATATACATATATTACTATATACATACACATATATATATCTCTACATCTATATAGTATCATATACATACATATACATATAAATATATACATATATATATATATAGATCTATACATATATCTATCTATACATATACTTATATATATATATATTTACATACCTATATATATATACATATACACATATACATATATAACTACATATATATATACCTATATATTCATAACCATATATATATATAGATATATTTTCACATTATTTACCATACGTGGTATCGCGGGAATATCTGCACCAGTTGCTGATAATCCCCGATACACGCATACAAAAAGCGTGTTCGCATTCATCTTCCACCATCCATCTTACACTCCACGCGGCACCTCGTCCTATTGGTTGCGTCTTTCTAGACAACGACCAACTCGACACCATGCTACACACCATCGTCGCCTCCACCCCCACCCCTTTATACATATATAGTATTGTTGAACGTTACGAATCGCTACGCTAACGTGTTTGGTTTTGGAAATCCTGTCATTGTAGTTTGAAAGCGAAGAATTCGTGTTCAACAAATAAAATTTATACCGAAATTGAAATTCCGGGTCGAACACAGGGAGGCGGACGTTTAATTTAAAAACTACGCGTTTCTTTTTATTTATCACGGAGTAATTCAATTTAAAACTATCTAATTATTTACAATAAATAGAAGAGAGAGAGAATATTACACATAGAAATCAAAATGAGATGTAGAAAAAATAAAGAATTTATCATTAAGGAACTTGTTCATTACAACTAGAAAGCATAAAACAATTGCACTAGAAAGCATTAAAAGAATGGAGGGAGAAATGTCCTCCTCGATGGTCGCTTGGAGGACGAGCAAACCTACTCTAGAAAGCAGTAAATCTATACTAGAAAGCAGTAAAAAGAATAGGGAGAGAGAAATCCTCCTCGATGGTCCCTTGGAGGATGAGCCAGACGGGACGATGCCTAGACGAAGGAGAACGAAGCAGGATGAAGGAGGACGAAGCAGAAGAATGGGAACGGAGCAGCATGCCGTCGTCGTCGCGGAATCCACTTCCGAAGGGGGACGAAAATTTGGACTTTATCTCGCGAGAAGCATCCTGGGTATGGGACAAGCTTCTCTTGAGCTTTGGAGAGGTAGAGAGGAGGAAGGGATGAGAATTTCTTTTGGAGGGGGTCTCCTTTTATAGTTGGAAGGAGTGGGGGAAAAATGGTCATTACAACTTTAAAATAATAAATGAGGGTCTTTAGTGACGGATAAATCCGTCACTAAAGCCTCCTTCGTGGGCATCGTGGGTGGCTCGTGCGCGCAACGCCTGCGCACGTCTGCTGAATCTCAGCCGTCCGATCGCGAGATCGGACGGCTTAAGACACATCTTCACCCGCTCGTTGTGCGCCCGCCTGGCGCGTGCGATCGCGCGTGACGTCGCGCGGTCAATAGCGCGTTGGTGCGATCGGGCGCGTGCAACCGTTGGATCGCAATCTGACGCTCCATGCGCCCGCTCGCCCTCTCCTGATTTGAGGCTTGCGGGACTCTATCCCGTGACCTCTGCTTCGCCCGCCGCTTCGTCTCCACTGTGCTACGCAGTCGAAAAGGTCGCACGAACGAATCAGCCAACTGCATCCACAGCCGTTGGATCAAGATCCAACGGTGGAGTGGGAGCGGGTGCGAGGCCTTCAGAGATTGCATGCGGCCGTTTAGGTGGCTGGGATGGCACCACATGGTACCATCTTGGCCGTCCATCTTCTGGAAGTTGTAGATAGTGCCACGGATGTCAGATTGACTTGATTTTTGCATCGTTGGGTTGCAATTGTCGATCTGAATTCATCCGTGTCGTCGGATTTGTCATTTTAAGAGTGGCTTTACACCATCCTGGCCCTTGATCTTCTAGGATTCCCCGATCACTATCTGATGCTACAGATGCCTGATTAGGGCAATCTTGGAGTTGTTGAACTCCAATCGTCGCCCTGATCACATCCATACGGTTGGATCTTCGATCCGAGGCCTCGATAAAATGTTTGCCCTGTCCAAGCACATAAAAGGAGACAATTAACCTCCATTTTATTCAAACTACACTAAATGCAAGATGATGCATGTTATGCAATATTTATATCATGAAATGCAATCCTATGCTTAAGAACATGCATAAATAGACATCTTAAGTAGTGTAAATGTGTTTACATCAAGTATAGACAAATATATATATACTATAGTTACTTTACTTCTATTTCTCTTGCATGGCCATAAAAAGATAAAAAAATATAAAAGAGAAAAGATAATCCTTGACTTACAGGTACTCCGTCTTGCGAATAGCAAGACCTATTTTGGAACCCTGTTTCGGCTCAAAGCCAAGAACCCATTTTTGAGGGTGTGCCTCAAGGACAAAGATTACCAGAAAAAAATCTAAATAGAAAAAACACCAAAAACATAATAAACGAATGGAAGAGATTCATTGTAGGAAAGGCATAGAAACTTGACTCGTAACCCCACTTCCCTGAGTTCGACCCTAGGCCTAAAAGTGACCAAGATAAAATCAAGTAGACCAGGTTAAAAAAATTTTGTAAAGAGATGGTTAGGTCCAATTTAGGTTAACCACTATACACACTTCAACGATAAAATCACCATATTAACAACCTATCCGAGTCCGACACCACACCCTTTCTTGCGCCGTTGCCAGGGAAGTGCACCTTTAAGTAAGTTTTTATTCCATTCCTTTCATTTTCTCTCTTCTCTCTTCACGGGTGTCTTTATTTTTGGTGTGCAGGTAAACCTGTTGCAAGGAGAAGACAGGCAGACTACGTCAGAGACGTAGGCAGATCCAAGGCAGGAACAAGAGCGTGAAGACGCTGACACCGCACTGGAACTCTGCACAAGTTGTTGCACAAGTAAGTCTTTCTTTCTTAGTAACCTAGGTTAACTTGTAACCTTAGTAAAAAATAATCATTAAAACTAAAAAACTAGAAAAACTTCTTGGGATCTCTTGGGGCAAGTGGATTAAAATTCACTTGTTTGATTGATTGTCTTCACTCCCACCGCCCCAGGATTTCCCATCTTACTTCGCATAGCGAAAATCCAAGAATCTTGATTCTTGAATTTTTCATCGTGAGAAGTATTCTTTGAGGCAAACATGAAAAGATTGATTGCACCCCTCTTTGCCTAATTTATCTACAATTCCGGATCACATTTTTGGTGGGGAGACTTAGAATTAAGTTGATTCCAACCCCATCATGACTCTTCAACTTGCCTAAGATTCGATCTGGAATACTTCAACCCCAACGATTTGATTTTCTTTATCTTTTGGTTGAGCCTTTTGTGTGGAATTCATTCTGGTGATTGGGAGCACTTGAATTGAAGTGCTTTGGCTCCCTTTCACATAAATCTAAAACTGATTCGTGCATCCACACATAGAAATCCCCATTTAGGGAAGCCCATTGCATTGTAGCATGCATTAACCAACAGATATTGAAGAAAGGTTTGTTGGGCTTAGAAGAAAACCTGTATTCTCTCAAAAACCTGGAGATTGGTTGAATTGGTAATTCAGCGAAATCCTAAAATCCATACTACTTAAGGCTGAACTCTAAAAACCATTCACCAATTAAAAACTTCAATTCGGGGAGATTTCCCCATTGCATGCTTGTTTTACACACTTGAAAAATCAATCACTTGGGCATTACCTGTAAACAACGCCCTTCACATTCCAGAAACACTTGATCCTAAGCCTCTAACTAAAACTGGTAGTAAATTGACCCTTCTTAAGGATTGGAGATCTAACTACCTGCGTGTAGCATCTACGTGCTAGTGAGGGTTCCCACGTGCTATCAGGTGTCTAAGACTGGGGCAAACGGCCTTTCAATTTGGCTCGGTGGTTCTGCGGTGCTCGCATTCGGTTCCGTAGTTTGTGATAGTAGGCAACTCAGATCTTTAGGTCTAAGGGCACACTATAGAGGTTAGGAATTTGATTGAATTGATTTGTCATCAAGTGTACCTTTGCGGCGTCATTTCTCTCATCTCTTTTCCCTTCTCATCTCCCTAATTCTTCCTGCGGTAGTGCATGTTTGGGAGGATGTCACAAAACCCTGAACTATGTGAATTGCCTGATAAATTTAAAAAAGAAGCCGAATCATCCTCCTCCACAAACATGGCTACACGCCCACCCCCAAATCCCAAGGGAGGAAACCACCCTCAGAACCCACCTGGTGGTGGAGCCTTAGATCCCATAACCCGCCTCCAAGCCCAAATGGAAATGTATAATGAGCAAATTGAAGCCATTCGGGAAACATTGGAGGAAATGCAAAACTCTCCCGAACGGGAGGAGCCTAGGTCTCTTAGCTCCTATCAGAATCCCGCTGCTATAGAGACCATAGGACAAATTCGGGTCCCCATGGGCGGGGATGACTTTGAACTAAAACCAAACATAATTGGCCTAATAAATTTTCACTTCCATGGTCTTGCAAGTGAAGATCCATTTCTCCACTTGGAAGACTTAACCCGATTAGCTGAAACTGTTAAACCAAGAAATATCGGGTTACCTATAGTCCTCATGAAAATGTTCCCATTTTCATTGCGGGATAAAGCATTGCTGTGGCTACGCACCCTTGGGAGAACCATCCACTCATGGGAAGAGATGCGAACAGCGTTTCTCAAGAAGTTCTTCCCAATCGGACGAACCAATGCGCTTCGTCGTGCTATCACTTCATTTACACAACAAAACGACGAACAATTTCATGAGGCATGGGAGAGGTATAACAACCTCCTTGGGAAGTGTCCACACCACAGTCTGCCTAAGTGGCATATAGCCCAGATTTTCTACTATGGGCTAAATGAAACTTTGAAGCAGATTGCAAACGCTTCCTGCGGAGGGAACTTTATGAATAACGACGAGAATGAAGCATTTGAATTGTTTGAAAATATGAGTGAAAACTCGATGAACAATACTTCCATTGTCGCCTTTAATCATACCAGCCAGCCCCGAAATGTCCACGAAGTTGACACGGGACCCTCCCATTCATCCACTGATCTAAGCCTTATGGCACAAAAACTGGATGAACTCCCCGTCGTGCACAAGAAGCTGGACGAGCTTCTGGCCAACCCCACCCGTTCTATGGCAAACACTCCCACTTCACCACTTCATCACAATCCCAACTCTTCCAACACCAGGCTTATCCCGAGAAACCCTGTAAGACCTTCCTTACCGAGTGTCGCGCCGAGTGACTCGGTAAGTCATGTGGAACTGGATTCTGCGAGCCAGTATTTCGACACGGAGGACCAAGCCTCCGTGTGCTCGGACGCATACTTACATGAAGACGCGTCTTCTGGCATAGAAGACACTTGCGCCCTGGGGAACAACCCGTTCTCTGCCACGTATAACCCAGGGTGGCGAAATCATCCAAACTTCGCATGGTCCAACAACCCGCAGCGCCAAAACCTCGCGGGTAGACCAATGCGACCGTCTGCACCCGTCATCCCAAGGGCCCAGTCTAATCCTATGGCAAATTCGCCATCAGGCCCTTGCGTACCGCAAACCGAACACGCTTTAAGTCCTCTTGACAAATTGATGCGAATGATGATGGAAATGTCAAAGCACCATGAAGAGAACATGACCTCTCTTCAGCACCAATTGGCACAGCAGAATGCTGAGATCAGTCAACTATGCATGACAACTCGATCTCAGGGCACTCTTCCCACCCAACCTATCCCGAACCCGTGAAATTTTGTACCCTGTGGTCCTCAACCATAGGTACAACCTTCTCAGGGACAGGTTCATCATATTCTGCAAGCTCCGAGCATTCCACTGGGATTTCAGGCTAATCCTGCTGCAGCACCTCACTCTTATGACCCTATTGCGAACCCTCCTCCGCCGTATGATCCCACTGGACCCGCATTGTCCAATGCTATCACTACGAGGAGCGGCAAGCAGACTGTCGATCTGCTTAGACCTGATCCTGGCCCATCTTCTTCATCGCCCTCTCATGCGAGATGCACACCGCATTCGCGAGAGGACGATACACCCAAATTGGTGCCAGAATCAGTCCCATTCCCTGAGGGTCTACTGAGGGAGCCAAAAGGCAAAAAGAAAGATACGCAGGCCTTTGATAACCTGCATAATTTGTTCAGGGATGTAGAAATCAAGGTACCCCTGCTCGAGACTATCGACCACATACCTACTGTCGCCCGATTTTTCAAAGACTACACAACACCCAGGTGACAGTCAAAGAAAACTAAGAATCCGGTGGTTCTATCACCTTATGCGAGTTGTGCTATACTGTCAAATCTACCACCGAAGTAGAAAGATCCAGGCACACCGCTTATCTCCTGTAGCATCCAAGGCTGCAATTTTAGTCGTGCCCTGCTTGATCTAGGATCTTCCATAAATCTTATACCAACCATCATGCTCAAAAAATTTTCCTTGGGAAATCTGAAACCCACCCCTGTCACGTTACAGTTGGCAGATCGTTCTATCAAAATCCCAAAGGGTGTGGTGGAAGACGTGGTGATCAGGGTCAACAGTCTCTGTTTTCCTATTGACTTTCTTGTTTTAGATATGGAAGTTCCTAGCTCACTTTCTGATTGTCCGATCATCCTTGGTCGACCTTTCTTGGCCACAGCCCATGCCCTTATCGACTGCGAGTCGGGCTGTATTGAGATTGCTGGTGGATCTGAAAAGATCAAGCTTAACATCTTCAAGGTAGCCAAAAACTTTGACTGCAATTGCATCGAGGATGACACGTCTGAAGAGGACATGGCCGTCAGCGCGTGTATCGGACTAATTGGGACCTATTCACACTGCTGCGGATTACCTGACGACTGCCTGATCAACACATACTGTGACGTTCCCCCATCCCTCCCTTGTCCCATACCTTCCCCTGGCCAGACTTCTGACAAGGTTTTCTCCTCTTCCCATACCTCGTGGTCTGAGTCATATCCAGGCTGCTCACCGCCGGTTCATACTCTTGAAGACTGGACTGCCCTTTCTTTCCTGCCAAATCAGGCGAATTTGCAAATCCACACCGGGACCTTGAGCCCACATACTACTCACTGGAGCTATTCCTTTTTGGATCCATCTATCCAAGAAGCCCCTCTTCTTGGCCAATCTGAGGGCCAACTGCTTCCTCTTGACTTGTTTTCTATTCCGCCTGGGACACTCTCATCCCAGAAAATGACAGATCTTTCACCACCCACCATCCACCCACCCTACCACCCTACTGTTTACCCTTCACCTCAGCTCTCGTTACCCAATCTTTCATCCATTCTCTACCTTTCTCTGCACGCATATGAAGACATAGCATTGTTTGGCATGGGGGGGTGGATAGGCATCCATAGGATCTGGGTATTTTATGGTGTCATGCAGTTTCCACCTATTTATAAATATGCAAGAAAAAGAAATATATATATATAATAAAAATGGTGTTTAATAATGATCTGAAAGTTGAAACAAAAATACAATAAGTGTTTATGGATATTCAACCATTGTTTTGAAGAGTTTCCAGGCCACAGAAGCTTGATTCGCTCAGGCTCAAGCTTAATTCACTTGAGCATTGACAAAATAGATCAAAATCTCTCCTAACTAAGGACGTATTCTTGTACCTGAAACACTAGTACAGGATCCGTTGGTTTGCTTTACTTGAGAGCTTAAGTAAACTTGGTTCACACTACACATATCAGGAAAGATCAGGTGAACATAAGATCCAACCCTAGTGTTCATTAGGGAAGGTGGAGTCCTTACCTGTGCGCGTAGGTAGACTTTTTATCCCAGGCTTTAGTCTTGTGTTTAGTAGTGACTCTTTCCACCAAAAAAAGAAACTCTCCCACCAAAAAGAAAAGTGCGCTCCTCCAAATAATGTTGTAAGAGATATACTGACACGTGTTTCTATAAAAAAAAATGCAAATAAGTCAGTATATCTCGCAAATGTCTGTAAAGTCTCTACCCTAAAAAGTTCTTCAGGGCAAGTCGTAAATACCCTGTTTTCCTGCGAGCCACAAATGTCAGAAAATGGGAGTTGAGTTTTCCGTCATCTTCTTAAGGGTCAATCCGAAAACAGGAGCTGAAACTGGGACCAACCTGTACTTAAAGATTCGTGAAACCCTGGTCTTGAGTCTTAAGGTTCATCTGGTCGTCTTGATCCTTCACTAAGCACAAGCCATAATCTCTTGAGCTCTCGAGTACGGCAAAAACCTCCTGGGTCCTGGAAATCGTACTTAAGGTTTAAATAGCAAGAGTCCTGGTTAGTCAAGAGAAGATCTTTGTCATGTGAGACTTAAAGTACTGGAAGTCTTCTCCACAGCTGGTTCTCACAATATCCAACAATAAACACACCTATATCGCCTCAAAAGAAAATCTTCAGCTTAAGATCATTTCTAAATACTATTTTGCTAGGGACTAGCAAAAGATAGGCATGGGGGTATGATTGCACCGCAAAAATACTCCTGCAATTGTGCCATCTTGTGCTATTTCCTAGCATTATCAGTGCATATTAGGTAGACATAGTCGCATTTGTGAATATAGATGCATGCATGCATTTAATAGAGAGGGGAGGAGAGTAAATAAATGACCTTGCATTTAACATTTTTTCCTCAAGTGCATCTTTACAAAATTCACCATCTTCTTATTTTTATTTCACTTGATTTTGAAATCTTCCCTGCAGCTGCATGGAACACCTATTTCTTCTTCACGCCATGTCCTGCATCCCCATCTCCCTGCCAACCCTGCAGCCGCATCTCCCTGCCGGCCAGGGATGAGCCATGAGCAGCCAGGGCATGGCTGTGCATGCTCTCCTCTTCTTTAAAAAGAGGGCACAGCTTCTTGCGAGAGCCTCGTCCTCCACTTCAAAAACCCAACATAGCTCATTTCCAGGCCACCGTCCACTCCCCTCTCCCTCCACACGCCAGCCCTCCTGGATAGGAGCACCTCACGGTGGTGCACAACCACCACCGTAAGACCACCACCGCCCAATTCATCAAAGATCCAGTGGGCATGGTGGCCTTCTTCCCTGTTTTCACCTTCCACGCCACTCCAGCCATTGTCACAGGCTTGAAGCTTGAAGCTCAAAGCTCCAGCAGCAGCAGCAAGGAAACAACAGCAGCACGCAGCAGCAGCCGCCCAGCCCTTTTTGCGCAAGCCTGCAGGCCACCCTCGCCTTTCCACGTGCGCCTGCAGGCACCATCGCCTCCCACTTCTCCACCCTGTCGCGCTCTCTCTTCCGCCCACAGCCGGCCTCCACGTGCCCCTACCAACTCTCGCAAGCAACAGGTCGCCCTCGCCCTCCACCGCGCACGCCAACTCCCTCTCCGTGTGCTCTATCGCGAACTCCTCCGCGCCCGCAACTGGCCGATGCAGACCTTCTTTCTAGTGCGCTAGCTCACGCGCGCCAACCGCAAGCTGCCCGCACTCACAGCACCTGCAGTAGGCAGTTGCACGGCTCGCCCAGCCACTGTAGCCACTGTTCACGCGTTTCTGTGGAACACTGTGGCTACAGTGGGGTGACCGGTGAGTTTCTCACTTAACCGGTCACCCGACAAACTGCTACCGCCGTTCGCCCACGTGCGCATCTCGCCCAGCGTCGGCCGCACCCCCCCCACTCGCCCGCGTGCGCCTGCGTCACCCGCTTCCTTCGCCCGCATACACCTCTCCGTGCAATGCTGTACGCTACAGCCCCTACTCTCCGTGCCCAATCCCCCAGTGCGCTCCTCTCTGCGTGCAAACGCGCATGCGCGTGCACGCGTGGAGTCTCCAGACGGCACTTGGAAGCTGCAGACGACTTAACTCCAACCCTCAGCAGCGCCCTCTCTCTCCCGCTCGCTCTCGGTCTCTCACTCTCTCTCTCAACACTCTCTCACTCTCTTTACCGACGCTTGCACACACATACACTCACACTTTCATACACACACACACCTATACACTATTATATACATATATATATAAATGTATACATATATATATTGATATATAGACATATATTTATACACACACACACACACACATATATATATATAGTAGTATTTATATAACTAAGTATTAGTATACATATATATATATACATATATATTTACATATATACATATACTTATATACATATATTTATATATATCTATATATATATATTAGTACTTATATAACCTTGTATTAGTCTATATACATACATACATACATACATATATATATATATATACTTATATATATATACATATATATCTACATATATACATATACTTATATATATATATATATATATATATCTACTTATCTACATATATCTATATATACATATATTACTATATACATACACATCTATATATATACATCTATATAGTATCATATACATACATATAAATATAAATATATACATATATATATATAGATCTATACATATATCTATCTATACATATACTTATATATATATTTACATACCTATATATATATACATATACATATATACATATATAACTACATATATATATACCTATATATTCATAACCATATATATATATATATATTTTTTTTTTTTCACATTATTTACCATATGTGGTATCGCGGGAATATCTGCACCAGTTGCTGATATTCCCCGATACACGCGTACAAAAAGTGTGTTCGCATTCATCTTCCACCATCCATCCTACACTCCACGAGGCACCTCATCCTGTTGGTTGCATCTTTCTAGACGATGACCGACTCGATACCGTGCAACACTCCATCGTCGCCTCCACCCCCACCCCTTTATACATATATAGTATAGACATATATATATACTATAGTTACTTTACTTCTATTTCTCTTGCATGACCATAAAAAGATAAAAAATATAAAAGAGAAAAGATAATCCTTGACTTGCAGGTACTCCGTCTTGTGAATAGCAAGACCCATTTTGGAACCCTATTTTGGCTCGAAGCCAAGAACCCAATTTTGAGGGTGTACCTCAAGGACAAAGATTACCAAAAAAAAATCTAAATAGAAAAAATACCAAAAACATAATAAACAAACGGAAGAGATTCGTTGTAGGAAAGGCATAGAAACTTGACTCGTAACCCCACTTCCCTGAGCTCGACCTTGGGCCTAAAAGTAACCAAGATAAAATCAAGTAGGCCAGGTTAAAAAAATTTTGTAAAGAGATGGTTAGGTCCGATTTAGGTTAACCACTTTACACACTTCAACGATAAAATCACCATATTAACAACCTATCCGGGTCCGACACCACCTGTCCATTCATCTGAGGGTGGTAAGGTGTGGACATTCTGTGATTTACCCTGTATTTTGCCAGTAAACTACGAAACTGGGAATTTGTGAAGTGAGTACCACCATTGCTGATGATGGCCCTCGGAATCCCGAACTGACTGAAGATGTTCTTTTTGACGAAATCAATGACCCCTTTATGGTCATTGGTTTGGGTGGGAATAGCCTCGATCTACTTGGATACATAATCAAACTAGTGTCCAAATGAAGGGAGGAAGGGTCCCATGAAATCGATGCCCCAAACATCGAAGATTTTAACAGGAAGGATTGGGTTTAGAGGCATCATATCTCTCTTGGTTATGCTCCCAAGTGCCTAGAATTGGGAACACGACCTTGAGAATTCTTAGGCATCCTTGAATAAAGACGGCCAATAGAATCTAGATTGAAGTATTTTTGCAACCGTCTTTTTCCTGGAGAAATATCTACCACACGCAGATGCATGGCAGAACTCAAGCATGCTTTGAAACTCATTCTCCAATACACATCAGCGAATAATCTGACCAGACCCAATGCGATACAGTTCAAGGTTATCCCAGAAGTAATATTTGGCTTCAGATTTAAGTCTATCCCATTGTTGCTTGGTCCAATCCTGGGGAATTTGACCAATAGCCAAATAATTTACTATGTCTACAAACCAAGGAATTTTAACACCTGAAATTGCCAGAATAGTCTCATTTGGAAAAGTATCAGTAATCGGAATATCCAGACGAGAAGAATTACTTAGAAGCCTCGAAAGATGATCTGCCACCACATTCTATGCCCTGGATTTATTTTTGATTTCAAGATCGAATTCTTGAAGCAGAAGAATCCATCAAATGAGCCAAAGTTTAGCATCCTGTTTGGCCAAGAGATATCTCAAGGTCAAGTGGTCGGTGAAAATTATGACATGAGACCCTAAGAGATAAGACCTGAATTTTTCTAAAGCAAATACTACAGCTAGCAACTCCTTCTCAGTAACAGTGTAATTCCTCTGGGCCTCATCCAAAGTTTTGTAGCGTAGTAGATGACAGAGGGCTTTCTATTGATCTGTTGACCCAAAATAGCCTCGATCGCATAATCAGAAGCATCGGTCATGATCTCAAATGGGGTTGTCCAGACCAGTGGTTGCAACACTGGAACACAAGTGATTGCCATTTTAAGAAAATTGAATGCCTTGTGGCTTGATTCGTTGAAATCAAACGGCGTATCTTTGGCAAGAAGGTTGCTCAGAGGGCGAGCAACCTTAGAGAAGTCCTTGATGAACCTTCGATAGAATCCCACATGACCGAGAAATGAGCGAATTTATTTGATAGATGTGGGAGGTGGAAGTTTAGAAACAGCATCAACCTTAGCTTTGTCAACTTCAATTCCCATTCAGAGATTACATGACCCAAGATGATACCTTCTTGTGTCATGAAATGACTCTTTTCCCAGCTAAGGACCAGTCTTGTTTTGATGCATCTTTTAAGGATCAATTCGAGATTAGCCAGGCAAGATTCAAATGAGTCTCCAAAAATGGAGAAATCACCCATGAAAACTTCCATAAACTCTCCCACCATGTCAGAAAATATGGCCAGCATACACCTTTGAAAAGTTGAAGGTGCATTGCAAAGCCCGAATGGCATTCTACGGAAAGCAAAGGTTCCATAGGGACAAGTGTAAGTCGTCTTTTCCTGATCCTCGGGATGGATAGGGAATTGATTATATCTCGAGTAACCATCCAGGAAGCAGAAGTACTTTTGCTTAGCTAATCTTTCAAGGATCTGATTGATGAAGGGAAGGCGAAAATGATTATTTTTGGTGCTATGTTCAACTTCATGTAATCGATACAGACTCTCTAGGAGGAAGCTGAATGAGTTGTGACAGAATCTCATTTATCGTTAGTCACAACGGTAATCCTGGCTTTCTTAGGAACAATTTGCATGGGACTTACCCATGGACTATCCGAGATCGGATAGATGATTCCTGCATCGAGCCACTTAATTATTTCTTTCTTGACCACTTCTCACATATTAGGGTTTAATCTCTTTTGCATCTGGCGAGAAGGGCAGGATCCATATTCCATGAAAATTCTGTGATTGCAGTAAGATAGCTCAATCCCCCTAAGGTCGTGGATGGTCCAACCAATTGCCTCTTTATGTTCTTTTAAGACCTTGATCAATTTTATCTCCTGCTCTGGAGTCAATTTAGAGCTAATAATCACAGGGAGCATCTTCTTAGGTCCTAAAAATTGATATTTCAAACTCTCAGGCAATGGTTTCAGTTCGAGCTAGGGCAGGTCTACGATGGAAGGTAAGGAGGATGCTGATGAAGATTCATCAGGACGATCAAGAGGAAGAGGTTGAAAGTGAACAAAATCAACCTCTTCAGAATGTGGCAGGTTTGCCATGGAGGGTTGTGGGTTGGGTTCATTGGTGTAGGAAGAACTCTCAATAGCAGATAGAACCATACATGTCTCAATATTCAAATGATCATCCTCGAGTTCCTCTATAAATCCACAATCCATAAATTTATTAATTGCCTTGAAAATATCCAATTTTAGTTTTCGATCCCCAAAGGCGATTTCCATGCTACTGCTATGATAGTTGATATTGGCCTTAGCGGTAGCCAGGAACAAACGCTCTAGAATGATGGGCTTGTTTCTCAAATTCTTAGGTACATCCATGTCAAGGATAAGGAAATCTACAGGAAAATAGAAGTCCTTAACCTTGACAATAACATCCTCAATTACGCCTCTCGGATTTGTGACCGAACGGTCCACTAACTGCAGCGTTATTGAGATCAACCAAAGTTCACCTAATCCAAACTTCTCGTAAAGAAAAGTCAGAATTAGGTTAATGGATGCACCTAGATCCAAGAGTGCTCGGTCAAAAGTGTAATATTCGATAACACATGAAATCAAAGGGGCACCTGGATCTCTCTTTTTCAGAGGAAGGTGATGCAGGATAACAGAACTAGCCTGCTCAGAGAGTATCACCTTCCTCAGAATAGATTCCCTTGACTTATGCTTCTGGGTGCATAAATCCTTTAAGAATTTAGCATAAGCCGATATGTGTTTGATAGCATCGAGGAGGAGGATTTGATTTCAACATTCTTGAATATATTCAAGAGCTCCTCGTTACTATCAATAGGCTTCTTCTTCATGGATTTAATCAAGGCCTCAGGAAAAGGAACATGAGTCAGATTTTCAAAATCAGGTTCCTAAGCCTTGATTTCTTCTTTAGAGTTCTTTCTTTCCTCAAGCTCACCAGGATTTTCTTAACTAGAGCAGGGTAAGTGTGGGTCCTGGGTTTGCCTTCCACTCAAAGTAATGGAGTTGGCAAATACATACGAGTTTGGGCCTTGGGGGGTTAGGAAAGATCGGAGGGGCTTGATTAGCCAAAATCCTCGGATTTGATGAAGAAGCAGAAGAGGAAGGACCCTACTCAACCACCTGAGCATGTGCTTGTGGGTCTCTCTCATTCCCGTACCCTTGGGCTTGATTGCCTAGATTTTATAGTTGTGCGGGTTGGGTACAGGTTGAGATGGTAGAGATCCAGGCTGATGGGTATTAGCAATGAGCCCGGTTTGCAAGTTGTCTAGCGAGGTTTTAATTTGTTGCATGAGTTAGAGCATAGATCCTTGCATCTCTACCATATGACAGTTCAAATCAGCCTGCCTTACGAGTTGAAGAGCATTCCAAACTGGTTGATTGACCTAACACGGAGGTAGCTGACTATAATCATGACCCTGACCCATTGGTCATTGATGAGTCATGTTTCGCAAATTAAAATCAGGGTTTAGAGAACCCGTCGTCATAACTAGCAAAGCACGTTATCAAATACAATTTATAATTGAAACTCCAAGGGAGTCTCGGGTCGAACACAGGGAGGCGACGTTTACTTTGGTTGAAATCCGCATTTCGTTTTGTTTCCTTTCGGTGTTTTAGGGTTTTGTTATTTTTTTCTTTTATTTTTATAGAAGAAGCAAGCAAGATAGATCAAAAGGGAGATGAAACGACTATGATATATCACACAAATGTTTATAACAATAATCTATGAAAGCATAAAAGCAATAGGGGTGAGAGGAAATCCCCTGAATCGATTGTTCGGTGAGACGACATCGCCTAGCGGAAGCTTGCATGAAGGAGGTGAGATGCGGGACAACGAAGGTGAGACGCAAGAGGACGCCGGGTAGAGGAATAATTCACCAAGGCTCTGGAATGGAGGTGAGGAGATGAAGGCGATCTTCTACCGAAATGGAGGTGGGAGGATAGCTCCAAGGCAACCTATGAAGGTGGTGGTCCAAGGCAACCTATGAAGGTGGTGGGATGAAGGATGAATATTTGGTGGGAAATAGGAATATTACACTAATAGGAGGCCTTTGGAGCTTAAGAGTAAGCTCTAATGGAGCTTTGATAGGCAACTATAGCTTAGGAGTAGGTGGAAGTAGAGTAGGTAGAGATGGTGAAGAATGGAGGTGTAGGGGTCCATTTATAGTGGAGGGAAGAGGAAGAAATTCGTGTATAGGGCTGTAGTGACAGCTGCAAGCGTCACTAAAGACCCCTGCAGCTATCGCTGAAGATCGCGCCCCCACCGCTCACGCCTGCAGTTGTCCTCGCGCCTACAGGCAATTAGCGACGGCTGCAAGCATCACTAAAGGCCCGCCTAGGCTGTCGCTGAAGGTCAGTTCCAAGCACACAGCCCCTCACAGCTACTGGCATGCACATCACACGGCTGTGTCGCGTGCATGCGCTGGCATGCATTGGCTGCTACTGCGGGCGACCGTGCTGTGCGTGACACCCTTGTTCATGCACGTCGTTGTGCGCTGCGCCCTTATGCGTGTACCCGGCCATCTCTAATTGGCTAATTGGGGGAGCTGTGGGGATTTGAACCCGCACCCCTCCTTTAGGAGCTGAGTCCACGACCATTGTGCCAACCTCCCAGTTGAGTCAAGAAGAGCAGTGCAAGCACGCAGTGGAAGAGAATTCTTAGCCATTGGATTCTCATCCATTGGCTGAGATAGCGTGTTGGGAAGCTTCTTTAGAATGATGCTAGGGACCTTAGGCGCTCCAGATGGTTCCACATGGCATCATCTGGGCCGTCCACCTTTTCATGCCTGTAGAGGATGCCATGGTGCTCGGATCGAGGTAATTTTTGCATTGACAGATTGCGATTGTCACTCCGGATCCATCAGTACGGCCTAATTTCTCATCAGATGCTCGTAAAAATGTCACATTGCCCCTCTGGCTATTGATCTTCCTCAGACTTCATATGATGCTACGAGGTTCCGATCTAGACGATTTCGGAGGCTTTAGACTCCAATCATCGTCTTGATTAGATCCATACGGTCAGATCGTCCATCTGAGACCTCAAAATAAATCTCCTTCCCTCCTGGACATAAAAGGGATGCAATTAACCTAAAATATACATAACTATTCTAAATGCAGGATGATGCATGCTATGCAATATTTATAATATGAAATGCAAATCTAAGCTTAGGAACATGCATGAATAGGCATTTTATCTTCAATAATTATCTACATCATACCCCCATGCCTATCTTTTGCTAGTCCCTAGTAAAGTTAAATTACATGTTATGTATAAAATCAGAATTAGGATTATATCGTTTGGGCCTAAGTCGTTTATTAACAATAAAAAATTTTAACTAAGTTCCTAAACTACAAAGACTCAACAGTAGCTGGGTGTCTGCCAGAATGTAGACAGCCCAAGTCCTCGCCTTATTTGAAAAGGGAAGATACATTTTTTTTCTTCTTTTCTAATTTTTTTGGACTTTTGGAGTTTGAGAGTTTCAGGATAACTTTTTACAGCTACCCAACCCGCCCAAGAATCGAAAAGGACTCTAAGTGTTAAGCATCTAGTGAAAAGAGTGAAAGACTCACTAGGCGGCCGTTAAAACGAACTTCGGGTTTCTATGACCCTAGGTGACCTTGCCTAAAAGTTTATCTTTCGAACAATAACTTTCTCCCTAATTCTTTTATTTATGGAGTCAATATAAGGGCGAACCCAGTGTATATCTCACCGGTTTACTTTACTTCCCCGCTTCTTCCCTAAGTGTTTTGGGAATTATTGTGCATTTTTGTGAGCAGGGCTGTGGACAATCAGCCAATGGGCTGTTACCCATGGTAACTTGCCAGCCATACTCGTGCGGTGAATTGTGATTTTTATTTTTTTATTTTTTTATTTTTTATTTTTTTTATTTTCTCCTTTTTTTCTTTTTTCATTTTTTAAGTAGGTGGCTTCCCTTATCTAAGATTTACCTAAAGGCCGTATGAAGAGAATGGTCTTGTGGTTGGACTCTGGACAATCAGCCAATGGGCTGTTACCCACGACAACTTACCAGCCATACCACCCAAGACAGTTCATTAGCTACCCAATTTCCATAAAAATCGTTGGAAAGTGAGTCAGTGCATATAGTGTGTAGATGCTTAGACTTAAAATCCCCTCAAATTAGAGGACGAGTTGATAAGTCATGTACTTATCATCTCAATTTATTTGCTAGATTAAAGATCAAATTGAATTGGTGAGGACTCAAGACTAAGTCCACATTCGAGTGGACACCTAAGCTAATTAAGCTCGAAGCCCTAAAGAGTCTAAGTGTTCAGGTCTTATCGTATCCTTTCCTAAAGTTAATAACTTCCAAAAGACTAAGTTTTTTTCTCCTAATTCTATTTTTTTCTCTTTTTTTTCTTTTTGAATATTCAATTTTTTTGTAAGAAAATAGAAGAAATTCTACAGAGCTAACGAAATAATTTCATGATTAAGTATCCATCCCCCATGCCTAAATGATGCAATGTCCTCATTGTAAAAATAAAAACATGAAAAGGGAGGAATAACAAAATTTCATGACAACCCGGTCAACTCCATAGAGAATGTGGAATATACACACGTACAAAATTTATTACCTTCAGCTACGCATAAAATACAAAAGAAGAAATTAGGAATTCATAAGTGCAAGTCAGAATCAAAATAAAAATATTGATCATAGGACCTGCTAGTAGGTGTTCGCAAATGTGGACCAGATTATGGTGCAGACCCATGCACCAAGGTCGAGTGGTTCTCAGGTTCTGGGTGAAAATCACCCAAAATCAAAGATTGTTGAGCTTGCGGGGCTAGGCTGCGGTTTTGTAGCTCAATGGGTAGAGATAGCTCAATAGGTTCAAATGTTCTTTTAGATTTCAACTCAAAAAGGTAATCAATGATTCTGAGCTTGGGTTGCATCTCAAAGATATCATAAGGGTCCTGGTAAAAAGTTGGTGGTTTTAGGTCAATAGGAACCCTTAGATCCAAAATTGTGTTTCCCTTTGAGTTAGCCTTCCAAATTTTCATTGCCAAATTCCTATCCTCTAAAATCCATATTTCTGGGACCTCCAAATTGTTGTACACCCCATCTAAAGTACCCAAGTCCAACATTTGTAGTTGAATTAGGATTGACTTGGGTACAATGATTTCCAAATCAAAATCAATCCCTTTGGGGTGAGGTTGAGCAATGGGGCTACTGATTGGATCTTCTAGTAAATGAGGATTCGAACCCTCCAAGTTAGCTCCAACTGAATCCAAATCTTCAATAATTGGGCTATCAGATGGTTCGTCATACACCTCGAGCCCATTAGTCTCACTAAAATCATTCTCCTTAAGCTCCAGTGAGACTGTACTAAGAGATTCCTCACCCTCAGAGTCAAAGAATTCATGATCCTCATTTATATATGTCTCAAAATCATATGTCATTTCATGGTCCATGGAGACATATTTTTCGTTATTCCCTGGCTCTGAGATCTCGGGTGAGAAACTTGGTACATCCTTAATGGGTTGCTCTAGCCCAACCTGGTCATCCACGGTCTTAGCATATGTATCGCCCTCGACAGGCACCTGAGAGAGTTCAGACATTAGTTGAAGGGGGTTCATATTGGGAATCATCCCAAGATTGGACTAAGGCAACCACAAAGTTCATCCTCAACCTCGACAATTTCCCTAGTAGAAACTCACCCAGACTCCTATCCCTAACAATTTAGAGCAGATCCATTAAAGAGCTATTCAACTCATCAACCATTTTTATCATAGGCTCCAATGCCTTAGTGCATGGTATTGGCTGAACTTCTAAAGATTGTATGGTGTTCCTCAAGTTAGCCAACACCCTGTTTTAGACTTGGTTCACTTGAACCGAATGGTTTAGTTTAGGGTTGGGTGGGTTTGGGTTCATTCTAGGGGAGTGAAGATATTAAGGTTCTCAGGCCCCTCCTTGATAGTAGGTCATCTCGGGTTGCTCAAAGAATGGAGGTGTCCTATATTCAGTGGAATACTGGGAAGGGTAGATGTTATAATCATCATATCCTTCCTGATTGTAAATCGGGTTGGTTTGATCATCAAAGGATGGAGATCTATAATCATTGTAGCTCTGGGAAAGATAGTAATCATAGTCTTGCTGTCTAGGGTTAGGCCTTGGGCACTGAGGTCCGGTATCGTATCCCCAATTAATGTTATCCCAGCTAGTGGATGGGTAATTATAAGTCGAGTTGGGATAGTAATCATCTTGGGTATAAGTTTTGGTAGGAGGGTAGGATGGGAAATGAGTGTAGGATGTGGAAGGATACATGGTAGAATAGGAGGGAAATCAGAAGAGAGAAAGGAGCCCTGCAATACAATCAGTCAACCCAGTCCTTAGGTGGGTTAGCCTAAAGACCTACTGACTCTCGGGATCCGTCTTGAGATTATAATTGATTTGGCCTACTTTTATCTGGTCAATCCAACCAGTTAGAAGGAGGGACTGGGGAAAAAGTTCTTCCTTTGGCTTACACCTCTGGTTCCTAGTGTACCCCCCAGTCGCGACCGTTTGACACTATTCCCCTAGCTAGACATCAGATGGACCAGCGAAGCAGATTAATCGAAAAAAAATCTCAGTTTGAGCCCAGAAGAGCGAATCAATCCTTAAGGCCAACATCTACTCAGTTTTACTTAGGCTTGGGATGATTGTGCTCTTAGAATGTGATGGGCCCTTTAGATGGGTTGTGCCCTTAATGATTAACTCAAATGTGTGTGTGTGCACAACCAGGGTTTACAAACAAGGTTATTTGATGATGTGTCTTTTAGGGTTTAACCGTGTTTAGTAGTTTTTAGGGTTTAATCCTTAGGTTGGTTCAATCAGGGTTCAGTAGAACACTCCAGGTTTTACAAGCATTGGTGATGATGTATTCCTTTAGAAATCAGATAAAAATGTAGAGTGCTTGGTTCAGCCCTAAAAATCAACCCTAAGTGGCAAGCTACTAATGAATCACTTTTATCTGAATTGGTACGGCCCAAACAATTCAATCAATTGGCCTGTTGCACCACTTAGTTAAGGCACACAAAATGATGATTAACCTAATATGATTTCTACTCCTTTATGTGTTGAATTGGTGCACCGATTCCCAATCAAGTCATGTTAGGTGCCCCAAATGTTGGTGTATAAAGTGTGTATGTTGATTCGTCCCACAAAAAGTATCTTTTTTATTTTTTTTTATATGTGGAGGTGAGATGAGTGGAGGTGGAAAACAAGACAAACAAATTCTACCCTAGGGTTTATGCAAACACCTAAGTAGGTTAGGTCTTGGTTATGAATGTGGCAAAATGAAACTAGTTGGGGGAATGGGGGGGCACTTACAAATTACTCTACCCGCACTTTACTCTGGTCTACCGCACTTGGATATCCATGCTAGGGTACTTACAAGATAGTAGATCAGAGACAAGTGGGGTTAATAATATGTAAATGCAAAGAAGCATAGAAAACAAGTAAATTTCGTTGCCTCCTCAGCAATGACGCCAAAATGATGAGTCGTGTTTTGTGAATTAAAATCGGGGTTTGGAGAACCCATAGTCATAGCTCGCAAAATGCGTTATCAAATACAATTTATAATCAGAACTCCAAGGGAGTCCCGGGTCGAACACAGGGAGGCGACATTTACTTTGGTTGAAATCCGCATTTTATTTTGTTTCCTTTTGGTGTTTTGGGATTTTGTTATTTTTTTTCTTTTATTTTTATAGAAGAAGCAAGCAAGATAGATCACAAGAGAGATGAAACAACTATGATATATCACGCAAATGTTTATTACAATAATCTATGAAATCATAAAAGGGATAGGAGTGAGAGGAAATCTCCTGAATCGGCTGGTTGGCAAGACAACAGCGCCTACCAAAAGCTTGGATGAAGGAGGTAAGATGCGGAACGATGAAGGTGAGATGCAGGAGGACGCCAGGTAGAGGAATGCTTCACCAAGGCTCTGGAATGGAGGTGAGGAGATGGAGGCGATCTTCTATCGGAGTGGAGGTGGGACGATGGCTCCAAGGCAACCTATGAAGGTGGTGGGATGAAGGATGAATATTTGGTGGGAAATAGGAATATTACACTAATTGGAGGCCTTTGGAGCTTGAGAGTAAGCTCTAATGGAGCTTTGGTAGGCTATTAGAGCTCAGGAATAGGTGGGAGTAGAGTAGGTAGAGATGGGGAAGAATGGAGGTGTAGGGGTCCTTTTATAGTGGAGGGAAGAGGAACAAATTCGTGTAGAGGGCTGTAGTGACAGCTGTGTCACTAACAATCCCTGCAGCTGCCACTGAAGATCATGCCCCCACTGCTCACGCTTGTAACTATCCTCATGCCTACAGGCAATTAGTGACGGTTGCAAGCATCACTAACTGAAGGTTGGCACCAACTAAGCACACTCCCGCTCATAGCTGCTGGTGCGTGCATCATGCGGTTGTGTCCCGTGCATGCGCTAGCATGCGTTGGCTACTGCTACACGTGGCCGTGCTGTGCGCGACGCCCTTGTGCACGTGCACGGCTGTGCGCTGTGCCCTTGTGCATGCATGCGGCCATCTCTTATTGGCAAATTGGCGGGGGTCGCGGGGATTCGAACCCATGCCCCTCCTTTGGGAGTTCAGTCCACGAGTGTTGCACCAAGCTCCCGGTTGAGTCAAGAAGAGCTGTGCGGCCGCGTGGTGGAAGAGAATTCTCAGCCATTGGATTCTTATCCAACGGCTGAGATGGCATGTTGGGAAGCTTCTTTGGAAGGACGCTGGTGACCTTGGGTGCTCCAAATGGTGCCACGTGGCATCATCTGGACCATCCACCTTTTCTTGCTTGTAGAAGATGCCATGGTGCTCGGATCGAGGTGATTTTGATGTTGATAGACTGCGATCGTCACTCCGAATCCATCCATACAGTCTGATTTCTCATCTGATGCCTATAAAAATGTTGCATTAACCCTTTAGCCATTGATCTTCCTCGAACTTCATATGATGCTATGGGGTTCCAATCTAGACGATTTTAGATGCGTTAGACTCCAATCATCGTCCTGATCAGATCCGAAGGTCAGATCATCTATCCGAGGCCCTAAAATAAATCTCCTTCCCTCCTGGCCATAAAAAGGACGAAATTAACCTAAAATATACAAAGCTACTCTAAATGCAGGATGATGCATGCTATGTAATATTTATAACATGAAAGGTAAATCTAAGCTTAGGAACATGCATGAATAGGCATTTTACCTTCAATAATTGTGTCTACCTCAGTCTTTGCAGAGCATAGTGTTGAATGACGGATGACTATGCCATTGGAATTAGTTTTGAAAACCCGTCGTTGTAGTTCGAGCTGCGTTCAACAAATAAGATTTGTACCGAAAAATCTACAGAGAAATTCCGGGTCAAACACAGGGAGGCTACGTCGATCAAAATTCACAATTATATTTTTGTGTTTTTTTGTGTAAAGGGTGAAATAATTACAATGGAATCAATATAGACAATAAGAGAGAGAGAGAAGGAACAATCACTTGATATTGCATAATGTTTTTACAACTAAGAAATCGAGAAATGATTACACTAAAAAATGAGAAATTACAATTAAAAAGCAGGAAAATTCTACTCTAGAAAGTAGCAAAAAAGAATGGGAGAGAGAAGTTATCCTCCTCGACGATCGCTTGGAGGACTAGCTGGACGAGACAACCCCTGGAAGACGACAAACAGAGCGAGAAGGAGGATGAAGCAGAAGGAACGGGAATGAGGTAGCACATCATCGTCGTCGCGGGATCCACTTCCAGAACGGGGTCGAAAACTTGGTTTTAGCTCTTGAGGAGCATCCTGGGTATGGGACAAGCTTCTCTTAAGCTTTGGAGAGGGAGAGAGGAGAAGGAAGGGATGAGAAATTCGTATGGTAGGGGTCTCCTTTTATAGCTGCAAGGAGTGGGGGCATTTTGGACATTACAACATGAAAAACATTAATTCAGGACCTTTAGTGATGAATTTATCCATCATTAAAGTCTTGAACGTGGCCAATGTGTGCGCACCGCACGTATGCCCCTCGCCTTCGCGCTCCCATCACCCTCGCATGTCCACGCACGCTCAACCGTCCGATCAAGAGATCGGACGGCTTAAACCACCCTCGCCCGCGCCGCGCACCCGCGTGCAATCGGGCATTTGCACCACGTGTCTGATCGCGCATTGGCACTATCGGTTGATCTGCGTCACTCGACGCTCACTTGTCTTGATTTGGCGGCGGGGCAGGATTTGAACGCGCGCCCATCAGACTTCGAAGGGTGTTGGACTAACGTGCTACAGGACCGACTTCGTCTCGTTTAGAAATTAGGCATGCGTGATCTGCGACCATTGGATGGAGAACCAACAGCCTAGATGGTCCACGCCTTTGTCTTCAAATATTGAATGGAGGGGGGCGGCCGGTGCTGGGCAGCTATGATGGTGCCACGGTGTGCCATCTAGGTCGTCCATCTTCTGGGTGTTGTAGATGGTGTCACGAGTGTCGGATTGGATCGATTTTCACATCGTTAGGCTACGGTCGTTGATATGAATCCATCCGTGCGGTCAGATTTGTCGTTTGTGGTGAAGATTAACACCATCTTGGCCCTTGATCTTTAGGGTTCCTCGGTCTCTATCTGGTGCTACGAATGTCCGATTAGGGCGATCTTGGAGTTGTTGAACTCCAATCGTCGCCCTAATTAGATCCGTATGGTTGGGTCTTCGATCCAAGTCCTGCTTAAAAATTTGCCCTGTCCCTAACCATAAAAAGGAGACAATTACTATACAATTTATACAACTTGATCTAGATGCATGATTTTGCATGTTATGCACTAGTTACAATGTATAATGCTAATGTGACACTAAGAACATGCAATAATAGACATTTTAGGTTAATCAGATGTATGCACATCACACCCCTATGCCTATCTTTTGCTAGTCCCTAGCAAAATCTACATGCTATTTATAAAAAAATTAGATTGGATTATTTGGGCATAAATCATTTTTAGCATTAAAAAATTTTTACTTAGGACCTGAACTTTCAAAGACACAATAGCACCTGGGTATTTGCCAAATGCAGACTGCCTCAAGCCCTCACCTTATTCAAAGAAATTTTTTTTCTCTCTCTTTTTCTTCTTTTCTAATTTTTTTTTTTGGATTTTTGAGTTTAGGATTATAGAGTGGCTTTCTATGACCACTCAACCCACCTAAGATTTGATGAGAACCCTAAGTTCTAAGCAACTTTTGTGAATGTGATAGATTCGTTGATCGGTAATCAGAATGGACTTCGGGTTTCTATGCCCCTAAATGACCTTAAAAAGGGAGTTCTATCTAAAGGTGTATCTTTATGACCAATAGCTTTCTCCCTACTTTTATTTTTTATGGGGTTAACACAAGGATGAGTCTAATGTATATCTTCCTAACTTATTCTATTTCTCTACTTCTTCCTAAGTGTTTTGGGAATTTTTGCTGCATTTCTTGAGCTAGGTTCTGAACAACCAGTCGATGAGCTATTACCACCGACAACTTGCCAACTATACTCGTGCGGCAAAGTGTGACTTATTTCTTTTATTTCTTTTTCTTTCTTTTCTCCTTTTTCTTTTTCTTTTTCTTTTTCGTTATTTTTGACTTTCTTTTTATTTTTAAGTAGGTGGCTTCCCTGGTCTAAGATTTACCTAAAGGCAGCAAAAAGAGAGTGGTCCAGTGACTGGGCTCTGGAAAACCTACCTATAGGCTGTTACCCATGATAACTTGCCAGCCATATCACCCTAGAAGGTTCACTAGCTACCCAATTTCCGTTAAAATTGTCGAACAACGAGTCAGTGATGAAATAGTGTGTAGATGCTTAGACTTAAACTTCCCTCAAATCAGAGAGCAGGTTGATAAGTCATGTACTTATCACCCAAACTTATTTTACCAAATTAAAATAGAATTCAGGATGGTGAGGACTCGATAACAAATCCACATTTTAGTGGATACCTGAGCTAATTAAGCCCAAAGACCTGAAGGGTCTTAGTGTTCAGATCCTACTGTAATATTTCCTAAGATTAAAAGGTTTTAATGACCATGTATTCATTCTTAATTTAATTTTTTTATGTATATATAAGAAGACAAATAGAATTTACAAGAATTCAACAAAGCTGACAAAATGATTCAAAAATGAATCCAACCCCCATGCCTAGCTGATGTAATGTCCTCATTGAGAATAAAAGACATGAAAGGATGGGTAGAATGCAGAAGATGTCACCTGAATATGAAGCTCGAGTCAGCTCTGAGTCAGACTATACAACTGCTAAGTTTAATGTCGTCAACTAGGAGAAGTCCAGCCAAAGAAGTTACAACATGGCTAGAGCAACCATGTCTGAGACGGGTTCTAGAATAGTACGGTCAATAACGGGTTTCAGACGTTGACCATTGACTTTGAATGAATTACCCATCTTCGGATCAGAGATCTGAACAGCTCCGTTTAGAAATATCTGGTCAATAATGAATGGGTCATTCCATTTCGACCTAAGTTTGCCAGGAAAGAGCTTAATTCGAGAATCGAATAGCCAGACCTTCTGGTTTGGCTCAAAGCTCTTTCGAGAAATCAATTGGTCATGAAGAGCTTTGGTCCGAGCCTTGTAGATCTTGGCATTCTCATATGCATCATTTCTAAGCTCCTCCAACTTAGATAGTTGGAGTTTTCTGATCTTCCCAGCTAAACTCAGATCTAAATTGTACTACCTGATTGCCCAGAATGCCCTATGTTCAATTTCTACAGGTAAATGACACGCCTTTCCATACACCAGACAAAACGAAGACATGCTGATGGGCATTTTATGTGTCGTACGATAGGCCCAAAGAGCGTCTCAAGCTTTTGAGTCCAGTCTTTGCGATCAGGACTAACCATTTTCTGCAGAATATTCTTGATATCCCGACTGGAGATCTCGGCCTATCCATTCGTCTGGGAATGGTAAGGTGTGAAGATTCTATGATTAACCCCGTATTTTTCCAGTAAATTATGGAACTGGGCATTAGTGAAATGAGTACCACCATCACTAATGATGGCCCTCGGAATCCCGAACCTACTGAAGATGTTCTTGACAAAGTTGATGACCACCTTGTGATCATTGGTTCGATTGGAATTGCTTCGATCCATTCGGACACGTAATCAACAGCAACGAGAATGTACTGATGTCTAAATGAAGGGAGGAAGGGTCCCATGAAATCAATGCCCCAAACGTCGAAGATTTTGACAGGAAGAATCAGGTTTAGGGACATCATATCTCTCTTGGTTATGCTCCCAAGTGTCTGGCATTGGGAACACGACCTCGAGAAATCTTAGGCATCCTTGAATAAAGATGGCCAATAGAATCCAGATTGCAAAATTTTTCCAGCTGTCTTTTTCCCGGAGAAGTGTCCACCACACGCAGATGCATGGCAGAATTCAAGTATACTCTTGAATTCATTCTTCGGAACACATCGGTGAATAATCTGATCAAAGCTGATGTGGTATAGTTCAGGGTCCTCCCAGAAGTAATATTTGGCCACAGATTTGAGTCTATCTTGTTGTTGCTTGGTCCTCCTGTTGTAGACGATGACGACTTGTTGCCGGACGGGACAACGCCTGGAAGACGAGGAATGGAGCGAGAAGAAGGAGGATGAAGTAGGAGGAATGAGAATGAGGCAACATGTCATCATCGTCACTGGATTCGCTTCTAAAATGGGGGTGAAAACTTGGTTTTAGCTCTTGAGGAGCATCCCGGATGTGGGACATGCTTCTCTTAAGCTTTGGAGAGGGAGAGAGGAGGAAGGGATGAGAAATTCGTATGGTAGGGGTCTACTTTTATATTTGTAAGGAGTGGGGGCATTTTGGACATTACAACATGAAAAACATTAATTCAGGACCTTTAGTGATGGATTTATCCGTCACTAAAGGCCTTCACGTGGACAACGTGCACGCACAGTGCGCGTGCCCTTTCGCCTTCGTGCTCTCAATGCCCTCGCACTTCTGCACGCGCTCGCCATTCGATCAAGAGATCGGATGGCTTAAACCGCCCTCGCCCACGGCCCGCGCCCGCGTGGGATCAGGCGTTTGCACTATGCATCTGATCGCGTGTGGGCACTATCGATTGATCTGCATCGTTCCATGCAAATCGCGCGGCTCCAATCGCACGCCCGCATGCTCGCTTGTCTTACTTTGGTGGCCGAGCAGGATTTGAATGTGTACCCATCAGGCTTCAAAAGGCGCTGGACCAACGTGCTGCGGGGCCTACTTCGTCTCGTTTAAAAATTAGGCATGCGCGATCTACGACCGTTGGATGGAGATCTAATGGCCCGGATCATCCATGCCTTTGTCTTCAGATATTGAATGGAGGGGGGCAGCCGGTGCTGGACGGCTATGATGGCACCACGTGGCGCCATTTAGGCCATCCATCTTCTGAGTGTTGCAGATGGTGCCACGGGTGTCCGATTAGACTGATTTTCGCGTCGTTAGGCTGCGATCGTCGATCCGAACCCATCCGGGTGATCAGATTTGTCGTCTATGGTGCAGATTAACACCACCTTGGCCCTTGATCTTTAGGGTTCCTCGATCTCTATCTGGTGCTACAGATGTCCGATTAGGGCGATCTTGGAGTCGTTGAACTCCAATCATCGCATTGATCACATCCGTACAGTTGGATCTTCGATCCGAGGCCCCGATTAAAAAGTCACCCTGTCCCTGACCATAAAAAGGAGACAATTACTATACAATTTATACAACTTGATGTAAATGCATGATTATGCATGTTATGCACTATTTACAGTGTATAATGCTAATGTGAGACTAAGAACATGCATTAATAGACATTTTAGGTTAATCAGATGTATGCACATCACATAGTTGCTGGGTCGGAATTGGATTTGCCGCCCTGGATTTTTCCAGGAGAAGTTAGGGTGGTTCCTCCAACTCGGATTATAAGCATTGGAATTTAGGTTGGACCTAACGTTCTCCTATACATCATAGACATCCTCATAGGGCGAGGATGGAGAGAAAGAAAGGGAGGGACCAGAGAAACTGGGATCAAAGGCCCAAGTTTGGAACCTGTGGGTTCCGAGCAATGCTTGCTCAAAGGTTGAGTCGCATCTAGTTGATTCACGAACTCCCATCCAGAAGGAGCTCGCAAAGAAAGGAATCCCAAATTCTATGATTGAGTGGATTGAGAATTGTTTGCAAAGTTTCCCGCCATCCACTCCTCCATCCTTTTGGTAACCAGGTCAACCTTATCTAGTTTATTACAAATCAGCTCCATATCGAAAGAATGAGAGTCATGGACCTCATTAACCTTCGATCTGGGTTGTTGAGACCGGTTAAATGTATCCATGGAGGCATGATTGATTGAATTTTCACTCATTTCTTCAAACAAATCACGTGCACTATCTGTGTCTTTATCGAGGAAATTGCCTCCGCAAGAAGTGTCCACGTGATTTCTGAGTTGCTCAGTCAACCCGTTGTAAAAGATCTGCACGAGTTGCTATTTCGGGACCTCATGGTGTGGAAACTTCCACAATAAGTCCTAGAATCACTCCTAGGTAACATGAAACTACTCCCTTGGCTGCTGGGCGAAAGTAGTAATTGCCCGCCTAAGTGCATTAGTACACGTGACTAGAAAGAATTTCTTTAAGAAAGCCTATTTAAGATCGTTCCAAGTTGCTATCGGCCTTCCTACGGTCCTGTACCAATGAGCAGCCTTATCCCTAAGAGGGTGGGGAAAGAGCCTCATGATCATTTACTCTTCATTCACGTTTCCTGCCTTGGTGGTCTGGACAAAAGTGGTCAAGTCTTCCAAATGCTGAAATGGGTCTTCAGAGCTAAGCCCATGGAAATGTTTGATCAGGCTTAACACTTGGGGCCTGATTTCAACATCTCCAGCTAGAATCTAGACACTGGGACATTCCCCGTAGTTTGAAGGATCATAAAAATCCTTCAAGGGCTGAGCACCCTGCATTCTCTGGAACCATTCTTGCATTCTTTGCATTTATTCCAGATACCTTTGAAACATCTCTTGTTGATTCTGAGGTAGAGGAGGCTATTTATCGGCCATGGGATTAATTTGGCCAAAATTCAATCTATGCCTCCTAGAATGATCTAATGGTCCTTCCAGTTGGGGATTCAATGACCTCTTTCCAAGTGTAAACTAGGAAGAGGTCGGAAGGACTGGGGATAAGAACCCTGCAGCACAACAAAACAAGCCTGTCCTTAAGTTGGGTAGCCTAAGGATCCACAGACTCTCAGAATCCGTCTTAAGATTATAGATGATTTACTGTACTTGTATCCACTCAATCCAACCAGTTAGGAGGGGCTGGGGAGAAGGTTTTTCCTTTGGCTTGTGCCTCCGGTTCCTAGTGTACCCCCCAACCGTGATCGTTTGATGCTACTCCCCTAGCTAGACATCAGATTGACTAGTACAAGAAGGTTAATCGTGAACAATCTCAATCTGGGCCTCGAAGAGTGAATATGTCCTTAAGGCCAACGTCTAATCAATTTTAACTTAGGCTTAGGATTGTAGTGCTTATGAAATGTGATGGGCCCTTAAAATAGGTTATGCCCTTAATGATTGATTGAATATGTGTGAGTGAGTGCACAACCAGGGTTTTCAAGCAAGATTATTTGGATGAGTGGATTTTAAGGTTCAAATCTTGCTTAAGTAGCTTTTAGGGTTTAGAATTAGGTAAATTCAATCGAGTTCAAGAGGCAAACTAGATTTTCAAAACACGGGTGAAGATCTTTTCCTTTTGAAATCATGGGTAAAGTGGAGTGCCTGGTACTGACCTAAATTGTAAACCCTAAGGGAAAGCTACTTTATGAGTTGATATTAGATGAAGTGGTGCAGCCCAAGCAACTCAAACAATTAGCCTTAATGCACCACTGAGTTAGGAACACAAGTGGTTACCTAATATGATTTCTACTAAATTATGTGTTTGGGTGTGTGTACCAGTTCCAAAGATCGGTTGACCGGTTGAGTTTGAAAATCAAAAGAGGTCGTGAATCTCTATGTTTTTTTTTAGATTTTTTTCTTTTTATAAGTGGAGGGTGGGATGAGTAAAGGTGGAAATCAAACAATCAAAACTAATCCTACGGTTTATGAGAACACCTAGGTTAATTAGAGTTTGAATTAGGGTTATGAAATGAACTCTATGGAGGGGGGAAGAATGGGGAGAACTTACAATTGCCTTCAACTGCACTTTACTCCTTTCTACTGCTTGAAGATTCCTTATTGAGGTACTTATAAAAAAATAGAAAAGAAATAAAAGCAAGTTAGAAAATAGATAAGTGCACGGAAATACTAAAAGGAAATCGAGATTCGTTGCCTCCCCAGCAACGGCACCAAAATGTTAAAGCAGAGAATCGCCGCAAATAGATTTGAGTTTTGAAAACCCGTTGTTAAAGTGTAATTTACGAGCAAATTTGTCAAGAAATAAATTTTACCGAAACTCGAAAAGAATTCCGAGTCGCACATAGGGAGGCTACGTTGATTTGAAATCCACAATTATATTTTTGTATATTTTTTTTAAAAGTGAGATAATCACAATGAATCAATACTAACTAAGAGAGAGTGAGTGAGAGAACAAAATACTTTTATAATATGGATAATGTTTTTACAACTAGAAAGTGGGAAATATCACAACTAGAAAACAGTAAAATCTATTCTAGAAAGTAGAAAAGATAAGGTGGAGAGAAGTTATCATCCTCATAAGCTGCTTGGAGGACGAGCCAAAACAGGTGACATCTGGAAGATGGAGAGCAGAGATGGAAGATAGAGAACGAAGCGGGAAGAACTGGCGGCGAGGTAAGACATCGTCGTCTCAGGATCCACTTCCGAAATGGGGGTGAGAAGACGACCACGGGAGCTCCACAAACGGGATGAGAAGAAGACAAAATTTTTGCTTTTAACTCTAGAGAAGCATATCAATTTTTGGACAAGCTTCTTTAGAGCTTTGGAGAGGGAGAGAGGTGAAGGAAGGGATGATTGAAATGTGGGGGGTGTAGGACCTCTTATAGGTGTAGAGGTTGGGGCCAAATGGGTCAATTCATGCTTAAAAATTTAATGCGCAGGTCTTTAGTGACAGATTTATTCGTCACTAAAGACCTGAACGTAGGCGTAGGTCCTCTCACATGCCACCTTCACCTCTCCCTGCATGCTCAACGCTTCTCCCACGATTAAATGGTCTCAGTTGTTCGATCGTGAGATCGGACGGTTGAGAGACGCGCACACCTGATTCCACTTCAGCACCTCTAACGCCTGCATGTTTGATCGCGCGTCAAATTTTACGTGAGCTCGGGCGTCCAATCGCGCGTGCGCTTGATTGGTTAATCTGGGCCTTTTGTAGCTAATCGAGTGGTCGAGATTGCGCTCATCCATGCGAGGAGAGGCACGATACGGGCGACTTGAACTCATGCTCCTTGCGCAAGCAGTGCCCTAACCACTGCGCCATGCAGCGGTTTGAAGCACGTGGATTTTTTATGCACAGCTGATCTCAGCTGTTGGATCTTCATCCAATGGTCAAGATCAAGCGTTGATGATTGCTTGGAGCGGTGGAGTGGGAAGCCTTGGCTAGCGTTGTGCGGCTAAGATGGCACCACATGACGCCATCTTAGTCATCCATCTTCTCTGAGTTGTAGATGGTGCCATGGATGTCGGATTGGACCAATTTTCATGCCGTTGGGTAGCGATCATCGATCCGAACCCATCCGTGTAGTTGAATTTGTTGTCTGAAGAACGGATTTACACCATTTGGCCCCTTACCTCTGATCTTTCTCGGATTGCATCTAATGCTATGGAAGTTCGATCGAGGCGATCTTAGAGTTGTTGAACTCCAATTGTCGCCCTGGTCAAATCCGTATGGTTCGATCTTCAATCAGAAGCCCCGATTAAATATTTCCTATCCCTAACCACCAGAAAGAGTAAATTACTATATAATTTATACATTTTAACCTAAATGCATGATGATGCATGTTATGCAATATTTATAATGTATGATGCAATTATACGTCTAAGAATGCGCAAAAATAGACAGCTTATGTGATATAAACGTGTTTACATCAACTATGGCCTTTGACACTTCGGGATAGTGTCGCCCACGGCATTCTGTACCTAAATTCAGGCCTTGGCAATCGACATTTCGGATCATCCTACCCATGGCACCTGAATCCGTACAAGGTGCTCACGTGCCCTCAGTAGGATATTTAGATATCCTAAAAGAAAAGTACTAAGGAAACGATATATTATTATGCATCTTCAAGGGAAATTTCCCACCTCTCTGCGTTGGGAACTCGTCCAACCAACTTGTGTCTTCAAGCTACTCTTAAGCTAGATCTTCGAGGTGGCTTTTCAGAATAGAATACTTTTGGCATGATTTTCTTTATTAAGTGCACTGAACCAGACTAGTGTGTGATTTTTGGGTGCTTAGGTTACCAAGTCCTGCAAACCAAAGGGTAGGCAATGGGGCCAAATAATCCTTAAGCCTTAGACCTACTACATCAGCCTTGCACTTTCCTCAACCTCTTGAGGACTAATCAAGATCTTACTGAATACGTGAGTGTTTAAGCCTTAAAATAAGCTCAAGAGGCCTAAGATCAACACTCATACTAATCTCCTTGTCTCTAACATTTTAGGACTTAGTCTTTCTTTTGATTAGGTCTAGAACTTAAGTAGATTCCAAAATCAATTGCTATGACTATCATTTTTGTTTTTGATTTTTGCTCCTTTTTGACATTTGAATTCCCTCCTTTCCTTCTTAAGAAAGATTTGCAATCAATTCATAAAATTTCCTCCCTTTTCCGCATTTTATTTTCTTTTTTCATTATTTTCTCATTTTTGAATTTTTTTTTGTGAGAACCCCTCAGAGATTCGAATTTCCATATGTTTGCACTTTAACACCCCTCATGTCTAAGTTTTGTAATGTCCTCATTGTAAACTAGGAGAGTACAAATTTAGCTTGGTTCAAAGTTTAGAACAAGGTCAAAGGGTAGGTGAACGGGTCGGGATGATTGTTGCGAAAGATTTCAAGCCTTGATAAAAGTACCAAAGGTGGAGTCGGCTATTCTAAAGTTAAACTCAAAAGTGCAGTAAGAGTGTAGTTCAAGAGGATGATCATATGGGTCTTTGGTTTTTGGAATTACAGGTTACCTTCCATTAAGTGCTAAATTCAATGCCTTCAGCTAAGTAGAAAGTGGTTAAGGAGAAGGGGTGGTCAAATTAGATGAATTTTATAGAACAAGCACCTTGAAAAGGAGCTTGGTTGGTTCAACTAGGTGCTTGTTTAGATCAGCAGATTGATGATGCAGACTAAACCTAATCAATCTGGTGGGTTGATGGATGTGAATCAGTAGGTGTGGAGCCTACCAGATACTTTGTGGCTCAAAAATATGTGGAAATGTGAATCTACGATTTGGTTGAATCGGCTTAGCTTGATCAGAGTAGGGGTCCTCGAAAGAAAATGGATCTGTAGAGGATGTAGGAACCCTAGGGTAGGATCAGAAAAGGATAAGAAGTCATTAACGATCTAATCAATATCTGATACCCGATCAAAAGATGGAGGTGAATCATATGCAATCGGATTAGAGAGAGGTGAATAGAAGTTGATTTCGGTGGTGGGTTGGGGTTGGAATCAGGTTTTGGAAAGCTTTGGCTCTGTGATAGAAGGTGTGGCTTTATCAAAATCTAGGTGTGGAGAGGGCTCTTCTAGAAATGATTTAAAGATATGTTCATCTAGAGAATCTTCTTGATGCTCATTCAAATCATATGTAAATGCCTGGAGAGTGTTTATAGGATCATGAAATTCTGACTTAGTGAAAGATTCGAACTTTGGATTGTGGACACTCTCATCACTTACTAGTTCTGATTCCTGAAGATCATAACAGAATGATTCCAACTCAATGGAACATGATTTTGAATCAATGATCTCTGGATCAGGGACCTCAGAGTCAGAATCAAAGAATGGGTCATAGATGCTGAGATCGTAGATTGGCTTGTAATCATTAGGAGAAAAGGTTCTCCGAAATCAACGTATGATTTGAAATCATCGAAGAATTTATGAAAATCATTTTCTGAACCTGATTCCAGATTGGGATTTCCACCATAGGATAAATAATGACGTGTAGAATCAACAACCTGACTTGGATCTAACCTAAACTTAAATTCTGAGCACAAAGAACTGTCCTTATTAGTCATAGGCTCGAGTTCTTAGCTCTTAGGGTAGATCCAATCAAATCCCAATTCTTCCAACTCCTCTGTTTCGGTATCATAAATCGATGTAACTTGCGAAAAATTAATTTGTAATTCTGAGGAGTTTGGAGAGGTGTAAGCATCAAATATAGGCCCAGAATCATAGTTGTTGAAAGCAAAAAACATCGTAAATGGAATTGGAATTTGAAAAACCTATCGTCGTAATTTGATTTGCGAAGAAATCCTTTAATAGATAAATTTATACCGAAACTCTAAGAATTCCGGGTCGAACATAGGGAGGCAGACGTTTGATTAAAAATCGTGTTTGTTTAATTGGCACAAAGCAGATTAGGTAGTCAAATTGAATCTAAACTAACTATCTATTTAAAGAATAAAAAATAGAAGACAGAGAGAATATTACAAATAAAGAAAAAAGAAAGGTAGAATAAACATGAATTTCATCATCAAATGCTGCTCATTACACTAATCATTACAACTAGAAAGCAAGAAATCTACATTAAAAAGCAGTAAATCTACTCTAGAAAGCGGTAAAGAGAATGGAGAGAGAAGTATCCTCCTCGACGATTACTTAGAAGACAAGCCGGATGGAGCGACACCTGGAAGATGGAGGACGAAGAGAGAAGGAGAACGAAGTGGGAAGAACTGGGGGTGAGGAAGGACGTCATCGTCGCATGATTCACTTCCCGAATGGAGTGAGAAGACAACTGCGGGATGATCCGCGAAGGAGGGAGGAGGTGGAAAGATTCTAATTTTAGCTCTAATGGAGCATCTTGGGTTTGGGACAAGCTCCTAGAGCTTTGGAGGGGGTGAAAGAAGAGAGGAAGGGATGAAGAAAGTGTGGGGGTCGTAGGGCTATATATAGATGTAGATTAGAGGGGGCAAAAAGGTCATTTGTCATCAAAACATTAATGTCAGGTCTTTAGTGACGAATTTATTCGTCACTAAAGGCCTGAACGTGGGTTGAAGATTTGCGTGCACGCCCACCTCCTCACCTTTGGCTGCCTCAACGCCCTCACACAATCTCTCCTTATCAACCATCTGATAGAAAGATCAGATGGCATAAATGCGCCGTGCGTCATCGTACGTCCGCATCAAATGAAGGTTGTGATTGCACGTCGGATAGCACGTGTGCAATCTGCGCGCTCTGGGTGCGCCACGTCTCTCGCATCTGTGCCACCCGCTCGCCATCCAACAACTCAATTGAGCCTGCACCCGCGTCCTTGGTTGATTTGGGGCACGCCACATTTCGAACGTGCGACCTCTACGTCGCCGACGGGTGCATAATCGCTGTGCTACTTCAGTGGATGGTCGTGAATGCTTGTCCGGTGTCCAGAGCTTGTGGCCGTTGGATGGAAATCCAACGACTCGGATCGATCGATCGTTTGAAGAGAGAGTGCGATGGTCCTCACGAATTGGCTGGGCCAGTTTTGGCAGCAGAGATGGAGCCACGTGGCACCATCTTGGCCGTCCATCTTCTATGTCTTGTAGATGGTACCATGGATGTCGGATTGAATCAATTTTCACACTGTTAGGCTGTGATCATTGATCCGAACTAATCCCTGTGGTCGAATTTGTCATCTAAAGTGAGGATTGACACCATCATAGCCCTTGATCTCTGACCTTCCTCGGATTATATTTGATGCTACGGAAGTCCGATTGGGGTGATTTTTGAGTCGTTGAACTCCAATCGTCACCTGATCAGATCTGTATAGTTGGATCTTCGATCCAAGGCCCCGATTGAATATCGCCCTATTACCTGACCACAAAAAGAGGAAATTAACCTAAAATTTATACAATCTAACTTAAATGCAAGATGATGCATGTTATGCAATATTTATAATGTATGATGCAACTTTATGTCCAAGAACATGCAAAAATAGATAATTTATGTGATATAAACATGTTTACATCACACTCCTATGCCTATCTTTTACTAGTCTCTAGTAAAACTACATGCTATTTATAAGAGAATTAGGTCAAATTGCTTGGGCAAAAGTTACTTTTCAACACTTAAAGATTTAAAATATGACCTGAACTATAGAGACACAACAACTCTTAGGTGTCTACTAAAATGCAAACCGCCTCAACCCACCTTATTCAAAGAAGGATCTTTTTCTTCTTTTCTTCTTTTCTATTTTTTTTTTATTTTTGAGTTTAGGGTTTCGGAGCAGCTTTCTATAGCCACTCAACCCACCCAAGAATTGAAGAGAACCCTAAGTTCTAAGCATCTTTGTGTGAAATGTGATAGACTCATTGATCGGCGATTACAACGGACTTTGAGTTTCTACGCCCCTAGGTGACCTTAAAAAGAAATTTTGCCTAAAGGTGTATTTATTCGACCGGTAGCTTTCTCCCTACTTTTATTTTTATTTGGTCAACACAAGGGCGAACCCAGTGTATATCTCCCCAGCTTATTCTACTTTTCTGCTTCTTCCTAAGTGTTTTGAAATTTTATGTACATTTCTTAAGCTGGGCTCTAGACAACCTACCAATGGGCTGTTACCCACGATAACTTGCTAGCCATACTTGTGTGGTGAAGTTTAGCTTATTTCTTTCCCTTTTTCTTTTCTCCATTTCTATTTATAATATTTTTCTTTTCTCTTTTCTTCCTTTAAGTAGGTGGCTTCCCTAATCTAAAATTTACCTAAAGGCAGCAAGAAAAGAACGGTCATGTGACTGGGCTCTGAGCAACCTACCAATGGGTTGTTACCCACGATAACTTGCCAGCCATACCACCATAGAAGGTTCATTAGCTACCCAATTTCCATAAAAACCACCAACAAGCGAGTCAGTGCAAATAGTGTGTAGATGCTTAGACTTAAAATCCCCTCAAATCAAAGAGTGGGTTGATAAGTCATGTACTTATCACCCTAACTTATTTAACCAATTAAAATATGAATTTAGAATGGTGAGGACTCAAGAAACAACTCCACATTTTAGTGGACACCCTGGCTGATTAAGCTCAAAGACCAGAAGAGTCTTAGTGTTCAAATAATACAGTTTTATTCTCTAAGATTGAAAATTTTCTAAAGCCCAGTTCTCTTCCCTAATTCAACTTTATTTTTTCTAATAAATAAAAAGAAAACAAAAAGAATCTACGAAGCTGACGAAAAAATGCAGTGATGAATATCCGCCACCCCATGCCTATCTAATGCAATATCCTCATTTTATTAAAAAGACATAAAATAAAGTGGAGTGGAGTAGAAAGCACCTAAATTACAAGAATAACAGGTCCGCTCCGAGATGAAAAGAAACTGTATACATGCTGAATTTGGTGCCTTCAGCTAGGCACACTATACAAAGAAGAAGAAATAAAGAATTTGTAGGTGTAGGTCAGAATTAGAATAAAAAAATTCACCTTAGGAACTGCTAGCAGATGTCCACAGATGTGGACCAGATTGTGATGCAGACCCATACCCCATGGTTGAGTATATCTAAAGTTTTGGATAAAAATTATCCAAAACCTAAGATCAGTATGCAAGCGGGGTCAGGCCTGCGATTTATGAGGATGCAACCCAAGACCAAAAAGTTGGGTTACAAAAAGATCAAGTGCAAATGGATAATCAATGAATGTTTGCTTGGGTTGGACATCCTTTGAATCAAAGATGTCATAAGGGTCCTGGTAGAAGGTTGGGAGTTTTAGATAAATAGGCACCCTTAGACTTGGTCTTTTACTTCCTCCAGAATTGGCTTCCCAAATCATCATTTCCCAATTCCTATCATCCTCATTTATTCTTTCGAATTCCAGGACCTCATGCAAGTTTATCACCCCGTCTGAATTTTCCAAGTCTAAAAGATGTGACTGAATTAGAATGGACTTGGGTTTAGTGATTTCAAAATCTTCAGTAAGCTCAAAGAGGTAGTAAGCTCAAAGGGGTGTAATTGAGGAATGGGGCGTTGAATTGAATCCTTCATAACAGGATCTGAATATGCCATGCGAGCCCCAACAGGGTCAAATTCCTCAATTTTAGGGCCATCAAATGATTTATCAAATTCCTCAGGCCTAGTCGTCTCACTAAAATTGTGTTCTGTAAACTCATGTGAGACTTCGCATAATGATTCTTCACCTTCAGAATCAAAGAAATCTGAATCCACATTAATGTATGTCTCAAAATCATTAATCACTTTCTGTTCCATGGAGACATACGTTTCCTCGTACCCTAGCTCAGGGATCTAAGGTGAAGAAATCAGTTCATCCTTAATTGGTTGCTTTAAACCAATCTAGTCAATCCCAATCTCATAACACATGTCCCCCCCAACAGGTGCCTGAGCAGGTTCTGACATTGGCTCTCTTGAAGGGGGTTCATCCTGAGAATCATCCCAAGATTCAACTAGAGCAATCACAAATCTCATCCTCAATTTTGATAACTTCCCAAGTAAAAACTGATCTGGGCCTTTATCCTTAACATCCTAGAGCCAATCCAACAAATATTTGTTCAGATCATCAATCATTTCAATCAGGGGCTCCAACTCTTCAATGCAAGGTGTTGGCTGAGATTCTAAAGATTGTATAGTATTCCTCAAGTTAGTCAACACCTTCTCTTAGACCTGGCTAACCTGAACCAAATGGTTTGGTTCAGGGTTGGGCAGGTTTGGGTTCAGTATAGGGGAATCAACAAATTGAGGATCTTGATACCCTCCCTAATAATAGGCCATTTCAGGTTGTTCATAAGGTATTGATGACCTAAAGGTAGTGTTTTCAGGGGAGAGGTGATGAGAGCCTCATCATGAGCCATAACTAGCTCATTTCGACCCAATAAAGAAGATAAAAGCTCCTACATAACCTAGAACAAGGCCTAACTGAAGGAACAAGTGCTCTGAGAAGAAAACATGAAATAAAGGTTAAAACTGCAATTTTACCATTGCAGTAGATAAACGGGATTTCTCAGAGGCAAAACATAGTTCAAATGGTCTAAATGAGATAAAAAGTGGGTTGAGTCAATCAGAAATGGGTTCATGTGCAATCTAAGAACTAAAAGACACTTGGTAACCCTAAAACAGACCCGCTTAAATTAACAAGGTTCCGGTCAGAACAAAAAGCAAGTAAACCCTCTACAAATCATGGAAAAACATACTCTAGGGTTTAGAACACTTAATTTGGCCTTTGGAACCTAGTTTGACCTAGATTAGGGTCCTAGCTCTTCAATTAACCTAATTTGGGTTTTTACGCAAAATATCCAGTCAAACGAGGTCAAACCTGAAATCTAAATTCTCCATTAGATTCCTTAGGTCCAAATTAGGTTTATACCAAAATTTGGACCTAAGGAGAGGTCATCTTGACCTACTTTGCAATTTAGTACACCCAAATCACAAATTGGTCCCTATCTTTTGAATACCGTTGCAGAGAACCCCCTAGGTTCCTCGCCTCCTTTGCAAATCGGTCCTGCCGCCATTGCTAGGGCAGAACCGAGCTCCGGCGAGGTTCGGAGAGGGATTGCTCTCTAATCCCTCAGAGATTCCCTCCCAGAAATGGAAGGAGAATTCTCTGAAGAATTCCCTTCCATTTAAGACCGATATCGATCCCTGGTGTGAACCCAATCTCTCGTGCGAACGCACGAGAGATTTGGGTATCCTAACTCCTTTCCATCTCCGGCGACCAACCTCAGGCAATTACGTGCCCTTCACGCCCTGCACACCAAGTCCAGGGCCTATATAAGAACCCACAACTCCGGCCGAAGAGGCTGAGCTTGGTTTGGCCGAGGTTCCACCCCCAATTCCTCTCCTCCTGCCCGGCCAAACTCCCAGCAGGCTCCGGCGAGGCCCCCTCCCCTCCCTCTTCGCTCTGCCACAAAACCAGTGGCAGAGTTAACTTCCTGACCTTCCTCCGCGTCGCGCAGTACCAGCGCACGCCGCCTCAGCCCCGTCGTCGCCGTCGTCCTCCCCCACTGGGCGTCATCTTCTCCGGCGACAGCAGGTACTGCTGTTCGCCCTCCGTCCCCTTTCATCCTTACAGTTAGGTTAGAACTCCTCTCCATCCTCTCCTCTCTCTTTTCCCCCTGTTATCTCCCTTGATCGACCCTCGACAGACGCTAACCACCTCCATCGTCTTCGCCTCCGACCGCACTCCGGCGAGCCGCCCACACCACTCCAGCCCTCCACACGGCTCGCCAACCACCTCGAAAGCTCCGCCTCACCTCCAGGAACACACTCCACCCTACCACTGCCACTCCAGCCCTCCACAATCACCCCCCGACCAACCCACCATCTCCGGCCACAGGTTGACCTAGGCACGCACGCCTAGGCCGACCTGCAGCCTGCAGCACTGCCCACCGCCTTCGCCGTGCCACGGCAAAGGTCTCTAGCTATTCTGATTTGGCCGAGAGGCGCGTTTTGTGTATGACAGGGTTCGAGCCGCTGCCGCCATGGACGACCTCTGATGAAGCTCCCACGAAGCTCCAAGCACCCGGTCTTCCAGGCTACAGGTGCTGCATACTAGCGCGAGTGTCGCGAGGTGCACGAGTCCAGCCAAGGAGCGCTAGCAGAGCCAGCAGCTGCGGGGCAATCGCACGACGAGGCTTCTGCAGGCGCGCGTGAAGGCGAGACCAGATAGTCCCACATCGTGGGATTGCAACCCTCAGGTACCATATAAGTTGTTTTTGTGTTTTACTCTTATCACCTCAGTAAGCACAGGGGTGAGGTCCCTCACTGACCCCACACCCGCCTCGTCTGCGGCCTGACCACGCGGACCTGGCGAATCCGACCCGACCTAGACCTATGCACTCCTCGCGCATCACACACCTGCAGGTGCGCCTGGTCCCGGGTACGATCCGACCCGATTATGCCTGTGGCTCTGGGAGAGCGGTTTGAGTGAATTGCTTGAGAGAGAGAGATGCGCGGGTAGAGGGAGAAGGGTTAGGTTTTGCTCCTGTGCAGGCAGGCTGAACGCAGGAGGAGAAGGACTTGGCCGCGAGAAGGAAAAGAAAGAAAGAAGAAGGAACGGCAGAGAAGAATAGAAGAGGAAGAAACAAGGCAGAGAAGAAGAAGCAAGAAAGAAGCCTTCGCAGGAGAAGAAAGAAAAGAGCAAGCCAGAAGCAAAGGCATAGAGAAGCCAAGTGAAGACTTTGCAGAGATCAGAAGAAGAAAAGAAAGAGCAAAGACTCTGCAGCAGAAGAAGAAGAAGAAGAATAATCAAGAAGAAAAGGAGAAATGCTTTTAAGATGTCTGATCACAAGATCAGACGTCCAATTTCATATTTTTTTGCCCTAACTCCTTTTAATCGCATACATTCATACCTGAATTGATATTTTGAGTAAATTAGAGTGTTCAATTACATTTTGATTTAGTGGTAAGTTCCATTTGCTCCCTGTGTTCGACCTCGGATACTCCGGTCTTCGAGTAATAAAAACTTTGTATTTGTTCGAACGTTTTGTCGGTTATACTACAACATAATACGCTTTAAATCCGCACGAAACGCCCGTGAACATTTTGGCGCCATTGCCGGGGAGCACTGCACAATTTACCACTAGTCTCTACATTCTTTTTATCATATTGAACACTAACTTGCCCTACTTTTCTTTGATGTGATCTTGCAGGTACTTCATGAGAAAATCTCTCCTGCAAGTCAACCACTCCAGGGCAGGTAATTTCTTTTCTTCCTTAATCATCCCCTAATCTTTGAAAGACAAAAGGAAGAAAATCAAGTTAGGAATCAATTGCCTTCTTTATATAGTAATCACCATCTCTAAGGCAAAACATTTCTTGATTTTGCGAAAATTTCTGCAAATATTCTTGAAGTTGGAGTGATTTTTTTTCCCATCCCACAAATTCTTGTGCCTAATTGAAAATAAACGCTTAATCTCGGCGGACCACACACTTCTTGTTTATAAGTCCAAAGAGAACTTTTGAAAAAGAAAAAGAGGATTGGAAATAGAACCAAATTAGGGTTTCCACATTAGGGTCTTGAAGCGCTAGTCACACATGCCTGTGTAAAAGGAAATAAACCCTCCCGCATCAGTGTGCTACCCAAGCCCTTGATTGAAGAAAGTTAAATAAGACAAACCCTAAAATTGAGCTCTAAAATCACTTGAATCTTAAAATTTTCTTTTGACCTAATAACCTGGGAGTCAAATCAGGGTGATCTCTAGGCTCCGAGCTTAGAATCATTCTGCCATCTATAAGACAGGTCAGGTGAAGTTGACCCCTTGGGTCAACCAACCTCTAAATTAGGTCACAATACCAAAAACATCTAAAGTTCAAGTGAGAACCCTAGAAGCACCTTTGAAATAAAAAGTGATAGACTTAAGAGGTCGAGGTCCCCATTCTGGTTTACCTGGAATCTCAGTGACAAGAGAGGTCAGGTGGGGGAAACCCTGTAACCCGTAGGGACGCTCTACCGTGTAGGGGTCTTTGCGGGACTCTCCCTCTCTGGCTGCCCAGGTAATTCTCAGGTGGATGACTTTCTGATCCAGGGGTCCATCCGCCCCAAACCTCCATAGTCATCCAAACATCTTTTGGGTGTCTTGATTGGGTCAAGAACATCTCCAGTCCTGCATCTTTTCACACACACTCATTTTCAGTGGGACTCGTTATTCAGATCTGATCGCTTCATAACACATCTTGAGTCAAACTCTGATCGTGATTCCACCACCTGATCCAAATATGCAGCCGAACCACCTAGGACTACCAGTCGAGAAACCTGAATACCGGAGATCCATGAGAGATAAAATGATTGAGGATGCCATGAGATTTTATGAAAATGAAGAAACCTCAACAACAGTAGGAAACATTCAGGTTGATGTCCCAACAACCACAACCTTTGTCATAACTTGTGCCCAAGTACTATTAGCAGAAGCCAACAAAGGATCAACCCGTGACTTGCTCATTACTGCATACATTGAGATAGAAAAATTGCATAATAGTGAATACCTTCAATGTATGACAAATCCTCGACTTTGGAAGCAACACCAAGATAGTCTTGAAAAATGGGAAGAGATAATGAGATTAATAAAACAAGTGATTGATCAGAAATACCCGTACATACCGCCAACAGAGGATGAACTATCTTGGGACAACATCGAGGATAAATCTGATCTCGGGTTTGGGGCACAAAATGGTTGTGGATTCCCAACCCAGATGGAGTATAATGCACCTGATATTGAAGAAGGTTGGGAAGCTCCAAATGCAGGAAAAGACCATGATGAACCCATTTTAGAATCCCAAGACTCCTGCAAGTATGAGAGTAGAACTGAACCTCTCGAGGGTGTAAATTCCGTCCCTTATTCTGATAAGGTGGCCCTCGAAGGTTATTCAGACCTAGATTCTAGTAATTCCACCCACATCCTAAGCCTAGAACCTAGATCTGAAACCTATATTGAAGATTTCAAGGCCCCATATGAAGAAAATCAATCTCTTAATGAAGAATATGATTTTGGGCCTCGATTTGATGAATATCCCTCGTCAACCTCCTCATCGGAACTAATCGAGTTTTCGAAAGTCATGCCAATCTACGATACAGAAACCGAGGAGTTGGACAGAGGGGTTTCGATTGGCTCTGCCCTACTAACCTTGAACCTGAGCCTCTACTAGATAGGGACACCTTTGTAAGCTCAGAATTAACATTTAGGCTAGATCCCAGTCAGGCTGCTGAATATACAACATATGATTTATTCTATGGTGGAACTCATGATCTAGAATCTCATTCAAACTTTGATTTTCGCAAACTCTCCAACGATCTCGAATCTGACCATAACATCGGAGAAAATCTGCCTCCTAATTATAACCTGTCAATCTTCTTTGAAGCCACCTGCTCCACATATACAGAACCAATCAAAACCCGTTCCCCACCCCGACCCGCAACCAGACTCAATTTCTATTCTGATTCACCTCTCACTGAGCCGATTGCAAATGATTCAACTCCATATCTATACCGGGTATCGGACACTGATCAGACCACAAATCAGGAGCCTCCATCCTTTGACCGTCCCTGTAGGGATTCCACACCTTACATTGATTATTTTTCGGAACCCTACCCCCACCAGGCTGATTCGACTGAGCCCGAACTCGAGTTTTCACTTCCATATCTATCAGAACATCATTGCATTTGGTGGGTCCCACATCTGCTAATCTACATCTATCAACCCACCAGACTTATGGGGTTTGGGCTGCATCATCAGCCCACTGATCTGAACAAGTACCTGGTTGGACCAACCAGGCTCTTAATCAAGGTGCTTGTTTTCCAAAACTCCATTGATTTGACCACTCCCTCTCCACCCCATTTTTCGCTCGGCTGAAGGCATTAAATTTAGCGCTTAACGGGAGGCAAACTGTCATCTCAAAAATAGAGACCCGTCTGATTATCCGTCTGTACTCCACGTCTATTGCACCTTGAGTTCAGCCTTAGACAGTTGATCCCACCTCTGGTACACGTATCAGAGCTTAAAATCATTCGCATCACTCATTCCCGACCCATTCACCCACCCGATATATCCTGTTCTAAGCCCCTGACCTCAACGCTAATTCCCACCCTCTGTTTACAATGAGGACATTGCAAAACTTAGGCATGGGGGGGTGATAAAGTGCATACATACAAAACCAAGAAAAAAATCAGAAGGATTCTCACAAAAAATTCGCATATGTCAAAAACACAAAAAATTGAAAAATTATGAAAAAGAACAAAAAAAAAATGGGGAGGGAGGAAATGTTGTGAGCCATATAATCATAAGGAGAAAAAGAGCAAAAATGAAGAAAGGAGCACAAAAGGAAAAGAAAAAGAAAAAGTCATTAGTAAAAGATTAAGGGGTTAACTGAAGTTCTAGACCGAGTCAAGAAAAAGAAAAGAAAAGTGCTACGGAGATATAACAAGAGATTAGCGGGAACGCTGGTCTTAGGCCTTTTGGGCTAGTATCTTTAGCTTAAAAATTCACGTATCCGTTAAAATCTGGATAATCCTCAAGAGGTTGAGGAAAATGCGAAGCTTGAGTATTAGGTCTAAGGCTTAGGAAGTATTCAGCCTCGTTAACTGACCTCCGGTTTACGGGATTCGGTAACGTAAGCACCCCAAATTCACACACAGTCTGGTTCAGTGCGCATAAAACATCCAAAACACGCAAGAGCGTTTAATATTCTGAAAAAGTCACCTAGATTAGGAGCGGCCAATCAACACAAGTTGATTTGGACGAGTTCCCAGCGCGGAGAGGCGGGAAATTCCCCTCGAAGATGCGTAACAACATATCATCTCCTCGGTGCTTGTCTCTTAGGATATTTAAATATCCTACTGGAGGCATGTAAGCACTCTGCTGGTTCAGACACCATGGGTGGCATTATCACGAAATGTCAATCGCCAGGGTCTGAATTCGGCCACGGAACGCCATGGGCGGGATTATCTTGAAATCTCGAAAGCCAGGGTTCCGGGGGTTGCCATGGGCGGCATTATCTCGAAATCTCGAAAGCCAGGGACCTTTGAGGATTGATGATGGGGACGAGGAATCCGATACAGACCGTGTTGAGAAGCTAATCCGAAGCTAGAAATAAAAAAAGAAAAGAGAGAGAAAAGCTCTCCAAACAAATAAATCTTCTATCTCTCTCTTACAAAAAATGCACTGCAAACTGAACTTAGGCTAAAAATATCTCAAGCACGGGTGCTTTAACCGCGGAGTTCAACAAACCCTAGGTTAGTTTCTGTGGGCCGTAGAAACCTTTGCAGAAGACTGAGGCTAAAGCGGAACAGGTCCGGATTTTGGTTGGTACTTGAGTACCTCTAGGCCTATTGTCGGCATTCCCACCTAATCACAAAAGAAAAGGAGAAGCACTTATCATTGTTGACAGACATTCAAGGTCTAGAACGGAAGTTAAAACTTTGAAATATTACTAAGGGGCTAGCAAAAGCTAGGCATGGGGGTATGATGAGAGCCTCATCATGAGCCATAACTAGCTCATTTTGACCCAATAAAGAAGATAAAAGCTCCTACATAACCTAGAACAAGGCCTAACTGAAGGAACAAGTGCTCTGAGAAGAAAACATGAAATAAAGGTTAAAACTGCAATTTTACCATTGCAGTAGATAAACGGGATTTCTCAGAGGCAAAACATAGGTCAAATGGTCTAAATGAGATAAAAAGTGGGTTGAGTCAATCAGAAATGGGTTCATGTGCAATCTAAGAACTAAAAGACACTTGGTAACCCTAAAACAGACCCGCTTAAATTAACAAGGTTTCGGTCAGAACAAAAAGCAAGTAAACCCTCTACAAATCATGGAACAACATACTCTAGGGTTTAGAACACTTAATTTGGCCTTTGGAACCTAGTTTGACCTAGATTAGGGTCCTAGCTCTTCAATTAACCTAATTTGGGTTTTTACGCAAAATATCCAGTCAAACGAGGTCAAACCTGAAATCTAACTTCTCCATTGGATTCCTTAGGTCCAAATTAGGTTTATACCAAAATTTGGACCTAAGGAGAAGTCATCTTGACCTACTTTGCAATTTAGTACACCCAAATCACAAATTGGTCCCTATCTTTTTAATACCGTTGCAGAGAACCCCCTAGGTTCTTCGCCTCCTTTGCAAACCGGTCCTGCCGCCATTGCTAGGGCAGAACCGAGCTCCGGCGAGGTTCGGAGAGGGATTGCTCTCTAATCCCTCAGAGGTTCCCTCCCAGAAATGGAAGGAGAATTCTCTGAAGAATTCCCTTCCATTTAAGACCGATATCGATCCCTGGTGTGAACCCAATCTCTCGTGCGAGCGCAAGAGAGATTTGGGTATCCTAACTCCTTTCCATCTCCGGCAACCAACCTCAGGCAATTACGTGCCCTTCACGCCCTGCACACCAAGTCCAGCGCCTATATAAGAACCCACAACTCCGGCCGAAGAGGCTGAGCTTGGTTTGGCCGAGGTTCCACCCCCAATTCCTCTCCTCCTGCCCGGCCAAACTCCCAGCAGGCTCCAGCGAGGCCCCCTCCCCTCCCTCTTCGCTCTGCCACAAAACCAGTGGCAGAGTTAACTTCCTGACCTTCCTCCGCGTCGCGCAGTACCAGCGCATGTCGCCTTAGCCCCGTCGTCGCCGTCGTCCTCCCCCACTGGGCGTCATCTTCTCCGGCGACAGCAGGTACTGCTGTTCGCCCTCCGTCCCCTTTCGTCCTTACAGTTAGGTTAGAACTCCTCTCCATCCTCTCCTCTCTCTTTTCCCCCTGTTATCTCCCTTGATCGACCCTCGACAGACGCTAACCACCTCCATCGTCTTCGCCTCCGACCGCACTCCGGCGAGCCGCCCACACCACTCCAGCCCTCCACACGGCTCGCCAACCACCTCGAAAGCTCCGCCTCACCTCCAGGAACACACTCCACCCTACCACGCCACTCCAGCCCTCCACAATCACCCCCCGACCAACCCACCATCTCCGGCCACAGGTTGACCTAGGCACGCACGCCTAGGCCGACCTGCGGCCTGCAGCACTGCCCACCGCCTTCGCCGTGCCACGGCAAAGGTCTCTAGCTATTCTGATTTGGCCGAGAGGCGCGTTTTGTGTATGACAGGGTTCGAGCCGCTGCCGCCATGGACGACCTCTGATGAAGCTCCCATGAAGCTCCAGGCACCCGGTCTTCCAGGCTACAGGTGCTGCATACTAGCGCGAGTGTCGCGAGGTGCACGAGTCCAGCCAAGGAGCGCTAGCAGAGCCAGCAGCTGCGGGGCAATCGCACGACGAGGCTTCTGCAGGCGCGCGTGAAGGCGAGACCAGATAGTCCCACATCGTGGGATTGCAACCCTCAGGTACCATATAAGTTGTTTTTGTGTTTTACTCTTATCGCCTCAGTAAGCACAGGGGTGAGGTCCCTCACTGACCCCACACCCGCCTCGTCCGCGGCCTGACCACGCGGACCTGGCGAATCCGACCCGACCTAGACCTACGCACTCCTCGCGCATCACACACCTGCAGGTGCGCCTGGTCCCGGGTACGATCCGACCCGATTATGCCTGTGGCTCTGGGAGAGCGATTTGAGTGAATTGCTTGAGAGAGAGAGATGCGCGGGTAGAGGGAGAAGGGTTAGGTTTTGCTCCTGTGCAGGCAGGCTGAACGCAGGAGGAGAAGGACTTGGCCGCGAGAAGGAAAAGAAAGAAAGAAGAAGGAACGGCAGAGAAGAATAGAAGAGGAAGAAACAAGGCAGAGAAGAAGAAGCAAGAAAGAAGCCTTCGCAGGAGAAGAAAGAAAAGAGCATTCCAGAAGCAAAGGCACAGAGAAGCCAAGTGAAGACTTTGCAGAGATCAGAAGAAGAAAAGAAAGAGCAAAGACTCTGCAGCAGAAGAAGAAGAAGAAGAATAATCAAGAAGAAAAGGAGAAATGCTTTTAAGACGTCTGATCACAAGATCAGACATCCAATTTCATATTTTTTTGCCCTAACTCCTTTTAATCGCATACATTCATACCTGAATTGATATTTTGAGTAAATTAGAGTGTTCAATTACATTTTGATTTAGTGGTAAGTTCCATTTGCTCCCTGTGTTCAACCTCGGATACTCCGGTCTTCGAGTAATAAAAACTTTGTATTTGTTCGAACGTTTTGTCGGTTATACTACAACATAATACGCTTTAAATCCGCACGAAACGCCCGTGAACAAGAGGTAAGGATCAGTATATCCTTCTTGATTGTAGATCATATTAGGTTGTCCAAATGAGAGTAATGATCTATAATCGGTGTAGCTCGAAGAAGGATAAGAATCAAGATAATGGTGTCCAGGGTTAAACCCTGAACATGAAGGTCCGGAACTATATCCCCAATCAGGATTGTCCCAACTAGAAGATGGATGAGAATAAGTCTGGTTGGAATAATAATCATTTTGGGAATAAGTAGTGGTAGAAGGGTAGGAGTGGAAGTGCGAATATGATGTGGAAGGATCCATGACAGAATAGGAGGAAGAAAGGTACCCTGCAATACAAACAAACAAACATGTCCTTAAGTGGGCTAGCCTAAAGACCTACAAACTCCCAAAACACATCTTAAGATAAAGAATCGATTTGATCTACTTCTTTTCGGTCAATCCAACCAGTTAGAGGGAGGGACTGGGGAGAAAGTTATTCCTTTGGCTTGCGCCTTAGGTTCCTAGTGTACCCTCCAGTTACGATCATTTGATTCTACTCCCCTAGCTAGACATCAGATTGAACGGTAGAAACAGACTAATCGAAAATAATCTTGGTCTGGGCTCCGAAGAGCGAGTACAATCCTTAAGGCCAACGACTACTTTGTTTTAATTAGGGTTAGGTTTGAATGTGCTTTAGAATGTGATGGGCCCTTTATCTGGGTTGTGCCCTTAATGATTGATTGACATGTGTGTGCATGCACAACCAGTGGTTTTCAAGCAAGATTATTTTTGGATGCAGTGAATTTTCGGATTCAAATCTTTCTTAGTAGCTTTTAGAATTCAACTTTAGGTATATTCAATCAAGTTCAATTGGCACACTAGGTTTTGAAAGCATAGGTGAAGATGCTTTCCTTTGAAACTTAAAAGAATGTTGAGTGCCTGGTAAATCCCTAAAAGTTGAACCTATGTGGCAGCTACTTGATGAGTTGATTTTAGTTGAAGTGGTGCAGCCCAAACAACTCAAACAATTGGACAGATGCATCACTTAGGCACACAAGTGGTTATCTAATCTGATTTCTACTCACTTATGTGTTGGTGTGTGTACCGGTTGAGTTTAAAAATCAGAAGAGGTTATGTACCTCTGTGAGATTTTTTTAATTTCTCTTTTATATGTGCAGGGTGAGGTGGGTGGAGGTAACAAACAAATAATCAAAAACTAACCTTAGAGTTTATAAGAACACCTAGGTTTATTTGTGTTTGTGTTATTACATGGTGGAATGAAAACTAGTGGGTGGGAGGTGGGGGTTAACTTACAAACCCTTCAACAACACTTTACTCCAATCTACCGCTTTTGCTCACCTCGTAAGAGTGCTTGCAATCACAATAAGAAAGGAGAGAAGTGAGGCAAAAGATAAGGCGGGAAAATGCGAAAAATCAAAGAATGCGCCTCCCCGACAACGGTGCCAAAATGTTGAAAGCGGAAAACATCGCAAACGGAATTGGATTTTCAAAAACCCGTTGTCATAGTCAGATTTGCAAAGAAATCCGTCAACAAATAAATTTATACTGAAACTCTAAGAATTCTGGGTCGAACACAGGGAGGCGGATGTTTGATTAAAAGTAGTGTTTGTTTAATTGCCATGGAGCAAATTAGCTAGTCGAATTGAATATAAACTAATTATCTACTTAAAGAACAAAGAATAGAAGACAGAGAGAGAATATTACAAATAAAGAGAAAAGAGAGGTAGAATAAACATTGATTTCATCTTCAAATGCTATTCATTACACTAATCATTACAACTAGAAAGTAGGAAATCTACGCTAGAAAATAGTAAATCTACTCTGGAAAGTGGTAAAGATAATGGAGGGAGAGGTATCCTCCTCGACGATTGCTTGCAGGACGAGTCAAACGGGGTGATGCCTGGAAGATGAAGGACAAAGCGTGAAGAAGGAGAACGAAGTGGGAAGAACCAGGGGCGAGGTAGGACGCCGTCGTCACGAGATTCACTTCCCAAATGGAGTGAGAGGACAACCGCGGGATGCTCCACGAAGGAGGGAGGTGGAAAAATTCTAATTTTAACTCTAATGGAGCATCCCAGGTTTGGGACAAGCTTTCAGAGCTTTGGAGGAGGTGATAGAAGAGAGGAAGGGATGAAGAAAGTGTGGGGGTCGTAGGACTATATATAGGTGTCGATTAGAGGGGGCAAAAAGGCCATTTGTCATCAAAACATTAATGTCAAGTCTTTAGTGACGGATTTATCGGTCACTAAAGGCCTGAACGTGGGCTGAAGATCCGCGCGCACGCTCGCCTCCTCATCTTCAGCTGTCTCAACGCCCACGCACAATCTCGCCTTATCATCCATCCGATCATGAGATTAGACAGCTTAAACATGTCGCACCTCATTGCACGTCCACGTCAAATTGTGCGTCGGATAGCGCGTGTGCGATCCGCGCGCTGTGGGTGCATCACGTCTCCCACATCAACACCGCTCACTCACCATCGAACGACTCAATTGAGCTTGCACCCACGTCCTCGGTTGATTTGGGGTGCGCCACGTTTCAAACGCGCGACCTCTGCATCGCCCATGGGTGCGCGACCGCTGTGCTACTTTAATGAATGGTCGTGAATGCTTGCCCGGTGTCTAGAGCTCGTGGTTGTTGGATGGAAATCCAACGGCTCAGATCGATCGGTCATTTGAGGGAGAGAGCACGACAGTCCTCATCATTTGGCTGGGTCGGTTTGGGCGGCCGAGATGGCACCACGTGGCACCATCTTGGCCGTCCATCTTCTATGTCTTGTCGATGGTGCCATGGATGTCGGATTGGACCAATTTTTATGCCATTTGGCTATGATCATCGATTCGAACCCATCCGTGTGGTCATATTTGTCATCTAAAGTGCGGATTGACACCATCTTGGCCCTTGATCTCTGACCTTCCTCGGATTATATCTGATGCTACGGAAGTCCGATCGGGGTGATCATCTAAAGTCCGATCAGTTGAACTCCAATCCTCACCCTGATCAGATCCGTACAGTTCGATCTTCGATCCGAGGCCTCGATTGAATATCTCCATATTACCTGACCAAAAAAAGATTAAATTAACCTAAAATTTATACAATCTAACTTAAATACAAGATAATGCATGTTATGCAATATTTATAATGTATGATGCAACTCTATGCTTAAGAACATCCAAAAATAGACGGTTTATGTGATATAAATGTGTTTACATCAATAGTCCAGATCTAAAATCTGATTCTCATTAAATTGGGCCTCTTATCATCCCAAATTGGTTCAGATCTAGATTATAGGTTAAAAGTAGGAATTGGGTCACTAGAATTTGGAGTTGGCTCTATTGGGATGTCAGAATCACTCTCGAGGATTACCTTAATAGGATAAGGTTCAAGAATTACATCCTCAAGAGGTTCTGATTCAAGCTTACTACAGGTGTTTGGGAAATCAAGGTATGATGGACCAGCTTCATGGCTTTCTAAGGCTGGTTCAGAATTGGGAACACTTGCAATTGGATCCTCCCAACCCACATCATGATTAGGCATGTCAATCTGCACAAGGTTTGAATCTGATTCCATTTAGGTTGGGGGTCCATAACAACCACTATTTTCAAACCTAGGTGATAAAAGCCTGTTTATCTTCATTCTTATGCATTAAAATAAACCAAGCTCTTAGGATTTTAACTCCGCAAATAGGTTTTTGGGTTGCATTTAGGCATAAATTAGGTAAGGCATGCATTATACTTTTTATTGTCTTTTTGATGTCTTTATTTGAGTGTTAGGATTAATTAGATTGTTAGATCCACAGAAGCCTAGCACTAAGGAAGGCAACTGGTGAAGGATAAGCTCAAACCAGCTAGGACTCAGCCTAAACCAGCTCACCATAGCTAGATACTAGCTCACTTGGACTAGGGTTAGTTCATTCTAGCTACATTCAACTCATGTCAACTGAATGGTAGCTCAAGATAGCTTATCTTAGCTCCCCCTAGCTCAACTTAGCTCAGATCTAGCTCAACTTAGTTGAGTCTAGCTCATCTCAGCTCCCATCAGTTCACTGGGAGCTCTAGCTTAGCACAGCTTAGTTGACTGGAGTTCACCCCAGCTCAAGTCTAGCTCTCTCCATCTCTATTTAGCTCATTGCAACTCAACTCTTCCTAGCATAGCTACTATTTGTCAACTAGTAGCTAAGCTAGCTCAAGAGTTTCCATCAGAGGTAGATCTAGCTCAACCTAGCTCCAGTTAGGATGAAGTCAACTCACATCAACTCAACTATCCTAGCTTAGCTACTAACCTGAAAAGTAGTTAGCTAAGCTAGTAGTTGAGTCTTCTTGAAGACTCCCTCAGCTCGCTCAGCTCCAGTGCAGCATCAGTCCAGCTCCAGAATCTTTTTCCCAAATCTTTCTTCCTGAACCCTAGCTCCACTATCCTCTACTCTACTAGCTAAGCTAGCTTAGCTAAGCTCCCAACCTACTTCAACTCCATGGCCATCCACCTATTCTAAACCCTAACCTAACTTCAAGCTAACCCTACGCCAAGTCCACCACCTAAGCTACCCACTCCACCTACAAGTTGGTGCCACCAACATTCACATCCCTTCACACCACCACCAGTAAAGGCCACCTAATTTTCCCTCCTAAACCACCCATAACCACCACCTTAACCCACTTCAAGTTGGCACCAAAAACACCTCCATGACCCTTTAAAGTTGGCACCAACTTGAGGACCAATCAACCCCCTACACCTACCTTCATAAGTGCATCAACACCCTACACATCACCCCCTTCTAGAAGATCACCTTGGCGCCAACTCAACCCCCTTTTAACCACCCTCACTTGGTGCCAAACCAACCTACCCACATCCCTTCATGTTGGCGCCAACACTACCCTCAATCACCACCATCCAATCAACACCACAATCCATTGTAACCCTGAAACTAGTTCTAATAGGTATTTATACATGTATATATGTATAAAGAGGCATCAGATATCCATAAGATCAAATTTCATTGCATTGATAAAGAGATTTTCACAATATAAATTGCTATGCAAAAAGTAGAGACAGATAGATAGAAAGAGAGAGAGAGATAGAAGGAGGCAGAGAGACGTCGCCGCTTATAGGTTGATTGTGAGAGGTGTGGCAGCACTTCAGATCCAGAGCATCGGGACGAAGGTCAGAGTTACGAAGAGAGACGGAGGATTGCGAAGAAGGTGGAAGAAGGGCTCTTGAAGATGATATGAAGTTGTTGATCCATCCAAGGGGGCTTTGGCCTTCTTTTATAATTTTAATGCAGGGAGAAAAGGGTATTTTGGCCCTCTATCTCGTGCAACAACCTTAGGCCAATTAGATTCGTCGATCAAAAGATCAATGACTCTGATTTCGTCTCAAAATAGCCTTCAAAATGCCTTCTATGCACGGATTTGCCCTCGTGCTGATAGGTGCCGGCTTCTGGACGCTTGGATGATGAACACATGACTCTGATTCGCCCTCGCACACCCTCTTGTCAACTTCGTTTTGCCCCTTGCCTCATTTTTGCACCACAACCACAACCGTTCGACAGCTTAAATGCACGTGCCCGCTGCTTACGTTTCGAAAAACACGTGGGTTTGTTTTTGCACGCAGCTGCAAAGCGATCTGATCGTGCCACGTGGTCACGTCTGCGTGCGCCGATGCAGATCCAACAGGCAATAGCTCCCGCTCGTGATGCTTTCTTGATTTGAGGTGCTGTGCGAATCGAACACACACCTTCTGATCCAGCACAAGCGCATGAGCCAACACGCTATGCGTGTGTTCTATTGCGGTTTCCTCTTTGCATCTATTTGTCCTTAGCCATTGGATGGACGACGTGGATGCATCGTGGACCGTTGGATGGCCATCCAACGGTTGAGATCGGGCAAGGGATGGTCTTCAAAGATGGGCCGACGGTGAGAGGCAGCTGTGATGGTGCCATGTGGTGCCATCATTGTCGTCCATCTTCTTTTCTTTGTATCTGGTGATGTAGACCTCCGATCAGTTTGATTTTTGCATTGTTGGACTACGATCGTTGATCCAGATCTATCCAAGTGGTTGGATTTTTCATCTGAGGCTTGGATCTTTGTCCTTTGGCCCCATCCTCCGTTCTTCTATGGCCTGCACATGATGCTCTGGTTGTCTGATCAAGACGATTTCGGAAGTGTTGGACTCCCGTTGTCATTTTGACCATATGTGTCCGATCTGATCTATCATCCATAGCTTCGAATCATCTGTGATTAAAATCATCTCTCATTAGTATATAAAATGACGGTATTATCTACGCTGCTAATCAAACTAACCATTATGCAAATTAGGATGCATATGCATGTATTGTCCCTAAGTTATGCTAGAATCTAGCTTAATTTAGGTGTTTAGGCTGCAAGATTGCTGTGCAATAAACGTCCCCCTTGGGCTTGCCAGGAGGAGGAGCACATCAACTTGGAGGAACTTTGCAAGAAAGGAGGAGATTTTCCTTTCAAGCCAAGGAGTAGTTAGGCTTAGAGCAAGAAGAGCTTCATCTTTGTCATCACCATCATCATCTAAAAGATTTGTTTTTATTTTTTCTTTCAAATTCTAGTAGAAGCATTCCTCTACTTGTAAAAAATAATTCCCTTTAGTAAATTTTTGCCTTCTTTAATTCTTGTAGCAATTCTATATGTTTTATTACCTTATTTTTGTGCAGTTACACTCCCTCTAATTACCCTAGGCCTCCACGTGCCTAGGGTGAGCTTAGAGAGAGGCCATTTTGTGTCACCTAGGCATTAGGTTCGTAAGCGTTTTTCACCTTGTTTATAAAATTGGCCCCGTTGTTTCAAAAACCCTAAAATCATATATTCAAAAAAATAAAAAGAGAGGACACACAGAAGAATCTAAAATGGTGTCAAGAACTACTGCTTTTGAGATATCTAGTGGAAAACAGCCTTGAAGACCTTGAAGAATCTAAAACAACTACGTCGGAAGGACACACAGAAGATTCTCGGGAGTAGATGCCAGAAGATAATCTAGGGGAAGAAGAACCTAGCTTGGATATGAGACAAGAGCAGGAAGTATGCCGAATGGGTTCATCTGAGAACTCCATTCAGGAAACTGAGGAAAGGACTGATATCTCTAGAACTGAGCCACAATCAGATTATCCTAAATCCTGGGAGATACCTTTTGGGTTAGATAACCCAATCGAGATAAGGGAAGTAGATCCAATTGAGGGTATGGATCTTGAGGCAAAAATTACATGCGACACCACTGATCAATCTAGGCCACTTCCCATTGTAGGTGAACCTGTCTAGAGCCAACATCTTCTGATCTGCACTCTTCTTCTTTCACCTACATCCCTAATTTGGATGCTAGAGATTCTAAGACGACACTTTCTATCCCTAATCCTGACATCCGAAGAACAGAAGTAGCTATGGATGACTTGAACGAAGAAATAAACATGCTACCTGAGGTAGGAATTACTAAGGAACCCAATGCATATCAGGGTGAAGCTTTGAGCAGAATGAGCTGGGGACATGCACCTATCATCCTAGTTAATGGCTCGACCCCGAGTCTGAAGAGTCAGCATCCGATGAATTAGAGATGAGTACTGATGAGGATGAAGTAATTTCTGATGAGGATTTCAGTGACCTCCCCACAGATCTTCTACTTTCACGGATACCCCCATATGACCTAGAGCCTGGAGAGGGCATGATCTTTGATGTCAATTATCGTTATGAGGATCCCTATGACTCAGATTCTGGTTCTAAGATACATGTTGATCTACTCCCTCAGCAACTTCCTGCTGGACATGATAAATCAGCTGAATCAACATCACGATCCCCCCTCTGATTATCCTCTATTTTCCACCACCACTCCACACTTTCTTATAGCTAGACTTTTTAGAGTAGGGGTGCACAATCAGCTGGTTCGCATCTCCGGACCACTGATTCTGGGAGCATACAAGCATATCTTTCTCTTAATCTTAGCCGGCTCCAATGCTAGAACTGATACATCCGGTTGAGTTTTCGCCCAGCTGGAGACATTAAACACAGCATCTACTCTACATCCATCACCCCATACATATTCATTTTTATACATAGCATATTCTTCTTTCTGCATATTACATACTGTCAGGTTAGCCGAAGCTGAATGTATACTTTCAGGAGCAATTACAGGTGACTTCTACCCATTCACTCCCTGTTGTAATTATTTTCTTTTATATCCGTGCATGAGGACATGCAAGAACTTAGGCATGCGGGGGTAGATACAACAAAACTAAAAATTTTTATGCCATCATTTAGGAAAACCTCGGAGCTGCATGTCAAACGTACTTTAGGACCCTAAATAATAGAATAACTGACACCACCTCCAATGCTCGCATTGGAGCTAGAAATCGTCCACAACAGCCATTTCCGACACACCCGCTCACCTCTTGTTCTAAATTTAGGGTCAAGCTGAATGTAACTCAAAAGGAAAAATTTTATGAAGTACGAAAATAGGAGGTTAATTGTTTACGGCATATATACATATTGCATTCATGAATAAGATTATTTTATGAAGAGAATGCATTAAGGATTTTATCCTCTAGTTGATTCCTGTAATCTGGAATCGAGTACAACTTTTCACACACACATAGAATTTGCAATGGATTTACGGTGAAGGCTGATAAACATCTTTAGTTTGTCAAGAAGAAGCAGTGCTTCTTTTCTTGAACCCCTGGACAATGTTTTGGGAGTCAGGCAGATTTTCTTCCAAAAATCCACCAAATAGTGTGAGATGAGAATAGAGTGTACTGGTGCTCTAAGATTACTGCAAGGAATCTGGAGTCTTAGATAATTAGGTGACGATACTCTGAGATTAGGCATAGTTTTCACTCTTAGTTCCTGCATATACATTTCTGTGCGAATTTTGATAGCCACCAAATAAGGCAAATACGCAGAGAGTGAGTTTTCATAAAACTAGGGCTAAGGTGGATGGTTACGATCATTCTTTATGGAATCCTTAGCTGAAGGAGGGTATTGGTGCCAAAGTCAAAAATACACCGTCCTATCCATCTCTCCCGGTGCCGTGAGTAGGCACTACTACCAAATAAGCCACCCAATGTCTCTTGAGTACCACCAATCCCTAATAATGCCTCCTCAATAAAGTTCATGGATGTGTGCTAGTTGTGCTATGTTGAAAAAGAAAAAAAAAGAAAGAGAAAAAAAAAGAAATGAAAAAAAATGATGCAAAGAAAGAAAAATTGAAAAAAAATTAGAAAAAGAAGAAAAAGCAAAGAAAAAAAGAGCGAATATTTAGTTCAGTTGCATTGAGGCAATACCACCAAATATGGCCTTAACCCACCTTTCTTGTGTTTCTGACCACCCGAATACTGGCAGAGGAATTCTGACTTAGTATTAGAGTTATGGGAACTCAATTAAAGTGTTAATGCCAAGTGAGACCACCAAATATTGGTCATATATGTGAATCTGGTCAGATTGTAAGCTCTAAGAAAAAGAAAGAAAAGAAAAGAAACAGAAAAAGAGAAAGAGAGAATGAATACAAAGGAACCAGAAGAGAGCATAGTTTTTCTCGTCTTTCTCTGAGTTGAGTTACGTAATAATCCGGGAATCTGAATTCTGCAGTACTACTCTCTATCAACCACCAAGTGAGAGTGAGCCACCGAATAAACACCCATATTCCTCAGACATCCTCTACCCAAGCCTAAAGCCAGGGTGGAATTCATAGAATATCTTGAATACCCCGAGGGAAGAAGTCTTCCTATCTCGCTAGAATTTTTACTTGGCGTCAAGTACAGGCTTTAGAGGCGAATTAGTTTTTCACTCGAATCTATTGCAAAAGATACATAGCTACACTATCACGATTGTCTGGATTTCTAGAGCATAGGATGAAAAAAAAAGGAGAAAAATCTCTAGGCATACACTTGATAAAATAATCAATCCCTCAAGGACCCTTGTTGTAAATCACTTAGTCTTGCATTTGCTAGGGACTAGCAAGATTTAGGCATGGGGGAATGATTACGCAGCAATCATAGGTCTTAATTGACCTAAATTAGGCCAGGACTTAGCATAATATAGGGTAATTCATGCTTGCATAAGCATTATCTGCATCTTTATTGCTTTCTTTTAGCTATGCATAAAATAATGATATAATGTGCTGATTAGGTGCATTATGTCAATTACAGGTAATAAGCTGGATCAGGAATAATGGGTGTTGCAGTAGAGCTGGAGCAGAAGACTTAGATTAGATGTAGTAGATAATAATGTAACGGAGTTGAGGTATACTACTCTATTAAGTAGGAATAAAGTAGTAAAATGTGAAGAACTTAGGTCCATCCTAGCCCTAGGATAGCTTAGAGACTTCCCCAAGCCTTAGCCACCCTTAGATTAGGTCACCACACCCTAGGAAACCTTAAAACCCTAATTCAAACCATTATATGGATGTCTTGATGTGTTATAGGACGTCCAGAACCCTTAGCCAACTCCCGCACACCTTAAACCCACTTCTGTAGTGTTATTGGATGTCCAGACACTTGGTCAGACGTCCAATTTCTGCAGAATACCCAAAACAGAACCCAAAATCCCTCTAACTCTGATTGGACGTCCAGACAACAAGTCTGGACTTCTGATTTTTCACTATAAGACATCTGACATTTTTATTGGACGTCTGGAACTGCTCTCCAGTTCATGTTTTGAGATTCAAGCATTGATCTTGGATCTCTAGGTCCTTAAACCCAATTCCAACTCCATAGGAACCTAAATTAAGGTACCTTAACCCTAGTACATCACCTCTAGACCTCGATAAGGACCTAATTAGGTCCTCACTAAACTAATTGACTTGGATCTTAGTCAATTCCATCAGCCTATTCAATTGGACTCATTGAGTCCAATTGAGCCCTGATCTCAGCACATACCATCCAATTGGACTCAGTGAGAGTCCAATTGACCTAGACCTAAATTAATTGAGTTTTTTTACTCTTAATTAAGTTTCCACACACCCAATTAAACTTGTATTAAGTTTAATTAAACTTTACCTTAGTGAATTAGGGTTTATAACCCTAATTTGAGACATACCTTGACCTAAACCCACTAGAACCTAACCTAATCAACCTAGCCACCTAAGTTTCGACCCACACACACCCATACACATGATCCACACAAAAATACCTAGCCTAGAGTTCTCTAGAACTCTCTACCATGTGTGGTTGCCTTGGTTGCTAAAATTAGCAACCAAGAGCCATTCAATTTTTAGATCCACATTTGGTGGATCTAAAAACCACCATCCATCCTCTCTCTCTCTCACTCTCCCATGAGCTCTCACCATAGGCCTCTCTAGAGAATTCCATAATTCTCTAGAAGGCTTCCCTTAGGTCTATAAAAAGACCTAAGGGGTGGCCTTAGCTCTCACCACGAGCTACATCTCCATCTCCACTCTACCTCCACGAGGAGCACCACCATGGAAGCCACCATCTCCATGCCAGGATGCTGGATCATCTCCCTAACCTCTCTTCAAGGGCCTGCCTAAGCACCATTGGCTGCCCCTCCTTCTCCTCTCAGCCACTCAAAGGCCATCAGAGCCCACCTCCGAATGCCCTTCTTTTCTGCTAGATTAGTAACTTAGCTCTTCATAGTTTTACTGCTTTCATTTACTACTTAGTAGTATAGCTCTTATTCTCTCCCAATGATGCATGCAAAATCCCTCCATAGATTCCTATATGCGAGATTTATATTTTCAAGCTTTCCTGTATAAGCTTTCCTCTACATTCCATGTTGCAAACACCTTCTTGAATGAATGAATGAAAGAAATATTTATATATATATATATATGTGTGTGTGTGTTGAAAATCACCATGAGCTTATTGATTGTAAAATATTTCGTGTGATTAAAGTTGTCTGCTTTTCATTATCATCTGTTGCAACTAAGCATGTCATGTTTAAATATGTAATAACCATAAACCGCCATGCGACTGTAAATAAGTAGAGCGAAAAGATCAATTTCAGATTTGAACAAATGCCTCCCAAAGATGAACGACCGGGACTCAAGTCTCGTTATCTTTTTATAAAATCATTTTTTTACGAATGTTTTTGCATGACTATACTATGATTTTCGACGACTTTAAAATGCTTGAAAACGCCCTCCTGTCACTGCCCAATCCGAATAATCAACAGAATCAATTCCAAGGTGGATATCCTAGTCAGCCCATTCAACCAGCACCTCAGCATCCCCCAAGTTTCAATCATAGTCAGGCTTCCCGTCCTCCTCCTAGAAATAACCATACTGCGAATGTAGTTACTTTAAGGAATGGGAAAACCACTCAAGATCCCTTGCCTGCTAAAGAAACCCGCTTTAATGGAAAATAGATTAGCTCTTCTACCTCTTCCTCTGACCCTGTTCAGGAACCCAAAAATTCAAAATAGGAAAACGCAATACCTTTCCCACAAGCCCTTCACTCTTCACACACCAAGAAAAAGAAATCTGAGCCCACTGATAAGGAATCAATGGATCTTTTTGGGCAAGTAGAAATTAATATCCCTCTCCTAGATGCCATAAAATATATCCCTGCCTACGCCAAATTTTTGAAAGATTTATGTACTCACAAAAGGCAGCCTTGAAACCTAGGAAAGGTGATCCTTCCAGAGGTAGTTAGCTCAGTTGTGCAAAGCAAACTGCCTCTTAAGAGAAAAGATCTAGGCCTCCCCTAATTCAAGTGGTCATTAATGACACTTCTTTTGATTGCACTTTACTGGATCTCGGTGCCTCAATTAATCTTATCCCCATGGTGGCTTTCGAGGAATTTAAGATCAAATAATTAAATCCTGTTGAGGTTACTCTTCAATTAGCAGACCGATCTACAATCAAACCAAGGGGAATTGTTGAGGATGTCCTTGTTCGAGTCAAAAATTGTCTATTTGTTGTAGACTTTGTAGTCTTAGATATAGAGGTATCGGAAGCTTTAAAGTTTGCCCCTATAATTCTTGGAAGACCATTTTTAGCCACCGGCCACGCTAATATTGATTGTGATTCTGGCAAGATGAAGATCATGTGTGGCGGTGAATTTGTTACCCTAGACATTTTCCAAGCTTCTAGGCAATTCTAAGAACCTAATTTCTTTGATGTCTTGGATTCAGAAATTGAAAATATAGTGGAGGAAACAATGCAAATTTCACACATGGGTTCCTGTTTTGCCATTAACACAGTTCCTGAACAATCCACTTCATCCCACCCTCCGACCCTAACCACACATTCTTCAACTAACACTTCAGCTGAGCCCTTCACTCTCACTTCACCTCTAACTTAAGTAGAAATTCTTTCGGAACTGGGTCCTCAATTGAAATTAAAACCCTTGCCCGACTCCCTTAAATATGTTTTCCTGTGTCCTAATCAAATCATGCCCCTGATTATCAACTTTGGACTTACTGGGGCACAAGAAGAAAAACTTCTCCAGGTTTTAAGTAAAAATAGAAAAGCTATTGGCTGGACTCTTTATGTCCTTAAGGGCATTCATATGTCCTATTGCACCCATTGCTTCTATTTAGAGGATGACTCTTGCCCCTCCTGCGAACCATAAAGGGACTATGCAGGAGGTGGTAAGAAAGGAGATTATAAAGTGGCTTGATGTTGATATCATCTACCCCATTTCTGACAACTCCTGGGTTAGTCTCACTCAAGTAGTTCCTAAAAAGGCTGGGCTAACTATTGTCACCAACGAACATGGGGAAAATATTACCACTAGGGCCACTTCTTGGTGCATGTGCATTGACTACAGAAAATTAAACACCGCCACCAAGAAGGACCATTTTCCACTCCCATTTATTGATCAAATCTTGGAGCTATTAGCCAGACATGAATACTATTGCTTTCTTGATGGTTATTCTAGTTATAATTAAGTAGTGGTCCATCCTAAGGATCAAGACAAAACTACATTTACCAGCCCCTTAGGAACCTTTGCTTTCCGAAGAATGCCCTTCGGTCTTTGCAACGCACCTACGACTTTTCAACGATGTATGCTTGCAGTTTTTTCAGACCTGGTAGGAGAATGTCTGGAAGTCTTCATGGATTTCTTTATTTTTGGAGATTCTTTTGACCTTTGTCTCCGAAACCTTCAAAGAACCCTCCAAAAAGGCATAGAAGTTAATCTTGTCCTCAGCTGGGAAAAAAGTCATTTCATGGTCCAGGAAGGTATTGTCCTGGGCCATGTTATTTCTAAAAAAGGAATTGCGGTAGATTGAGCGAAAATTGATGCCATCTCTAAGCTCCCATAGCCCATTATTGTGAAACAGACCCACTCTTTTTTAGGGCATGTGGGTTTTTACCTTCGTTTCATCAAAAATTTTTCCTAAATCTCTAAGCCCTTAAGTCAATTGTTTACCAAAGACTAGCCATTTGATTCTAATGACCAATGCCTGGAGAGTTTTTTGAGGTTGAAGAAGGATGTTACAAAGGCACCAATTTTATAGGACCTAACTAGAATTGTCCCTTTGAACCCATGACTGATGCCTCTGATTTTGCTCTGGGGGTTGTTCTAGGGCAAAGAGTTGACAAGAAGCCCATTGTGATCTATTATGCTAGTAAAACCCTTGATGATGCACAATAGAATTACACGATTACTGAAAAAGAACTTCTTGCCATTGTCTTTACCTTAGAAAAATTTCGACCTTATCTCTTGGGGTCACATGTCACCATATATACCAACCACTTAGCACTTAAATATTTGCTGACCAAAAAAGATGCGAAACCCCACCTTATTCGTTTGATCTTGTTGCTCTAGGAATTTGACCTAGAAATCAAGGATAAGGAAGGATCACAAAATGTAGTGGCCAACCATCTCTCTCATCTTATGACGAATGACATGTTGACACCCCCTGATTAATTCCCTGATGAAAGCATCTTAGCTGCCAACACCCTCCCTTGATTTGCACCCATTGCAAACTATCTAACAATAGAATGAATTCCCTCTGATTGGCTAAAAACCAAAAGGGATCAGTTCTTTGATGATATTAAATACTATTTTTGGGAGGAGCCAGACCTTTTCCTCATTTGTGTTGATCAGGTCATTAGATGATGTGTGCTTGAGTCAGAAATCCGTGATATTCTAACACATTGTCACTCAATGGCCTGTGGCGGACATTTTTCGGGCAAGAAAACTACAGCTAAGATACTCAATTCTGGATTCTTTTGGCCTAGTTTAGACAAAGATGCTCATTCTTTTGTTTGGTCCTGTGTGCGTTGCCAGAGCATCGGCAACATGACTCGGAAGGATATGATGCCCCTTAATCCAATTTTAGAGGTTTAAATTTTTGATGTATGGGGCATCGACTTCATGGGACCGTTCGTCAACTCTGGTGGGTATTTGTATATACTAGTTGCAGTCAACTACGTATCTAAATGGATTGAAGCAATACCCACTCGCACCAATGATCACCGTGTGGTTGTAGAATTCATAAAGAAAAATATTTTCTCAAGATTCAACAGTCCTAAGGCCATTATCAGTGATGAAGGATCACACTTCACTCACTCACAATTACGTCACCTTTTTTCTAAATATGGGGTTAATCACCAAATTTCCAGTCCCTATCACCCCCAAACAAATGGCCAAGAAGAAGTTTTTAACAGGGAAATTAAAAATATTTTACAAAAGATGGTTAGGCTAGATCATAAAGATTGGTCCAACAAGTTGGATGATGCTTTATGAGCCTACCGTACTGCTTTTAAAACCCCACTTGGCATGTCTCCTTTTCGTTTGATTTTTACGAAGGCATGCCATCTCCCAGTAGAATGTGAACATAGGGCTTTCTGAGCAATAAAGCAATTAAATATGGATTTATCTAATGCTGGTATTCACAGGAAATTATAATTGACTAAACTGGAAGAATTATGTAATTTTTCTTATGAAAACATGAGGATTTATAAAGACTGAACAAAGAAATTTCATGATAAATACATTATTCGGAAACATTTTGACGTAAATCAACGTGTTTGGCTTTTTGATACACGATTACGTATTTTTCCCAACAAATTAAAATCCAAATGGACTGGCCCTTTTATTGTCCTCAAAACATATTCTTATGGTGCTATTGACCTTTTCGATCCAAAAACTAATAATAGTTTTCAAGCCAATGACTAGCGTTTGAAGCCCTATTTGGATCATACCCTGAATCTTCCTTCAGAATCATTCGATTTAATTGACCGAACCTCTGGTGATCACTGATGCACATCATGCCCAATTGAATGGCGTAAAAGATAGCACTGGATGGGAGGTAACCAATCATTTTTTTCACTTTCCTTTTTTATTTCTTTCAGTGGTTTTGATCATTCCATTTCCGATTGTCTACACCGAGGTGCATTCCTTTCCCTTCCTCTAGCATGTGGACATGCAACATCTTAAGCATGGGGGTGTTTTTAAATTTTGACAATCAAATCAGGATTTTCAAAACTCAAAAATATGCATTTTTAATTTATTTCATTTTCTGCATAATAAAAACCAAAACATGCATTCTTCCTATTTTATTTTCTGCTTGCATAACCAACAAAATGCAAATGTTGAAAACTTTTTGAGGGAAATTTTGAAATCTTACTTTTTTATTTTTAACAAACTAAGGATAAGGGTGTGGATTTGATCATTAGAATTTTAAGGTCTACCTTTAGACTACATCAAATATCATTCTCTAAAATTCCACCTGAACTCATGATAGCTCAGGTGACTTGATACTCTTTTATAACATGGAGACTATCTGGCTTAGTTTCTTATTCAAAAACTTGCATCTTGTGTAAAATTTCTTGTGTCAAAATTCACAAACAAGCCAACACCTAAAAATAACTAAAATTTAGAAAAGCCCCCTTGTTTAGCATGAGTAAAAGTCTAAAACAGATCATTGCTTTGAGTTCCTACCGCCAAGAAGGAGGAAAATGCCTCCTTTGAGGATGCGATGTCAACATGTTACTACCACGGTACTACTCTATATCTATATTTCATATCTTTAGATGGAGTATTAAAGCACATTTTTGTAGCTCAAGTGTCTTGGACAGTGCTCTATCCGTAGTGTCGGAGCAAGAGCTTGAGTTTGCTTGCAGCACCCCTTTACACCGCATTGTGCTTTGGGGTTGTGAACTCCTGGGTGGTGTCATGGATAGTACTATCTCGAAGTACTGGCGCCAGAGCCCCTATGAGGATTGGTAACGGGAATGATGATTCTGACACATCTATTGTAAGACTATGCTAAGAATAAGTATGGGGGAGACAAAAAAAAGGTTTTAAACCAAAAACATGCCCTTTATAAATGTTGGTTTTTCACAAGCATAGACACAAGGTTTTAAAGGTTATTGCAAGTTGTGAATCAGATTCAAGAGCTAGAAAAATCCTAAACACAAAAATTTCGAGTCATCTGAATAAACAAGAGGTTAATCTGTGAATTTTTTGGTGGATATATTGATCCCAACTTGTCTAATTTTTGGATCCGAAAATAAATCCCGATGCTTATCTTTAACAAATCTCGTATCTCCTATGTTTGGATTAACCAAAGTCCTGTAATCTTTCTCCTCAAATGTTAAAAAAATTAGATTTCCCAAAATTTTATTTTGTAGAAATTAAAGTTTTGCTAAGAGACTAGTAAAAGATAAGCATGGGGGTATGATAAACACTAGTTTATCATCATTCTTATGCATTAAAACAAGCCTAACTCTTATGATTTTAACTCCGCAAATGGGTTTTTAGGCTGCACTTAGTCATAAATTAGGTTAGGCATGCATTATACTACTTATTGTCTTTTTGATGTGTTTATTTTAGTGTTAGGGTTAATCAGATTGTCAAATCCATAAAACCCTAGCAATTAGGAAGACAACTGGTGAAGGAGAAGCTCAAACCAGCTAGGGCTTGGCCTAATCCAACTTACCATAGTTGTATACCAGCTCACTTGGACTAGGGTTAGCTCATTCTAGCTCCATTCAGCTCATCCTAGCTGAATGGCAGCTCAAGATAGCTCATCTTAACTCACCCTAGCTCAAGTCAGCTCAGATCCAGCTCAACTTAGTTGAGTCTAGGTCATCTCAACTTCCATCAGTTCACTGGGAGCTCTAGCTAGCTCAGCTTACTTGACTGGAGTACACCCCAGCTCAAGTCTAGCTTTCTCCAACTCTATTCAGCTCATTGTAGCTCAACTCTTCCTAGCTTAGCTACTACTTGTCAACTAATAGCTAAGCTAGCTCAAGAGTTTCCATCAGAGGCAGATCTACCTCAACCTAGCTCCAATTAGGATGAAGACAGCTCACATCAGCTCAAATATCCTAGCTTAGCTACTAACCTGAAAAGTAGCTAGCTAAGCTAGTAGTTGAGTCTTCTTGAAGACCCGCTCAACTCCCTCAGCTCCAGTCCAACATCAATCTAACTTCAGAATCTTTTTCCCAACTCTTTCTTCCTAAACCCTGGCTCTACTATCCTCTACTCTACTAGCTAAGCTAGCTTAGCTAGCTTAGCTAAGCTCCCAACCTACTTCAACTCCATGGCCGTCCACTTATATAAAACCTTAACCTAACTTCAAGGTAACCCTACTCCAAGTCCACCACCTAAGCTACCCACTCCACCTACAAGTTGGCGCCACCAACATTCACATCCATTCACACCACCACCACCACCAAAGGCCACCTAATTTTCCATCCGAAACCACCCATAACCACCACCTTAACCCACTTCAAGTTGGCGCCAAAAACACCTCCACAACCCTTCAAAGTTGGAGCCAACTTGAGGACCAATCAACCCCATACACCAACCTCCATAAGTGCATGAACACCCTACACATCACCCCCTTCTAGAAGAACACTTTGGCACCAACTCAAACCCCCCTTAACCACCCTCACTTGATGCCAACACAATCTACCCACATCCCTTCATGTTGGTGCCATCACCACCTTCAATCACCTCCATCCAATCAACACCACAACCCATCCTAACCGTTCCTATGTTGGCGCCACCTAACCCTCCCCCTTAACCATCCTAAGGTGGTGCCAACACCACTTGAACCCACCATAACCACCACTCCATGCATCCCTTCTTTTGGTCCACCTTATATCCACCCTACATTCACCAACCACCACCCTACAACACCATCCTAACCCTACACCTATCCTACATGCCACCTAACCATACCACCATCATCCCTTAACCCTAGTCCCCACCTAGGGTTGGCGCCAAATGCCATGCATCCCCCTATTTTGGCGCTGATGTGCATACATCTGATTAACCTAAAATGTCTATTAATGCATCTTCTTAGTGTCACATTAACATCATACATTGTAAATAATGTATAACATGCAAAATCATGCATTTACATAAAGTTGTATAAAGTGTATAGTAATCATCTCCTTTTTATGGCCATGGATAGGGTAACTTGTTAATCGGGACCTCGAATCAAAGATCCAACCGTATGGATCTGATCGAGGCCTCGGGGCGACGATTGGAGTTCAATGACTCCAAGATCGCCCTGATCGAACATCTGTAGCACCAGATAGAGATCGAGGAACCCTAAAGATCAAGAGCCAAGATGGTGTTAATTCGCACCTCAAATGACAAATCTGACTGCACAGATGGGTTTGGATCAACGATCACAGCCTAAAGGCGTGAAAATCAGTCCAATCTGACACCCGTGGCACCATCTACAACACTCAGAAGATGGATGGGCTAGATGGCACCACGTGGCACCATCATAGCCGCCCAGCACCGGTCGTAGATCTTCTCTTCTTCAACTGCTCGATGCATATACACCATTGGATGCTCATCCAACGGTCGCAGGCACCCATGCACAAAATCATCATCGCGCCTCAACTGCACGCGTAGCGCAATGGTTTAGGCACTGTGTAGGTGGGAGATGAAGGTTCGAATCGTGTGCAGTGTCGCCTTCTCACGTGTAGGCGTGCCATCATAGCCGTGAGATTGGCATTGAGCGGCGCGGATCAGCCGATAGCGCCCACGAGCGATCAGACGCGTAGCGCGAACGCCCGATCGCATGTAGGAGTGCGACGCTGGCGAGGAGCAATTTAACCCATCTGATCAAGAGATCGAACGGCTGAGCGTGTGCGAAAGTGCGCATTCATTAAGAGAGCGAAGGTGAGGGGGTGCGCGGGTGGTGCACGCACGTCGGCCACGTTCAAGACTTTAGTGACGAATTTATCTGTTACTAAAGGTCCTGAATTAATACTTTTGATGTTGAAATGTCCAAAATGCCCCCACTCCTTGCAACTATAAAAGGAGACCCTACCCTATGAATTTCTCATCCCTTCCTTCTCCTCCCTTCCTCTCCAAAGCCTAAGAGAAGCTTGTCCCAAACCTAGGATGCTCCTCAAGAGCTAAAATCAAGTTTTCGTCCCTATTCCGGAAGCGTATCCCACGACGACGGTGACGTGCTGCTTCGTTCCCATTCCTCCTGCTTTATTCTCCTTCTCGCTCCGTTCCCCGTCTTCCAAGCGTTGTCCCATCCCGCTCATCCTCCAAGCGATCGTCGAGAAGGATAACTTCTCTCTCCCTTCTTTTTCCGCCTTCTAGAATAGAATTTTCCTACCTTCTAGTTGTAACAATTTCCCACTTTCTAGTGTAATCATTTCTCACTTTCCTAGTTGCAAAACATTATTTGAATACCAAGTGATTATTCTTTCTTTCTCTCTCTCTTATTGTTTAAATTATTTCCATTGTGATTATTTCACCCTTTAAACAAAAATACAAAAAGAAATATAACTGCGAATTTTGAGATCGACGTAGCCTCCCTGTGTTCGACCCAGAATTTCTTTACATATTTTTTGGTATAAATTTTTTTTTGTTGAATGGATTTCTTTGCGACTCGAACTACAATGACGAGTTTTCAAATCCAATTGTGAATGCGTAGTTTTCCACCTTCAACATTTTTGCACTGTTGCCGGGGAGGCAACGATTTTTCGATCTTCTTTTCGCATTTCACGCACTTTACTATTTTCTAACTTACTTTATCTCATGTCTATTATTTTGTAGATACCTTTATCAGGGAATCGTCAAGCGGTAGATCAGAGTAAAGTGTAGTTGAAGATGATTGTAAGTGCTCCCCATCTTCCCCCTCCATAGATTTCGTTTCATCACATTAATTCAAACTCCAATTAACCTAGGTGTTTGCATAAATCCTAAGATTAGTTTGGTTATTTGGATTTCCACCCACATTCATTTCACCCTTGCATATAAAAAGAAAACAAAAAGATAATTTCATGTGGGGTAATTCAACATACACACAACATACACCCACATTCAAGGCACTTAACCTAATTGATTTTCTTATACTCAACCGGATTCTGATCTATGAAAATGGTACACATAAATCAACACATAAAAGAGTAGAAATCAGTCTAGGTTAATCATTTTTGTGTACCTAACTTAGTGGTGCAATTGTGGCCAATTGTTTGAGTTGTTTAGACCGCACCACTCAACATAAAATCAACTCACCAAGTAGCTTCCTCTTAGGATTTTCAATCTAGGTTCATACCAGGCACTCCACTTTATTTCTGATTTCAAAAGGAAAGCGATCTTCACCCGTGCTTGAAAACCTGGTTTGCCTCAAACTTGATTGAATTAAACCTAATTCTAAACCCTAAAAGCTACTTAAGCAAGATTTGAACATTAAAATCTATTCATCCCAAATAATCTTGCTTGAAAACCTTGGCTGTGCACACACTCACAAATACTCAATTGATCATTAAGGGCACAACCCATTTTAAGGGCCCACCACATTCCATAAGCACTACAAACCTAAGCCTAAATAAAATCAAGTAGACGTTGGCCTTAAGGACTGATTAGCTCTTCGAGATCCATTCTGAAATTGTTTACGATTAACCTGCTTATACTGATCAATCTGATGTCTAGCTAGGGGAGTAGCGTCAAACAACCGCAGCTGGGGGGCACACTAGGAACCGGGGGCGCAAGCCGAAGGAAGAACCTTCTCCCTAGTCCCTCCTTCTAACAGGTTGGATTGAGCAGATGCAAGTAGAGTAAATTGTATATAATCTTAAGGAAGGTTCTGAGAGTCTGTAGATCCTTAGGGTACCCAACTTAAGGACAGGGTTGTTTTGTTGTACTGTAAGGTTCTTATCCCCAGTCCTTCCAACCTTTTCCTAGTTTATGTAGGAAAGAAGGTCATTGAATCCTTGATTGGAAGGACCACTAGAGTATTCTAGGAGGCGTAGATTAGATTTTAGCCAAATTGATCCCATGGCCGATCAATAGCCTCCTCTGCCTCAGAATCCACAGGAGGTATTTCAAAGGCAGCTGGAACAATGCAGAGAATGCAAAAATGGTTCCAGAGATTGCAAGGCGCTCAGCCCTTGAAGGATTTTTATGATCCTTCAAATTAAGGGGAACGTCCCGACGTCCAGATTCCTACCGGAGACATAGAAATCAAGCTCCAGGTGTTAAGCCTGATCAAACATTTCCATGGGCTTGGCGCTGAAGACCCATTTCAGCACTTGGAGGACTTGACCACTTTGGTCCAGACCACCAAGGCACGAAACGTGAATGAGGAGCAAATGATCACGAGGCTCTTCCCCCACTCTCTTAGGGATAAAGTCGCTCGTTGGTACAGGACTATAGGAAGACCAATTGCAACTTGGAATGAGTTGAAATCAACCTTCTTGAGGAAATTCTTCCCTATCGGACGTACCAATGTGTTGAGATGGGCAATTACTACCTTTACCCAGCAGCCGGGGGAGCAGTTTCATGTTGCCTGGGAGTAATTCCAGGACATATTGCAAAGGTGTCCACGCCACGAGGTGTCAAAATGGCAACTCGTGCAGATCTTCTACCATGGGTTGACTGAGCAACTCAGAAATCATGTGGACGCTTCTTGCGGAGGCAATTTCCTTAACAAAGACACAGATAGCGCACATGATTTGTTTGAGGAGATGAGTGAGAATTCGATCAATCATGCCTCCATGGATACTTTTATCCAGTCCTAGCAGCCCAGATCGAATGTTAATGAAGTCCAGGACTGTTATTCATTCGATATGGAATTGATTTGTAATAAACTTGATAAGGTAGACTTGGTTGTTAAGAGAATGGAGGAGTGGATGGCTAGAAACTCAATGAACAACTCTCGATCCACTCAATCCCAGAATTCAGGATTCCATTCATCATGAGCTCCTTCTAGACGGGAGTTCGTGAATCAACTTGATGTGCCTCAACCTATGAGCCAGCATTATTCGGAACCTCACGGGTTCCAAATTGGGGCCTTTGATCACAGTTTCTCTGATCCCTCCCATTCTTTCTCTCCATCCTCACCCTATGAGGATGTTTATGCTGTATAAGAGAATGTTAGATCCAACCCTTACTCCAATGCTTACAATCCGGGTTGGAGGAACCACCCTAACTTCTCCTAGAAGACCTGGGGCAGTGTAATGATGATATGATGATTGTTATTGTTTGTTGGTAATAATTGTTGATTATGTCATTGTAGTATAGGGTGTATAATATAACATTAAGGATGTCGTATAGTGGTGAGTATGGGTGAGTTCCAGTCATTACAACCATTATTATCATTTGCTTATTTATCTAATTTTTACTGGTTTTGTTCCAGGTCGTTCTCTGGGAGGCAATTCATTGAACTTAATTCGGTCACTCTTTGATTATCTCCAAAATTGTCTTCTTATTCAAAAATAAACTCTACATTTAAAGAATGAATGAATGTTTTATTTACCTAGTTACTAAGAGATGCTTGCAAAAAATGCTAACTATGAACAAGCATCAAACAATCTATTATTAGACTCTAAACTATGTATTTACAAGTTATACTATTAACACTAATTTGTTAGTTCATACTACATTAGGATACCATAGTGTAAAAACTTAACTTACTAGTCATTTATTTATAGTGACATATATATCAGTTTTAGTGACAGATATAAACGTCGCTAAATCTCAGGAAACACTATATACAACCTAAAGAAGCAAACTGAGGTCTTTAGCGACATTTATAGTGTCATTTTATTCTGTTAGTAATTATGTGGGTTTAATTTTACATATGTACAGAGTCTTTTCTGTTGTTATCTCCTGTTATCTTTTTTTTTTTTTTTAAGTCGTCTGTCCTTTCATTTTGTTCTTTCAGAGGCTGCGGTGGAGAGTCCTTAGTGTAAAATGTGTTTAATTAGCGGGTGCGCTTTTCGAGGGATACACAGCACCCTTCAGGTGGGACCAGACCTCTACTAAGCGCGCCCTAATCTCAGATTAGGTGGCTTAGTTACGTTATTCAAACTCAGCGCAGGGCCTCAGCCCAACGCCTTCAACAAGTTCGCACACACTCAGGCTCCCAGCCCCACACATTCAGTGTCATCACATATCAGAATCGGGTTATCGGATCAGACAGAACAGATGACGTTTCGGGCGCCCGGCGCCATGACGACTAACTAAGCTATAGCATAAATTCTATTTATACAGCTGCGTTTGGTTTGCAGCACACGATGTGGCGCTATTCCAGCGCCACATCGTGCGCTGGAAACCAGACGCAGCTGCGTCTGTGCGCGTTTTTGGCCCTCGATTTGGGGGCCATAAATTATTAAAAAAAAATAAAATAAAATATGGTAAATAAAATATTTACATAATACTACATAATTGATTAATTAATTTTGAATTTTAAATATATTTACTATACAAATAAATTCGCTAAACTAGGCTGATTATACAGGTTGATTTAGGTGATTAAATAGTTAATTACTTATAAAATAATTAGTAAATGGTCTAATTGACCTTAAACAGTTTTAACTTACATACTTAAGTATTTAATACATATTTTTATTGTATTTTTACGAATTTGTTTATGTTTTATTTAGGCTAAAATAGCAATTCTGTGTAGTTTATAATTAAAACTAAGTTACAGTAAGTTATACTAGGTATAATTATACTTTGACTAACTTAAATTACTTAATATATACATATATATATATATATTCCCGAGTTTATAGATTTATTTACTTGATTATTGCTCTAACCTATTAACTTAGCTACTAAATCAGTAAATATAAATCTGTACATACATATAAACATAAATCAGTAAATACATACATACTAGATTAGTATATATACATATTTTTACATAGATTACATATGTATACGAATTTCTGTACACGTTTTATACATATTTACAGTATAATTATGTATCTAACTGATATGCTATAGTTATAATACTATGAATGGGTGTATTTACAGTTTTAAAATAAGTCTATGCCATTAGGCTTTTGTATAAAGTTAGGGAATTAGAGTTGATTGATTTTTTATTTGAGTTTAGACAGCAGCCGAAGCTACTGTCAGAGGAGATGGAGAAGAGAAGAATGTGCTGTTTTAGTGTTATTTACGGTGGCAGTGGCTTAAGCCACTGTCAAATGGCTAACTGCTGCTGCAGTTAGTCCACTTGAAGAGGGGGGAAGTATTCTACAGAGAAGAGGGAAATTTAGAGAAGAAGGGAGTTTAGAGAAAAGGGGAATGTAGCTGCTAGATGCAGCATATTGCTGTGTAACTGGGAGTAAGATAAAATTCAAAACAAACTACAATTTACAGAGTTGAAATCCAAATCTGAAAGGGGTTTAAATCTCACGAAAATCTCATGTAAATTCAGCTCAAACACTCATTAGAAAAAACCTTATCAGAAGCATCCTTTCAGATCAAAACAGCAAATGGCATTGAGTTAGTCTTCCTAATGCCATAGACAGCATGAAGGAAGACTTAGCTCAATCAATTAAAACCAAAGAAACACAATCCCAGTTTCTTGCAACCTTAAGGAGTATGGAAAACTCCTTAGGTTAGAGAATCACCATACAGAAATGATCATCAACACAAATAGTGCATGGCAGTTCTGAAATAGCAAAAAGAGACTAAGAATGCATTAAGGAAATTTAATGGAAGCTGGCGAATGCATTCAAAACAAAGTATAAACAGAATCATGAAAGGCTCTTCTGATTGGTTCTCTGTCACCAGAGAACTTCTCAGAATCCTTGCCTACAATGAAAACCAAAAATCCTTTCAATTTGTCAGATCTGTCAAAACATTTCAGAGAGTAAAAATCCTTTAAAATCCAGATCAAAAGTGCTCTGACAAACTGAGGCAATCCATTTAAAACAGAGGGGCTTTTGTGAAACAAATGGAGTGAGTGAGAAGCCCCAAATGGTGCTTGTGACGCCACTTTCAGATCTGAGGCAGTGTGCCATCAGATCTGAAATTGGGTCAGGATGTGTGGGTGATGGATGAAAAATTCGTCGTTCAAAAGGAAAAAAAAAGAATCAGAATCTGGATGATGGAAAAACAAAACATGAAGAGGGAGATAAATTGAACAGTGAACAGATGATTCTTCCCCTCTGATCTGGACTGATCAGAGGAGGTGAGGGAGGGGATCTAATACTAATTCTACTCCTAAGACTAATCTAACTACAGCTAACATTAAACACTAACAATTAAAACTAAATCTATTCTAAACTACTGCAAACTAAATCTAAAACTACTTGTGCAGAATTAAAAACTAAACTAAAAGGAAGAATGGGACCTATGGGTCCTTAGCCGGCGGCTAAGGAGGAAGAAAGGAGGAGGGTGACTCCAGCGGAGGGAAGAGTTTGCTAGTGAGACTCCAGGGTCGTCCTCAGGTGCTACGAGGTCCTTAGCGACGAGGAGGGTCGAGAGCAGGCGATGATTCCACAGCCGGTGGCTGTGAAATCAGGGTCTAGATGAGGAGGAGAGACTGGAGTGGAAGAATTGATCGCTAAGAGATGTAGGAGGGAGCGATCCTTTGCGCGCGACACCACTGAGGTGCTTAAATAGCAGCTCAGTGACTGAGATCACCGCAAAGGTGAGGTTAATCAGAATCAGGCCGGCGGTGAGGATGAGATGGGTAGAGCGCGCGGCGAGTCAAGAGAGAGATCTGACCGTCAGATGAGATCTGGGAAGAGAGGTGAACGCACGCACCGAATCGCGCGAAGGTTCCATTTGATTCCAGCCGCAGATCGAGATCAAAAGTGCGATGGACGGTCGAGAATGGCTGTGTTCTTCGCGCGCTACAGTGCGCGTGAAGAACACAGGCTTCTCTCTGAAATGAGGGAAAACTTGCAGGAAGACCCTTAAACGAAGGGGTAGAAGAATAGCGTGCAGGTCCAAAAGTGAGAAGAACTATAACTGGAAGGGCCCTGCAGTCATACAGAAGGGTCCCTGCGGCTTGCAAAAAGGTCCAAGAAGGAGTTTTGAAGGGTAGAAATGTAATGCATGGACCTAATTGTAATCTATTTATTTCTAAGCCTAAATGATGTCCAATTGCTTTCAAATTTTTACATGTGCTTAATTGAACATTTAAGACATTGATTTTACTTCTTATTTATCTTTTCAAACTTGTTTATGTGTTCAATTGATGCATGGATCATCATTTGTTCTTTAGTTTTCAGAATATCTCATTTTTGTGACCTAATTAGGAGGTTTTAACACACATTAAAAGTTTTAGGTCTTTTCTTTAATTCCCACACTTAACCCTTTTTATGTGTTAATTTGATATTGTTTTGCTTAGTGTCTAGCTTAATTTCGGCCTTTTAGCTATGATGAGTAGCCACTCATCATACCCCCATGCTTACGTTTTGCTAGTCCCTTAGCAAACAATCTGTTGAAGTGTAAGGCAAGTTAAGTATCAGCAAGGTAAGTGTGTAAAGATATCTTTTTCTTCTTTCAAAAATTTTTAAGTGTTTTATGATGATCTTTAAGCTGAAAATTTTTTTCAATAAACCGACTGTGTTTTTGGACATTGTGAGAACCTGGTTACTGAGGATAACCTACCAGAACTCGAGGCTTAAATGACATAGACCATCTCTCAACCAACAAGGATTCTTGATATTTAAACCTTAAGTCGAATTCCAGGACTCAGGGGGTTTTTACAGAGACTCAGAATGCTATGAAGTTATGGCTGTGCTTTGTGATAAGTCAGGACTAACCAGGTGAATTCTAAGGCTCATTCCCGGGGTTTCACTTCTTTTTAAGTCCAGGTTGGTCCTAACTTCAGCTCATGCTTTCGGATGACTCTCAAAAATTGATGGTATTCAATCCTAACCCTTATTGTATTTGTGGCTCAGAGAATTTTTTTTTTTTTTTTTTTTCAGGGTATTGTTTTGAACCCTGAAAACATTTTTGGTGGAAGAGTAGTTTTTCAGTCTTTTTGGAGAACATACTTGACCTTTTTTTTTTCTCTTTTTTTTTGAACAGTATGTCTCTGAAACTTATTTGGTAGAGCGCACTGTATTTGGTGGGTGGATTTCTTTTGTGGAAAGAGCTTCTCCTAGACACAAAACTAAAGATTAGGACAAAGAGTCTACCTGCACGCACAGGTAAGGACTCCACCTTCCCTAATGAACACAAGGGTTGAGGCTTAGGTTCAAGTGGTCTTTCCTGACACTGTGTAGTGTAAGCCAAGGTTACTTAGACTCCTAAGTCAAAGCAAACCAACGAATCCTGTATTGGTGACTCAGGTACAAGAATTGTCCTAAAGTTAGGAGAGACTGTGGTCTATCTAGTCAAGGCTCGAAGTGTATTAAGCCTAAGCTTGTACCAAGCTTCTATGGCCCGGAAGGTCAAACCAGTAACGGTTGAATGTCCATAGACACTTATTCTATTATTATTATTTTTTTTTTTTTTTTATTTCAGCTATAAGATCACTTATCTTTTCTTTCTTTTTCTTTTTCTTTCTCTCCCTCCCCTCTTGAAATGAATGTCCTCCTTTGATAATGAAGTACATGTCCCTTATTGTATTTTTGGAATTTTTCTGATTTGTTATTTTTTTGTATTTTTAGCTTTGTAATTTTTTTCAAAATTTTTTCAAAATTTTTCAATTTTTTGAAGTATATAATTTTTTGATAATACTATATGTACTATAGTTGTGTCTACAATTGCATTTTGGTTTAAATGGTTTACCATTTACACCCCCCCATGCTTAAATGTTTCAATGTCCTCATTGAATGAAAGGGTGGATGCAAATGCATGCTCTGCTTTTCACTATCCTAGACTGGGTGATGAAAGGAAGTCGGAATGAGGAGATACAATCTCTGTGCGGACGATTTTAAGTCTGATCTAGGATCAGAGTGAACAGTCGGGCTAGGAAGTGAAATGCATGACATGTGTCAATGAATGTATGCTCAGAATGCAAGGGTAGACACTATATGCAAATAAGGGCAAGAGTAAGAAAGGTGTAAAACAGCTATATACAAGGGTAGGTGTTTGCTAAGTTTAACGCCGTCAGCTAGGCGAAAACTTAGTTGGTAGCTCAAAATGTAGGAGCGAAATGGTGGAATTGACAAGTCTGAGATCATGCGGCTCAATGAAAGGTTTCAGTCTTTGTCCATTTACGGTAAAGGGTTCAGATTTGTCAAGTTCAGTGATCTCAACGGCTCCATTATCAAATAATCTCAAGATTTTGAAAGGTCCAATCCATTTTGATCTTAACTTCCCAGGAAAGAGTTTCAGTCTAGAGTCGAAGAGAAGGACTTTTTTACCAGGGTGAAAAGATTTCCTAAGAATGTGACGGTCATGGAAGGCCTTAAGTTTGTCCTTATACATCCTTGAGCTTTCATAAGATTCATTCCTTAATTCATCGAGCTCAGACATTTGTAATTTCCTAAGATCACCGGCCTTCTCTAAGTCTAAGTTACACTTTCTGATGGCCCAATAGGCTTTGTGCTCTAATTATACAGGAAGATGACAGTGTTTCCCATACACAAGTCTAAAAGGAGACATGCCTAAAGGGGTTTTGTGGGCTGTCCTATATGCCCACAACGCATCAGAAAGGCGGGAAGACCAATCCTTTCTATCAGGTCGGATGGTAGTCTGTAAAATCTTTTTGATCTCCCGATTAGATAATTCAGCAAGTCCATTGGTTTGAGGGTGATAAGATGTAGCAATCCTATGTGACACCCCATACTTTTGAAGTAGGGACTGAAAATGTGTGTTTCTAAAATGAGACCCTCCATCACTAATGATGGCTTTAGGTACCCCGAATCTAGAGAAGATGAAATCTTGAACAAATTGTGTCACAACTCTATGATCATTAGTCCTTGAGGGGATGGCTTCAATCCATTTTGAAACATACTCAACTGCCAACAATATGTACTCGAAGCCATAAGATTTAGGAAAAGGTCCCATGAAGTCAATGCCCCAAATGTCAAAGATTTCGCACACCATGATTGGATTCAAGGGCATCATGTCTCGGCGGCCAATACTACCGAGAGACTGACAGCGTGAACATGCCCTGCTATATTCGTGTGCATCCTTGAAGATTGTGGGCCAATAGAAACCACTCTGTAAAATCTTTGCAGCGGTCTTTTTGCCAGAGAAGTGACCGCCGCACGCCTGGTCATGGCAGAATGATAAGATGCTTCTAATCTCCTTATCAGGGACGCACTTCCTAAAGATCTGGTCTTTACAATGCTTGAAAAGCCAAGGTTCTTCCCAGTAATAGTGCTTGGCCTCGGATCTAAGTCTGTCTTTTTGATGTCGGACCCAATTAGTGGGGATGAGTCCAGAAGCCAGGTAGTTGACAATGTCAGCATACCAGGGAAGATTAGAATGAATGACCAGCAATTGCTCATCAGGGAAGTGGTCAGAGATGGGTAAAGAAGGAGAAATCGCTTCAGAAGGAAGGCGGGATAAGTGGTCAGCTACCACATTCTGCTTTCCAGCCTTATCACGAATCTCTAAATCAAATTCCTGTAAAAGTAGGATCCATCTAATCAGACGAGATTTCGCGTCCTTCTTGGCGAGAAGATATCGAACTGCCGTGTGGTCAGTGTAGACTATAATGTGGGAACCTAAAAGATAAGGTCTGAATTTTTCCAGTGCATATACTATAGCTAGCAATTCCTTTTCCGTGACGGTGTAATTCCTCTGAGCTTCATCTAAGGTCTTGCTAACGTAATAGATGACTGTGGGTTTCCCATCCAATTTTTGACCAAGGACAGCTCCTACTGCATAATTAGAGGCATCACACATGATCTCAAAAGGGTGAGACCAATTCGGGGGTTGCAGTATGGGTGCCTTGGTAATCAGATCACGAAGTGTCGTATAGGCACGAACACAATCGTCAGAGATCTGGAAGTCTACGTCTTTAGAGAGGAGAGTAGTGAGAGGTCGGGCTATTTTCGAGAAATCCGCTATAAAGCGGCGATAAAAACCAACGTGCCCGAGGAAAGATCGAATTTGCTTAACCGACGAAGGTAGTGGTAAATCAGAAATCAACTTTACCTTCGCGCGGTCAACCTCAATTCCTCTCTCAGAAATACGGTGACCTAATACAAGTCCTTCAGTTACCATGAAATGAGATTTCTCCCAGGAAAGTGCCAGATTCACATTAATGCATCTTTGCAGGACCTTGGTCAGGTGGTCTAGACATGCATCAAATGTGCTCCCGAAGACCGAGAAGTCATCCATGAAGACTTCTAAACAATCACCTACTAAGTCAGAAAAGATTACAAACATACACCGCTGGAATGTAGCAGGTGCGTTGCACAATCCAAAAGGCATCCTACGGAATGCAAAGGTTCCGTAGGTGCAGGTGAATGTCGTTTTCTCCTGATCATCGGGGTGAATTGCCACCTGATTATATCCTGAATAGCCATCCAAAAAGCAGAAAAATCTATTCCCTGCCACTCTTTCCAGTATTTGATCAATGAAGGGCAAAGGGAAATGATCTTTCTTCATGGCTTGGTTGAGTTTTCGGTAATCTATACATACTCGCCACGAACTAGCAATGCGTGTAGGGATGACTTCTCCAGAATCAGTGGTGATGATGGTAAGTCCGGCCTTCTTTGGCACAACCTGAACAGGACTTACCCATCTACTGTCAGAAATTGGGTAGATAATTCCATTGTCCAGCCATTTAATCATTTCACTTTTTATCACCTCTTGTAATGTAGGGTTTAATCTACGCTGGGGCTGTCTAGTAGGTCTAGATCCTTCTTCAGTAAAAATCCTATGTGTGCAATAAGAAGGACTGATGCCAGTAAGGTCAGAAAGGCTCCATCCTATAGCCTGCCTATGTGCTCTTAGGACAGATAAGAGTCGTGACTCTTGATCAGAAGAAAGGGAAGAGTTAACAATCACCGGATAGGTCTGATCAGGTCCTAAGAAAACATATTTGAGAGAGTCAGGAAGAGGTTTGAGTTCAACAGGCACAGGATCAGAAGGAGCAGGTGTGAAAGTTTCAGGAGATCCTAGAGATACTAATGGAATGGGAGGAAGGTCCTCAGTCTCTAAATTTGGTATCTCAGTGGAAGTTAAGTCAGAGTCCAAAGAGTGTTGAGGTTCTAAATTTAATGAATTGATCAAGGTGTCCTCAACCAATTGATCCAATGAATCCAGGGAGAAGATTTCTTCAATTAAACTACAGGTTGGTCCTCTTTGGGCCTGAAAAATATCAATTTTTATTTTCTGATCTCCAAACTTTAATTCTATAAGGCCCTCCTCACAATTGATGTTTGCCTTGGCCGTAGCCAAGAAAGGTCTTCCTAAAATGATAGGTGTATTTTGGATATCTTCAGGTACTTCCATGTCAAGGACTATAAAGTCTACAGGGAAGTAAAAATCCTTGACCCGCACTATGACATCTTCCAACACTCCCTGAGGTGTCTTAACTGATCTGTCAGCTAATTGCAGGGACACCTTGGTTGGCTTCAGATTGCCAACCTCAAAATGTGTCAGTAGAGAGGTTGGGATAAGATTGATGGAAGCACCTAGGTCAAGTAGTGCTCTATTGAATGTGGTGTTACCTATCATGCAGGATAAGAGAGGGGTGCCTGGGTCTTTCATCTTAGTTGGGAGGGTACTAGAGATGATGGAACTAGCTTGTTCCGAGAGAATGATTGGACTACTCCCTTTTTGAATTCTTGCTTTACGCTTAGGTGTACATAGGTCTTTTAAAAACTTAGCGTAAAGAGGGATGTGGCGGATTGCATCCAACAAGGGGATGTTTATGTGGACTTGCTCAAAGAGCTTAAGCAAATCCTCCTCAGGTGCCACACAGGTCTTTTTCTTTCCTTTCTCCTTCTTCTTTAAAGCTTCAGGAAAAGGTACTGGAGTTGTGAGAGGTTCAGTCATAGGTAGAGGAGAAGTAGGAAGTGGAGGAGCAGAACTAGAAGTGGTAGGTGTTGGAAGAGGTGGATCTAGTGTGCATTTACCACTCCTAGTGACTATGGCATTTAGTTCAGCTCTAGAGGTAGATGGTAAATCATTGTTAGGTAGCAGAGGTGGTTGTGTTTGTGCAAGAGAAGAATTTGAGTCAGTGAAGAATTCAGTGTTGTGCACTGGTTGTGAAATGTCATGTGTTTGGTTTTGCAGTGCTGGTCTAGGTTGGACATACTTTTGAGCAGGTATGTTCCTAGGGTTGGGTTGTGCTTGGGATGGGAGTGAATGTGGTTGACGGGACTCCGTCAAGTGTGATAGCTGGGCTCTCATCTCAGCTAAGGCCGCGTCCTGTCTCTGCTGCATAGCAATATTCTGTTGTTGCATATCAGCAAGAGCTTTCATGATAGACCCCAACTGGTCATCTCGTGTAGGCCCAGATTGAGAGTATTGGGTGGGCCTGGGTTGGGGTTGCTGGTAGGTACGCGGTGGATATCCGTGTGATTGTGGAGGTGGTGCTCGGATCGGGTTGTGCAATGGTGGTGCAGAAGGTTGTTGAAAAGGAGGTCTTTGTGAATTTCCCGACCACGAGAAATTTGGATGATTACGCCATCCAGGGTTATAGGTTTGTGTGAAAGGATCATTGTGAATGGCATGAAGCTCCTCCGAAGCTCCAGAAGGTGCAGGGAAGTCAGTGAAGGGAGGAACAAAGGTTCCTCCAACCGGTGAAGGATATGGAAATGGAAAATCCGGTAATGCAGTTTGTGTCACAGAAAGGTTATTCACCTTTTCCCTCCCTGTGGGAAACTGAGAAGTGTTTTGTGCTGGTGACTGAGAAGAAGAAGATGGGTGTTTTGAGAGAAATTTCCATACTTCATCTACTTTCTTCTCGATTAAGCCCACTTTATCCAGTTGACTAGCCACTATCTCTAAGTCTTTGCTACTGGATTGGGCTTCATGTACCCCCGTGTGTGAGTGGGAATGTGAGGACTTTCTATTAAACACGCTCATTGAAGCATTATTAATAGAGTTTTCGGCCATGCCTTCAAAGAGCTCAAAGGCTGAGTCCTCGTCCCGACACAGGAAATTGCCTCCACAAGCGGCATCTACAAAATTCCGTGTGTCATCATGGAGCCCATGGTAGAAGATCTGAACCTGTTGCCAGCGTGGGACACCATGGTGGGGACATTTTCTCAAAAGCTCATGGAATCTCTCCCAAGCCTCGTGCATAGGTTCTCCTGAATTCTGGGTGAAGGTGGTGATGGCACGCCTTAAGGCATTAGTGCGGCCTACAGGAAAGTACTTCTTTAAGAACTCATGTTCTAAAGAAACCGAAGAATCTATAGGTGTAGTCCGTGCAAGTGTTCTAAACCAAAAGGCTGCCTTATCTTTTAATGAAAAGGAGAACATTTTCATCAAAAGCGTGTGCTGATCATGTCCTTGCGGACCCAAAGTTTGGGCAAGATTCTTCAGCTCCTCTAAATGCTGAAAAGGGTCCTCAGAAGCAAGTCCATGGAAGTGAGGAATGAGTGCTATAATGTTCGGCTTCAGTTCAGCAGCACGACCCCCATTGGGATAACGTACCACAGCCATTGGTTGGGCAACTGCGGGATTATAATAATCTCGTAGTTGAGGTCTACGGGGTTGGGGTGGTGCCTGAGGATTTCTAGGTTGAAGTGGTTGTGGTTGGGGGTTAGCTAATAGATTTACAGCTTGAGCAAGCTGTTGCACCTGTTGGGTTAAGGTATTCATTTGTAGTTGTGTATCGAAAAGGTGCTGAAGATGAGGCATAGGTCCTCTCTCCGGGGGTGGATTAGGATGATTAGGATAAGGTGGAGGTTGGAACCTAGGGATAGGTGGTTGCTGTGGTAGAGGATGTGCAACTAAGTCTGGAGGAAGTTCTTCAAAATCCTCAAAGTGTGAAGAATCAAGATCATCCTCTTGGCGAGGGGGATTGTGGAAAGTATTTTGAGACTCAGGAGGTAAGGGATTAGAAGTGGAAGGCAAAGAAGATGATGCAGTAGCTTGGGTAGCAGTACCCAAGGGGAGTACAAGTTCTGGGTTTTGGGATCTCCTACCTTCCATTGAGTTGGTTTTTTTTTTTTTTTTTTTTTTGAAATCCCGTTTACTCTAATTCGATCCAACTCAATGGGAAAAAATTTTTAACGTTCACAATAAAACAGAAGAATCCCAATAAAATCTCAATTCAAGAAGACCAATCAATCGAAATGAATCGGAGAAAATTTTTCCTAGAGGCTGCGACGCAAAGTATGTTATACGCAAACAATTGTTTCAAGCAATTGTACGTATCCTAAGATAAACCTAGCGAAGTGCAGACCTCTAAAATCCACTGGGAATCTGGATAAGAATGAGTGTGCGAATCCAGATCCTGTGGTTGCAGAAAGATGAGGTAGAAACCCGTGTATTGTGGCCTTAAGTGATCGTGCTGTGTGCACGATAACATTCAACACAAGGCGATTAAAATCTCAAACATGGTTTCACCCAATTTTGCTATCTCCTTTTTGATTTAATTGAAGTGATTAAAATGTGTTTTCTATGCTGCTCGTTTCACTTTTTACTAAATTCAGAACAAGTAGTGGTCTTCTTTAATTTTAAGTCAAATGCAAATATGGCAGGAGTTAGAGTTAGGTAAGAAATGCGTACCTGACTCCAGCAATCTTCTAATGCAGATTTGACTTGAATTAAAATCTAGCAGGAATGAAATGCAATCCTAAAAATGGATGCCTAGGGTTATGCTGCTGCTAGATAAGTATGAGGTCTTTTTGATTTTTTTGATTTTTTGATTTTTCTGAAAAATTTTATATGCAATTCAAAAGTAAGGAAAGAAATTAAGAAGATAAAGAAATGAAGTCCAGACAGTCCAGAATTATTACAAAAATTGTGTGAGAACAAGCTCTCACAACTTATGACTAACAATTGCTCCTAATCAATAAACCTAAAACTATCTATACTAAAACTAATACTAAAATCCTACAGCTACTTCGAGGCAAAACTCCACCAGGAAGATGGATCTGGAGCGCAGCGACTCCACCAGGAAGACGACACTCCTCCTCAAGTGCTGTGGAAAAAACAAATGATTAGTAAAAGAATAAAGGAATGTATACACAATTAATTCAATGGAAAATAAAAGCAATTATAATGAATGAATGAATGAAATAAAGAATTTCTATGTACAAAAGAATAAAAAGAAAATTTTGGTGCAAAGAGCGTTGCCTCCCCGGCAGCGGCGCCAAAAAATGTAATGATGATATGATGATTGTTATTGTTTGTTGGTAATAATTGTTGATTATGTCGTTGTAGTATAGGGTGTATAATATAACATTAAGGATGTCGTATAGTGGTGAGTATGGGTGAGTTCCAGTCATTACAACCATTATTATCATTTGCTTATTTATCTAATTTTTACTGGTTTTGTTCCAGGTCGTTTTCTGGGAGGCAATTCATTGAACTTAATTCGGTCACTCTTTGATTATCTCCAAAATTGTCTTCTTATTCAAAAATAAACTCTACATTTAAAGAATGAATGAATGTTTTATTTACCTAGTTACTAAGAGGTGCTTGCAAAAAATGCTAACTATGAACAAGCATCAAACAATCTATTATTATACTCTAAACTATGTATTTACAAGTTATACTATTAACACTAATATGTTAGTTCATACTACATTAGGATACCATAGTGTAAAAACTTAACTTACTAGTCATTTATTTATAGTGACATATATATCAGTTTTAGTGACAGATATAAACGTCGCTAAATCTCAGGAAACACTATATACAACCTAAAGAAGCAAACTGAGGTCTTTAGCGACATTTATAGTGTCATTTTATTCTGTTAGTAATTATGTGGGTTTAATTTTACATATGTACAGAGTCTTTTCTGTTGTTATCTCCTGTTATCTTTTTTTTTTTTTTTAAGTCATCTGTCCTTTCATTTTGTTCTTTCAGAGGCTGCGGTGGAGAGTCCTTAGTGTAAAATGTGTTTAATTAGCGGGCGCGCTTTTCGAGGGATACACAGCACCCTTCAGGTGGGACCAGACCTCTACTAAGCGCGCCCTAATCTCAGATTAGGTGGCTTAGTTACGTTATTCAAACTCAGCGCAGGGCCTCAGCCCAACGCCTTCAACAAGTTCGCACACACTCAGGCTCCCAGCCCCACACATTCAGTGTCATCACATATCAGAATCGGGTTATCGGATCAGACAGAACAGGTGACGTTTCGGGCGCCCGGCGCCATGACGACTAACTAAGCTATAGCATAAATTCTATTTATACAGCTGCGTTTGGTTTGCAGCACACGATGTGGCGCTATTCCAGCACCACATCGTGCGCTGGAAACCAGACGCAGCTGCGTCTGTGCGCGTTTTTGGCCCTCGATTTGGGGGCCATAAATTATTAAAAAAAAATAAAATAAAATATGGTAAATAAAATATTTACATAATACTACATAATTGATTAATTAATTTTGAATTTTAAATATATTTACTATACAAATAAATTCGCTAAACTAGGCTGATTATACAGGTTGATTTAGGTGATTAAATAGTTAATTACTTATAAAATAATTAGTAAATGGTCTAATTGACCTTAAACAGTTTTAACTTACATACTTAAGTATTTAATACATATTTTTATTGTATTTTTACGAATTTGTTTATGTTTTATTTAGGCTAAAATAGCAATTCTGTGTAGTTTATAATTAAAACTAAGTTACAGTAAGTTATACTAGGTATAATTATACTTTGACTAACTTAAATTACTTAATATATACATATATATATATATTCCCGAGTTTATAGATTTATTTACTTGATTATTGCTCTAACCTATTAACTTAGCTACTAAATCAGTAAATATAAATCTGTACATACATATATACATAAATCAGTAAATACATACATACTAGATTAGTATATATACATATTTTTACATAGATTACATATGTATACGAATTTCTGTACAGGTTTTATACATATTTACAGTATAATTATGTATCTAACTGATATGCTATAGTTATAATACTATGAATGGGTGTATTTACAGTTTTAAAATAAGTCTATGCCATTAGGCTTTTGTATAAAGTTAGGGAATTAGAGTTGATTGATTTTTTATTTGAGTTTAGACAGCAGCCGAAGCTACTGTCAGAGGAGATGGAGAAGAGAAGAATGTGCTGTTTTAGTGTTATTTACAGTGGCAGTGGCTTAAGCCACTGTCAAATGGCTAACTGCTGCTGCAGTTAGTCCACTTGAAGAGGGGGGAAGTATTCTACAGAGAAGAGGGAAATTTAGAGAAGAAGGGAGTTTAGAGAAAAGGGGAATGTAGCTGCTAGATGCAGCATATTGCTGTGTAACTGGGAGTAAGATAAAATTCAAAACAAACTACAATTTACAGAGTTGAAATCCAAATCTGAAAGGGGTTTAAATCTCACGAAAATCTCATGTAAATTCAGCTCAAACACTCATTAGAAAAAACCTTATCAGAAGCATCCTTTCAGATCAAAACAGCAAATGGCATTGAGTTAGTCTTCCTAATGCCATAGACAGCATGAAGGAAGACTTAGCTCAATCAATTAAAACCAAAGAAACACAATCCCAGTTTCTTGCAACCTTAAGGAGTATGGAAAACTCCTTAGGTTAGAGAATCACCATACAGAAATGATCATCAACACAAATAGTGCATGGCAGTTCTGAAATAGCAAAAAGAGACTAATAATGCATTAAGGAAATTTAATGGAAGCTGGCGAATGCATTCAAAACAAAGTATAAACAGAATCATGAAAGGCTCTTCTGATTGGTTCTCTGTCACCAGAGAACTTCTCAGAATCCTTGCCTACAATGAAAACCAAAAATCCTTTCAATTTGTCAGATCTGTCAAAACATTTCAGAGAGTAAAAATCCTTTAAAATCCAGATCAAAAGTGCTCTGACAAACTGAGGCAATCCATTTAAAACAGAGGGGCTTTTGTGAAACAAATGGAGTGAGTGAGAAGCCCCAAATGGTGCTTGTGACACCACTTTCAGATCTGAGGCAGTGTGCCATCAGATCTGAAATTGGGTCAGGATGTGTGGGTGATGGATGAAAAATTCGTCGTTCAAAAGGAAAAAAAAAAGAATCAGAATCTGGATGATGGAAAAACAAAACATGAAGAGGGAGATAAATTGAACAGTGAACAGATGATTCTTCCCCTCTGATCTGGACTGATCAGAGGAGGTGAGGGAGGGGATCTAATACTAATTCTACTCCTAAGACTAATCTAACTACAGCTAACATTAAACACTAACAATTAAAACTAAATCTATTCTAAACTACTGCAAACTAAATCTAAAACTACTTGTGCAGAATTAAAAACTAAACTAAAAGGAAGAATGGGACCTATGGGTCCTTAGCCGGCGGCTAAGGAGGAAGAAAGGAGGAGGGTGACTCCAGCGGAGGGAAGAGTTTGCTAGTGAGACTCCAGGGTCGTCCTCAGGTGCTACGAGGTCCTTAGCGACGAGGAGGGTCGAGAGCAGGCGATGATTCCACAGCCGGTGGCTGTGAAATCAGGGTCTAGATGAGGAGGAGAGACTGGAGTGGAAGAATTGATCGCTAAGAGATGTAGGAGGGAGCGATCCTTTGCACGCGACACCACTGAGGTGCTTAAATAGCAGCTCAGTGACTGAGATCACCGCAAAGGTGAGGTTAATCAGAATCAGGCCGGCGGTGAGGATGAGATGGGTAGAGCGCGCGGCGAGTCAAGAGAGAGATCTGACCGTCAGATGAGATCTGGGAAGAGAGGTGAACGCACGCACCGAATCACGCGAAGGTTCCATTTGATTCCAGCCGCAGATCAAGATCAAAAGTGCGATGGACGGTCGAGAATGGCTGTGTTCTTCGCGCGCTACAGTGCGCGTGAAGAACACAGGCTTCTCTCTGAAATGAGGGAAAACTTGCAGGAAGACCCTTAAACGAAGGGGTAGAAGAATAGCGTGCAGGTCCAAAAGTGAGAAGAACTATAATTGGAAGGGCCCTGCAGTCATACAGAAGGGTCCCTGCGGCTTGCAAAAAGGTTCAAGAAGGAGTTTTGAAGGGTAGAAATGTAATGCATGAAGGACCTAATTGTAATCTATTTATTTCTAAGCCTAAATGATGTCCAATTGCTTTCAAATTTTTACATGTGCTTAATTGAACATTTAAGACATTGATTTTACTTCTGATTTATCTTTTCAAACTTGTTTATGTGTTCAATTGATGCATGGATCATTATTTGTTCTTTAGTTTTCAGAATATCTCATTTTTGTGACCTAATTAGGAGGTTTTAACACACATTAAAAGTTTTTGGTCTTTTCTTTAATTCCCACACTTAACCCTTTTTATGTGTTAATTTGATATTGTTTTGCTTAGTGTCTAGCTTAATTTCGGCCTTTTAGCTATGATGAGTAGCCACTCATCAGGCAGCAGACCCATTTCCGACCCAGCAATTATGCTCTGCAAAGACCAATGGGTCAGGGTCATGTTACCACTCAGCTGCCCCCGAATCAGGTCAATCAGCCAACTTGGAATGCCCGTCAACCCGTAAGGTAGGCTAATTTGAACCGACAAATGGTAGAGATGTAAGGATCTATGCTCCAGCCCATGCAGCAAATGAAAACCTCACTGGACAACTTGCAAAATGGGTTCACTGCTAATTCTCATCAACCCAGATCTCTACCATCTCAACTCGTACCCAACCCACGTAATATCTAGAATCCGGGCAATCAAGCCCATGGGTACGGGAATCAGAGGGACCCAGACGCACATGCTCAGGTGGTTGAGCAGGGTCCTTCCGCTTCTTTTTCTTTGGCAAATCAACGGTTCTTGGCTAATGAGGCCCCTCCAATCTTTCCTAACCCTCCCCAAGACCCAAACCCATATGCATCTGCTAATTCTGTTACCTTAAGGAGTGGTAAATAAACTTAGGATCCACAACCACACTGTTCTAATTTACCGAATCGCAAAGAACCTAAGGAGAGAAAGGAGAACTCTAGAGAAGAAATCAAGGCTCAAGAACCTAATTCCGAAGATCCGACTCATGTTCCTTTTCCTGAGGCTTTGATTAGATCAAGGAAGAAGAAGTTTGTTGATTTTTTTTTTTTTTTTTTTTTTGAAAGAAAGGAATGCTATCGAATCACCGATAGCAAACCAGGAGAGCTATTATTGATAATAAAGAAATAATAATTTACAAGTTCGACTCCCAGTACTGTATGAGCCTCCAGCAAAAATTTACAATGTTTTCCACATGAGCTGGGGTCTCCTGAAAAACACACTCATTTCTAGCCCTCCATACCGCCCACAGAACCGCCACCATATGTATATAAGGTTTATTCCCATCTACCAGACAGCTCCACAAATTTCCCCAGGTGGGTAAGGACTCATTGCATACTCTCCTCCAAACATAATCAGTGATAGCACATGAAGTGAAGATATGATCTGTAGAATCATTATGCAACCCACACAAATAACAAAACTGGGTTGGGGTCCCCATCCTTCTGTGCCTCAGATCTCCAGTAATCAAACCATCCCTCCTGCACAGCCATAAGAAAATTTGTAACTTTAATGGTATTTTTAACTTCCAAAGCTTTTTCCCCATTTCTTCATCTTCCGCCATCCTGGAGGACATTATCAATTTGTCATAGGCAGCCGCAGTAGAAAAATTACCTTCCCATTTGTATGTATCATATTCATGAGGCATGGGTTTGAAAGCAGCAAGCTCTTGCATGAGACGTTCATTCTCTACGCGTGTTCTTGTTTCATGATTATTCCTCCCACCAATATTTAACAGCCACTGCTCCGAGTCCACATCCCAATAATCAGCTACCACTGCATTTTTATTTGCTGCAGCAGCATAAGCAAGGGGGAACCTATCTTTAAGCGTCCCTCCGTGCCCCCAATTCTCCAGCCAAAACTTAAAGCTTTTTCCATCACCTAAAACAGATTTGAAAAAGTTCCAATTTTCCTTCAAGGCACGCACCACAGAAAGCCAAAACGGGGATGGTTTACGTGGGTTAAGACGATTTATCTCATCATTGGTACTCCCATAACTGTCCTGAATAATTTCTGTCCAAGTTTTTTTTTCCCCCTGCAGTAATCGAACAGCCCATTTCAACAGTAAAGCTTCATTGAATTCCTTAAGGGATCTGACACCCATGCCTCCCAGCTTCTTTGGTTTGCAAATTAATTCCCATTTTAAGGGTTGAAAGAAAGCCCCTTTATGGGAGGCCCCTTTCCAAAAGAATCTTTTCCGCATCACCTCCAGCTTTTTCCAAATAGAATTTGGAGCTCTCAGGACAGAGAAGAAGAAAACAGGAATCGATGTGACAACAGAATTCAGTAATATATACCTCCCCCCTTTTGATAGGTATCTACTGCTCCAGCCCTCCAGTTTTGTAGCTATCTTTTCAAAGAGGAAAGACCAATCTGCTTTCTTCAGCTTAGAACATTTCAAAGGCAGACCCAGATATTTAATCGGTAGTGGCACCACAGGTGTACCAAGAGTGGCAGAGATCTCATTCTGTAAACCATCATTCATCCCAAAACAGACCAGGGAAGATTTACTTCCATTCAATCTGAGCCCAGAAACCTCTCCAAACAATTTAACCATATGTAACAAAGCCTGCGCTTCTCTCTTCCCCCCTTCTACAAGAAAAACAGTATCATCAGCATACTGAAGTATAGGAGCTAGAGCCCTATGATTAGACATTGAATACCCCCTAATAAAACCATCCACAGCCAATTTGCAGGCAAACCTAGCCAAAGTATCCACCGCAAGATTAAAAATTAGAGGGGCAATAGGACAACCTTGCCTTACTCCACATTGGGGCTGAATCCAAGAACGGCACGGTTTACCATTTATCAATGGGGAAAAAGAGGCTGTCGTAATGCATCTCTTCACCCATTGAATCATTAAGGGTGGAAATTTCCTCCTTTTAAGGATCTCCCACAAGTATGACCAGCAGATAGAATCATAGGCTTTTGAGAAGTCTACTTTCCATAAGAAAGCCTTTGATTTTCTCCTTTGCCACCCCATTACAATTTCCTGCGCCACAATGAATGACTCTTGTAACGATCTCCCAGGAAGAAAAGCTGATTGAACAGGCATAATCAAATCCTTTAAAACCTCCCGCAATCTGTTAGCAATAACCTTACTAATAATAAGGTAGATGGAATTTGATAACGCAATGGGTCTGTAATCAGAAAAACTTTCTGCACTTGATTTCTTAGGCAATAAAAACAGGTAGGATTTGTTTAGCCTCTCAAAACCAGAGTTACCCACTTCAAACTCATGGATGACCTTCATTACATCCACCTTAACAACATTCCATAACTCTCTGTAGAAAAACACCTGAACACCATCTGGACCTGGAGCCCCTTCATTATTTAAATCTTTAATGGCCTTTAGCACTTCCTGTTCAGAAATAGGGGTCACAAGCATGCCACTCTGTTCATTATTTACACAAGGGAAATCCATTGCTGCCATCCTCCATGAACCTCTTGGAGTTGCCTTGGAAGCTTCTTTAAAAAATTTTGTTGCTTCAGATCTGATCTCCTTAACCGAGGTAATATTTCTTTCTTCAACTTTAATAGATGAAATAAGGTTGAATCTCCTTCTAGCACTGGCCGCAAGATGGAAAAATTTTGTGTTTGCATCACCCTCTTTAAGCCAAAGCTGTTTGGATTTTTCCCGCCAATCCATTTCAATTTTCAGGTCTTCATCCCTCACAATTGCTTGCATTTGCTGCCTCAATTGCTGCTCCTGTTGGTCCAAATTCAGCCTGCACTCTTTCATATCTAAATCCCTGATGACTGTCAAGGCTTCCTTCCTCTTCTGGTCTCTAATCAGGTTCACAGCCTGCCCATATTCTTTCAACATTTCACGCAGACCAACCAATTTCGCAGCCAACTGCTGTGTGGCAGTGCCTTGAACATCCTTTCTCTGCCACCACTGAGAAACCATTTGCACAAAGCCTTCTTCCCTAAACCAAGATCTCTTGAGTTTGAAATATGACCCCGTGTCTGCATTCACCCCACTGTCCCAAACCAAAGGCGTGTGGTCAGAGAACGGTCTATCAAGGCTCAAAACAGCTGATAACTGAAAACTCTCTAACAAACTAGGACTGCCAAAGAACCTGTCCAATTTGGAAATCTGTCCACTTCCATTCCTCCAAGTATATTCCACACCACTGATGGGAAATTCAGTCAAGCCCATGTTCTACACAGCCAATTGGAAGCCTGTTGACGAACTGTCCATTCTCCCATCTGGATTGTCATCACCAGAAAGATAACAATTGAAATCACCCCCTAACAGCCATGGAGTCTTTTGCACTCTTTGATGCATTGCATAAAGTTCCTCCCACAAGCCAACCCTCTCTGCTGCCACACAAGGACCATAAATACATGATATAAACCATTCCATATCACCTTGGGGAGATTGACACCTGCAGGAAATTAAGAACCTATCACGAAAAATCTCAGTTACTGAAATGGCAGACTTTCTCCACCAAAAAGCCATACCACCAGACCGACCAGCAGCACCCTTAGCCACAATATCACTATGGCCAGATTGTTTGAAACAGTCCCATTCTTGACCATTCTCCCTCTCCAAGTGAGTCTCTTGTAAAAGGGCACAGTCTATCTCCCATTCAGAGAGATATCTACAAAGAGAAGCCCTTCTTTGCTTGTTGCGTAGCCCACGCACATTCCACGACAAAACTCTCATTTCTCACTTGAAAGATCCCCATTGACCTTGCAGCCCACATATTCTACCATAATAGATTTAGCAATATCTTGCTCCACAATAGGATGCTCCTTTCTTCTCCTTCGCAGCACATAAGGAGATCTGCCCACGCCTCTCTTTTGTTTGGACCCACAGCCATACTGCAAATCAGTTGGAGTAGCAAACTGTAACTGGCTCTGCTCTTTAAGCCTCAACTCCCTTTCTAAACTGCCCAATTCCACACTGCAATTCATCTTAGACTCTGCCAAATCAGTCTCAGTAACCTCTAAACAATCACCCTCTTTGACTATCAGAGCTAATCTATTTTCAGCAGGTGTTGCAGCATCTTCCATCAGGTCCTTCACAGCCATAATACAATGGTAGTCCTCCCTCTTTTTGGGCTCAGGAACCTCAACTGCAGGAGGACTCAGGTGCTACATCTGGTTTGGTTCTTTAAGCCTCAACTCCCTTTCTGTACTTCCCAACTCCATACTACAGATCATCTCAGAATTTGCCACTTCATTCTCAGCAACCTCCAGACAGTCACCTTCTTTGCCTATCAACACTGATCTAATTTCAGCAGGTGTTGCAACATAGAAGAAGTTTGTTGATAGTAATGAGGAGCTTCTGAATATTTTCAAAAATGTCAAGATTAATATCCCGCTCTTCGACGCTATCAAGCATATACCGGCTTACGCAAAATTTTTAAAGGATTTATGTACACAGAAGCATAAGTCGAGAGAATCTGTTCCGAGGAAGGTGGTGCTCTCTGAGCAGGCTAGTTCTATTATCCTGCACCACCTCCCTCAGAAAAGAAAGATCCAGTTGCTCCTTTGATTTCTTATGTCATTGGAGATTATACATTTGATAGAGCACTGCTAGATCTAGGTGCATCCATCAACCTAACTCCGACTTCCCTTCACGAGAAGTTCAGATTAGGTGAACTTCGGTCGACTTCAGTAACGCTACAGTTAGCAGACCGTTCGGTCACAAATCTGTGAAGCGTTATTGAAGATGTTATTGTTAAGGTTAAGGATTTCTATTTTCCTGTAGATTTCCTTATCCTTGACATGGATGTACCTGAAAATCTTAAGAACACACCCATCATTCTGGGGCGTCCGTTCCTGGCTACCACCAAGGCCAACATTAATTGTGAGAGCAGTAGCATGGAAATCACCTTTGGGGATCAAAGAATGAAATTGGATATTTTTAAGGCGATTAACAAATTCAAGGATTGTGGATTTATTGAGGAACTTAAGGACAATAATGTGAATATTGAAACTTGTTTGGTGGTTTTTGCATTTGAAAGTTCCTCCTCTGATGATGATTTGGACTCGCAACCCCCTATGGTAGACCCGCCATCTTCTGAAGTGGTTATTGATTTTGTTCACACTCAACCTCTTCCTCTTGATGAGTCTTCGTCAGCATCTTCCTTACCTTCAATCATCAACCTGCCCCAGCTTGAACTGAAACCATTGCCTGAGAATCTGAAATATCAGTTTTTAGGATCACATAAGATGCTCCCTGTGATTATCAGTGCTAAATTAACAAAGGAGTAGGAGATTAAACTGGTGAAGGTCTTAAAGGAACAAAAGGAGGCAATTGGTTGGACCATTCATGACCTTAGGGGGATTGAGCCATCTTACTGCAATCACAGAATATTTTTGGAAGATGGATCCCTCCCTTCTCGCCAGATGCAAAGGAGATTAAATCCAAATATGCGAGAAGTGGTCAAGAAGGAGATTATCAAGTGGCTCGATGTAGGAATCATTTATCTGATCTCTAATAGTCCTTGGGTAAGTCTTGTGCAGATTATTCCTAAGAAAGCCAAGATTACCGTTGTGACTAACGAGAAAGGAGAATCTATCACAACTTGTTCAGCTTTTTCTTGGAGAGTTTGTATTGATTATAGGAAGTTGAACATAGCCACGAAAAAGGATCATTTCCCTTTGCCCTTTATTGATCAAGTCCTTGAAAGACTAGTCGGGCAGAAGTACTTCTGTTTCCTTGATGGCTACTCAAGATACAACCAAGTCACTATCCATCCCGAGGATCAAGAAAAAACTACTTTCACCTGTCCCTATGGAACCTTTGCTTTCCGTAGGATGCCATTCGGCGTATGCAATGCACCTGCAACTTTTCAAAGGTGTATGCTAGCCATATTCTCTGACATGGTGGGAGAGTTTATGGAAGTCTTCATGGACGATTTCTCTAGTTTTGGAGAATTGTTTGACTCTTGTCTAGTTAATTTTGAAATGATTCTTAAACGATGCATCAAAACAAGACTGGTCCTTAGCTGGGAAAAGAGTCATTTCATGACACAAGAAGGCATCGTGTTGGGTCATGTAATCTCTGAACAGGGAATCGAAGTGGACAAAGCTAAGGTTGATGCTATTGCTAAACTTCCTCCTCCCACATCTGTCAAATAAATTTGATCATTTCTTGGTCATGTGGGATTCTAAAGGACATTCATCAAGGACTTTTCGAAGGTTGCTCGTCCTCTGAGCAATCTTCTCGCCAAAGAAAGACCATTTGATTTTGATGAATCTTGCCATAAGGCATTTGATTTTCTTAAAATAACAGTCACTTGTGCTCCAGTGTTGCAACAACCGGTTTAGACAGCCCCTTTTGAGATCATGACCGACTCTTCTAATTATGCGGTCGAGGCTGTTTTAGGTTAGAAAGTTGATAGGAAGCCCTATATCATTTACTATGCTAGTAAAACTTTGGATGAGGCCTAGAGGAATTACACTGTTACTGAGAAGGAATAACTAGCTGAAAGAGCAATCTTCATTTTTGTTGAAAACTTTAACATAAAATGATGTGCCGTATTTAATCGTGTGGTAGAAAATCGCTTTTCGAAACATTTTTATTTTTAGAATCTAACCATGAAGCGTTAGGTCGTCTCCACAAGGAGGAATTAGCCTATTAAAAATGAGTAATGATGCATCAAGTAATCGGGAATGTCAACTGATGTGCATGCTAACTAGTGCTCTCATTTCCAGCATAAATTCTCAATCTAGATAATTAATCAAGAATATGAGGGTGCACATGCAAAATCACCACCATGGAAATACCAAAATTGCTATCTTAACACTGACAAGAATCATCAAACTTTATTAAATCAGAATTTGTTCCCCATAACAAGGATACATGTTTGCTTAGTCATGAGATAAATGTGACTTCATGCAATTTAATTAGAACTGAGGGACATTCATGCAATTCAACCGTAATATAATAATAAGATAAATATGTGAATAGTGCTCCCCTACAATGGCATGGATGGTATTTTTAATTGGAGCAAAAATAGAGGAAACTTCCTCTCTCCTCGCGTGAACAACCATGCGTGGTTGGCTGTGAGAGTCGACGGGATGGTGCACCTCGATGAGTGCTTCGCGATGGTGGTGACACGGCGGCTGGAGGTGGCCGGCGGCGGCTGGATGGTGGAGGAGAAGAATGCCAACGATGGGTGTTGTGCGCACAGTTGTGGCTACCTGTGGGTACGGTCGTGCGTGGGTGAGTGGCTGCCTGCAGGTGCGGTGTGCTACGTTGCACGGTGAGGGGGTGCACTGCCACTGCTGAGGCCTAGGAGGAGTGGCTATCAGAAGATGGCTTTAGGTTCTCTTCCTTGTTGCAGTAGTGGAAGAACAAAGGAGATGAAAAAGATGAAGTGGAGGCGGCCACGCGTGCTGCTGCTAATGGTACTGTGCATGAAATGGTGTAGGCGCGGTGAGGGCAGCGTGCTGTGAAGGGGCACGCGGTGAGGGCACTGCGCGGTGAGGGGTTGTGCTTGCGATGTTGGGTCCTTTGAGTGCAGTGGGGGCACTGCGTGCACTTGTAGGGTGCGGAGGCTGTGGCGGTCGCACGCTTGCAGGGCTACGACTGCGCTCTTGCAGGGCTGCGGGTGCACGCTTGCAGCTGCAAGTGTGCGATGGGAGAGGCTACGCTCGCAAGGGCGCTGTGGCTGTGGTGTTGGAGAGGTTGGCGGTGCGTGGTGCTTGCTGGTTCCACAGTGCAAGCCCTCTCCATGGTAGGGAAGGTGGAGATGATCAGGGAGGGAATCCCCCACAGTCGAGAAGGAAGACGGCTAGATCTCCTCTTCTATCTCCTCCCCCCCTTCCGCTCTTCCTCCTCGGCGTAAGTCAAGGGATTTTCAAATCCCTTACTAAATTTGGCTGGCGGCTATTGATGGAGTTGTTAAGGTTGGCCGGAGGTTGAGAGATCCATAGGGGGGGTAATTACTTTTCACCACCCTTTTCTTTGCAAAATTATTCCTACAATAACGAAACATGAAATAATTACGTAATAAGTTATAGAATGCAATAGAATAGATGTAAACTTAAGTAATGATGCATGCAATCATTTTATGACCTAATGTAGGTATTAACAAACATAAAATGTAAGAATAAAGTTAACTTAGGCGTAACAATAGTCCATTAAAGTGGACTCATCAAATACCCCCATGCCAAAGATTTGCTAGTCCCTAGCAAAAATGAAAAATAATAGAAGTAATCAGAAGATTTCTTCTTTTCTTATTTCAAAACTTTAGAGATCCAGACAAATGTGAAGTGATAATAGCCTATGTAACGGATCCAAGGGAAAATAACCAACTTACATTTGCAGTTCGTACTTATCCGTTAGTAAATATTTCTATCGGGATAGGCAACTACTGTTGGAACCTTGTTCCACATCTTATTTTAGTGTTAACAAAATTATTATGGATTAATGTTTGCAATTGAGTTCTTTCATATTTAGGTGAAGATCAAGGCAAACAAGAAATGATGGAGGCATGATGGTGAGAAGAAAAAGATGATGTCATGGAGGATGACAAGGATGTGTCGAGGAAAAGAAGATCATCTTCGACCTTTAGTTTCTCTAGTTTAGATTTTATATTTATAGATTGTATATGACTCTTAACAAAGAATCATAACTTAGATTGTAAAATCAAGTAGAGATAAATTAGGATTAATATTGCGATCATTTTCAAAGAACATAATTGATTAAATCACTTAAAAAAGATACTTGTTAGCCCACAAGTACCGGTACTAAAGTTTGGTACCGTTACATGTGAGTTACAGGTTTGGGTTTTCTCAAGAAACAAACTTGTACCCCACGAGTACCGGTACTCATGATCAGTACCGGTACTGGAGGTAACGAGTACCGGTACTAACCATGAGTACCGGTACAAGTGGGTTACAGATTTGTGTTAAAAGTTTGAAACCCAAATCTAGAAGCAACGAGTACCGGTACCCATACTTTAGTACCGGTACTAGGTAGCCATTGGCTCAAAACTGAACGGCTAGAAAATTAATTTTGGCTGTATGAACGTTGGGAATTAAATCCCAACGTCTAGTAGACGAATCCTTGAGGTCCCAAACTCTAGAAATAAACCCTTGGACCCTTAGTTTGCATACAAGATATAGAAGAGACATAAGAGAAAATTCTAGAGCATATAATTCATACTTTCCACCACATATTTAAGAGAAGAAATCGTGTTTGCTGCTTTTTAATGGTGTTACTGGTTTGCAAACACATTGACGTATTTTGTTCACGTAATTCAACACGATTCACGTCCTTTTTAGGCTCTCAAATCAGTAACATTATATTTACATTTGTTGAGAGGCTTAGGAACTTAGTTGTAATATCTTTCCTTTTTACACCTGTATTTCATTTGTTCTTGAGCATTTTCCTGTTGGGTTGTAATAAACCCATTTTGTACTTGGGTTGAGGTAACCCGTTAATTACCTCGGTTTAGTAAATTGATTCTCTCAGGGTTGAGAGAATCAGGTTGAAAACCCTAAGCTGGGAGGCTTAGGTAGTGGAGTACCCAAGGGAGGGGAACCACTATACATTTTGTGACCTTTTGTGGTTTGAATTGATTGTGCAAATCTTTCATATTATTGCTAATATTGTTCTTGAGTGTTTATGCGCGTAGCCATACATATATATATCATATCTTTAGATCCTATCAAGTGGTATCAGAGTAGGTAACGAGAAGTAAAAACTCTTGCTCGCGATGGCATCAACCTCAAGGCACACTGAAGGACAATTGTCGACCCATCCTCCCTATTTCGATGGGACGAACTACGGGTATTGGAAGAGGAGGATGCAAGTCTTCCTCAAAGCAATGGACGAGGAGTTTTGGATTCTCATTCAAGAGAAGTACGCGGATCTAGAGCTGCAGGAAGGCATAGCTTGGACAACGGATCAAAAGAAGAAGATCGTAGGTAACGCAAAGGCGATGAATGCACTTTATTGTGCATTATCAAGGGAGGAGTTCAACCGAATTTCCACATGCGAGTCTGCCTACAAGATTTGGAATACTTTGCAAATCACCTATGAAGGTACTAACAAGGTAAAAGAAACCCATATTTCTATTCTAACCGAAGAATATGAGTGTTTCAGGATGACAAAAGGTGAAACGATCAAAGACATGTACACAAGGTTTGGGGAAATAGTTAACCCCCTAAAGAACCTTAGAGTGAAGTTCACAGAAGAGCAGCTTGTAAGGAAGATCTTAAGATCTCTTACAAGTGACTAGTCTCCAAAGACCACAGTGATCCAAGAGGCAAAGGATGTATCCACTCTCCCCTTGAATGATCTAATTGGAAGCCTCATGGCATATGAAGTCCAATTGGAGAATATCAAGAAGAACGAGAAGGCAACAAGCAAGAAGAAAAGCATTGCTTTTAGAGCAATCAAGGAGGACTCAGACTCAACAACATCAAAATCCGAAGACAAGGAGATAGAAATGCTTACTAGGAATTTCTACAAATTCCTTAAGAAACAAGCTAAGCAAGTCAATAAAATTTCAACTAATGTTATTTGCTATGAGTGCAAGAAAGAGGGCCACTTGCGAAAGGATTGCCCTATGAATAAGGAGAAGGAAGACAAAAGGAAAGACACAAAAGAAGTCAAGAAGAAGAGGAGAGCTTTAAAAGCAACATGGGATGATAATGACTCTGACATGGACACCGACTCTAGCGAATCGGATGACGACAAGGTCGCTCATCTATGTTTAGCAACAACTACGAAAGATACGGACAATGAGGTAAATTCTGATTTCTCTTTTGAAGAATTATTAGAAGCTTATGAAGAACTATATCATAAAGCTAAGTCATTTAAAAAGGAAAATAAGGTTTTAAAGAATAATTATCAAACATTAGAATTAGAAAAATCATGTTTAGAAACAGAATTAGAAATGTCAAAAAAAACTAAGAATCAGCTGCATGCAAAGATATTAGAACTAGAAGATATTTATGAGCACTTTGAAGGGACTTTAAATAATCTTAAAATAACAACTAGGCTAAACGCTGAATTTTGTGATTTATTAAAATCAAAATTTTAAAGTAAAAAGAATATACAAAATAAATCACATGCACCAGGCATGCATGGATGTATCAAAAGGCTAAAAATCCCAAGAATTATAGATCTAACACTAAAAAGTTCTATAAATCTCAGGATTTGAAAGGTGCTAACTCTAAAGGAGCCACAAGAAAATGGATACCTAGAAAAGATATTTATTTTGCAGGAGTAGATCAAAGTAATCAATGGGTGTTCAAGGCACATAATGGAATACTTCAACCTTTCCATAGGTTGAATGAAGACCAAGAATGTTAGCCGAGAGATGCTTCTTGGTATCCACAAGCTTCATTTTACTATTGGTAAATTTCATGGTATGATATTTCTTCATCTTTTTGTGATTGGCAAAAAGGGGGAGAAAGATAGAAGGCAAATAGTAATATTTTTAGGGGGAGTATATATTGAAGGGGAGGATTTAATTAAAAGTTTTTCCTTCATATAACATTGCTAAAAATTATTTTATCTATTTGCAAGATAGTTTTGTCAACACCAAAAAGAGGGAGATTGTTGCAACCTTGTTCCACATCTTGTTTTGGTGTTAACAAAATTATTATAGATTAATATTTGTAATTGAGTTCTTTCAAATTTAGGTGAAGATCAAGGCAAATAAGAAATGATGGAGGCATGATGGTGAGAAGAAAAAGATCATGTCATGCAGGATGACAAGGATGTGTCGAGGAAAAGAAGATCATCTTCGACCTTTAGTTTCTCTAGTTTAGATTTTATATTTATAGATTGTATATGCCTCTTAATAAAGAATCATAACTTAGATCGTAAAATCAAGTAAATATAAATTAGGATTAAAATTGCGATCATTTTCAAAGAACGTAATTGATTAAATCACTTAAAAAAGGTGCTTGTTAGCTCACAAATACCGGTACTAAAGTTTAGTATCGGTACATGTGAGTTACGGGTTTGGGTTTTCTCAAGAAACAAACCTGTACCCCACGAGTACTGGTACTCATGATTAGTACCGGTACTAGAGGTAACGAGTACCAGTACTAACCATGAGTACCGGTACAAGTGGGTTACAGATTTGTGTTAAGAGTTTGAAACCCAAATCTGGAAGCTGAGTATCGGTACCCATACTTTAGTACCGGTACCAGGTAGCCGTTGGCTCAAAACTGCATGGCTAGAAAATTAATTTTGGCTATATAAACGTTGAGAATTAAATCCCAACGTCTAATAGACGAATCCTTGAGGTCCTAAACTCTATAAATAAACCCTTGGATCCTTAGTTTGCATACAACATATAGAAGAGACATAAGAGAAAATTATGGAGCATATAATTCATATTTTCCATCACATATTCAAGAGAAGAAATCGTGTTTGCTGCTTTCCAATCGTGCTACTGGTTTGAAAACACATCGACGTGTTTTGTTCACGCAATTCAACATGATTCACATCCTTTCTAGGTTCTCAAATCGGTAACATTATATTTACATTTGTTGAGAGGCTTAGGAACTTAGTTGTAAGATCTTTCTTTTTTACACCTGTATTTCATTTGTTCTTGAGCATTTGCTCATTGGGTTGTAACAAACCCATTTTTGTACTTACGTTGAGGTAACCCATTAATTACCTCGGTTTAGTAAATTGATTCACTCGAGGTTGAGGGAATCGGGTTAAAAATGTTAAGCTGGGAGGTTTAAGTAGTGGAGTACCCAAGGGAGGGGAACCACTATACATTTTATGTTCTTTTGTGGTTTGAATTGATTGTACAAATCTTTCTTGTTATTACTAATATTGTTCTTGAGTGTTTGTGCGCGTAGCCATACATATATATATCATATCTTTACATCCTATCAACTACTTCCCTCGGGGATAAAGTAGAAGATAATCTGTAATTTGACCCTGGTTTTTGGCTTAGGTAGGAGATATCGAGTTAAATGGATTTGTATTTGGTGGCACACACTCATCTAGTGCTACATGTAATCTAGTACTACAGACTTTAGATCTCTAGACTATTAAACAAGTCAACTCAAAGAGTGGTTAAACAACTGTGCTCTCTTGATGTTCCTTGATGCTCACTCTTTTCTTTCTTTTCTTTCTGAGATCACAAATATCGCCAGATTTAGTAAGTGTACTCACTGTTTGGTGGCCTCACATGGCATTCACACTTCAATTAAAGTCCTAATAACTATACAACTAAGTTAGAGTCCTCAGCCAGTATTCGGACGATCAGAAATACTGAAAGGTAGGTACGGGTCATATTTGGTGGATCGCGATAGGTGTTTTTGTTGCCTCAAAAACAACATCACGAAGATAAAACTATAAACTTGGACTCTTTTCTTTTTCTTTTCTCTCTTTTTTCTTTTTTTTTTAATATAATTGTTTCTTTTTTCCTTCTTTTTTTTTTTCATAAATCAACATAACACGACATAGACTTTTATTTATGAGGCATTATTAGGGATGATGATGGTCAAGAGGATATTGTATGACTTATTTGGTAGAAGTGTCTATTCTCGGCACCGGGAAGGAATGGATAGGACAAGTATATTTCTGACCTTTGACACTAATACCCTCCTTCAGCCGAGGACTCTATGAAGGACGGTCGTAACCATCCACCATAATCATAACTTTATTAAGACTCCATCTCTGTGTATCTGCCTTATTTGGTGATTCTCAGGAATTCACACAATGTACGCACACAAGAACATAGAGCAAAAACTATGCCTAACTCTGAAGTATCATAATCTAATTGTCCAAAACTTAAGAGTCCTTGCACTAGACTTAGCGCACCAGTAATCTCTCTACTTTCTTCTCACAAATATGAGGTGGATCTACTAGAAGATAATATGCCTGACTCTCTATTAACTGTTCAAGGGTTCAGTAGACTAAAAATGCTTATTGATTTTCTTCAAGGATCCATTACCCAGTCTATGTGCAAGTGAATTAAATGAATTGGATTCTAAACTTAAGAAACAATTTAAGAAGAAAATCTTTTAATGACACCTCCATGACAAAGATATTTTGCTAGGGACTAACCAATTCAGCTTAAGAAAAGAAATTTTTTTTTATATGCTAACTTAAATGCATGAATGCTTCCTAAAATGCAAAATGCACCCCCATGCCTAAATCCTACAATGTCCTCATTGTAAAATTAAAACAGGGGGAGAATGGAAGGAAATCACCTGATGACGGTGTTATTCAGAATGCTGGGTTGCCTCCCAACAAGTATTGCATTTTCTGTCAGTAGCCAGACTTATAAGGAACCTGTAAGTCTGGTTCTAGATAGAAAAAGCTAGGCCCTAAAAATATGCGTAACAGTGTGGGCCTAAAAAATAGGTAGCCACGGATGTTGGCGAGCTAATGATGCAACATAATCCCAAATTCTCGCTAGAAGGTATGAAAGCAAAAAACCTTGTTGGCTACCTGAGGAGGTCTAAGAATAACAAAAGGAATATGAAAAAGGACCTCCTGAAATGGAATAAGTGGAGGATAACAAGGATCCTCCAAAGTAGGATGGGTTTTAAAAGATATAAATATTATTATTTCAAACCCTTGAATGGCAAGACTAAAAGTACAAGCATCAATCCACACTCGCCATTCTACCCGAGGATGTACTAGCCTGATATGTTCTCCAGAAAGAATGTAAATGAGCAGAGATCTGAGCCAAGGATTAGGTAAGAAATTTATTGGTTGCTTGAGTGATTGGGTGGTAATTATTAAGTCCAAAGAGGGCTTAGGTTGTTTAGGTTCCATTCCCAATAAGAATTTGTATTTCACATCCTTACCTAGCTTCATTATTTTGTGAATCTCCAACTGCTCCTCTACAATAGATGAGTCATGAATAGAATTAAATATCTCATTAGTAGACTCATGAACAACATGCTTAGACGACAGTTGGGTTTCTTGGGAAGTAGCTAGATCAAAATTATCAACAAATCCATCCCTGGGTTCTTTCTTGTCAATTACATCCTTTCCGGGGACTTTGTGTGCTACTTTATTATCTTAATATCTTTAGGAGGATTATCCTTAATGTTATGGAGGAAGCCTATATTACCGAATTCATTATTATTCTCGAGGTATAAATCATTAATTGATGTATATTGTCCCCAAGAGTCTCCCCTAGGCTTCTCGCTATTGTGTTTGCCTTCCTCCAATATCGACTCTTGAATTTTGCGGAGGATGACCCTCTAAATCGAAGGAAGGGAGGAATCTGGATTTCACCAGATGATTTATATCCTCAGGGGAAAGTCCTCAAATAACACATAATCTCCCTATGATTCATTCCAGATTTTCAGTCCAGGTTCCTCCATTATGGCATCCTCGTCCTCTGAAATAGACTCTTTATATCCCTAAGACCAAAATTGATCTAATTCAACCTCCATTCCCTTAGGGTCACCTTCATTGGGTGCATTTAAATCTTCAAGATGCTGAATGGTAGGTGTTGATTCCCTAAGTGGAGGGTTAGGATTAGGCTCACTAAGGGTAGAATGGGATTCCACCAGATAATTAGTAGGGGAAGTGATAGGAACAATACAACCTTGAACCAGGTTATTAGGGGTAAGGAAAATACTGTCATTAGGGTCAAGGTCCTCAAGAGGTACCATCTTCCCTTTCTATTGACTCCAATAAAGCTCGGGTGGATAATGACTAGGATCGTTCTTCTCTAGTGGCCCTGTCTCATTTGGAGAGTCTAAGTGATAGCTACATAAAATTGGATCCCTATTCTCATTGGTTTCCTCATAATTATTTTCATGATCACGGTTGTATGGGTAAGGACCAGAATTACTAGGAAGAGCATAGCTAAGCTGTCTTATTTCTTTGTTTAATTGTTAACTATTCCTCAACATCTCTCCCATAGATTCCATCATTTCCTTTTGTTGTTTTTGCATTTCTATCATAAAATAGGAGAGGCTACTACTATCAGGTTGGGGAGGATAGTCAATTTCAGACTCTGGTTGCCTAGAGGTTTCAGTCCAACCTCGATACGGAAAATCATGAAGGGTGGGAGTGTTGGGTGTTTGCATAGAAGTAGGGATTCCAGGGTTGGAAAATCCCACTCCTAGGCTTTGCTCAAAAGTGGGAGTTATCGAGCCAGTACTCCCAAGATAAGAATAAGAATGATCCCATGAATTGTCAATGTAACCATCAAAGGATAACTACGCTCAGGGCATGGGATCCTGATTAAAATGATAGGAATAAGGATAGTCCATTTCTTTCAATTAAACAGGTTAAACTCTCTTAGGATTTAAAAGAATTCAGAACACAAGTAGAAACTTCCTAAAGAGTTCTATCGCTGTCAAAACAAATGCAAATCCAATGGGATTTGTTTTTAGTAGATTGTAGATCCTAGAATTAAATGTTCAGCTGGTGGCCAAATAAGTTTTGCAAGAATTACGCTTCCTAGGCCAACCTTCATTCGTGCCTATAACCTACTCGCAAAGGATGGAAGTCTCAAATCGAGCCCACACACGAGGAACCGAAGTAACTTGGTAGATAGGCTTGTTGATTTTCGATTAACTTCCCTTGTGGTGCAAAGAGGAGAGGTAGAAATTTATCTAGTGACCTTATGTGTGAGGTGCATAGTGTCTCAGGTGTGCAATCATACATTTGTGTTTTTGAGTTTTGAAATCTCGCAAACAAGATCCTTTTGCATATAATTTTAAGTCACAAAATTTAAGGTCCAACCTCTTAGCAGTCACAATTTTTAAAGTTACCACTGAATTAATTCGATTCAAGTACTTTAATGCTCTTAAATTTAGGTTCAATGCAGATGCATGACAGGTAATTGATGCTCAAGAAGAAAAAAACGTACCTTACTCCAGCTTTCTTCGTGAAAGAATGTATACAATGCAGTAAAGATAAACTAGATGCTGCTCATTCAGTCCTAGATGGTCATCTTATAGATATGCAGCTTCTAGCAGGCAATTCAAATTTTTCTTTTAATAATAATTAGCAAACAAACCTAATCTAACTAACTAACCAACATGTAGTTCAAACAATTCAAATAATCCTATAATCTAAATAAATGAGAACACGCACCTGAAAATACGCTCCCACATACAAGAGTGATAAGAAATAAAGAAACACTGGGAACACATTCCCAAAAATACAGAAATTAAGTTCTAATGTTTATCTAAACAAATCTAAACTAAGATCTAATGACTAAATCAGAAACAGGCTCCTCCATAAGCATACGTGCATGGGATCAAGGCCCATGTGCTCCTGTTGTTGGCCTCCAGGTGGCATCAAGATCCACCAAAAAGATCGTCTCTGCCGTGCACACCCGTCACATTTGTTGAGTGTTTTTGCACAGAAGAATATTCACAGTTAGTAATTCAGAAAAGCTTTCAAAATAGCATAAAAATAACATAAAATTCCTGAAAAAATTAATAGGCATGTTTCGTCCCTGGCAACGATGCCATTTGAAAGAGCGATCTTCGTTTTCATTGAAAACTTTAACATAAAATGATGTCATTGTATTTAATCGCGTAGTAGAAAATCGCTTTTTAAAACATTTTTACTTTTGAAATCCAACCACGAAGCATTAGCTCATCTCCACGGGGAGGAATTAGCCTATTAAAAATGAGTAATGATTCATCAAGTAATCAGGAATGTCAACTGATGGGCATGCTAACCAGTGCTCTCATTTCCAGCATAAATTCTCAATCTAGATAATTAATCAAGAATATGAGGGTGCACATGCAAAATCACCACCATGGAAATACCAGAATTGCTATCTTAATACTGACAAGCATCATCAAATTTAATTAAATCAAAATTTGTTCCCCATAACAAGGATACATGTTTGCTTAGTCATGTGATAAATGTGACTGCATGCAATTCAATTAGAATTGAGGGACATTCATGCAATTCTACCATAATATAATAATAAGATAAATAAGTGAATAGTGCTCCCCCCAATGTCATAGGTGGTAATTTTTAATTGAAGCAAAAACAGAGGAAACTTCCTCTCTCCTCACGTGAATGGCTATGCATGGTTGACTGCGAGAGTCGATAGGATGGTGCACCTCGACAAGTGCTTCGCGATGGTGGTGACGTGGTGACCAGAGGTGGCCGCGGCGGCTGGATGGTGGAGGAGAAGAACGCCGGCGACGGGTGTTGAGCGCACGGTTGTGGCTGACTGTGGGCGCAGCTGTGCACGGGTGCGTGGCTGCCTGCGGGTGCGGTGTGCTGCACTACGAGGTGAGGGGGCACACTGCCATTGCTGAGGCTTAGGAGGAGTGGTTGTCCAATGATGGCTTTGGGTTCTCTTCTTTGTTGCCGTAGTGGAAGAATGAGGGAGATGAAGAAGATGAAGTGGAGGCGGCCACGCGTGCTGCTGCTAGTGGTACTGCGCGTGAATTGGCTTAGGCGCAATGAGGGCAGCGCGCGGTGAGGGGTTGCGCTTGCGGTGTTGGGTCCTTTGCACGCAGTTGGGGCACTGCACGTGCTTGCAGGGCACAGAGGCTGTGGCGGTCGCGTGCTTGCAGGGCTGTGGGCGTGCAGTGGGAGGATGGAGAGTGCTTCCAGGGCTGCGGCTGTGCTCTTACAGGGCAGCGGGTGCGTGCTTGCAGGGTTGCAGGCGTGCAATGGGAGAGGATGCGTGCGCAAGGGCACTGTGGCTGCGGTGTTGGAGAGGTTGGCGGTGCGTGGTGCTTGTCGGTTCCACAGTGCATGCCCTCTCCACGGTGGGGAAGGTGGAGATGATCAAGGAGGGAATCCCCTGCAGTCGGGAAGGAAGATGGCCAAATCTCCTCTTTTATTTCCTCCCCCTCATCTGCTCTTCCTCCCCAATGCAAGTCAAGGGATTTTCAAATACCTTACTAAACTTGGCCGGTTGCTGTTGATGGAGTTGTTGAGGCTGGCCGGAGGTTGAGAGATCCGTGAGGGGGGGGGGAATTTCTTTTCACCACCCTTTTCTTTGCAAAATTATTCCTACAATAATGAAACATAAAATAATTACCTAATAAGTTATAGAATGCAATAGAACAGATGTAAACTTAAGTAATAATGCATGCAATCATTTTATGACCTAATGTAGGTATTAACAAACATAAAATGTAAGAATAAAGTTAACTTGGCGTAACAATAGTTCATTAAAATGGACTTATCACTAGCTGTAGTATTTGCTTTGAAGAAATTCAGGGCTTATCTCTTAGGGTCTCACGTCATCATATATACAGAGCAGTCGGCCTTGGGACAACTCTTGGCCAAAAAGGATGTCAAACCCCGGCTTATTCGATGGATTCTTCTACTTCAAGAATTTGACTTGAAATCAAGGATAAATCTGGGGTACAGAATGTGGTGGTGGATCATCTGTCGAGACTTCTGAGTGATTCTTTTCATCTGGACATTCCGATTACTGATACTTTTCCGGATGAGACCATCCTTACAGTTTCAAGTGTTCAAACCCCATGGTTTGCTGACATCGTTAATTATTTGGTCGTTGGTCAAATCCCCTAGGATTGGACCAAGCAACAATGGAATAGACTCAAATTTGAGGCCAAATATTACTTCTGGGAGGCCTTGAACTATACCGCATCAGCTCTGATCAGATTATTCACCGATGCATTCCGAAGAACGAATTCAAGAGTATACTCGAGTTTTACCATGCATCTGCGTGTGGTGGACACTGCTCCGGGAAAAAGATGGCTGCAAAAATTTTGCAATTTGGATTTTATTGGCTGTCCTTATTCAAGGATTCCCAGGAATTCTTGAAGTCGTGTTCCCGATGCCAGGCACTTGGGAGCATAACCAAGAGAGACATGATGCCCCTAAACCCGATTCTCCCATCGAAATCTTCAACGTTTGGGGCATCGATTTCATGGGACCCTCTCTTCATTTAGACATTAGTACATTCTTGACGCTGTTAATTATGTGTCCAAGTGGATCAAGGCTATTCCCACCCGAACCAATCACCACAAGGTGGTCATAGATTCCGTCAAGAAGAACATTTTCAGTCGATTCGGGATTCCAAGGGCCATCATCAGCGATGGTGGCACTCATTTCACTAATGCCCAATTCCATAATTTGCTGGCAAAATACGGGGTTAATCACAGAATCTCCACACCTTACCATCCCCAGACGAATGGACAGGATGAGATCTCCAATCGGGAGATCAAGAATATTCTGCACAAAATGGTTAGGCTAGATCGTAAAGACTGGACTCTTTGGACCTACCGTACAGCATATAAAATGCCCATCGGCATGTCTCCATTTCATCTGGTGTATGGAAAGGCATGCCATTTACCCGTAGAAATTGAACATAGGGCATTCTGGGCAATCAATCGGTGCAATCTAGATCTGAGTTTAGCCAGGAAGACCAGGAAACTCCAACTATCAGAGCTGGAGGAGCTTAGAAATGACGCATACAAGAATGCCAAGATCTACAAGGCTCGGACCAAAGCACTTCATGACCAATTAATTTCCCGGAAGAGCTTTGAGTCGAACCAGAAGGTCTGGCTCTTCGATTCTCAGCCTAATCTCTTTCCGACAAACTTAGGTCGAAATGGAACGGCCCGTTCATTATCGATTAAATATTTCCAAATGGGGTTGTTCAAATCTCTGACCCGAAGATAGGTAATTCATTCAAAGTCAATGGTCAATGTTTGAAGCCAATTATTGACCGTACTATTCCAGAACCCATCTCAGACACGGTTGCTCTAGCGATGTGACTTCTTTGGCTGGACTTCGCCTAGCTGATGGCATTAAACTTAGCAGTTGTACAGTCTGACTCAGAGCTGACTCGAGCTTCATATTCAGGTGATATCTTCAGCATTCTACCCTTCTTTTCATGTCTTTTATTCTTAATGTGGACATTGCATCAAATAGGCATTGGGGGGTGGATTCATTTCTGAATCATTTTGTCAGCTCTATGGAATTTTTGTAAATTCTACCTATTTTCTTATAGATACATAAAAAAAAAGTTGAATTTGGAAGGAATACTTGGACATCAGGAACTTCAATCTTAGGAAATATTACAGTAGGATCTGAACACTAAAACCCTTCAGGTCTCTGGGCTTAATCAACCTGGGTATCCACTAAAATGTGGATTTGTATTCGAGTCCTCACCATCCTGAATTCTATCTAAATTTGATTAAATAAGTATTGGGTGATAAGTACATGACTTATCAACCTACCCTCTGATTTGAGGGAACTTTAAGTCTAAGCATCTACACACTATTCGTCACTGACTCGTTGTTCGGTGATTTTAATGAAAATTCGATAGCTAATGAACCTTCTAGGGTGATATGGCTAGCAAGTTATCGTCGATAACAGCCCATAGGTAAGTTGTCCAGAGCCCAGTCATAGGACCACTCTCTTCTTGCTGCCTTTAAGTAAATTTTAGACCAGGGAAGCCACCTACTTAAAAAGAACAAAAAGAAAGTTCAAAAGGAAAAGAAAAGGAAAAAGAAAAGGAGAAAAGAAACAAAAAGAAATAAGCCACACTTCGTCGCACGAGTATGGCTGGCAAGTTGTCGATGGTAATAGCTCATCGACCGGTTGTCTAGAACCCAGCTCAAGAAATACACTAAAAATTCCAAAAACACTTAGGAAGAAGCGAAGTAGAATAAGCCAGGGAGATATATACTGAACTCACCCTTATGTTGACCCCATAAAAAAATAAAAGTAGGGAGAAAGCTACCGGTCGTAAAGATGCACCTTTAAGCAAAACTCTCTTTTTAAGGTCACCTAGGGGCGTAGAAACCTGAAGTCTGTTCTGATTGCCGATCAACTAGTCTATCACATTCACAAAAAGATGCTAAGAACATAGGGTTCTCATCAAATCTTGGGTGGGTTGAGTGGCCGTAGAAAGCCACTCTACAACCCTAAACTCAAAAATCCAAAAAAAATAGAAAAGAAAAAGAGAAAAAGAGATCTTTCTTTGAGTAAGGCGAGGGCTTGAGGTGGTCTGCATTTTGGCAAATACCCAGGCACTGTTGTGTCTTTGAAAGTTCAGGTCCTAAGTAAAAAATTCTTAATGTTGAAAATGATTTGTGCCTAAGTAATCCAACCTAATTCTTTTATAAATAGCATGTAATTTTTGCTAGGGACTAGCAAAAGATAGGAATGGGGGTGTGATCTGCATACATCTGATTAATCTAAAATGTTTATTAATGCAAGTTCTTAGCGTCACATTAGCATTATACATTGTCAACAGTGCATAACATGCATAATCATGCATTTAGGTAAAGTTGTATAAATTGTATAGTAATCGTCTCCATTTTATGGCCAGGGATTGGGCAACTTGTTAATCGGGGCCTCAGATCAAAGATCCAACCATACGAATTTCATCAGGGCGACAATTGGAGTTTAACGACTCCAAATTCGCCCTGATCGGATATTCGAAGCACTAGATAGAGACCGAGGAACCCTAAAGATCAAGGGCCAAGATGGTGTTAATCTACACCTCAAACAACAAATTCGACTACACTGATGGTTTGGATTGACGATCGCAGCCTAACGGCACAAAAATTGGTCCAATTCAACACCCGTGGCACCATCTACAACACCTAGAAGATGGACGGCCTAGATAATGCCACGTGGCGCGATCATAGCCGCCCAACACCAGCTGCAGCTCTTCTCTTCTTCAATTGCTCGACACATCTACACCATTGGATGCTCATCCAATAGTCGCACGCACCCGTGCACAAAATCATTGTCGTGCCTCAACTGCATGCATAGCGCAGTCGTTAAGGTGCTGCGTAGGTGGGAGACGAAGGTTCGAATTGCGTGCAGCATCGCCTCCTCGCGTGCGGGTGTGCCATCCCAGCTATGCGATTGGCATCGAGCTGCTCGGATCAAGAGACAGTGCCCACGTGCGATTAGACATGTAGCGCGAATGCCTGATCGCACACAGGTGCGCGGTGCTGGCAAGGAGCGGTTTAAGCCGTCCGATCAAGAGATCGGATGGCTGAGCGTGCACGAACGTGCGCATGTGCTAAGAGCATGAAGGCAAGGGGGCACGCGCACGTCAACCACGTTCAAACCTTTAGTGACGGATTTATCTATCACTAAAGGTCCTGAATTAATGCTTTTGATGTTGAAATGTCTAAAATGCCCCCACTCCTTGCAACTATAGAAGGAGACCCCTACCCTATGAATTTCTCTTCCCTTCCTTCTCTCTCCCTCTCCAGAGCTTAAGAGAAGCTTGTCCCACACCCGGGATGCTCCTCAAAAGCTAAAACCAAGTTTTCGCCGCGGTTCCAGAAGTGGATCCCGCGACGACGACGACGTGCTTCTTCGTTCCCGTTCCTCTTACTTCATCCTCCATCTTCCCGCTCCGTTCCCCATCTTCCAGGCGTTGTCCCATCTGGCTCATCCTCCAAGCGATCGTCGAGGAGGGTAACTTCTCTCTCCCTTCTTTTTCCACTTTCTATAGTGTAATTTTCCCGCTTTCTAGTGTAATCTTTTCTTGCTTTCCTAGTTGTAAAACATTATTTGAATACCAAGTAATTGTTCTTTCTTTCTCTCTCTTTCTGTCTCTCTTATTATTTATATTACTTCCATTGTGATTATTTCACCCTTTAAACAAAAATACAAAAAAAAATATAACTGCGGATTTTGAGATCAATGTAGCCTCCCTGTGTTCGACCCAAAATTTCTTTACAGATTTTTTGGTATAAATTTTATTTGTTGAATAGATTTTTTCGTGACTCGAACTACAACAACGGGTTTTCAAATCCAATTGTGGACGTGCAGTTTTCCACCTTCAACATTTTGGCGTTGTTGCTAGGGAGGCAACAATTTTTCGATCTTCTTTTCGCATTTCGCGCACTCTACTGTTTTCTAACTTGCTTTATCTCGTGTCTATTATTTTGCAGATACCTCTAGCAGGAAATCGTAAAGAGGTAGATCAGAGTAAAGTGCAGTTGAAGATGACTGTAAGTACTCCCCATTCTTCCCCCTCCATAGATTTCATTTCATCACATTAATCCACCTTTGGAGGAGCCTAGGCATGCCTGTTCGGGGCATAAATCATATTTTAAAATATTATTTAGTTATAGTACAGCACAAAAACACATCAACAAATAAATTTATAAAGACTGGTGAGTATCGAGTCATTTGCTGGGAGGCAATCTCGATTTTAACAGAAGCTTTTCAAAAGAACTAGTTCTAGCATGTATTTATGTATGTATATATGTATAAAGAGGCATCAGATATCCATAAGATCAAATTTCATTACACTGATAAAGAGTTTTTCATAGTAGAAATTGCTATGCAAAAAGTAGAGATAGATAGATAGAGAGAGAGATAGAAGGAGGCAGAGAGACGGCGCCGCTTGTAGAATGCTTATGAGAGGTGCAGCAGCAGCTTAGATCTAAAGTGTTGGGACGAAGGTCGGCGTTGCGAAGAGAGACAGAGGATTGCGAAGAAGGTGGAAGAAGAAGAGCTTTTGAAGATGATATGAAGTGGTTGATCCATCCAAGGTGGGCTTTGGCCATCTTTTATAATTTTTATTGAGGGCAAAAAGGGTATTTTGGCCGTCTATCTCGTGCAACAACCTTAGGCCAATTAGATCCGTCGATCGGAAGATCAACAGCTTTGATTTGGCCTCAAAATAGCCTTCAAAATGCTTTCTACACGTGGATTCACCCTCGTGCTGACACGTGTGGACTTTTGGATGCTTGGATGATGATCGCACGACTTTGATTCACCCTCGCACGCCCACTTGTCTTCTTCATTTCACCACTCGCCTCGTTTTAGCATTTCAACCACAACCGTTCAATCTTACGTCGAACTGCTTAAATGTACGCGGCCATTGCTTACATTTCAAAAAACATGTGGGTTTCTTTGCACGTGCAGCAACGAAGCGATCTGATTGCGCCACGTGGTCACGTCTACATGCGCCGATGCAAATCCAACAGGCAATAGCGCCCGCTCACGATGCCTTCCTAATTTGGGGCATCGAGCAGATCGAATGCATGCCTTTTGATCCAGCGCAAGTGTGTGAGCTAACGCGCAATGCATGTGTTCTGTTGTGGTTTCCTCTTTGCATCTATTTGTCCTTATCCATTGGATGGATGATGTGGATGCATCGTGGACCATTGGATGGCCATCCAACGGTTGAGTGCAGGCAAGGGATGGTCTTCAGAGATGGGCCGATGGTGAGGGGTGGCTGTGATGGCGCTACATGGTGCCATCGTTGTCGTCCATCTTTTCTTTGCATCTGGTGATGTAGACCTCCGATCGGGTTGATTTTTGTGTCGTTGGATTGCAATCATTTATCCAAATCCATCCGTGCGGTTGGATTTTTCATATGAGTCTTAGATTTTTATCCTTTGGCTCCTTGATCTCCAATCTTCTATGGACTGCACACAATGGTCTAGTTGTCTGATCGAGACGATTTCGGAAGAATTAGACTCCCGTTGTCGTTTTGATCAAATCTGCCTTGTCTGATCTGTCATCCGCAGCTTTGAATCATCTACAATTAAAATCATCACTCATTAGTACATAAAATGATGATATTATATATGCAACTAATCAAACTAACCAATATGCAAATTACGATGCTTATGCATGTATTATCCCAAAGTTATGCTAGAATTTAGCTTAATTCAAGTGTTTTAGGTTGCATGATTGCTATGAAATCAATGCCCCCCTTGGTCTTGCTAGGAGGAGGAGCACATCAACTTGGAGGAGCTTTGCAAGAAAGGAGAAGGAGATCTTCTTTTCAAGCCAAGGAGTAGCTAGGCTTGGAGCAAGAAGAGCTTCATCTTCTTCACCATCATCATCATCTAAAGGATTTGTTTTTATTTTGTTCTTTCAAATTCTAGTAGAAGCATTCCTTTACTTGTAAAGAACAATTCCCATTAGTAAAGAATTTTTGCCTTAATTCTTGTAGCAATTTTATCAGTTTTATTGCTTTATTTTTTCACAGTTACACTCCCTCCCTCTAATTACCCTAGGCCTCCACGTGCCTAGGGTGAGCTTAGAGAGAGGCCACTTTGTGTCACCTAGGCATTAGGTTCTTAAGTGTTTTTCGCTTTAATTTTGCAATTGCCCTCGTTGTTTCAAAATCCTTAAAAATCTTATATTAAAAAATACAAAAAGAATGGTGATTTCCATATTCAAGTAAGAGATTCGATTTTGCAAAAATTTTTCTCCTTGGACAACCCTAAATACTCCACCATCTAGGTTTAAAAATTTAAAAGCGATTGCAATTTTTGTGCGTTGCAACGATTAAAACCCTAATTTTACAAACTGCGCAAAAATCTAAACACTAGGTTTTAGGAAATCATGTTTATCCTCAATGTTATTCCAAGATGTCTCATCAGTTTCTAAGGGGATATTTAGGTATTTTTGATCGATGGCTTCTTCATACACCATATTCAGCAATTTTCCATGTTTCTCCATGAGACCTTGATGTTTTTTCAAAAGTGGGGGATTTGACCAACATTGTAAATACTCGTTGCTATGTAATTTCCTTAATTCACTATATTCTAATAAGAGATCATCCCGGGTTGAATCATGTATCATTTGTGTCAATATCATTGCAACACGGTTCATAATATGGGTTGCTGTTTTTGCAACATTAACCTGAATGTGCCTAGATGGATCAGAGGTTTTGTAATACTCATCATGATGTCTAAGAGCAGCCTCGATCATCTTTTCTTTCATGCTCATTTGGGATCAGGTTTCCTAAATATTCTTCCTAAATTGTCAGGTTGCATTTTCAAATCAGGTGGTAGATGAAGATGTAGAATCAAATTCAAGTTCAAATTGAATCGATCAGATCATATCAGAAATCCCCAAGAAGATAAACTCAAATGAGGCCTCTAGGTTAACAACCCAAGGACCTTTCCTGTGTATGTGCTCTAGAGAATAGATGAGGGATTGGATATGAATTGGACCCAATCAAGGCACTCAAAGATTTTTGGATGACTAAAGCTGCTTCGAGGCGGATGATACTTCTAAATCAGAAATCCACACACCCGAGAAGTACTTGGGCAGCCAGGAAGGCAGAGCCCCATAAAAACACAACATGGTAGAGCGTCCCCATAGGTTACAGGATTTTCCCATCTGACCTTCCTTATCACTGTAGTTCCAAGTAGACCAGAATGTGCGAATTGAGGCCTTAAGTCTACCAATTTTAATCCTAATTTGTGCCTTGAATTTCACTTGATTAGAAGTTGATTCGATTTGTGACCTAATTTGGAGGTTGGTTGGCCCACAAAGTAGACCAACTTCACCTGACCTGTCAGAAGATGAAATTTGGGTCAAGACCAACAAATTCACCCAAAATTGACTCTCAAGTTATTAGGTCCAAATTTCTAGGATTCAAGTGAATTTAGAGCTTGATTTTTAGGATTTACTTGAATAGATCTTTTCAAACAAGGGCTTGGGTAGCACACGAATGTGGGAAGATCACTTTCCTTTAATGCATGCAAGTGTGAACTAACACTTCAAAAATCCTAAAGTGAAAACCCTAATTGGCTCTATTTCAAGTCCAATTTGATCTCACATGTAACACCTTGGACTCAAATAAATAATTGAGTAGTCCAAGATGTCGAGAAAATTAAGCGTAAATCCCTAGTAGGTACAGGAAATTAGGATGGGGAATCTCTAATCAAATCGACTTACTTCAATCAGACATCAAATCAATTTTGCAGGAAACTTTCCCTTTAAATGACAATTACTAGAAAAATAAGGCAAGTGATTCCTAATTCATTTGTTTCCTTTTTCTGTTCCCAAGATTAGGAGGTTGATTAGGGAAGAAGAGAAATTTTACCTGCCCTTGGAGTGGTTGATTGCACAGAAGATCTCTTCATGATGTACCTTGCAAAATCACAAGCAAAGCAAATAGGGTAAGTTAGTGCTCAGGTAAATCAAGAAAGATAAGACTAGTGGTGAATTGCGCATTGCTCCCTGGCAACAGCGCCAAAATGTTTGTACATGAGGAGATTTATGATATGGTCATCGTAGTACACTCCTAAATTACACAACAAAACACTTAAATTTATAAACTCAAATTCTATTTGGAGTCTAAGGTTGTTCGTAAGGAGAAAATATGGAATTTACGTACTAATCTCAATTCAGGAATGATGAGCACAGTAAATTAATCACAATAAAAGATATGCAATGAATAAACCGGTCAAATTGATATTTAATAATAATCAATGTATTTCTAAAGATCCTTGTGATAAAAATAATTCGAGCAGCAAAACAATGGTTATGTGAATCACCAATTAAATCCTCTTAATTAAGCATGCATCCCAACTATTCAATTAATTCAAATAAATCAACATGTTCAATCAATTAATCTACATCAGTATCAAGCACTTAAATATTCCCACGGTAACCATAATGCCTCAGACAATAGAACAAGGCATCAGATGCCTTATCAGAAGAGGCATAGTACCACGGTAGGCACACAAGGGTGCCAAAGCTTCTCAAGGCACAATAGCACAAGGCTAACCTTCCTTATAGGCTAAGTCTTAGCCTCCTCTTTAGCACGCACCCCGAGGTAGATCAACCACGAAGCAAAGCCCTACCCCTTCCTCTCACAAATCCTCCTCTTATTTCTCTCTCAAACCCAAGGCTAATCGAGTATATAGGTAGGTAAACGGGTCACGTACAGGGTCATGACTCGCAGGCATGATCGCAGGTGAGGAGTTCGTGAGGGCATGCGTAGGAGGGACCCGACCCCTCGTGTTCTTGGGCGGAAAGCTAATGTCACTTTTTCCTTTTGTATCCAATCGCGAGCACCTCAGCCCACAATGTGGGACTAAAGTGAGGTACTCCTCTTTCGCGCAACAGCAGCTGATGCTACTTCTGATTGGAGTGGAGAATGTAGCTTGCAGCCAAAATTAAGTAGCTAGGACGAACCCTGGAGATGTTCCATGTCAACTAGGCGTGGTAGCAAGGCCAGAGTAGGTCGAAGCAAGGCGATCGAAGGTGGTGACGATGACGGCAATGGCGAGCCATGGCGAGACCTACAATTCACAAGTATGGGCTCAAAAGCCCCAATCAGATAGCTCTTGAGCTTCGCTAAGTGATGGTGAAGGTATGGTGGGGTTCTTGTGGCATGTGCATGCGTATGGAGTGCATGAGAAGTTGGAGCCGGTGTACGGTGAAGGGTGAGTTTGGTGGGGTGATTGAGTGGATGGAACGATGAATAGGTAGAGGGGTTTTGGTCATGGAGGTGTGGCGGAGGTTTTAGAGGTGATGTCGGGTTGTTTGGTGGTCTATGTAGTGTGGAAGGCTTCCCCAAAGGCTTGGCCGGAGCGGAGGAAGACGAAGGGAGAGAGGGTGATTAGTCAGTTGAATTAGGATAGGAAGGGGTTGGAAAGGACTAGGAGAGAGAGAGGAAGAAGATTATCCTGAACTAAGGACGAAAAGGATGGGGATTCTCCATGTAGGTGGGAGTAGAGTAAGTAGAGATAAAGAGGAATAGGGGGTGTAGGGGTGTTTATATAGTGGTGGGAAGAAGAAGAAATTCGTGTAGAGGGCTATAGTGACAGCTACAAGCATCATTAAAGACCCCTACAGCTATCGCTAAAAATCACGCCCCCACTACTCATGCCCGTAGCTGTCCTTCCTCCTACAAGCAATTAGTGATGGTTGTGTCACTAAAGGCCCGCTAGGCTGTCGCTGAGGGTCGGCGCCAACCAAGCACACGCCCACTCACAGCTACTAGCGCGCGCATGGATGAAGCACGACCGTTGGATCTTTGATGGATGCTCCAGATCGTGCGCTTGAGTTCGCACCCACCAGCGCATGCGATCGTGCGTCCGTCATCGCATCAAATCTTGTGTGCACGAACCGCATGCATTAGTGATGCCACATAGCTGCTTCCTTTGTAGTCCGATCATCCATCGACGGCTTAATTTCTTACCAGCGCACGCTCAGCGAATAAAATCTACTTGCGAGGCTTCAATCATGCAGCCATGCATTATGAGCCGAAGCACTGACCACTGCGCTGAGGTTGGTTTTGTGCCTCGCTTAGGAATTAAGGCACAACGTGCCACGACCGTTGGATCTTGATTAAATGGTTGCGATTGCGTGAAGCCCTCTCTTCTTGGCTTAAAGCAGGCGACGTGACGCTTTGACAACTGTTGGATTTGAATCAAACGGTCGAGACTTCACGTTGGACCGGATGGTGCCACGTGGCACAGGCGGGCTGCGGCCGAGCTGGAGGGCCGCAATGGTGCCACGTGGCGCCATCGTGGCCATCCACCTTCTTCTTGTAGAGGGTGGTACAGAGCCCTAATCAGCGTGATTTTCACGTTAACGGACTGTGATCGTCGCTCTGGATAAATCCGTACGGTTGGATTCTTCATTCAAAACCTGTAAAGATGTCGCACTACCTCCTGGCCATAGAAGATGGGAGAATTAATGTACATAATGCACAACTATCTTAAATGCCATGTAATGGATGTTATGCAGTATTTATTACATGATATGCAATGCTAAGCCTAGGAACTATCATAATAAGTATTTTATCAGGAATTCATGTGTGTTTATCATTCGTCTAGTGGCTTAAGGAAGGAGGTCATGGAGGCTCGCTGGAGCTAGGTTGGAGAAGGTCAGGGAAGGAGTTGAAGAGGGATTTTGGCCTCAAACCTTATTAAGGAGGATGGTATGACTAAAGGAACCCATTTAAAGGCCTTAGGGTGGCTTTCAAACAAGGTAGGAAGCTCGGTGAGTTTGAAAACTCATAGAAGAGGATCCCTAAGATTGCAAGCATTCGCATGAGGAATTTGGTTCAAATCAAGGTCCAAGACCTGGTTCAATTGATAGATGATCTCCTGAGGATTCCCCTTCCAATTTTGGGAGGATTTCGCTGAGAATCAAGTGAGAAACCTCGCTCGAATCTTGATGGAGGAGCTCCATTCACACTAGTGGTGGCAGAGACCTTTTTGCAAAAATGGAGATAAAGTTAGGGACCTGATCGCAAATATTTCAAAAGTTAGGAACTTAATTGAGAGGAATCAAGTTTAAATGAACTAAAATGCAAACTCAGTAAAGATATACTCTGATTGGGCCAAAATTTTGGCCTTAACCTAATTTGGACCCAAGGATTCTAATGGTGAAATCAAATTTTAGTCTTGACCAAGTTTGACTAGGAAATTTGCATAAAAACCCAAATTAAGGTAAACTTTTATTTGAGACTCTATACAAGGTCAAAATAGGTTCAGATTGTCAAAAAAAAAGATACCAAACCCTTTAAAATATTTTTTTATGAATGTTAGGAGGTTTATATGAATTTTATCCTAATCGGAACCTCTGTAATTCAAGTGGATCTGAAATTAAGATTTTGGGTATTGTTGTGGTTCTCGAAATGCATGAAAGCCCATTTCTGTCTATGCGAACCCACTCATTGGACTTTAGTGCTCATTTGACCTTAGATTAACCCCTGAAAAGCTCCGTGGCTATTCTGCTTTCATGATGTGATGTTAAAATTATAGAATTAACCCTAATTTAATGTTTTCTCCTCAGAATGGATTTGGATGGAATTATGACTCTCAGGCGATTATGTAGGAGCATTTGTCAATTAATCCTAACTAAATAAAGCTAGTTATCACTCATGATGATATCATCATTAGACTAGGGTTGAATTTTGATGCCTTGAGATCTGGATTTTTATAACCTTGGTACATGTAGGTTGAATTTGTTACACATGCATGGACGCTTTAAACTCATGGCTACCAAACCTTGAGTGAGTAGTGAAGCCTAAGAAATCTAACTTCGAAAACTAGTGATTAGAACTTAAAAGAGACAGAAAGATTTAGCCACCTGGTCTAGATGTCTATCCTTGACGCCGTAGGCCTGATGGAATAAGAGTCCTAACTTTTTCTCTGAAGAGTGATTGATAATAAGTGTTTAGTTAATCTGTGAAACTTCAGCTGGAGACAAAGCACTCATGTATCATTTGCTAGGGACTTACAAAGTTTAGGCTAATCATAGGTCTTAATTAATCTAAATAATGTTAGAAACATAGCTATTTTGTACATATTACATCCATATTCAGCATATTCATGCATTGCATCATTTTATACAGTTGCACATAAAATAGTGCATGTTTATCTTGTTATTTAATGTTTGTTTCTATTTGCAGGAAAAAACAAGATCCAAATAGAGTCAGGATGCAAAATAAAGTGGAATTAAGCAAGAAAGAGTAGAAGAAAAAAGATTGATCTAGATAGGAAGAAAGGAGGATAACCCTATCCTTATCCCTAAAAACCCTAGGACAGCTTATCCCAAGTCCAGAATCACTCCCACCTAAGATAACGTAACCCTATAACAATCGAAACTCTCAAGCGGGTGCATCAACCATTGATCCCCTACCCAAATGTGTATATTTAAAAATAAAGACATCTCTATCTTAGGTCAAACGATACATTATGTTCATGATAGTGATCAAATGAGATTCCATATTTGAGTCTCATCAAGATAGATCTTTGACTTGATTTTCATGATAGCTATGAATTTCTATTCATGATGCATAGGATGTGCAATAAGAAGAGCCCCGTCAAAACACAATTGTTGAGACCATCTCTTCTCTGATTGGAGACATCATTATTGTATCCATGACCCTATCCTCACTATCCATTATCCTAATCCACCTATCATTACCCAAATTCCACTATCCCTAGCCCAATTACCCTTGTAGATTTCCAATTAGGCTAGAGGCAACCTAAATTGACTCTTCTTGAGTCAATTGGCTAGCTAACACCTAAGTTGGCTCACTTAGGATCAATTAGGTTTACCTAAATCAAATTAAGTCCACTCAGCCCTAATTAGACCAACCTAAACTTGATTGGGTTATCCAAAATTCAATTAGGCTAACACAAACCTAACTGGGTTCACTCATCTCTAATTAGACTCACCACCACTTAATTAGACTCACCTAGACCTAATTAGGACCACACGTACCTAACCTAGGTCAAACCAACCCGCACCTACCTAAATCCCACAACTTAACTCTACGAAATTCAAACCAACAACACACACGCACAAGTCTAGGTACACATACAACCTAATCCTACAAAGGTTGGTGACTTCCCGATGATGTTGACACAATTATTCATGATAAAATGCCTATTTATGAGGGTTCCAAAGCTCATAATTGTATTTACCATTGTGAATATTGTATAACATGCATCATCATGCATTTAGAATAGATTATGCAGTTTGTACATTAATTTTCTTATTTTAATGGATAGGGGATATGGTAATACATTTTGGGGCCTCGAAGTGAAAATCCAATTGTACGGATCTGATCAGGGCGACAATCAGAGTCCAATGCCTTTGAAATTGCCCTGATCGGATCTCCATAGCATCATATGCAGTCTGAGGAAGATCAAAGGCCAAGGGGCATGGGGATGCACATCTTGACCTCAAATGACAAATCCGACCTCACAAATGGGTTCGAGTCAATGATAGCAGCCCAACGGCAGGAAAATTGACCCCATCCGACACTTGTAGCATCACCTGCGAAGAAATGGAGATGAACAGTCCTGATGGTGCCACGTGGCACCATCAGAGCCATCTAGGCTACCCAAGGGCCACCGCAACCTCTCTCCATCCACACCATCAGATCTGGGCCATTGGATCTTCATCCAACGACCATAGGCATG